>CM061140.1:93146354-94346354 GCA_030789695.1 Scilla litardierei | reverse complement strand
GATTCATATCTCCATTATAAAATTGGAGACCATGAATTTCTTCGAAACTCTTAATGTTACATCCACCATGAGTTCGCGAGTGTGTTAAGGAATACAACAATATTATGCAGTAGTTATTGTTACAGATATAATATATATGCTAGTCGGCACATTATACCTCTATCTTTCTCAGACCGTTATGCCACATCAATGGCGGGCCCACACCATCATTGGCGGGCCATTAATGTGACATCAATGACAGGGAGTTATATTCACATTCTCCTTCCTATAAAGAGACTTCCGAACAACAATAGAAGCATATAAAATCTTCATCTTCTTCCACACAATCAACACAAGACATGAAGATCTTCTTCTTGGCATCTGGATAATCATCTTACTTAGCGGGATCTTCCTTCGGGGCCACTTCCTCCTACTCGAGGGCTTCTTCTCAGCGAACATCATCTTCCTCCCCATGATCTTCATCCTGAGTCTACAGAAGGGCTCAAGGAGTGAGACACATGTGGGCTTCTTCCTCATCCTCTTGATCATCCTCATACGATCACCTACAACAGTCAGGTCGAATCCCACATCCGAACTCAGGTACTCTCTAAACCGGATCTCCTCCAGCCTAACTCTTGTACTTTCCTCCCTTAGCTCGACGACAACTACTGACAATCTCCCAATAGATCAGCCATAGCCGTCACGAGCCACTTTGAGTCTCTTAAATACTTAAGCATCAGAGGGTCTTAGGCCGGACCCTAGATCCGGCCCACCCTCACAAGTTATTCATGTTGCAGATAGATTACAAGTCGGTGTCCATAGCTCAGAGGTTAAAACTCGACGATAGCTCAGATCCAGCTCGGTGATAACTTGGACTCGTCGGCGATAGCTCGGACTAAGATAGCCCAGCCAAAGTCTCTCCAACCCGGGAGTTTGCTCGTCTAGTCTTCCTACAACCACCGTCATCTAACGACCTCAGCTACTGTTACGTCATCTTCATTATAATCATCTTTGTACAACCTTTTAATGTCCGAGGGTGAAGCCAGTTCTCCCTCCAACAATTGGCGTTGTCTATGGGAACGCGTTGAACACCCACGTCAGTATCCACATCTTCACTGACAATGGCTCGTTCCGCCATCTCTTACTCTACTTTTTGATTTTTTTTTTCCATTTCACAGAAGGTTATATTATATTTGGCTGAGTTAACAATATCGTTGACAAATGCATTAGCATTTGATCGGCCTTCTCCCCTGTTTACGTTCAATAAAGTGTGCAGGTCAAGAGCTCAGCATAAACAGCCCCATGAGCCAACCTAAATCTGTAGGCTACATGTAACGACCAGTCTTTTGATGATATTGCCTGTTTTCCTCTAGTGTATTTTTGTCGATATCCGAAATTTTTCGTATCTTTATATTTAGCCTTAGTTAATTTTATTTATTATTATTTATTATTATTATTGTTATTTATTGTTATTATTATTATTATTATCACTATTATTATTTGTTGGCACTTAGTCAATTTATTATTATGTTTATTATTATTAATATTTTTCATTATTTTTAATGTTGAGTATCTCTAATTAAATTGTTTTCGATTTTCAAATTTGATTTCAAATTGCTAAACTTTTAATAGTCAAATGAAAATTTTTCCTTTATAAAACTCATTAATCAAATTGAATGACTATGATCTTCATTGCATTAAAACTTATTTACTTCCTATTGCTAATAAAATTTCCTAATTAGCCACCCCCTAACTCACGCATGGCCTGTTACAAATAAAAAAGAAGCCAAAGAATTAAAAACCTAAGCCTAAAACCCTAAGGCTAGCCCTATCTTTTGTTAGCTATATATATAAAAACCCCTAGGAGCCATGTGCTGGCCTTCATCATAAGCCCTACTCCTTTTATTAAAATAAAATTTAAACCTAGGCTAAACAAGCAAGCACAACTCCCCTACACTTTTTATAAAACAAACCTATAGATAATAAACCCTACCTCATCCTTCACGTGCTGGGTGTACAACATGAAACCAAATACAATATATAAAACCCTAACCTACTTGCAG
This sequence comes from Scilla litardierei, assembly GCA_030789695.1. Classification (NCBI taxonomy): domain Eukaryota; kingdom Viridiplantae; phylum Streptophyta; class Magnoliopsida; order Asparagales; family Asparagaceae; genus Scilla; species Scilla litardierei. The sequence goes on along the minus strand of CM061140.1, from coordinate 94,344,312 downwards.
CCTACACCTTTGGATATTATAAACTAAACCCTATGAGGCCCTAGGAACTTTCACAGCCGCAGATTACTCTTTCCTATTTGACAACAACCCTAGCATCTATAAAAAATAAAACCTAGGTGCTACCTTTTCTTCTCCAAGCCCGAACACAGCCGCCCTGCTTCCTGCTCACGGCAAACCCACAAGATCCCCCTCCACGCACAGCACCTCCACCGGCCTCCTCCCCTACTTCTCCCCTCCTCCTCCTCCTCCTCCTCCTCCTCCTCCTTCTTCTTCTATCAACCACAGGCCGAGCCCCCTTTCATCCGCAACCACAGGCCGCTCCTCCTCCTCGAAAGCAGCCCACGCCAACAAACCCTCCTCACGGCCAGGCCACCCTACCCGAGCTCTTTCCTCCTCCTTCTCCGAGATCCTCCACCCATGGCCTCCTCAAACCCGCAAGCCTCCACAGACCGTGGCCTTCTTCTCCATTCCCACGAAAAGCTCCCAAAACCGCCAGCTTCATCTCCAGCCCGCACACAGCTCACGGCCCCCCTGCCATCATTTTCTTCACGCCATCAAGCCACCACCGCAGCCAAACTCCTCCCTCCCACTCTTCCTCGCAAGTACAGGCCGCAGCAAGCCTCCACAGCCACGAAGCACTCGCGCACTGGTCGTGTGCGCGTTGACAGCCCCGGATCTGACGAGAACGCTCCACCCGACGCTCAACGCTCATTGTTTCGGAGTTTTCACGCGTTGCCACTGCCCGTTGACGTCAACCGATCCCGCGTTACACTTCAGGTTAGTATATCTACCCTTTAATAACTCATAACCCCCACCGTACAGTAGAGAAACCTAATAAAACTGGTTGATTAGACGTCTTAAGGACTTTTGCAAATCTGACCTGAACAAAAAAAACGCTATTTCTGATTTTATGTTCTGCCAAAACTGCGAACCAAACCCTCCACGGTGTAGTACTCGTCGAGACGATTCCAACGACACCAGGAACGTCAAAAACAGGCGAGTATATGATTTGTTATGATTTTTAGAAGTTTCGGCACGTTTACGCCGCCTTCATGTATTACTGGATAACTTGAAATTGTGACGTGAAATAACGTAGGAAAGTGACACTATAATGACCAGGACAAAATTTGGGATCCAACGGTATATCATACGATATATCCCCATTTTACACACTAAGAGAAAAAAATCATTTCTGTAGCAAGTTGAACAAAAAGGACGTATTCGTCATTATTTGAAATTACGGAAACGGTCGTTCGACCCGTTTCCGCTTTGTAGAACTGTCACCAAAATGCAATAATGTTGATAACACCAAACTTCTACGAATACGGACATGTTTAACTAATTTTGACATCGTGACTATCGTGCGCCTCGAAGGCGGTATCGTGATATTGTGATGTCGTATGAGTCGACTAGGCCGGCTCGTGTTCCGGCAAACTTTTGGGTGTGGTTAGGGTTGAGCGGCCACTAGGCGTATGAAAGGTACTCTCCTCAAGAGCACCACCCGCACACGGTGGGTTAGCGTCAATCACGGTAAGCCCCCGTGAGAGGAACGACCTTCTCATCACGACCTACAGGCATGAACCCTAGATTAGAAATGCTAACTCTTGACATGAAAAACTTGAAACGCTAACTTGGTCATCTTGAAATTGAAATGCTAACGAACTCAGAGAATCTTAACTTTAAACTTGCAACCGTCTAGAACTGCATGCTAGGATTGTCCGCTGCCGTTTTCTATAAATTGTTATTGTTAAATTGCTGCAGTCACCTTTCTTAAATGCTTTTTAAAATTCATATATCTGTCATATACTTCGCCTTGGGATGCTAACCTCTTCTTGCAGACCCTTAGCTGACATACATTCATGTTTGTGGATGTATGTCAGGTTCAGAGCTTGAGTACCAGGAGGATCATTACGAGACGTCAGAGTTGGAGAGTCAGGAGTTCGCACCTGACGCAGTGCCTCTCCCAGCAGAGGACTAGTAGACCCCCGACACTTTACTTCTTTCCTAGTTTCATTTTCAGTCGTCGTAGTTATTTTCGTGTACGTTCTTTTCTTATTGCTACTTTTAGCCCAGCTGTGGCTTGTTAAACTCTGTGTACGAACATTATTTCTGGATGTGGCTTTATCTTTTCTGGATGTGTTTCTGATTTTTCTGAATGGTAGTTGCAAGGACATCATCTGTGTTTTTATCACAGACGCTTATTGAACTCGAGCTTCACCGCTCCAGTTCAAGCGGACGGCGTAACGCTCTCGCTTCCGGTGTCTTTTGGGAAGCGGGGCGTTACAGGTTTTGTTGGTGGCCCATGCAGGTCCTTTGCAAATGCGAAATTCAGAATAATGAGAACGCTTATCATTAGCCAAACATCTAGAGTAATCGTATACACATGATTAACTCGGGCATTCTTTCTCTTTGGCAGGATGGCCGGAAGACGCATTACCCGACACGGAACCGGAGCCGGAGCCGGGACCGGAGCTCCTGGAGGCGGAGACGACGACATCCGCCAGATGCTGGGGGTTATTAGAGATATGCTAGAGGTTCAGCATCATCTAGTCCAGCAGGGATGTCACGCTGCACCAGCTGCACCAGCCGAACCGGCTGCACCAGCTCCGGGAGCCAAGCAGTTCAGAGAGATGCGTCCGAAGAGTTTCTCTGGATGAGAGGGTCCACTAGCGGCCGAAGAGTGGCATCAGAGTATTGAGGACGATTTGGGCCTTGCTCGAATCCATAAAGATGAATGGGTGGACCTTGCCAGGAAGCAATTGACAGATAATGCCCGCAGCTGGTGGACTGCGGAAGAGGCCTGACTGACCAAGCCGATTTCATGGGATACCTTCTGCAAGAGATTTGACGCCCAGTATTTTCCTAAGTCTGCAAAGCGAATGATGGAGAGTTGCTTCATTAACCTGGAGCATGGTACTATGACTGTCGACGAGTATGAGGCGTAGTTTACTATGCTGAGCCGCTATGCCCCTGCTATAGTAAAGGAACATGAGGACTGTGAACATCGTTTCCTACAAGGTTTGGATCTGGATATCCAGAGTGTGCTGTCCGAGAATACTTTTTCCACTCATGAGGATGTTCTGGTAGCTGCGAAGAATCAGGAGCACGTCGCCAATCTGAAGAAGGCATGTCAGGCGGGCAAGCGCCCGATGGAGATGCTGAGGAGTGCACCTAGGCCCGGTGTACGTCCAGTTCAGACCACCCAGTTCAAGAGGCCAGCTGCACCTGTTTTCAACCGAGCTGAGCTGACTTGCCATTTCTGTGGCAACCTTGGCCATGTGAAGAAGGACTGCAGAAGGATGCTGAATCAGTGCTTGGTTTGTGGATCTTCTACCCATGTTGCGAGGGACTGCCCCAAAGGCACTCGACCTATGCCTCCTGGAGCATCTGGACCTGTTCAGCGGACAACGCCTGCACCTCGACCTGCTCAGAGACCAGTGCCTGCACCTGGACAGCGAGGACCACCTCTGGTACCACAGAAGCAGGCCTTTCAGCAAGCCAACCCCCCGGTGCGTCGAGCTTACACTATGACAGCCGTTGAGGCTGAAGCTGATGACGACGTGATTGCAGGTAACCCTTGACCTAGTCTTTACTTTTCTGCATTTATGTTTGATTAGTTAGTTTCCTTGTTTGATATAGTTGCTTGTTACCCCTTAGGTGTTATCCTAGTTTCTTCCCACCCAGCCTTGACTTTGTTTGACTCTGGAGCTTCCATGTGCATCCTGTCACGGAAGTTCGTAGTCGAACACTCGATACCCACCTACACACTTCCCAAGTGTTGGAACATCACGACTGGGAATGGTGTAGTGAAGGTTGCGCTTGGTAGTAGACCTTGCCCTTTGGTGGTTAGTGGACACGAATTGTATGCAGATTTCATCATCCACGACCTACCCAATTTCGATGCGATTCTCGGCATTGACTGGTTGGGAGCCTTCTATGCCACGATCGACTGTCACCGGAAGAAAGTGGTGTTTGAAATTCCTGGCCACCCAGTGTTTGAGTTCGTCAGCGGAGGACGCTCGCTTGGACCTGTCAAGTTTCGGGCCCAGCCGTACAGATTGACTTTTGCATCGATGATAGCAGAGCCGGAGATGCCAGCAGTAGTGGAGACTTCGAGGATGTCTTCCCTGAGGACATTTCCGGTTTGCCGCTTGATCGAGCATTGGAGTTCGGCATTGAACTAATGCCAGGAGCTCAACCGATTTCTAAGGCGCCGTACCGTATGGCTCCAGCTGAGCTAGAAGAGCTGAGGAAGCAGTTGGACGAGCTGATACAGAAATGTTTTATTCATCCCAGCGTGTCTCCCTGGGGTGCACCCGTCTTGTTGGTGAAGAAGAAAGACGGATCGAGGAGGATGTGTATCGACTATCGGGAGCTGAATCAGATCACTGTGAAGAACAAGTACCCGTTGCCTCGTATTGATGATATCTTCGATCAGCTTGGTGGATCGAAGGTGTTTTCGAAGTTGGATCTTCGGAGCGGATACCATCAGGTCAGAGTAAAGAAGGATGACGTGCCCAAGATAGCTTTCTTGACCAAGTACGGGCACTATGAGTTCGTTGTCATGCCATTCGGTGTGACCAATGCTCCTGCAGTGTTCATGAATCTCATGAACCTCATCTTTTATGACTTCCTCGACAAGTTCGTGGTGATCTTTATAGATGACATCTTGGTGTACTCGAGGAGCGAGGAAGAGCATGCAGAGCACTTGAGATTGGTTTTGGAGATGCTCTGTCATCATCGACTATATGCCAAGTATAGAAAATGCGAATTCTGGCTGGACAGAGTTGCATTTCTTGGACATGTAGTAACAGGAGCCAGCATCTCAGTGGATCCGGAGAAGGTCAGAGCGGTTAGTGAATGGCCTACACCGCGATCGGCTTCGAATATCAGGAGTTTCCTCGGATTGGCTGGCTATTACCGCAGATTTATCAAGGATTTCTCGAGGATGGCTGAGCCGATGACGAGATTGACTCGGAAGGATGTCAAGTTCAGTTGGTCAGAATCTTGTGAGCAGGCTTTTTCCACCTTGAAGGAGAGACTGACGACTGCACCGATCTTAGCTATTTCGGACAGAAGCGGAGGCTTTGAGGTTTTCTGCGATGCATCAGGGAAGGGACTTGGTTGTGTTCTGCATCAGCACAACCATGTAGTCGCCTATGCTTCGCGACAGTTGAAGGTCCATGAGAAGAATTATCCAACTCATGATTTGGAGCTCGCCGCTGTCATTTTTGCGCTGAAGATTTGGCGTCATTTCTTACTGAGTGAGAAAGTGAAGATATTCACAGATCACAAAAGTTTGAAGTACATATTTACTCAGAAGGAACTGAATATGAGATAGCGCAGATGGTTGGAGTTAATGGCAGACTACGACATCAATCTTCAGTATCACCCAGGGAAGGTGAATGTTGTACCGGACGCTTTGAGCCAACTGCCAGAGGTGATGGTTCTCACAGCTCAGTGGAGATTGCAGCAGGATCTGCGAGAGATGGATGTTGAAGCTGTTCTTCCGGGAGTCACTTCGACGTTGATGAACATGTAGATTCAGTCGACGATTGTTGATCGGATCAAGAGTGCTCAAGCTAGTGATGCTAAGTTGATGAAGATCAGAGAGCAAGTTGAAGCCGGACTTCGGACAGATTTTCTGATTCACGAGGATGGATCTTTGAGGTATGGCAGTAGGATCTACGTGCTTGCAGGAGATATCAGAGAAGAGTTGATGAATGAGGCTCACAGTTTGCCTTACTCCATTCATCCTGGAGGTACGAAGATGTACAAGGATCTTCGTCAGAATTTCTGGTGGCACGGGATGAAGAGAAGTGTGGCACGGAGTGTTGCCAAATGCCTGGTGTGTCAGTAGGTGAAGGCTGAACATCATCGCACCACCGGACTACTACAGCCCCTGCATATCCCAGAGTGGAAATGGCAGCACATCACGATGGACTTCGTGACTGGCTTACCTCGGAGCACCAAACAGAATGACGCAATCTGGGTCATCGTCGATCGACTGACCAAGTCTACGCACTTCATACCGTTTCGAGTAGGACAATCCGCAGAGATACTGGCAAGGAAATATATGGAGGTAATGATCCGACTCATCCTTTCGTATTTCTTTCTAGTATGAGTTGTGACGTTTAATATGTTGTTTAGGAAATTGTGCGCTTGCATGGAGTCCTTGTGAGCATCGTATCTGATCGTGATACGAGGTTCATATCTCAGTTCTGGAAGAGTCTGCAGACCAATCTTGGTACCAGTCTGAAGTTCAGCACTGCGTATCACCCGCAGACAGATGGCCAGTCAGAGCGGACCATTCAGATCCTGGAGGACATGCTGAGAGCTTGCATGCTAGATTTCAAGGGTTCGTGGGAGGACCATCTACACCTGGTGGAGTTCTCTTACAACAACAGTTATCAGGCGAGCATTGGCATGGCGCCATTCGCTGCTCTCTACGGGAGGAAGTGTCGTTCGCCCCTGAGCTGGGACGACATTAGAGATAGAGAGTTATTGGGACCGGAGTTGATTGTCGAAGCTGTGGACGTTGTTCGAGATATCAGGGACAAGCTTCGGATTGCTCAGGACCGTTATAAGCATTGGGCTGATGCTAAACGGCGACCTCTGGAGTTTCAGCCGGGAGACCATGTGTTCCTGAAGATTTCTCTGAATCGCAGAGTGATTCGCTTTGGGAAACGTGGCAAGCTTAGCCCGAGATACATCGGACCCTTCGATGTTCTGGAGAGAGTTGGCGAGGTCACCTACCGCCTAGCCTTGCCACCATCTTTGGAAGGTGTTCACGATGTCTTCCATGTGTCTCAGCTTCGTTGGTACATCAGCGATCCATCTCACGCTGTTGACTACTCTGAGATCACCGTTCATCCAGATCGGACGTAAGATCAGCAGCCAGTGCAGATTCTTGACAGATCTCAGAAGTCACTCCGAAACAAGACTGTCGACCTTGTTAGGGTGATGTGGCGACACGGCTCGCCAGGGGAATCCACCTGGGAGAGAGAAGACGAGATGAGAGAGCGTTACCCACACCTGTTCCCTGACCTGTGATTGTTAGGAATTTCGAGGGCGGAATTTCTTTAAGGTGGGTAGGATGTAACGACCAGTCTTTTGATGATATTGCCTGTTTTCCTCTAGTGTATTTTTGTCGATATCCGAAATTTTTCGTATCTTTATATTTAGCCTTAGTTACTTTTATTTATTATTATTTATTATTATTGTTGTTATTTATTGTTATTATTAGTATTATTATCACTATTATTATTTGTTGGCACTTAGTCAATTTATTATTATGTTTATTATTATTAATATTTTTCATTATTTTTAATGTTGAGTATCTCTAATTAAATTGTTTTCGATTTTCAAATTTGATTTCGAATTGCTAAACTTTTAATAGTCAAATGAAAATTTTCCTTTATAAAACTCATTAATCAAATTGAATGACTATGATCTTCATTGCATTAAAACTTATTTACTTCCTATTGCTAATAAATTTTCCTAATTAGCCACCCCCTAACTCACACATGGCCTGTTACAAAAAAAAGAAGCCAAAGAATTAAAAACCTAAGCCTAAAACCCTAAGGCTAGCCCTATCTTTTGTTAGCTATATATATAAAAACCCCTAGGAGCCATGTGCTGGCATTCATCATAAGCCCTACTCCTTCTATTAAAATAAAATTTAAACCTAGGCTAAACAAGCAAGCATAGCTCCCCTACACTTTTTATAAAACAAACCTATAGATAATAAACCCTACCTCATCCTTCACGTGCTGGGTGTACAACATGAAACCAAATATAATATATAAAACCCTAACCTACTTGCAGCCTACACCTTTGGATATTATAAACTAAACCCTATGAGGCCCTAGCAACTCTCACAGCCGCAGATTACTCTTTCCTATTTGACAACAACCCTAGCATCTATAAAAAATAAAACCTAGGTTCTACCTTTTCTTCTCCAAGCCCGAGCACAGCCGCCCTGCTTCCTGCTCACGGCAAACCCGCAAGATCCCCCTCTACGCACAGCACCTCCACCGGCCTCCTCCCCTACTTCTCCCATCCTCCTCCTCCTCCTCCTTCTTCTTCTTCTATCAACCACAGGCCGAGCCCCCTTTCATCCGCAACCACAGGCCGCTGCTCCTCCTCGAAAGCAGCCCACGCCAACAAACCCTCCTCACGGCCAGGCCACCCTACCCGAGCTCTTTCCTCCTCCTTCTCCGAGATCCCCCACCCACGGCCTCCTCAAACCCGCAAGCCTCCACAGGCCGTGGCCTGCTTCTCCATTCCCACGCAAAGCTCCCAAAACAGCCAGCTTCATCTCTAGCCTGCACACAGCTCATGCCCCCCTGCCATCGTTTTCTTCACGCCATCAAGCCCCCACCACAGCCAAACTCCTCCCTCCCACTCTTCCTCGCAAGTACAGGCCGCAGCAAGCCTCCACAGCCACGAAGCACTCGCGCACAGGTCGTGTGCACGTTGACAGCCCCGGATCTGACGAGAACGCTCCACCCGACGCTCAACGCTCGCTATTTTGGAGTTTTCATGCATCGCCACTGCCCGTTGACGTCAACCGATCCCGCGCTACACTTCAGGTTAGTAGATCTACCCTTTAATAACTCATAACCCCCACCGTACAGTAGAGAAACCTAATAAAACTGGTTGATTAGACGTCTTAGGGGCTTTTGCAAATCTGACCTGAACAAAAAAACGCAATTTCTGATTTTATGTTCTGCCAAAACAGCGAACCAAACCCTCCACGGCATAGTACTCGTCGAGACGATTCCAACGACACCAAGAACGTCAAAAACAGGCGAGTATATGATTTGTTATGATTTTTAGAAGTTTCGGCACGTTTACGCCGCCTTCATGTATTACTGGATAACTTGAAATTGTGACGTGAAATAACGTAGGAAAGTGACACTATAATGACCAGGACAAAATTTGGGATCCAACGGTATATTATACGATATATCCCCATTTTACACACTAAGAGAAAAAAATCATTTCTGTAGCAAGTTGAACAAAAAGGACGTATTCGTCATTATTTGAAATTACGGAAACGGTCGTTCGACCCGTTTTCGCTTTGTAGAACTGTCACCAAAATGCAATAATGTTGATAACACCAAACTTCTGCGAATACAGACATGTTTAACTAATTTTGACATCGTGACTATCGTGTGCCTCGAAGGCGGTATCGTGATATCGTGATGTCGTGTGAGTCGACTAGGCCGGCTCGTGTTCCGGCAAACTTTTGGGTGGGGTTAGGGTTGAGCGGCCACTAGGCGTATGAAAGGTACTCTCCTCAAGAGCATCACCCACACGCGGTGGGTTAGCGTCAATCACGGTAAGCCCCCGTGAGAGGAACGACCTTCTCATCACGACCTACAGGCGTGAACCCTAGATTAGAAATGCTAACTCTTGACATGAAAAACTTGAAACGCTAACTTGGTCATCTTGAAATTGAAATGCTAACGAACTCAGAGAATCTTAACTTTAAACTTGCAACCGTCTAGAACTGCATGCTAGGATTGTCCGCTTCCGTTTTCTATAAATTGTTATTGTTAAATTGCTGCAGTCACCTTTCTTAAATGCTTTTTAAAATTCATATATCTGTCATATACTTCGCCTTGGGATGCTAACCTCTTCTTGCAGACCCTTAGCTGACATACATTCATGTTTGTGGATGTATGTCTGGTTCAGAGCTTGAGTACCAGGAGGATCAGTACGAGACGTCAGAGTTGGAGAGTCAGGAGTTCGCACCTGACGCAGTGCCTCTCCCAGCAGAAGACTAGTAGACCCCCGACACTTTACTGCTTTCCTAGTTTCATTTTCAGTCGTCGTAGTTATTTTCGTGTACGTTCTTTTCTTATTGCTACTGTTAGCCCAGCTGTGGCTTGTTAAACTCTGCGTACGAACATTATTTCTGGATGTGGCTTTATCTTTTCTGGATGTGTTTCTGATTGTTCTGAATGGTAGTTGCAAGGACATCATCTGTGTTTTCATCACAGATGCTTATTGAACTCGAGCTTCACCGCTCCAGTTCAAGCGGACCGCGTAACGCTCTCGCTTCCGGTGTCTTTTGGGAAGCGGGCCGTTACACTACCCGGTGATAGTTTGGCCTAACTAGGCACATGATTAGTGATAGCGAGATCATCCATCCTTGGGATGCAAGCATCGACAGAGCTCATCCGTTGGTCAAATGTCACGCCCCGCTTCCCATAAACGGAAGGCGAGGCGTGATAAGGTCCGCTCAGACTTGGAGCTGTGAGGCTGCAAGTCTGATAAGCGTCTGAAAAAAACACTTCAAATATCCAGGTCCTTGCAACCATGAAGCGAGACAAAGATAATAATAATTTAAGCAGAAATAAAACTCCACCAAAAACCTCCAAATTTTTCCAAACATTCAGAGACAAGTCGTAAAGGAAACGTATAAGAGTCTGAAAAAGAGGCCTAAAGCATGACCAACATAATACATAACATCAACATGAAAAGAGAGGTGCTACGCACCGACAGCCTAACAACGACTAAGCAAAAAGTGATAACAACAAGAAGGAGCTCTAGGACTTGGCCCTAGTGTCCTCAACTCAACACCTGTAACCTGCACATTCTCGACTACGGACGCTGGCTCACAACCTAACATGTGACGCCCAAAAGAGAAAAGGGGCACATGTCAGTAAAGTCTCCAAGGAGACTTTGCGCAAGGAAACTAAAAGGAAGGTAAAACAACCTAGCAGTTCTAAATTATGTGATGACATGGCATTTTAAAGTATGGATGCAACAATTAAGTAGGTGCAACAAGTTGGACATGGTAACAAGTATGAGATGGTAACAAGTAAGACACGACAAGGGTAGCAAAGCTACTAAACATTCATATGGATTTTACAAGTCAAGTAAACACGTCGTGCACATAGATTACGCCTTTTGGCTGGAGTGGCTGTACGGACCAACTCCTAAGCTCAAGTGATCGCTTATCCCTATCCCTACACGTGTATCGGGCATTGGCTTTTGACCAACACATGTAGCCCGCTTTTGGATCACGAGCCAGGAAGTGTATTTGGCATAGGGTTGTGCCTGCAACGCAGGTGCCTAGCCTGAACAAGAAAGTACGTAGCGTGTGCTACGAATGCAACATTCAAGCATGGATGACATGGCATGGCAAGTTATACTTTAAGTGCGTACAGATAAGGAATTTAAACGCGACAGGCATGGCGGTGCACAAGTAAAGAGCATACAGTTATGAAAATTAAACGTGACATGCATCAATGCATGAATGACATGGCAAGGTGACAGATCTAGCTTCGTTGTCAAGCTAGATCTTAAAATTGCGTTTAGGTGAGTATCATTTCATCGCCTAGTCTCTTTTACGCCCAAAACAAGAAATGGCCTAGAGCACGGCCTAAACAAAGAACTGGCAAGTTTCACTTGCCTGAAATACGTGCTGGTATTACAATTCTCAAAGTCCAATCACAGATTCACAATGTCCAGGGCTCCCTTGCTCAGTCCAACAATCAGCCTACAGTCCCGTATTATTAAGTTGGATTAGTGAGTTACACAGCAGTAAAAATAATTGTTTTTAATCTTGAATTAACATGCGATGGTTGGGGTTCCTACGGTGCAGATCTTACCTCAACACGACGCGAGAGCTACTCTGACGTCGGGTAGCGACGTCAGGGGTTGGATTCCTGTATCACGAACATTTTGGGACAATGGTTCTCTAGTCCGGACGGGGTTCACACTAATATTAATGAAGTTAAAAATTTACTGACGCTAAAACTATGTCAAGTTGTTGATATAATCATGCAACATACTATTAATGATGCTAACAATATATCTAGGTCAACTTACAGGTTAGATAGTTTACAGTATTCCATTAAGAAACCTAGATTAACAACTGCTGGAAATTCCACATACAAGTTATCTACCCTTATTAGCATGCTAACGTCATCATATCAAGTCCCGGGTTGTTCTTAATATAGCAATCTCAAAAATCTATTTGCAACTGAACCTAGGGTATAACAACGAATGTTCACTGACCTATATGAAGAGAACTCCCTGCTACCGGTGTTGCCGCGTGCGGGGCTGTTGCAAGGCGTCCTGAGGTCGTGTGTGCAAGGGTGGGCGTTCCGCGCGTCGCTGCGGCCAAGGGGACAGGCCTGTGCGAGGGTGGAAGGCTGACAGCGGCCCGGAGGGCAGCCGTGGGTCGCTGCTGCGCTAAGATCGCAGCCTGCTGCTGTGCTGCGGCCTTGTGGGCGGCTTGTTGCGGCTGCCACGGCGATCAGGCGGAGCTCCGGCAGCTAGGCGGCCTGAGGCATGGCGGAGAGGAGAGGGATGGGTCGGAGGGAAGGAGGTTACGCGATGGGAGCTGAAGTTTGCGGCGCCAGGGCTTGAAGAAGTTGCGTGCGGGAAATAAAAGAGAAGGCGGCAGCTCTCTTTCGATGCTGTGAAACCAATAACCTAGGTCTATTATTTTAAGTAGGGAAAAGGAGCAGCTCACGTGAGTTAGGGTAGGGCTAGGTTAGGGTTGTATACTCCTATATTATTTGTTTATATATTATTTGTTTAAGAGATTGAAAAGCCCAAAAGAGTGTGCTGTGTGTGATGATGCGTGCGGCCTGTGGAAGAAAAGAGTTGGCTGGGTCAACTTGTTTTAGGATGTATAATAATAATAATAATAATATTAGGGATATAAGCCAAGAGATCTTAGGGTTAAACTAATATCTAAACTGGGGGAAAAAGTGAACGTGGGTCAAACGGAGCCCTAAAATTGTGAAATAAACATTGGGGTGACCGCGTCAACGAGAGAAACAAAACTAAGGAGACGATTCACAATTTCGACGATGAGGGACGAAACTAAAAATAAAAAGGCCTCACGGCAAAAGTGAAAATCGCGACGTCTCTTCAAATAAAGTCAAATCGTGGGAGAACGACCCGTGAAATGACGTTCCAAATTAATTCCACAATTTAATATTCTTCGAGAGGGTCACAACGGCATATAACACTATAGGTTTCGGATACAAACAAAGTCTAAAATAAATACGTGCACGAACAAGACTACGTACACGAAAAGCGTACGATCGAAAACAGACCGTGACATCCTACCCACCTTAGAATAAAGTCCGTCCTCGGACTTTCTAACATATCTAGTCGCTCTAGTAACTAACCCAATCATATCACATTATAATTCAAACCAGGTATAGTCATTACAAGTGCTTATATATGCACTAGATAGTCAAACACTAACACCACTAACATGTGTGTGTGTGTGTGTCTATATATATATATATATATTCACGCACATTATACACTTATACATATCATAGTCAGTCAAATTCATACACGTATTTCAATCATTCATATAGTCACGTACATCCTTATATAACTATTTAAACACTTATTACATACCATGGTACATATACTCACAGACAAATAAATAGTTCACACCAGCAAATACAATCGTAGTACTTCACGCATAGATAACTACCTATGCACAAAACGAACATGGGTATACTACTCCCTAATATTTCCTAGTATACATCCAATGCCAACATATCAACACAAGTAACCACACCACTCAATATTAAATCATGTTATTATATCTAAGATACATTTACCACTACTAGAATTTCACAATTATATAGTCATTCAAATGCATACAAATATTTCACCATATATTCGCATCACATACGGTCCTATAACAATATTCACGACACGCCACACATACCATAGTCACCAATACCTATAACTAAGCATATACTTACCCGTGCGTGGTGCACACCCACACATGCTAACATTCCATTTATATATACCAATCATACCACTATATACTCAGCACATCTACACGCCTAGTTTAGCTAGCACACATACGTTCACACATGCAAGTCCTTAGTAAATAACTATACTACAACCAACACCTATAACTATATACTGGTATAGCGACCCACAATCATGTGCGTAACACAACCAGGCACAAACAATCCTATCACTATACATACATCATCCATCGCTATATTCATGGTACTACACGCAAATCACATACATATGTAACAATGTACTTAGAGTATACCCACTCAAGCTTGAGTGAGACTCAAATCACATATCAAAATACTCTATATATGTAACAGGTATCTATATCTATACCAATACCACTCCAATGTATACACATCTACCAACATAACCATATACATACCATAATGTCAATCACACTTAATATTTAGTCAGGTAACACCACATAGTTCAATCACTTTATATACCATAATAATATTACAGACATCAGCACATGTATAATTATAATACACTCATTAATACATGCATGCATCGTATAGTCACACACATGTAACATATATATTCACACCATATTCATCTACCTATAATTAGTATACCAACACATCTACTTATCCATACGTAATTAAGATATGCAATAATCGTGTATACCTCATGGTATACACGCACACAACATCCCTTAAAAGCAAGCAATACCAATCAAAATTATAATCCTACTACCATACGTATATCACATATATACTCATGCATCAAATACATAACTACTTACATCTAAGCACAATACATAACTACGTACGAGCACATACTCACACGTACTAACATATAGGTTATATAATAGGCCAACTCACTTAACTACAAGTACACATATTATCATTACACCTAATATACACACGACTTACTAATATATTATATACCAAGCATCTCCAAGTATCTTCAAGCTACTTACACTACTAGTATATGCCCCCAATACAATTTCCAATATCTATACAAACATCCCTAAAGTGGTATAGCTATTCGCATATATATAAAAACACCACCATATATACAACTTCACACATATATCACGAATAACACTGAGTATGTATATATCACACAATAGGCAAACATTAATATACTATAGGGGAGTACACTCATACGTGAGTGATACGCCGGGTTCACACACACGGGTCCACACGCTCCACCTATACATGCACCACAACGACATCGTAAAAAAAAATCAATGGCCTCGCTACTACGCTAAGGTTGACACATGCAACGACGAAAACTACAATAGAAAGGAAACCGAAACCAAAAGTGTAACGAAGGAAAGATCGATAAGCACGAGTACAGATAGGACGAAGATAAGGAGACAGCTTGGTTAGGTGAATCAGGGGTATAATTGTGATTGTTTAGGTGGGAAAAGAAAGATGTAATAATACCTTTACAGGATACATGAAAATAGTGTGTAAAAGATATAAGTTAAAATACGAAGAGTACAAAACCGGTCGTACGTCAAAAGTTGGAGTTCTCTTATGCTTAGAAAAATATTGGTGATCGATAAAATGAGTTGTTCGAAATAAGTTTGAGTCATATATACATAATAAGAAAAATGGGTTATTAGCTTATTGAAAAATTATTATAAGGAAGAAGTAAAACATTCACACGAACATTAAGGACATAGGTTAGAAAATATTATGCGGTAGTAATTTAATAATTTCGGTAAAAATTTCGAAATTCAAAGAATGAAATTAGATCAACTATAGTGTAGAGAATTTAAGCTCATGCTAAATGTTTTCCAAGGCTTAAAACTGGAGATTAATTTCAAATAAATAATACTTAAAATACCTTTAGAGAAACCCGGATTTGCCAAACGAACTGATTTATACATAGATCTTAAAGTACGAGTACTACGAACCTAGAACTGATATACATAAAAATAATTGAAGTTCTATTTATCTTGGAAGATATTTTAAAGTATATATGTTAAGCAGTTAAAACGAATCTCATAATTTAGAAAAGATGGTATATCGAATTTTCAAAATAGTAATAGAGTTTTAAAACCAAAATGCGAGAAATATATGTTAGCAAATAGCTACGAGATAGTAATTAAAAATTTCAACCAATAGACTCCAAAATCTACGAAAGGATTTTAACTCAATCGAATAGTGAGGAATTAAATACATAAGAAGAGGGTTTTAAAACAACAATTAAACTGAGCGAAAATTTTTAATAAGGAAAAATCGAAATTGACTTTGAAGGATTCAAGATTTGCGACGGAGAAAATTCGAAAGATTAACGATAATCGCCATGAAGCATCACGTGATACGAGGGCAAGAATAAGATCGCGTGGTCTCATACAAAATACGCCTAAGATATGACCCATGAAACTCTACGGGGAACTCCTACTGTCGACCAACTAAAGATTAGGAAATCTAGTGCTAAAACCTTCTAAGAATCTAGACGGTAACGAATTGCGTTCGGCTTGGCCCGAAATCGAGGATCCTAAGAGAACGACTAAAGAGAATCTAGAAGTCTAATATGGTCAGAGCTAGTCAAGAACCACTAAGGTAACTCCTAAGACAATTATATCAATTTCTAGCATGGAGTCTAGCTAACAATCAGGGACCTCTAACTAGCCAGCACAGACGTCTAACTAAGTCTTACTATAGTCCTGATCTATGGATTTCCCTACTAAGCTGAGATAGATGCTCGGGCAACACGTCTTCTAGCTACCTAGGACACGAAAAACGCTCTTATTAGACTCAGATTTTACGACTCGAATGTTTCGATTAATTAATGAATGTTTTTATTATTATCGTTGTCACAATATTCCGCAGTTGCAAGAGGACCTGCATGGGCCACCAACAAAACCTGTCACGTCCCGCTTCCCATAAAATAGAAGGCGAGGCATGATAAGATCCGCTCAGACTTGGAGCTGTGAGGCTACAAGTCTGGTAAGCGTCTAAAAAACACTTCAAATATCCAGGTCCTTGCAACCACGAAGCGAGACAAAGATAATAATAATTTAAGCAGAAATAAAACTCCACCAAAAATATCCAAATTTTTCCAAACATTCAGAGACAATTCGTAAAGGAAAAGTATAAGAGTCTGAAAAAGAGGCCTAAAGCAAGGCCAACATAATACATAACATCAACATGAAAAGAGAGGTGTTATGCACCGATAGCCTAACAGTGACTAAGCAAAAAGTGACAACAACAAGAAGGAGCTCTAAGACTGGTCCCCAGTGTCCTCAACTCAACACCTGCAACCTGCGCGTTCTTGACTACGGACCCTGGCTCACAACCTAACGTGTGACGCCCAAAAGAGAAAAGGGGCACATGTCAGCAAAGTCTCCAAGGAGACTTTGTGCAAGGAAACTAAAAGGAAGGTAAACCAACCAAGCAGTTCTAAATTATGTGATGACATGTCATTTTAAAGTATGGATGCAACAATTAAGTAGGTGCAACAAGTTGGACATGGTAACAAGTATGCCATGGCAACAAGTAAGACACGTCAAGGGTAGTAAAGCTACTAAACATTCACATGGATTTTACAAGTCAAGTAAACACGTCGTGCACAGACATTACACCTTTGGGCAGGAGTGGCTGTACGGGCCAACTCCTAAGCTCAAGTGATCGCTTATCCCTACCCCTCCACGTGTATCGGGCATTGGCTTTTGACCAACACATGTAGCCCGCTTCTGGATCACGAGCCAGGAAGTGTATTTGGCATAGGGTTGTGCCTGCAACGCAGGTGCCTAGCCTGAACAAGAAAGTACGTAGCGTGTGCTACGAATGCAACATTCAAGCATGGATGACATGGCATGGCAAGTTATACTTTAAGTGCGTACAGATAAGGAATTTAAACGCGACAGGCATGGCAGTGCACAAGTAAAGAGCATACAGTTATGAAAATTAAACGTGACATGCATCAATGCATGAATGACATGGCAGGGTGACAGATCTAGCTTCGTTGTCAAGCTAGATCTTAAAATTGCGTCTAGGCGAGTATCATTTCATCGCCTAGTCTCTTTTACGCCCAAAACAAGAAATGGCCTAGAGCACGGCCTAAACAAAGAACTGGCAAGTTTCACTTGCCTGAAATACGTGCTGGTATTACAATTCTCAAATTCCAATCACAGATTCACAATGTCCAGGGCTCCCATGCTCAGTCCAACAATCAGCCTACAGTCCCATATTATTAAGTTGGATTAGTGAGTTACACAGCAGTAAAAATAATTGTTTTTAATCTTGAATTAACATGCGATGGTTGGGGTTCCTACGGTGCAGATCTTACCTCAACACGACGCGAGAGCTACTCTGACGTCGGGTAGCGACGTCAGGGGTTGGATTCCTGTATCACGAACATTTTGGGACAACGGTTCTCTAGTCCGGACGGGGTTCACACTAATATTAATGAAGTTAAAAATTTACTGACGCTAAAACTATGTCAAGTTGTTGATATAATCATGCAACATACTATTAATGATGCTAACAATATATCTAGGTCAACTTACAGGTTAGATAGTTTACAATATTCCATTAAGAAACCTAGATTAACAACTGCTGGAAATTCCACATACAAGTTTTCTACCCCTATTAGCATGCTAACGTTATCATATCAAGTCCCAGGTTGTTCTTAATATAGCAATCTCAAAAATCTATTTGCAACTGAACCTAGGGAATAACAACGAATGTTCGCGGACCTATATGAAGAGAACTCCCCGCTACCGGTGTTGCCGCGTGCGGGACTGTTGCAAGGCGTCCTGAGGTCATGTGTGCAAGGGTGGGCGTGCCGCGCGTCGCTGCGGCTAAGGGGGCAGGCCTGCGCGAGGGTGGAAGGCTGACAGCGACCCGTAGGGCAGCCGTGGGTCGCTGCTGCACTAAGATCGTAGCCTGCTGCTGTGCTGCGGCCTTGCGGGCGGCTTGCTGCGGCTACCACGGCGACGAGGCAGAGCTCCGGTGGCTAGGCGGCCTAGGTCATGGCGGAGAGGAGAGTGATGGGTCGGAGGGAAGGAGGTTGCGCGATGGGAGCTGAAGTTTTCGGCGCCAGGGCTTGGAGAAGTTGCGTGCGGGAAATAAAAGAGAAGGCGGCGGCTCTCTTTTGATGCTGTGAAGCCACTAACCTAGGTCTATTATTTTAAGTAGGGAAAAGGAGCAGCTCACATGAGTTAGAGTAGGGCTAGGTTAGGGTTGTATACTCCTATATTATTTGTTTATATATTATTTGTTTAAGAGATTGAAACGCCCAAAAAGAGTGTGCTGTGTGTGATGATGCGTGCGGCCTGTGGAAGAAAAAAGTGGGCTGAGTCAACTTGTTTTAGGATGTATAATAATAATAGTTTTTATATTAGGGATATAAGGCAAGAGATCTTAGGGTTAAACTAATATCTAAACTGGGGAAAAAGTGAACGTGGGTCAAACGAAGCCCTAAAATTGTGAAATAAATACTGGAGTGACCGCGTCGACGAGAGAAACAAAACTAAGGAAACGGTTCACAATTTCGACGACGAGGGACGAAACTAAAAATAAAAAGGCCTTACGACAAAAGTGAAAATCGCGACGTCTCTTCAAATAAAGTCAAATCGTGGGAGAACGACCCGTGAAATGATGTTCCAAATTAATTCTACAATTTAATATTCTTCGAGATGGTCCCAACGGCATATAACACTATAGGGTTTGGATACAAACAAAGTCTAAAATAAATACGTGCACGAACAAGACTACGTGCATGAAAAGCGTATGATCGAAAACAGACCGTGACATCAAACCTGGACCCCCCCAGCTTGACTCACCTGTTTTTCCGACCGCGATATCCCAGCTCGGCTTTTCGTTGGTTAGACCTTAGCCCCATAGCTCGGATCTCCTGCTAGTCAAACCTCGGTAGGCGGGCACAACTCATTCCATTGGTTAGAACCTCGGCATCCTAGCTCGGCCCTCCCGTTGGTCTGACCTCGATATCCTAGCTCGGATCCCGCTGTCCCGACCTTGGTATCCTAGCTCGGCCCTCCAGTTTGTTTGACCTCGGTGATCTGTCTCAGACGCCAATAAAGACCCTTGAATGAAGAGAGCGACCCGGTCTATATTGCGACCAAATTATCTGTGGGACTCTTCATTTATGGCAGAGACGAGGACATAGCCTGCCTAACCGGGGCCTCCCCAGGAGATTGAAGACCCCGATGTGATCGATCGGGGACAAGTCTAAAGAAGACATCGTGGACCAATCTGGTTACACGATCGAGGTGATCACTTCTTTGTTTTGTAGGTTACATCAGCTAACCACAACCATCGCAACAGTTCTGTAACAGTTGAGCCGGGTGATGGGGGCTAATGCTTCAGATATAATATGCTCAGTCGGCCCACGTCCCAAAGCTTCGTAGTTGAACGAGTAAACCTCCACATTCCTCACAAACAGCCATCAATGGCGGACCATTAATGTGCCATCAATGACCGGGAGTTATATTCTCATTCTCCTTCCTATAAATAGACGCCCGAACAACAAGAGAAACATATAAAATCATTATCTTCTTTCACACACTCAACACAAGATATGAAGGTCTTCTTCTCGGCATCTGGATCATCATCTTACCCGGTGGGATCTTCCTTTGAGGCCACTTCCTTGTACTCGGGGCTTCTTCTCAGCGAACATCACCTTCCTCCTCAGGATCTTCATCCTAAGTCTACAGGAGGGCTTAAGGAGTGAGACACATTTGGGCTTCTTCCTTTTCCTCTTGATCATTCTTATACGATCACCTATAACAGTCAGGTTGGATCCCACATCCGACCTTATAGTATTCTCTAAACTGGATCTCCTCCAGCCTAACTCTTGCACTTCCCCCTTTAGCTCGGTGACAACTACTGATGATCTCCTAACAGATCGGTCATATCTGTCACGAGCCACCTTGAGTCTTTTACTGACTTAAGATTTGAGGGGCTTAGGCCAGACCTAAGATCCGGCCCACTCTCATGAGTTATTCATGTTACAGATAGCTTACAGGTCAGAGTCTATAGCTCGGAGGTTGGAACTCGGTGATAGCTCGGATCCGGCTCGGGGATAACTTGGACTTGCCGGTGATAGCTTGGACTAAGATAGCTCGGCCAAAGTCTCTCCAACCCGGGGGTTAGCTCACCAAGTCTTCCTACAACCACGGTCATCTACCGACCTCAGCTACTGCTATGTCATCTACCGACCTCAGCTACTGCTACGTTATCTTCACCATCATCATCTTTGTACGACCTTTTATTGTCAGAGGATGAAGCTAGATTCTCCATCCAATAATTGGCACCATCTGTGGGAACGCGTTGAACACCCACGTCAGTATCCACGTCTTCACTGAAAAGGGTCGTTCCACCATCTCTTACTCTACCTTTTTTATTTTTTCCATTTCAAAGAAGGTTATATTATATTTGGCTGAGCTAACGATATCGTTGACAAATGCATTAGCATTTGATAGGCCTTCTTCCCTATTTACGTTCAATAAAGTGTGCATGCCTACAGCTCAGCATAAAGAGCCCCACAAGCCGACCTAAATCTGAAGGCTGGCTGGTGATAACTTGACCTAGCCAGGCACATAATCAGTGATAGCGAGCTCATCCATCATTGTGATGCAAAAGCATTGGTAGAGCTCATCCGTTAGTCAAACCTCGACGCCTCAACTGAAGGGTTTGCAGTGACCTTAGGCTCAAAAACAACATCCGGCCTAAGAAGGGAGGAAAACGAAAGGTAACAAGTAGCGGAAAAAAAAATTTAAAGCATTTTAAAGTAAATCCCTAAGGAAATTAACCAAAGCCCAAATATTTACTATCACGGGTGGGTCTACCAATCCCTAAGGATAGAAATGCAAAAAAACACATAAATTTAAACTACTAACCTTTGCCTTGCACGTTCGCAAAGCACAGAATCCCACGAACCAATGCCCCGCATTGGGGCTGAGCCGCTCCTCCCGAGTCGAACCGCGTCCCGAGGCGACCAATCCCCTTTTCACTGAGACAACCACGCACTTCAGAAAGTTTCACAATGAATGGATCCTTCGTCAAGACTTCGGATCCAAATCTGAACTCCTTCGTGGCTTTCCTAGAGCCTGAAATTGATGGATCCTGTCAAAACAGAGTTAGGATCGATAAATAAAGTTGAGACTCACGCTTGCGTATGCGGCACGGTAGTCTCGGAACTTTGCCTTCGGATTCGCCACGACGGATCGAGTCTTCTCACGAACGGAGTAAGGCTACTAAATCCACAATCTA
Organism: Scilla litardierei; assembly: GCA_030789695.1. Classification (NCBI taxonomy): domain Eukaryota; kingdom Viridiplantae; phylum Streptophyta; class Magnoliopsida; order Asparagales; family Asparagaceae; genus Scilla; species Scilla litardierei. The sequence goes on along the minus strand of CM061140.1, from coordinate 94,322,308 downwards.
AATCTCTACTTTAGATTAAGAACTTGGATAAAGAGAGAGTAAGTATTTCGGCAGAGCTTCGCTAGAATGAAAATGCATGCAAGAATGCCATGCAAAAGTGTAAGGAAAATGGCTAACCCTTGGGTCTTATTTATAGCCCCCAAGGTAGTTATTTTAGGGTAAATTGTTCCTTTGGAACAATTTAACTAAAGCGTACCATCATACATAGCACATTATAAGCTTAAGTTGTACCATATGCATGGTACAACATAAGCTTAAGATATTCCCGCTTTATTAGCCATATGTCGCATGCACTTATGCATATATAATGCGACTTTCCCACTCATCCAGAGATCCTCTCCGCAAGGGAACAGATTCCCTTTGCACACGACTTCGTGTACGCGACGTTCGAGGTCCGTATTCCCTCGTACATCCCCCACAAGGGTGTACAAACGTCTTCCATATCCAACATCTCCCACTCACACTTGAGGGGATTGTAAGAGAACGTCTTTCTCTTAGTTCTTTCATCTATCATACAGAGAAATAGACCGTGCGACCGTCATGCGCATAGAGTCTGTTGTTGTGCACTTGTTAGAGATACACACCGACCTCGAAGGTGCAAAGTTGAGTAGTTCAACACATGCTTTACCCTAGATTATTTCTTCACATTTCTTATACTTTATATTCAACAATTGAATCCCATCTGGATTACAGTTGGTTGGCCAGCTTTGAATCATTTTAAAGTCCAAATGTGAATATGAAATCAATCTTCCTCTTCTTGCGAACCTTCTGATCTTGACTTGATTCGCTTTTCTAACGTGCCCCGCCGAGCCGAATTATCATAGCCCATTAGCAACACGCTAAGATATCGATCATCTCGTCAAATCTAAAGGAACCAATTGGAGTCCTTGAGGGTAATAGTTAAGACCCGTATGGCCTTTGAGTCTCACATAATAGCAAACACTATTGCTACAAACTCAGTGGTCGAAATGCATACGTGGTATGAACACGTATTACAACATCACTCCTTTCCCAGGGAGAGTATGTCTTAATGATGTTGTACGGATGAAAAGATCAGACACCACAGTGTCTATCTTTTGAGTCCCCTTACTACTCATGAAATATTCCCGGACTCTCATCCTGCATAAGACAGATCGGATTTAAAAAATCCTATGAGATCTCTTTCAAATATCCTTGTGATACAGATCTCAGATCTTTTGTAAGCATCCATATGATGCAGATCTTTCATTCGACTATCTTGTTTAAGTCACGACTCTAAATCATTTGTCTAATGATTTTGACTTTAAACTAGTCTCATCTCTATCTTATCCATCTGATAAGATAAGGCGGTTGCTCATGTGAGAGAGCCAACCTTAATCTGTCTGACATACACACAATAAAATAGCTGAGACTTAAACACAAATGTATAAAATCATTTGTAAGAAACTTGTATGCAATATATAAAAGAACTTCTTTCTTTTATTAAACTTTGATCTTCTATAGACATGGGAAATTTTACATGATACAGCTCAGTACCTACGCATTCCCATAGATGATAAGTGTTTGTAGAACACATCTCTGGGGATCGCCTTAGTAAGGGGATCCGCTATCATCTCATGCGTGGATATGTATCCTATGTCTACTTCCTTTCGTTTGTCATAGTCCTTCGCAAACTTGAATCGAATATCAATGTGTTTGGTTTTACAATGAAATTTAGGATCTTTGACATAGGCAATCGAAGCTTGACTATCACTGTATATAGGAACAGTGCTCAAGTCAGTGGCATCCGTTAGCCTGTCTTAGAATTTCCTAAACCAAACAGCTTCTTGGACCGCCATGCTGAATGCTACAAATTCGGCTTCCATGGTTGATAGGGCGATGCAGGTTTGCTTCTTGCTGCTCCAGGATATTGCACCATTCCCGAGCAAGTAAACAAAGCCTGAGGTAGATCTTCGCTCGTCAAGATCACCCGCCCAATCAGCATCGGTATAGCCTTCGAGTTTCAAGGTATTGCCTTGATAGCATAACGCATAGTCCGCAGTCCCTTTGAGGTATCTTAATATCCTCTTCACCGCTTTCCAGTATGCATGTCCTGGGTTGGATTGGCAACGGCTTACCATACCAACAGCATAGCAAATGTCCGGTCTGGTACACATCATGGCGTACATCAGACTCCCGACAGCACTGGAGTATGGAACCTTTTCCATAGCTTTATTTTCTTTTGGATCTTTGGGACACATTTCCAAACATAGACCATCGCCTTTGCTTATTGGAGTATCAATTGGCTTGCAGTCCTGCATATTAAACCGTTCTAAAACTTTCTTTATATATGTCTCTTGAGAGAGAGAAAGAAGTTTCTTGGAACGATTCCTTGAGATCTTAACCCCAAGGATATATGCAGCTTCACCCATGTCTTTCATCTCAAAGACGGATGAAAGCCAAGCTTTGATATCCATGATAAGACGCTTATCATTTCCGGCTATAAGTATGTCATCTACATAAAGAGACATAATTACATACTTGTTCTTAATCCTCTTAATATATACGCAGTTGTCTTCGTCGAGCATGGAGAAACCATACGACAAAACGACTTCTTGAAAGCGCATATACCACTGCCATGAGGATTGTTTAAGACCATATATGGATTTATGAAGTTTACAAACCTTATGTTTGTTTTCTTCTTGTACAAACCCGTTTGGTTGTTCCATGTAGATCTCCTCATCTAGTTCTCCGTTAAGAAAAGCAGTCTTTACATCCATCTGATGTAACTCGAGGTCCAAACAAGCCACCATTGCCAGAATTAAGCGAATGGAGGTAAAACGCACGACAGGAGAGAAAGTCTCTTCGTAGTCTATTCCTTCCTGTTGCGTGAAACCTTTCGCAACAAGGCGAGCTTTATATTTCTCGATGGAGCCATCAGCCTTATGCTTGATTTTGAGAACCCACTTGTTCCCAATGGCTTTACGTCCTTTAGGTAAATCAACCAAGTCCCAGACTTGGTTTGTTTTCATGGATTGAAGTTCTTCTTCCATTGCCGCTATCCATTTATCTTTAGCAGGGCATGTGACGGCCTGTTTGAAATTTACAGGTTCGTCATCATCTTGTAGTAATGTCATGAATGTTTGAGGAAATTCATCCTCAAATCTCAGAGGTGTTAGCCTCGTTCGATTACTACGTCTTGCTTGAGTTTGATCACTCCCACTTGGAATGACATCACTCCCACTTGGAATAATATCACTCCCACTCGGAATAGGATTGGTATCGTTCGTATCATCCGTTGGTGAAGTTTGAAACGTATTTTCTTCTTCACCAAGAATTCTCCCACTCGAACGTTCCGATCCTACTTCAAGAATTCTTCAAGGAGTAGAGCCCAAGGAAAAAATTCATTAAAATGTTAGCCCCGTATGGGCTAGTCGGCACTGTGGTTAGCCCCGTATGGGCTAATCGGCACATTCGAGTTTGACCAAGGCCTTTTATCACCACGTATGGGTCATTCGGCAAGTTCGCGATCGACCAAGACCTTCTGTCGGATTGGTCGACCAAAACAACCAAATTGGTCGACCAATTATTTTGGTCTGCAACTTCTCCCGGCCAGGGCCTCTGCCCTGGCCGAGGCTTGGCCAAGGGCCGGCCAGGGCCTCTGCCCTGGCCGGCCAAGGGTCCTGGCCCCTCGGTCAGGGCCGGCCAGGCCCTGGCCGAGGCCAGGGCATTGGCCCTGGCCCCTGCCAGGGCCGGCCAGGCCCTGGCCAAGGCCAGGGCGCCGGCCCTGGCCTCTGCCAGGGCCGGGCAGGCCGGCCATTACCGGCCTGGCCTTGGCCGGCCACTGCCGGCCTGGCCATGGCCGGCCATGGCTTGGCCATGGCCGGTCATGGCCAAGGCCATTTTGGCATTGGCCGGCCATGGCCCCTTTGGCTGTGGCCGGCCACCCCCTTTGAATGGGGTTGCCGCACACCCCGTCGGAGGGGTGGCCGTGGTGGTTATTGGCCGTAGCCAACCCCCTCCGCATGGGGAGGGGGTTGCATGGCCTTCATAGCCCATTTGGCCATGGTGCACATGCACTAAAATTCATCTTCCCCGATGGGAATAACCACCACCTTCTTCCTCGATGAAGCACCCGTTCGTCGATGAAGCACCCGTTCGTCGAGAAAATGGTTATTTTCTAATGGCCGTGTGCCAAAAAAGAAAAATAACATACTACGTGAACGGTCGGTTCTTCCCGTCACGGAGAGTTCCTACCATATCTGTAATGATAGGAGACCCTAACGTGAAAAGAACAACCGCTGCGTTCTCTCTGTCACGAAGAGTTCCTACCATATCTGTAATGGTAGGATACCCATTCGTGAAAAAGACAACGACTCGTTCATAGTTTCGACGGGATGGCGGTTTGACCGGGGCGAACCCGTATGGCTCTGATACCAATGATGGATCCTGTCAAAACAGAGTTTGGATCGATAAATAAAGTTGAGACTCATGCTTGCGTATGCGGCACGGTAGTCTCGGAACTTTGCCTTCGGATTCGCCACGACGGATCGAGTCTTCTCACGAACGGAGTAAGGCTACTAAATCCACAATCTAAATCTCTACTTTAGATTAATAACTTGGATAAAGAGAGAGGAAGTATTTCGGCAGAGCTTCGCTTGAATGAAAATGCATGCAAGAATGCCATGCAAAAGTGTAAGGAAAATGGCTAACCCTTGGGTCTTATTTATAGCCCCCAAGGTAGTTATTTTAGGGTAAATTGTTCCTTTGGAACAATTTAACTAAAGCGTACCATCATACATGGCACATTATAAGCTTAAGTTGTACCATATGCATGGTACAACATAAGTTTAAGATATTCCCCCTTTATTAGCCATATGTCGCATGCACTTATGCATATATAATGTGACTTTCCCACTCATCCAGAGATCCACTCCGCAAGGGAACAGATTCACTTTGCACACGACTTCGTGTACGCGACGTTCGAGGTCCGTATTCCCTCGTACATCCCCCACAAGGGTGTACAAACGTCTTCCATATCCAACAGAAATGAGCAAGGAAGTAAAAGGGTGAAAGGGGGAATATTGTTTAAGCTTGGATCCGGTCTCGCTTATGTTTAGATGGAGATACGTGGATATGAAGCTTGGTGCAAGTTTAAAGGAGGAGTTCTAGCCCATATTTATAAAGGGATCCGACCCCTCCTTTTCTCTGAATATCCGATGTGGGACTAAAAAGTTTAGAGAGAAAATCAATTTTAAGTTTACTTCCACGAAGGTCAAACTTTAACAAATTGTTTCTCTCTTACCGTTGAACTCCAGAAGCGATATCTTATATCAAATCGAAGAGCATTAAACGGTGAACGCATAGAAATAAATGCCGCTCAATTCCGAGGTCATTTAACCCCTCAAACCTCGTCTCAAAGTTGGACAAAAAATGCATTCGCCAAAAAACACAGCCGCTAAGGGTTTCTCAAACCCTGTGGGCCCCACCCACAGGACCCACTGTCGGTGCGGGCATGCCACGTGGGTGCACCCCCAGCTGTGGGGCCGGGTCAGGTGCCTGCTGGGCACCCGACCCGCGTACGCTGGCTTAGGCCAGCAGCCCATCATTTGGTCCGTTGGGCTTTGCCCAGCGCCATGCGATGGGAAAAATCTCAGTTCGTGGACATCCCTTTATTTTCATCCTTTTTAATTTTTTTATTCCTCTTCAACCCACTGGGCAAAGACCAAAAAACAAAATGAGTCTAGGGCTTCCTAAACTTTTAATTAATATTGTTTCATGCATTAGTAATAAAATATGTTCATAAACACTTTACGCTAGATTTAATTCATATTGCATCATATGCAATAATAAAACATCATTAATCTAAATATTATATTGCAAACTATTTGCGAAGTAATAATTCCCATACTTCGTATGCATTCTATATCTTAAACCTTTTATTACTTGACGAATGTCCTACTCTGCGTGAGACCCTACAGCCTAACCCAACTAGAAGTGGGGCTTGAAACCCCAAATGACAGTGACCACGAGCAGCAGGTGCCATCCTTGTTTCGGTATCATCATTATGTGGTTGCTCATTGACATGATTATTTTCGTGACCACCCTGACTATTTCGTGATGAATGCCGCAGTTTTAATCCCTTCGTCCTAACTATGTCGCTTAATCAAGCATAGGACATGGTCAACTATCAACCCTAATAGCTTGAAACCGGTTAGTCTCCATCGGTCTTTAGTATAATAATGTTGGACTTCTTCCAACATACTCTGCCTAGAGTTTTTACTAAAGATCGAACTAACACATGTGACACTAACTCTTCATAAACGATAGAGACGAATTCTTTCTTGGTCATTACTTTCCTCGCACACTTCAAGTATCACCCAACCAAAGACCTTTTGACAGGCCTTGCCTCGAAGCTAGGTCAGAGATCTAAGTGACACCGTTCACGTACAAGTTTGTACAATGACCTCAAGTCTAAGAACCACCTTGCCTATCATCACTTAGAATTATCATTGACTAATGAGTTAATGTTAACCATGTGATAACTCTCGTTGGGTCGTTCAGTGAACTCATTCTCTAATGAGTACCTATGTCTCGTCTCTGACTTTTCCAAGTCAAACGACTAGGAGATCATCTTCACTGCTACTAGGTGAAGACAAAGACACAATAGTCTATTCGATGTGTCGATATCCTTTTCTCGACACATATATGACTATGAACGATTTTAGACTTAAGCTACTATCGGTCAGACATTTTTCACAATCGAGATCTTCATCTAGATACAAGTATGATCTTGCTCTAAGTCTAAGAAAATCACCTAGGTATTTTAATGAAGTCATCATAATAATAAATACTCGACAATTTATACTAGAAAGCTTACTTTCATTTATGAACAAGATGTTTTACATAGATAAATTGCTTAGAGAGCATACATCTCTCAACATCTCCACTTGGGCTCATGCCCATTTATCACGGTATCCCATACCGCTTTTACACACTAGTCTCTCCAGACGCTCACGTGACAGAGCCTTTATGAATGGATCTGCTAAGTTGTCTTCCATACAGACTCTCAGGAGTTCTATGTCTTTCCTCTTTTCAATATCATGTATAAGATAATATTTCTGAGAATGTGTCTAGACCTCTTGTGGAATCACAATTCCTGAACCAGATTGATGGTTGCATTATTATCATAGTACAAAGGTATTGGATCTTTAACAGCAGGCACCATCCCTAGCTGGTCAGCGAACTTCCTTATCCAGACAGCTTCATTTGCCGCATCGTTGGCCACTATGTACTTGGCCTCCATCGTGGAATCTGCAATAATATCTTGCTTGGAGCTTCTCCAGCTGACTGCTCCTCCATTGAGAGTAAAAACAAATCCTGAGATTGGCTTACTATCATCTATATCACTCTGAAAGGTGGAACCTGTGAAGCCATCAACCTTGATTTCTTCACTTCCATAAATCAAGACCAAATCACTAGTCCTTCGTAAGTACTTAAGAATTGTCTTGACGGCTTTCCAGTATTCTTCTCCAGGGTCAGACTGATATCGACTTACTGCACCTAGTGCAAAAGCAACATCAGATCTAGTACAGATCATGGAATACATGATGGATCCTACTACTGAAGCATATGACATCAGGTCTTTGGGGACATCTTCTTGAAAAGGCTTATTCCATGATTGGCTAGTATAAAACCACCATTACTGTTTTCCATGCTAAACCGCTTTAGCACAGTGTTAAAGTATCTGGCTTGGGAGAAACCAAGCAACCTTTTAGATCTTTCTCTATAGATCTTCACACCTAATATGTAGGATGCTTCTCCCAAGTCTTTCATGGAGAAGTTAGTTGTTAGCCATTCCTTAACAGACTCCAACTTCTCTATGTTGTTGCTTATTAAAAAAATATAATCCACGTACAATACGATGATGACTAAAGAATTTCCATTGGTTTTCTTATAGATGCATGGCTCATCTTCATTTCTAACAAAATCAAACTCTTTGACCATCTTGTCAAAACAGATGTTCCAATGCCCGGATGCCTGCTTGAGTCCATAAATAGACTTCTACAGTCTACACTCTTTTCCTTTACTTCCACTGACGTCAAAACCTTCTGGCTGAGTCATATAAATCTTCTCTTCTAAATCACCATTTAGAAATGCAGTCTTTACATCCATTTGCCAGATCTCATAGTCATAAAGACAGCAGTAGCGAGTACGATCCGGATGGACTTATGCATGGCGACTGGTGAGAAAGTCTCGTCATAATCTACTCCTGGAATCTGACGATAACCTTTTGTGACTAGTCTGTCCTTGTACGTTTCTATTTTCCCATCTGCATCGATCTTCTTCTTGAAGATCCATTCACAGCCAATGGGAACACTTCCCTTGGGCATGTCTTCTAAGGTCCATACCTTGTTTACGTGCATGGATTCCATCTCGGATCACCTTGCATCCAACCACTTATCAGAGTCTCTACTCTGAATGGCTTCTTGGAAGCTAACAGGATCATTATCTATTATGGTGCCATCCTCGATCCCTTCGCCTACGAGAAAACCGTAATACTTTTCAGGGGCTCGAGGAATCCTGTCAGACCTCCTAACGACTGGAATATCAGGTTCTACCTCTCCCACTGGTTCTGACACATGTTCTTGTGTTAATTCTCCTTCTAAACATTCGTCCAGATCTACTACCTTGCCAACAGCTTCCTTCTTAAGAAACTCCCTTTCCAAAAAGATGGCATGTTTGGAGACAACAACCTTTTGTTGTTACGGATGGTAGAAGGTGTACCCTAAAGAATGTTTCTGGTACCCAATGAATTTACACAAAATAAATTTATCTTCCAGTTTGTTTGGATTATGCCTTTCGACATATGCAGGACAACCTCAAACTCTTAAATGTTTAAGATTGGGTTTCTTTCCACTCCATATCTGATATGAATTCGTCGGCACAGATTTTGATGGAACCTTGTTGAGAATGTACATAGCAGTTTCTAGGGCATCGCTCCAGAGGGAGGTTGGTAACTCAACATCACTTACCATGGATCACACCAAGTCTAACAAAGTATGATTCCTTCTTGCCGACACACCGGTATGCTAAGGTGTATAAAGAGGCGTGACCTAAGAGACAATCACATTCTCTTTTAAGTATGTAAGGAATTCATGACTCAAGTATTCTCCTCCTCAATCAGATCGAAGAATTTTAATACTTTTGCCAGTTTGCTTTTCAACTTCGTTATGGTACTCTTTGACTCGCTCAAAAGTTTCGGACTTGTGTTTCATCAAGAACACGTGTCCAAAACTAGAGTGATCATCAGTAAACGTAACAAAATATGAATATCCTCCTTTGGCTAATATAGACATGGTCCACATACATCAGAGTGCACGAGACCCACGAGTTCACTAACTCTCTCCCTATGACCTGCAAAGGGAGTTTTGGCCATCTTACATTTGAGGCAAGACTCACAAGTGTCATATGACTCATAATTTGATAGGCCCAAAGCCCCTCTTTATATAACTTGCTAAGTCTCTTCTCTCCGATATCGCCTAGTCTACAGTGCCAAAGATAGGTTTCATAATAAACCGATTCCTTGTGTTTCGTGTATTAACATTTAATACAACATCATTACACAAAGTGTACACATCATTATTTAGAGTCCCAAATCCTAGCAATTTACTATCAAATAAAATGTTCATAACCCTTTCGTTGATAGTAAAAGCGTAACCCTCTCTAGCCAAGGCCGAGACGGAGATAACATTGCATAGGAAATTAGGGATATAGTAACATTACTTCAGAAGCAAGTTCGCGACACTCGCCAATGTGTGTTGGATGTCTCCCACAGCCACAGCATCAACACTTGCTGTGTTGCCGACCCGGAGAACGACTTCATTCTTTTCGAGCCTTCTATTAGTTCTCATTCCATGTAACTTATTACAGATGTGAGAGCCCACACCTGTATCTAATACCCATGCATTAGAAGTCACGAAAAGGACTATACTTTGTATAACCATTTTTATTACTAGTCAACATATTCTTGTCTATGATATATTTGATTCCATTTTTTGCACCCTTATTCTTTCTATCTTTATTGGCCTCTCACAGGTAGAGAAAATCGACTTCTGGCTGCTTTGACCGCTTAAGAGAGGACAAAAATAGTAGTAAGTTAAGTTGACAGATTTAGCGGTTTTTATAAATTTCCTAAAAGAGTTTTTTTAGCAAAAAGCAAGCTTCAACACTCCTGATTGCAAAACTCGCTGACTGACTCACTAGGAGGGGAAAGCGGGGGATAGAAAAAGCAAAAAAAAAATTTATTGGCAACCCGATGGTAAAGGCACCTTTTCTTTATCAACAGAACTAGACGAGACTTATTGCTTGTGGTCCAGGAAATTCTCTTTTTCAAATTTGACTTTCTTTATACTACTTGATTGAGTTACTTACTCGGGTTGAGCTTCTATTCAGGTTGATCCAAAAAAACGACTGCCTTTCTCACCAGTGGGCAAGTCTGATTGATCCAATCATGACGATCAACCCCATCTTTTGCGCCTAACTTGACTCTGATTCCCCCACTATGAGAGCTGATCCAGGGTCCAGTCCGGCTACTTTTTTTACGAAAGCCTGTCTTTCCCACTCAATGTATTGCCCTTTGGGACCAGGATCTAACGAGGAAGTGAGAGAGGGGACACCAAACATAGGTGCGTACCATTTCCACAATCCAACAGACTATGTCATACAGGGAACAACCCATGGAGGTTGGGACAGAAAGAAAGCTGGTTTTGCTTTTGCTTCCTTCGAGCTACCAAACTCTTTCGTCAGTCCCTCGAGGGTCAAGTTCCCTCATTCTTGCTTTCCTTCTTACATTTTCGACTTAGGGCTTCTTACCCTTGATCTTGATCTACATCCGAAGGGAAGTCCTCGAGCTCTCTCTACCTCGAGTGCGGTCTTTCGCTCCATCTCTAAACATTCCTTCCTACCCCGGCCCCCTCTGGGGAACCCTCCTTCGCTACTCTTAATCATATCATACTTACGAATTAATCAGTAGTTGCCCTTCTCCGGACTGAGAAAAGAAGCGAACTCTAGAAGCTAGGCACTTTTTTTCCCTTTTGACACGAACACTATTCCGTTTTCAGCTGAAACCCGCCTTAGAGATTGAACGTCGACTGAGAATATTTTTTTGCCGTTCAATCTAAGATAGCGCTGATAGCTTGTAGTGAACAACCCCCCTTATGAAACCGAAAGCTGCCTTTGATTTGCTACTTAAGTAGTTAAGGCGCCGTTAAGCCCTTGCCAGACAGCAGCCGCACCGGCTCTACGAATCGAATCTTTCTGATCCAGTGAATAAGAATTGTTGGGCACGACGAAGCGAGCGCTTCTAGCTGTTTCGCTTGCTTCTTTCTTATTGTGGCGGCTATTATGGCGTGGCGGAAATGAACGAAAAGAGCGAGAGTTTTTTATTAAGCATGCTACAAAGAATAGAATTCCTAAAATTAGCATGTATTCATAATTTTTAATTACATTTAGATTGGTTTTATCAAACTATATCCTCCCACTAGTTTAGTGATCGGTTTAAGCCAAATAGTGCATGAATTCATTAATTAAATTTAGTGGGAGAGGGATCCAACCATACTGAGTCTCACAACCTTGAGTTTGCTCAACAAGTTGTTTGTCTCTGCAGTCAGTAGATGAACTCTTCATCAATCATATCATATAGGTCTCCATATGGATTTTTACCCCTAGCCACTTCTGAACATGAGTGTGCTCATCCAAATCACAATGACTAGTCTAGTCAGACCCTTGTTTTTGTGTCTAACCTAACTTACGCTGGCGCTCGGTGTATGCACGACACGACGGTTTGGGTTAAGTCTAAACTACATCACATGCAAATAGAAGTTGGTTTCCAAAAGGTAGCCATGCCATAGCTTGAGAGTGCTCAACAACTATAACACTGAACCTATAGTTTCCAAACTCCAAAACAAGGAGGCCTATGATTAATCTTGAAGAAGATTTTAAACGTATTTACCTAGATGTAATCGATGGTGTCACTTAATAATAATTTGCATCCTTGTTGTCCAGTGAAACACGGCCATGCAGGTTTGGCTAGGCCAGGATTACTATCCACAATCAATCAAGCTGATGTGATCCACAACACTAGTTACAAACTTTCTAGATACATGTTCATGATCCTTTAAGGATGCTAATTATTTAAATGTGTAACATTGATTTAATATGTCTTCATCAAACTAGTTAATCCTATCAGCTAGTTGAATCCTAAAATTCAAAATTTTTAGGTTTGGTTACAAAATTTTATTAAGGTCTTTATCAACTATAAGGAAATATTTTTTTTGAGGGCGTTACCCTAATCATGTATTAGGTATTTAAATATTCAAGTTGCAACGAATTAAATCTTAGCCTTTTCAAAATTATTATTACAACAATTAAGTGACATAATAATTATTATTTGAGAGGACTACCCTAATCAAGTATTAAGAATTTACTGGTTGTAACACTTTTAAATCATAGCACATATATCTAAAAATTATCTTATAAGTTTTATAAAGCTTTTAATGCCTAACCTAAAGGTTTTTCTTGTATTATCACATAATGAGCAAGATATGAAATAACCATTAAAATATCAACTGAAATTTTTATCTAATAAAATTTTAGCAAGATAAAATGTAACTTAAAATTATCTAATTAAGTTACAAAATTTTTAATAAACATCACATAATTATTAAAATCTAAATGATCAAATTATTAGCATGTTTTTAAACCATAAACATCCTAAGCATGTGGGGTGGCATTGCTTGACGGGTATGACACCAATGCTAAAGTTTAGTCTTAAAGCATAAGTTGGATACCCGTGGGTTGTCTCATTACCACGGACCGTATCCATTTTTCATATGGAGCTCTTTCTTTTCTCTTATATTTCATTAGTATGCATTTTTTAAAATAACACATTGTTTTCTTTTCTTTTCATAAGCTCTAATTTTTATCTATGGCAAGATACTTCATACCCCGTAGAATAATATGTTTTCAATATTTTTTAATTCATCCACCGACAAATACTTTCCCAAATTCCATGAAAACAATTCCATATATGCAATAACAGTTAATCTCGTGAAAATGTAGGATGAAGGTGTAGAAATCAAGTTATTCATTTTATTGAACAGGTCATGATCATTTATAAAGTCTTATATGCAATTAAAGTTATGAAAATAATACAAGATTTCTACATGGAAATGCATATCATTCAAAAGTGCAATTTTGATAATCGAAAGAGAGATATACAATAAGCTCAATCTTTATACATTTTGCAGTTTTCTCATTTTCTTTTCTTTTTTGTTTTTTGTTTTTTTATTTTGCAAATTTTTATGGTTTTCAAAAATTTTATCGCACAAAAAAATGAAAACCACGCCAAAAATAAACACTCCATAAAAACATCACACACAACAAAAACAATCATACCAAGAAGATGCAAACACACCAAAAATCATATGAATGTATGCAGTAAGCTCAAATAAGAAATCATACCTTTGCGTTGTCATTTGGCTAAGGAACTTTAATGAAATGTGACGTCCAGTCCATAGTTCCATGTCCCTCCATCTTACCTACACGAAAGATGTTATGTGTAACTTTGGAATCCAACAATGTCCACAAGTGTTAATCACAAAATCTTTAGGAAGCCATACTTGTTTATACTTTATTTTTGTGCTCCTATTTAAATAGTTATTCACAGTATCTTTAGGAACCCATATTTGTTTGAACTTAATATTCTTGTTCATGCATGGACATTTATTACACGTGTGACCAACACATCCATAAGTAAAGCACTCTGCATTAGTGTTTCTAGCTTTCATAGGCTCATTGTGAACTTTCTTATTTTTTTGGATTTTCAACATTTTTCAAACCATATCCAAGACCACGCCTATTATTGCCATATAGTTTATTACCAAGAATAATATCCAATGATTGTTTTCCAACACCGAATTTCTTTATGGTCAATTCTAGATTTGTGACTTTGAATTTCAGATAAAGGTTTTCGTTCACAAGCAACGTGCATTTACTACTGAAGGCCTTTTTATTCTCCTCTTCATTCTTTTTAAAATTTTCGACTTTCTTTTCTATCTCAATGTATTTTCCTTTAAGATTTTTATTTTCAATCTCACTCTTGATCAATTTTTCTTTAAGCTCTTTATTCTCATTTTCTTCTATAGCCATCTTTTCTTTTAGCTCTTCCTTTTCAGCTTCTAGCTTCATCAATGTTTCTTTACAAGTTTCATTTTCAGTCACAAGTGTGGGACATGTTTCATATTCAACCTTCTTATGCACACTAGATTTTTCCTTTTTGATTTTTGCAATGTAGCTCTAAACACATCATTTTTAGCTTCTAATTTTTCAACATCCAGTGACATATTATAATTATCTTTCTGCAATTCAAAATTATACTCTCTTAAGGATTCCACAGTAGATTCTAACTCATCAATTTCATTGCGCATGGTTTACCACATATTCATAATTTCATTCTTAGAGCAGGATTTTACCTTATCGAGATCTCCCATTAGGCATAGGGAGGAGTGGGCAGTCTCCTCCTGAGTCTCATCCTCACTATCGTCATCCGACGTCACTGCCAAAGATTTTCCTTTCTTCTCTGCAGAATTATTCTTTCCTTGTGGGAAGTTCATCATGAAATGTCCATGCTACCTGCATTTAAAACACTACATCGTCTTAGTAGTATGTTGTCCAGCTGAAATATTTGCAGGATTAAAGTTATTAGAGCGATTGAACCTTTTTAGCATGTCTGCTTTTCCCTAAGGAGTCTTGATGTATTTTTTGAATCCTTTTAACAATAAGTGCCTGCTCCTCATCAAGATCATCATCATCTTCCCTTATGACTGCACGTAGATTATCATTCTTCTCCAAAGAGTACATTTTCATTACTGGGCAGTTTTCATATAGTGTCCATGTTTCCTACAATGACAACAACACACTGAATTAGTAATATTCTGATTGGAAGAAATATTAGCATGATTATGATTTTTTAAACTATCAAACCATTTGGACATCACTGCCTTTGACCGCCCGCCCGTTTGGCACTCAAATAGGGACATGGATACTAGGATTAAAATTTGTAACCGCAAGCACACGGTGTCAAAGTGTGGCTTGGGGGTCGAACACAGGGAGTCGTGTGTTGTGCTTGTGAGCAATTGGGAACCTGATCACCCAGTGGGTGAACTAGCTTAATCGATTGATGGGTTGTCACGATAGAAAATTAATGCAAAAGATGTAAGAGATAAAAAAGGCTACCTAGGACTTTAGCTTCCGCCCTATCACGAGTTCTCGCTATTGCGACCGAAGGATAGGAATGTGATCAGATTCTTGGGTTTAGCAGTGAGACGTTGCCTCTAATAGTGGTACCTAGCGTCCCATGGGCCCGATATTCCGGTCGATACCCAGGATGATACGCTAGGTCTACCCAGGTTCAGACGGTGGGCATTCCCATGTCCAGCACCGACCAACTCCGGGAGCACTAAGCTCGCAACAATTGCTCCCGACATTTCATCCAAACTGTTCCCACCCGCGAGGAATCAATGTCTACGCTAGGGGGTGAGCTGTGGCTAGGGAATCAAACTCCCGTTTTATTTCCCCTTGGCCCGATGGTCAAAGGCGGTCTTTCTCCCGCCAGTGACAATAAAATGCCCCCGCGTAACCATCTAAATCCATATCTCCTATCGAATCCCTAATCCTATGGTCGTTCTAGGGAGAACCCACGAAGGGGCTTCCTTCAATGTCCCAAATTTAGAAACTACTCACTAATCATGGCAATAGAAGCAACAAAACAAATTTCAGCCATCAAAATGAGAATCAATCAATAAACTATTGTAGCAAATGGTATTAATAACGCAATATTAAAGTATCAAAACGATCAAGAAACTTACAAATGAAAATAAATTCACAGCAGCCAAAAACCCCTAAAACAGCTTAAGAAAATGGGAATTACGTTTTCTGGAAAACCTAGGTCTATTTATACATTTTGGCAAGATGCCAGGGAATATTCCCACTAAAAGACAAAAATAAACGCTCACCCGATCGGTTGAAACATCAACCGATTGGGTGAGGCAGCGGTTGGGCTTGGTCTTTGGCTCTGAAAATCCTCACCCGACCGCTGAACCGATCGGATGAGTTGTTGGGTTCTCGAGCTGGGGAAGCATCTGCTACAGGTAACCCGATCGGTTGACAAGTCAACCGATCGGGTGAACTTAGGCTCTAAAAATAGCAAGCTGTGTCACGTCCACCCGATCGCTGAATCGATCGGGTGGAGTTGGCTCTTCTTCTGGACTGATACGCTCGCACGAATTGATCGGGTGGGTCTGTCCACCCGATCGGTTGAGAGCTGATACGTTGTTTCTCATGATGACTTGCCCTCAGTATCTCGTGCGACACCTCCTGTTGCTTCGGGGACTCGTGATGTTAGCGTTGTATGTCCTCTATGCCATCAATATCCTGCAAAAGCACAAAAACACAACGAAAGTGAAAAGGAACTAAAAATCATCAAAAGACGGACTCAAAATAACGAAAAACGATGGAAAATCACGGAGAAGACGTGCGTGAATATTCAAAATATAAACGCACGTCAAAATCCCTCAAGCTGAACCCTTCCTCATCCTCGAGGAAGACGAGTGAGAATAGGAGCTCGGAGGGGAAAATAGAAAGAAAGAAATAGAAAAAGAAAAGGAAACCCTAGATCACCCGTCAGAGCCAACAAAAACTAACACGCCACACTAAGCAAGCATGCGATAAGCATAACACTAAACCCAGGTATATGAGTCCTTATTAGTGTCGTGGGTCCACACGGTGAAGCGCAAGCGAGTGAGGTCGTGAGCTAGCAGACTGTGTAACTATCTAAATTGTGCAGTAAAGCTCCATATACACATTCCCATGGAATTACCCAAATATCGAATCAATTCTAGTAAGCGGTGAATAATAGCTCAAGCATGCATGCGAATTGAGTAAGAATAGAAATATATCATGTGTCAGGGGCTCTACTGCTAGGAACTAGGGAATCACCACACGATTGCCTAGATGATCGCTAGAAAGCTCCTATGCCAAGTGTGTTCGAAAACGAAGGGGGTTGAGTAGGTGTGGAGGAGAGCACTTGGTGCAAATTCTCGCCTTCCCTTTATTCTCGGCGGTAGGAGTAATATTCACAACAGGAATTTTTTTTGGGTTTTGGGTATTTGTATATTTTTTTTGGATTTTGGCTATACATGTTCTTTCTTTTCTACTTTTTTTCTTTTTTTTTTTGAATTTTTGGATTTTGGAAAAATTGTGTCATCCCCCAAGTGGAAGAACAGTACATGACGAGGGGATTTGCACCAAGTAAAACAAAAAAGAATTCGAATTCTAAACACTTGGGCAAGAGGAAATTTTTTCGCGAATCAGAGCATAAGCAAACTGGGTTATCCTAGTCCTATTGGTAGATTCCTGACACATGCGAATTGAAATGTAAATATATAGATGATTCATGCATAAAGAAGCAGACAGTTGAGGCAAAATACAGCATATTCGAAATTGAAGCATGATAGTCTAGGGGTCATCCAAGGATAGGCTTATAAAACAAAATCACAACGTAGAAGCACACCAACTAGCTAGTCACGACACACAACTCATACAAAAAGCAAAGTGAACCCACGGAGCATTAAATGCAATAGGACTCGGCTTCCTAGGGTTAGTGAGAATGATTATCGTCGCTAAGCTGTGTGTGTGTGTGTGTGTGTGTGTGTGGTTCCATGGCAGTTCATCATGTGGGGTCATCTCTAGGAGAGTAAGAATAAAAGGGTGGAAAGAAAAAGAAAAACACGATGAAAACGACTCAAAATGGGGAAAAAGACACGACTGACGTACATAGTGCGACTCCCCCAAGCTGAACGTTGCATTACCCTCAATGCAATAGAAGTAAATGCGGGAGGGCAATGAAAGATGGGAGGGAAGTACACACCGATAAATAAACGGAAAAAACATGTAAAACACACAAGAAGAGACATAGAAAAATAAAGAAAATAAATACCAAAACGAAGTATACAAAAGACATACACACAGACACACAATACAAACACACATCAAACAAGTGACAACACGAAAACAATCACAGAAAATAGATTTCCCCCAAGCTGATCTTAATAATGCTAGAAAAAAGATATGATCAAGATGATGCAAGATGATGCAGAACAAATGGCTAGGGAAAAAATCAGAAAAAAGGGAAATCAAGGTGTGGGAGCGACATGCTCCTCATCCTCCTCGGAAGAGGCTGGAGGGGTGTGGAAGGGAGAGGTGATGGGCGTGTGAAGAAGTGGAGAAAGGGGTGGAGATGGTGGACAGATGGGCTCGGTGGGGGTGTGAATGATGGGTGGGGTGTCGGTGGTAACGGAAGATGGTAATGATACGGCGAGTGATGAGGAGGGTGTGGGTAGTGATCTTGCGCACACAGCCATCTGGCCGTGGTGACGGAAGTGAAAGGGGGTGGGAGTGGTGGGTCAGTGGTAGTGGTGGTGGGAGGGGATGATCGTCGAGGAGGTGATGGAGGAGGTGATAGGGGTGGAGTCGGTGGCGGAGGACCGTGGACATGGGTAAGAAGGCGGAGAATGGAGACGACGTTTCGCTCAAGAGCGAGGAAACGAGGATGTGATAAGAAAGAAATGGATGGATCCGAGGAGGTGGAGGAGGATGCACCAGCGTGCAAGGCAGCCATCTCAGCCTCGAGAGTGAGGCGAGTAGAAGTAGCGCGGCGCACGACAGAGTGTGTGTCGGAAGCAATGGGTGTGTCGACATGAGAGGCCAGGCCATGCAGGGCTGTGATCAGGGCCTTGGAAGAAACGGTAGTAGCAGCCGGGGTGGTGACACTAGGTCCAGCCCCGGGGTCTCCTCTGAACGCAGGGATATCCTGCTCACCCAAGTGGACGACAGGGGAAGGTGGTCTAGGAGCGTCAGGGAGAGCAAACTGAAGGTGTAGCCCCCCCAGAAACTCAGGATCTGGTGGAAATGACCAATCTCTCGGAAGCTCGATGGTGACACAGTCAAGGTTGGGGAGAATGGTGTAAGGATCTGGGGGATGGCTGATTTGGGATATAAATTGCATATTTTCTACCCTAACTACCCCCTTTTGTGCTAAAGATTTGGCTTAATTGTGCTCTTTTTGGGTATATTTTCGCTTTATGTCATTTTCGGGGCTTATTCTCATTCTTGGCACAAAATACAGTTTTTATCGTCTTTATTGGCTTCCTACTATTCTTCATATGCTCCTGCTACTATTGTGATCATATCGCCATTTTTTGGAAATTATTTGAGCATTGGAATATTTTATATAGATTATTGGGCGTCAATATTGTTTTGTTAATAGTCATTATATTACTTTTCTCATCATATGGACTAATTTCTCCTTATATTTTTTAGGTACTCTTGGGAATCTTAGAGAATTTCCAGAATTTTTTGGGAATTTTCTGAGCATCCTAGGTATTTTCTATAATTTCTGGAAGGAGAAAAGAGGGGTTTTAAATCAGGAAAAGGAATTACTTGGGGCGCCACGTGGCGCCATCACGTGGCGCCACGTGCTGATCGATTCACTGCCGCCTGCTGCTTTCGAAATTTTAAAAAATAAAATAAAAAACAAGGCTGCCTGGGGGCCCGCTTGCTGAGCGGGCCGCGCGTTTGTTTGTTAAAAAAAATTAATTAAAACGAGCAGCAAAAATTAGCGGGCTTCGGCCCGCTCGAAATTTCGACCGGGATCCGAAGCCCCGCTTTGTTTTATTGCTGCCAGCGCGCGCTGGCTTCAAGTGGGGCCCGCCCGCTGATGCGGGCAGGTTTGGGGCGATCTTCGCGGGTCGGATCCGACCCAGATCCGACCCGCAACTCTTAATACATGGGCTGAAGTGCGAATTTGAGGGGGAGTTGCGTTTTTGGTGTTTTTTTTTCTTGCTGTTTTTTGTTTCTTTTAGGGTTTAGAGGGGATTCTTCTTCCCCAAAGGATATGGAGGAGCTTGGAGGCCATTGGAGGGTGGAGAAGCTTGGTGGAGGAGCAAATTGGAAGAGGCTAGGGCTCATTTGGTGAAAGCTTGGGTGAAATTTTTCCTCTTCCTCTTTGTATTTTGATATCTCCCTATTGTAATGAATTTGGGTTAATTTGTGAATGAGAATTCCACCCCTTGTTTCATGATGATAGAGTAATATTGAAATGTTTGGGTTGTGATTCATTGGGTTGGTTGTTAATTTTTGCCCTAAAATTGCCTCTTGCCTATTTTCATGCTAATGTTGGGTTATTATTAGGGCACAACTTTAATTGGTTAAGTCCCGAGAGGGCTCAATTCGAGATGAATCCATGCTCCTAATTTGATTAGTGTCATGATAATATATCCATCCCTATTGCTAATTGTGATGTCCGTTAATGTTAAATTTTCCGATTGGGCTTCCTTAGCCGAATGACCAATTGAGTTATATGCGGTAATTAGTGCTTAATTAACGCCAATCTAAATGAACCCGCAATCCATTCTCCTCGCCTTGCTATCCTAACTCCTACTTTGGTTCTCTAACCCTAGCCACTTTGGTTAGATTTTAGTTTTCACCACTTTTTCTTCCACACTTCCACCCACCGTTAATTGAGGTCGTTGTTTCACACTTTATTTTTCTTTGTCTATTAAAATTGTGAACGTAGAACGAATTGTCCCTGTGATCCGACCCGGTACTCACCGGTTATTTTTATTGCAATTGACACTCCTACGCTTGGGAGTGGAAGGCGTGCCCCGTGCGCGTTTTTCGAGTCAACCAATGGCCATAATGGAAAGCAAACCGACCTCCGCCCAGCGGTTTGATCATATGGGTGTGCCTCAGGACGTCGATATCATGATAGGTGGATCCTGGGGCACGGGACAGATCGGGGGGAATCACGATGTTGAAGGGAGGGTGCAGTGCAATGATAGTGATGAGGCCACCGCAGCAATATTTTCCTTTGTTTGCGCGGCTAATATCAATAAGCTTTTGAATCAGCCACGCAGCAGCATTGATGCGTATGCGTGGTGCCTCGAAGGTAATCCCGTCAACACCGGGAATGTAAGGAAAGGTCATCGCCTATAAAATGAATAAATCTGGGATGGTCACCGTGACGGACTCATCCAGTGGAAAGAATGTGCTCGAGATGATGCGGTGGGCGAGACGGAAGACCGGGTGGATAATAGAGGAGGCCTTGGCCTTGCCCCTAGGATAATGGTCGTGCAATGTGAGGCGTCCTCAAAAGAAGTCGACATCAAAGCCGGCATGTAATTCATTGGGGAGGATGCTGCCCTCCAGATTGGGGAAATCGAAAATATCGTTGAGGGTGGTCACTGGGGCACGGAAGTTTCAGTTTCGAAGGCGAAAATCGATATTTAACCCCCTCTCAATTTTGATAGTGGAGAGAAATTCTAATGTTAGAGCAGGGTAGGATAAGGCATGGGAGTGGAAGAAACCAATCCAACCTAAGTTTGCGAATATGGATTCGACTTTGGTGAAAACACCGAGTTCGTGTAGGGTTTGATTATGGGCGAACTTCGTGGCTAGGTGAGAACGTCGGCTGAGGCGAGAACGTCGGCTGAGGCGAGAACGTTGGCTGAGGCGAGAATAGAAATATTTTTGTGCTTGGCTCATAAAACGAACTCCCTATGGTCCATGCATTGGGTCTACCACAGGCACGATAGGTTGGGGTTGTGGTTGGATAGGCGGTGGCGGAGGAACACGTCCACGCGTAGAACGTGGGGCCCGTTGTCTCTTGCAAGACGGTTCCTCCTCCACCATGATTTGCTTACCCTTATCTTTGTCCTTTGCCATGATTTTGTGGCGATTGGGTGTGATATGCAGGATGATATATGGATGCACGCAACAAATGACAAAGTGACAATATAAAAATCCATGGGCAATGTAAAAATTAAGCTATGGAGCAAGTTTACCCAGCGATGATGCGACTCCTAGCTCCCAAGAGACCTCACGATGCATGATGGAGTGATTCAGAGAGCCGCCGCACGCCAATCCAAAGAGAACAGAAATTTTTGAAAATTTGGGGTTAGGGCTAGGGTTTCGGGCGATTTGTGGTTTGAACGTGGTCGATGGGAGGGTTTGGATGGTCAGAAAGTGGTGGAGAAAGTGGGGGAGTGCGATTGGGAGTAGTGGGAGTGGCGGGAGAGATCGATTCGAATGGAGTGGAAATGAACCGCTCGAATCGGAGATTGTAAGGTCGGGAGAAATGCAGTCGGTTGGGGGTATATATATGGTTTTGGGTGAACCGATCGGGTGAAAATCACCAGATTGGTTGGATAAATTTTCAAAAATCTTTGTGGATCAGCTGCTATAGGTCACCTGATCGGGTGAAATCTCACCTGATCGGTTGACCGCTCTCCAAAAATCACCCCAAGCTTCTGTTTTCACCACCCGATCAATGACCCGATTGCTCTCTCCATCACCCAATCGGTTCACTCTCCTACTGCAGCTGGCTATTTACTGAAATGGTCCACCCGATCAGTTGATGTATAAACCGATCGGGTGGGGCAATTCCCGCACAAAAATTAAAAATCCTCTAAGTGTCCCAACAAAAATCCCCACAGTATTATTTATTCACAAAAAATTAGTAAACTAAACCTATCTAAAACCAACAGAACTTCAGAACATGGGTTGCCTCCCATTAAGCACTGTTGTTTATAGTCGTTTGCTTGACTCTCGATATGATATTCAGGGGGCTTAAACGGGTGATGCCCAACGGTCGGCGTCCTCTCAGCTGTTGGGGCGGAATCCCTAATTGTTGACAGCGACGAAAGGTGAATGGTCTCGACAACTCTCCCATTGGTGATATCCGGGGGTTTCTCTTTTGTGCTGGCGACGCTCGCCACTCTTTTCAAAATCTGAACCTCGTAAGCGATGAGCGTCAGAGGCTCTTTCCCCTTGCTTTTCGTTCGAGCTCTCTTTCCAGGTCTTGTGTGGGTTGACGGAGAGACACATTCCGGCTCACGAAATTTCTCTCCATCCAGACTAGTCTGCTCCTCGATTCCATCCCAGCCTTCAGGGGGGTTCCTTGAAAGAACTTCCCAAGCTCCTGCTTCATTCACCCTCTATTCTTCCATTTCCAGGAGGTTGCATTTTGGTTACTCCAATGGTGACTTCATCGACAGCGCCAAGTCAAATTCTACTTTTTGATCTCCGACGTTTAAGGATAATTTCCCCTTTTTAATGTCAGATGAATACGCCAGCAGTTGCCATAAAGGGTCTTCCGAGGATAATCAGAGTGCGATTATCCTCAGGCATATCCATAACCACGAAATCGACAGGTACGTGCACACCACAGACATTGACCGATAAGTCGACGATGACTCCCACCGTGTACTTCACTGATCTATCTGCAAGTTGCAGTGTCAACCCCATGGGTTCAAGGTCACCCATATTGATCCTCTTATACATCGATATGTAGTGACCCTGTGCTATGAGGAACAAACACTAGAGGGGGGTGAATAGTGTTTTATAGAATTATAAGGAATTTACGCCAAATAAAACCCTAATTAACCAACAAATACGGAATGAAAGAAGTGATCAACAACACAAGGAATAATGCAAAGCAAACAAGAAATCTACCCTGGTTCGGTGCCACCCAAGTCTCCCTGACTCGTTCCCGGTGCCCTAATCCAGCAACACCCGGATCCCCTCCGGATACTCTAGTAAAACCACTAGAGCTTTCCTTTAGCCCACTTGTGGAAACCCCACTAGTGCAATCGATCTACAATCGATGTCCGTGTATCCCACAACTCGGGAACACGCAAAGACCTTAATCCCACAACTTGGGACTAAGCACACTCTCACAAACCGAGAGCAAAACTAAAATCTTGACTCCCACAACTTGGGATCAAGCCAATCCTCTCAACAACCGAGAGTATACAACAATTAAGAAGTATAGAGAAAGAAATATAAAGCTCTTACCACAAAATCCTATGCCTTGAGAAATACTTACCAATTTAGGGCAAGAATGGATTTTGAGGAAGTAGTAAGCACCAAACCCTAGCTCCACCAAGATGGGCAGCAATAGATGGCTAGGGTGAAGTTGGTGACTTGGATTCAAGCTCTTAGCTTGAGTAGCTCACAATGAATGAGAATCTCTTTTGAGGAAATTAGTGCTCAAAGAGTGAGGGAGAGATTCTTGTGAGAAGAGAGAGCTTAGAAATGGAGTTGAATGGCTCTTCTCTTGGATGTGAAAATGTCTCTTATTTCAGCCTTGAATTCTTGGTTTGAAGCAACTCAAACATATATAGGAAGAGACAAAACGGTCACAAAAATCGTGGCAATAAATGTCCAATGGCTCTATTTCTGAAGCTGCTTAATCGTTCTAAGAAGGATCACTGACCGATTAGTTTTGCAACTAGTCGGTCGGTGAACCTTCTTGGACTGAAAAGAAGGAAGACAACAAAGATAGTGAAATCAAGAGATAGAAGAACTAGTCGGTCTAAGAAGAAACATCAACCGACTAGTTTGATAACTAGTCAGTTGGTGAGCCTTCTTAGACCGACTAAGTAGTTGACAGCAAAGAAGTCGAATTTCACTAGGAGAACTAGTCAGTCTGAGAAGGATTCCCAACCGACTAGTTAGACAACTAGTCGGTCGGTGGACCTTCTTGGACCAACTAATTGGTCAACAAATAGGCTTGAATTTATTAGGATAACTAGTCGGTCTGAGAAGGATTTTCAACCGACTAGATCGTCATCAAGTCGGTCGGTGAACCTTCTTAGACCGACTAATTGATCAACAGTGAATGGGCTGAGTTGAGCTAGGATGGCTAGTCGGTTTAAGAAGAATTTCCAACCGACTAGATCGTCATCTAGTCGGTTGGTTCTTCTACTTGAACCAACTAAGATGCATATGAAGCCGAGAAGTGAAGCGATAAGCTTCGGGAAAGTGTCTAATGTCTTCTAAGGCAATCCTAGAGATAAGATATGATAGTTATGATGATTTCTAGGCAAGTACTACTCAAGGCTTAACATTCTACTAAACCGAAGCTAGAAGACATAAAAGTAACACGACAAACCGTTTCAAAGATTCAACATGAAGATTTTGAATCCCTTGACTTCATGAATAACTGCTTGAGCTTCAACGAAGCTCCAGGCACAACGATCACGTGTTCTGAGGAAGTTTTGGGACGTCGCTTGAGATGAACAAAGTACTTTGGTGACTATCTCCATAATTCTTCAAGGTCTTGAGTCTTTTAGTCCAATGACTTGAATATCTCCAACGTCATAGACTTCGAAGCATTTGACTCATCCATTCCTTTCTTCTCTTTGGAATGAATCTCCATTCATTTGTTGATGCCATTGGCTTGAGGTTTGAGGTAGCCTTTGAGTTCTTCAAGCCAATGCTTCACCTTTGTTGATCTACCAAGTCCTCCACTTGAATCAACACGTGTAGTCACTTTTGATCTTCTTGAATCTAATTTGTGACTTTTTAGCTAACTGCAAACACAAGAGTTAATCACAGTGATTTGTGTTTGATCATCATCAAAATCAAGGTGGTGAGTCCAATACTCAACATTCTCCCCCTTTTTGATGATGACAAACCAAATATAACCAAAACAAATAATTATGCATTAAATATACTTACTCCCCCTGTAATGATGCCAATCAAGTTAATATCAATAATCAATAGCATCATTCAGCAGTTAATAGTGTGTGTATCACATGAGGTTGTGTATATATCGCATGAATGACCAGAAATAATATGCGTACACAATACAAATCAAATAGGTGATACACATCATAAACATGAGCATGATTACCAATATATATATAATGTAATCAATATAAACCAAGGTAATCACCAATGCTCCCCATGAATCATATACATGAACGAGCATACATAAAGTCTATATGATTCAGTAAGTTTTAACACTCAACATTTTATAAACACATCCTTTGTATATTTCTCTCCCCCTTTGGCATTATCCAAAAGACATGGGGGTATTGAAACAACAAAAGCAAAATTAGAGTGGAAAACTAAAAAGGTATAATGTCAACTAGATAAGCTACCAATTTAAAAACAAGATATCAAAATAAAGATATCAATTGCAAGAGAACATATCCAACAACAACTCAACTATCCTCAATTATCATAAGAAGATAAGCAATAAGTATATGTGATAAAAGATTACAATAGATACTAATTGTAAAGAGTAGTGTGAGCAGTGTTAGAAAAGTGACAATAGAATAATTAGCAGTAGCTTCTAGCTATAAATATGATAAAGAATATGGATAACAATGCAAAAATCATGACATCAC
The DNA here is from genome assembly GCA_030789695.1 of Scilla litardierei. Classification (NCBI taxonomy): domain Eukaryota; kingdom Viridiplantae; phylum Streptophyta; class Magnoliopsida; order Asparagales; family Asparagaceae; genus Scilla; species Scilla litardierei. Next base: position 94,296,035 of record CM061140.1, on the reverse strand, counting down.
TTGTGAAAGAAAAACAAGTGATCAAATAGTGTCAAGTACACAGACAAACTCAACTATCACAAAAGTTATAACAGTAAGCATAATGTGATAGACTGTCCTTGAGCAAGGGCATGACATATGACATTAACATGATTAAATACATAATGGTGGAATCAAAATCATCACAATGACATAGATCAACAAATAATATCAATAAACGGAGATCTAAGTCAAACATAAAAATGCAACAAACATGACAATGGAAATTTTTAACCATGTGTACAAAGTTATGTTATGAAATAATAACTCAAAATACATTCTAATGGCATGTGCTGAACTCCACAAAGCATCTCCAAAAGTAAGCATACCAAATCTAAGTGAAGTGTGTGATGTGGGCATACACAAATATCTATATCATGCAAAAGTGTTATGCCAAATAGAGATAGAAACATCATAAAACGTATGTACACAATTCTAGCACACTAGGATACTAATTGAAACAATGTTCAAAAGAACCATAGTACTGGCATGCATTCCAGAATAGATACTCACATAATGAGTCAATAATAAGCATGGAATGCCATGAGCATAAGGAAGATAAGCACTATATCACAAGCTTAAAACTATCATCCAGCAAGAGCATGTAAAGATGATATCCAATATAAATAGTCTACAAATTTTAAAGATGATACCAATTGTAGTCTAACAAAGTATGCAAAGCAGGCAAATAATGTCAAGATCATGACATCACTTGAGAAGGAAACCAAGTGAACAAATAGAAACATGATCTCATCCAAGCTCAATTATCACAAAGGATTTAATATGAGGCATAATGTGACAAAATATCTTTTGAGCAAAGGCATGAAGATAGTCTACATTCAAAGTCACTAGGTAGGACATAAACGAATAAAGTTATCATGAACAGTGCATGCATGCATACCAATTGTGCGAATAGAATAAAAAGCTCGTGTAAGCACAATATAATCGGAGGTAGCATCAAAAAAGTCATTGTGCATCAAGAAATATTCATGGAAGAATTTCTATGACAGAACATACATATCATCAAACACAATATAAAGCTTATATGATCGTGTATAGAACAAGTTATCTCTAACATCTCATAAAAATAGCATAAAATATGAGCATGAGATGAGAGAAGACATAGTGAGAAATATAGCTTGAAGATCACTAACTAATATGAATGAGTGTTATGTCACTTGTGAAAATATCATACATGAAAGATTTAGCTATAGACATGAAAGATCTCTTGAATAAATTTATAGCTAAACATCAGTCATGAAGTAATTAAAATGACAAGTAACATACATTGATCACCCCAAATCATATCAATACGTCTCATAAAGATAATCATACAAACTATAAGAAAAGTATGAGATGTGAGATGATACAATGAACGAATATGCATAAAGATCATAAATCATTAATCTTATTTATGGCATGAAAAAGATATGAACATCAATAAGCAACTAACCAATTCATTATATGAATGGTATAGCTACCATGGTACATGAGTCGTAATAAGACATGTGACATACATGAACAAGGTAGTCACATCAACAAACAATCTTCATGAGGGTGTGACAAGAATGAGCTAATGAAGAAGTATGTTATATTACACAAATCGAATATATTAAAATACCAATTGTAAACATTGTAGTCACAACCAATATATTAAAATACCAATTGTACAAAACACATACTTACAACCATTTAGCTCTCCCTATATGTGTGCATCTCTAATGCACCATCCTTTCCTTTGAATTGATCCATCATTTGTAAACCAATGAGTGTGTAGAATAGGCATCTTACACAACAATCTGACAATTCAACAATTGGTGGTATCCAAAAACTTTTTGGATCCAATAGGTTAAGGAACAAAATCAAGTAGTCCAATAACCAATCATTTACCAATTGAAAATAACACTCATCAATAGAAATGCATGACATGCATTAATAGGAGTTATTATAATCACGAAAATCATACATATAAGGAATTAACAATTCTCAATCATTAGAAGTTAGATACACCTAGACTAATAATTCCTATGCATATGATTTAATCACAATACATTATACAAGCAATTATCATTATGAATACAGACATATAATACAATAGTGTGTGCTAGAAAGATATCACGTTCAATATACGCATGTGCATAAAATAAACATTCACGGCACATACATATTGACGGAAGGCATGAAAAGTAATACCACAAAGAGTGTGCATGAAAAGAATAAAGTATTAATTTTCATAACCAAATTTCTCTTTCCTTTGGCATATCAACAAGATAGGAAGGTGAAAATTGATAATAAATCACCAAGGGTCAGAGAAATCAACTAATCTATATGCATAAACATAATACGTATGAAATGCAATGACATATAAATGAAAATTTCATACTCCCACACATGTCATACAAACTATGCAAACTTGGGAGTAGTGGACGAACTCACATATATATGGGTACAAAAAGTAATCATACAAGCATGGTACCTAAGCAATGAAGTGCAATAAGAGTGAGTTAGCAAGGTGAAAATCAAATAAAGACTGAGTTTGATTTTTATATATAGTCGCATGAGAATATGTCAATCATAATATACGATTCTATATGTGTGTTCATATCATGCCTAGAAACATTCTTAGGAATCCAAAAGATAGTGATTTGGGATTCTTAAGTGGAGGTTGTGTAATGGCATGAGTAGGAAGTTGGGATGCATGCTTGTGAAGTGGGACATAAATATAAGCGTGTCCCGTGTGTGAAACATGCAAATGAGCATTAGTTCTAACATGAAAATTTTTAAGCCACATGTTATAAATAATCCTCGAATAAACATATGAGTAAGGATTATGAATACACAATGCACATCAGTCAAGAATTTGACACACGTGAAATACATAGACATGAATGACATACAAGACACACAATATGCAAACATATGATATGCATGTGATAGTCTCAAACACAAAGTGACATCTACATGCATCCAACACACATGGATACCAATTGTAAGAATATACGTACAACATTAAGCTCCCCCTACTTTGGTGTATCACTTAAGCACCATCAACTCCATTTGAATGAAAATCTTTGCAAATCAAGGAGTTGGTAGGGTTGGTATCCCAAAGTGGATTGAACCTAGAAAACAAAATTTTGGTATCCAAAAACCCTTTTGGATCCTATGGGTTAGGCAACAAATTTAAAATACTAAATTCAAATAATTGTAACCCATATCCTAATGTAATCATATACAATTTTTATGTTACATGTAATCATGTTACTAGATAAATATATATAACCATATACATGCTTATATCAATAGTACCAAAAGTAAATATGTATATTAACCAAAAGTATGACATGTAACACATGCAACAAAACATAAATATGAACCAAAGCATGTGTTGCATAAAAATATTAAATATTTTAGACATGAAAATCATAAACACAATGATTTACTAATAAACATGCAATAGAAATCAAATTCAATAAGAATTTAAGTTCCTAACAAATATGAGCATCTAAGACCAATGTGCAAACAAAAGAATAAACCAATTCTTAACACAAATGCTTTGGTACCCATAACATGAAAATAAACTTATGGTACCAAGCAAGTTGGGTTAACGAAACTAGCCCTTTGGAAGCCAAGTCCAAGAGGACAGTGATTTCCCAACATAGTCATCATTCATAATAATATCATTAATATAAGATTGCACATACATATCCTTAGCATGATTACTAGTGTTCTTAGGACCCCAAATAGTGTATGATTTGGGTATCCTCTTCCTAGTGGTTGCATGCACAAAAGGTTGATCTCTACGTGGTGCATGTGGCCTAGGAACATGAGATCTAGCAAGAGCATGAGGAAATGTGTATGGACCATTGTGTTGTGCTAAAGCATGATGATGGGCATTTGATCCATGGTGTGGTGTTGCATACATACGTGGATGAATATGTGGTGCGTATGCATGAAGATGATCACGAGAATAAGCATGCACATATGGATGTGATGTGTGATCATAAGCATGTGAAGGTGCATGAGCATGAGTACGTGCATGAGAGTGTCTCAAATGAGTGTTTGCACGTGTTCGTAGGTGTGGAGCATAAAAAACAATCATTTGTAGGAATTGAGGAGTGGAGGCATTCCTACGTGTATTGGTGTAAATGAAAGCATGTCCCTTCCTTTGATGTCCACCCTTGGTGGGTTTCTTTGCAAAGGAGGGAGGAATAGGAGTGGTGGTTTCCTTAGTAGTAGAACTACACAAATTGTTATAGACACCACTCGTGGATGCACCGGAGGATGGCCTCACAAAATCTATAGTTACTTCACTATAGGAGGTGTGTGCATTGGATGCACTTGCCTTAGAATAACCAAGGCCAACATGATGGTTTGCCGGTAGTTGATTCTTTAGCAAATCATCCAAATTGTCCTTTCCTTATTGAATCTCTCAACAATGGAGGACATGAGCTCATATTTCTTCGAAATTGAAGAAATAGTAGCATTCAAAGTGGATGCATGTGTGGTGAGCTCGTGCACTTGGGATTTGAGATCCTCATTCTCAATGCCCAAACTAGTGTTTTGAGATTGAAGATTTTCAATCTAAAGATCGTTACTATCCACAATGGAAACATGATCAAGTTGAGATTTGAGGGACTCCACCTCTTTTCTCAACATCCATTTTGAGTAAGCAAACTTGCTTTCTCAATAGCGAGTGTCTCAACAATGGTGTCATTGTTAGAGGTGCTACATGTAGATGTGTTAGTGAGACTAGCAATCTTATTCTTAGCATCACAATATTTATTCATAAGCTTTTTATAATTATCAAATAATTGTTTAAGAGCAATTCTAAGATCATCCATTGTTACCTCTTCATCGTCGCTATCACTTCCACTTGAATCACTAGATGTGTCACTAGAGTCACCCATAGTGGCATCCTCTCGTGCCATCAAACCCATGAATGAATCCCTTTCATCATTGGAGAAAGAACACTTTAAGGTGGACTCTTCTTGCTCCGCTAGCATGTGCCATATTTGATATACCGTTGTTGCCTTGGACACACACATAAGACTGTCATAAGTTAAAAAATCAAGCAAGATATTCATTACCTCTTCATGTTTCTCCACCAATTCTTTTTGCTCAATTTTCCATTCATGTTCGGAAGTGGTAGGTGCGCGAAGGGGCTTTTCCACAAGCTTCCAATAATCATCATCGATGGATTGAATATAGGCCTTCATCTTCACACACCAAATTTGATAGTTGGGTCCAATGAGATATGGTGGAAAAGGACTTCGTGTGATGTTGTTGTTGGTTGCCATAGCTATCACCTCGCTCTGATACCAATTGTAGTGACCCTGTGCTATGAGGAACAAACACTAGAGGGGGGTGAATAGTGTTTTATAGAATTATAAGGAATTTACGCCAAATAAAACCATAATTAACCAACAAATACGGAATGAAAGAAGTGATCAACAACACAAGGAATAATGCAAAGCAAACAAGCAATCTACCCTGGTTCGGTGCCACCCAAGTCTCCCTGACTCGTTCCCGGTGCCCTAATCCAGCAACACCCGGATCCCCTCCGGATACTCTAGTAAAACCACTAGAGCTTTCCTTTAGCCCACTTGTGGAAACCCCACTAGTGCAATCGATCTACAATCGATGTCCGTGTATCCCACAACTCGGGAACACGCAAAGACCTTAATCCCACAACTTGGGACTAAGCACACTCTCACAAACCGAGAGCAAAACTAAAATCTTGACTCCCACAACTTGGGATCAAGCCAATCCTCTCAACAACCGAGAGTATACAACAATTAAGAAGTATAGAGAAAGAAATATAAAGCTCTTACCACAAAATCCTATGCCTTGAGAAATACTTACCAATTTAGGGCAAGAATGGATTTTGAGGAAGTAGTAAGCACCAAACCCCAGCTCCACCAAGATGGGCAGCAATAGATGGCTAGGGTGAAGTTGGTGACTTGGATTTAAGCTTTTAGCTTGAATAGCTCACAATCAATGAGAATCTCTTTTGAGGAAATTAGTGCTCAAAGAGTGAGGGAGAGATTCTCGTGAGAGGAGAGAGCTTAGAAATGGAGTTGAATGGCTCTTCTCTTGGATGTGAAAATGTCTCTTATTTCAGCCTTGAATTCCTGGTTTGAAGCAACTCAAACATATATAGGAAGAGACAAAACGGTCACAAAAATCGTGGCAATAAATGCCCAACGGCTCTATTTCTGAAGCTGCTTAATCGGTCTAAGAAGGATCACTGACCGATTAGTTTTGCAACTAGTCAGTCGGTGAACCTTCTTGGACCGACTAGAAGGAAGACAACAAAGATAGTGAAATCAAGAGATAGAAGAACTAGTCGGTCTAAGAAGAAACATCAACCGACTAGTTTGACAACTAGTCGGTCGGTGAGCCTTCTTAGACCGACTAAGTAGTTGACAGCAAAAAAGTCGAATTTCACTAGGAGAACTAGTCGGTCTGAGGAGGATTCCCAACCGACTAGTTAGACAACTAGTCGGTCGGTGGACCTTCTTGGACCGACTAATTGGTCAACAAATATGCTTGAATTTATTAGGATAACTAGTCGGTCTGAGAAGGATTTCCAACCGACTAGATATTCATCTAGTCGGTCAGTGAACCTTCTTGGACCGACTAATTGATCAACAGTGAATGGGCTGAGTTGAGCTAGGATGGCTAGTCGGTTCAAGAAGAGTTTCCAACTGACTAGATCGTCATCTAGTCGGTTGGTTCTTCTACTTGAACCAACTAAGATGCATATGAAGCCGAGAAGTGAAGCGATAAGCTTCGGGAAAGTTTCTAAGGGTTTCTAAGGCAATCCTAGAGATAAGATATGATAGTTATGAAGATTTCTAGACAAGTACTACTCAAGGCTTAACATTCTACTAAACCGAAGCGAGAAGACATAAAAGTAAACACGACAAACCGTCTTCAAAGCTTCAACATGAAGATTCTGAATCCCTTGACTTCATGAATAACTGCTTGAGCTTCAACGAAGCTCCAGGCACAACGATCACGCGTTCTGAGGAAGTCTTGGGACGTCGCTTGAGATGAACAAAGTGCTTTGGCGACGATCTCCATAATTCTTCAAGGTCTTGAGTCTTTTAGTCCAATGACTTGAATATCTCCAACGTCATAGACTTCGAAGCATTTGACTCATCCATTTCTTTCTTCTCTTTGGAATGAATCTCCATTCATTTGTTGATGCCATTGGCTTGAGGTTTGAGGTAGCCTTTGAGTTCTTCAAGCCAATGCTTCACCTTTGTTGATCTACCAAGTCCTTCACTTGAATCAACACGTGTAGTCACTTTTGATCTTCTTGAATCTAATTGGTGATTTTTAGCTAACTGCAAACACAAGAGTTAATCACAGTGATTTGTGTTTGATCATCATCAAAATCAAGGTGGAGAGTCCAATACTCAACACGATAGGGGCATCAAACTTACACTTGCTCCCAGATCGACAAGTGCTCTATTAATTGATACCTCCCATATGGAGCACGGGATAGAGAAACTTCCTGTATCCTTCAGTTTCGGTGGATTTGCTCGTTGGATTAGGATGCTACATTCTGCAGTAAGGACCACTTTCTCTTTTTTTGTCACCTTCGTTACCAGATCCTTAAGGAATTTTGCGTATGAGGGAATGGTCTCGATCGCTTCCAGAAACGGGATTTGCAGACTCAGGTCCTTCACCATCTCGAAGAACTAGCCATACTTTTCATCAATTTTGGCCTTAGCAAGCCTCTGTGGAAACGGTACTGAAGGTTTGAAAACCCTCGAGTCATCGCCCTCATTCTTCTTCTTCTCTTCAGAAACTCCCTCCGGAGTCACGGGGCTCGATGTAGAAGCTCCATCGTTGTTCACTTCCATATTTGGTTTCTTGTTGAGAAACGGTGCTTCATTGTCTTTCTCGGCCTCCCGCACCGGAATCTTTGTCCCACTCCTCAGAATGATGGCAGAGACATTTGCTTGACCATGAGTCAAGGCTAGAGTTTGGCTTGGTCCCCTTGGGTTTACCTCCGGCTGATCAGACAGTTGCCCTTGTGCCTTTTGAAGGTTGGCCACTTGTAACCCCAGCTGGGTCACTTGATCGGCCAAGGCCTTCTGCCCAAGCTGTAGCTGATGAGTGACCTTCTCCTGATTCGCAATGTACTGAGTCAGGATGCTCTCAATAGGAGAGACCACTCGTTGTTGTTGGGGCGGAGGTTGCTGATTTCGAGGAGGGTACTGCTGATACATTTGTTATTGAGGTGGAGGAGGCTGATATAGCTGCTGCTACTGCTGAGGTTGCTGAAGTTGCTGGTACAGTGCCCTGTAGCTGAAATTGGGATGGTTTCGGTTGTTGGGAGAATATGCGGGATTGGAACTCATCCTCGGTGGATAGGGTGCATTTCCCGTCGGATTGTAACACTAGCCTGATCCACGGGCGTCGAGATGTCTCCAACATCGAAGTCTCACATTTTTCAACCGCTGCTACATGCTGAGGGTTAGCGCCACTGGCTCCAACCATGAATGCTAAAATCTGAGTCGAAAGCAAATCAAATTTGATTGACAGCTTATCTACTTCCTCAACTCGATGCATTTCTCCAGCTTTCGGTGTAGCACGTTCATCGCTCCACCTCATTGTTCGATGCCATATTCTCCAAAATATTTCTGGCATCCACTTCATTTCTTGCCATGAAGGATCCTCCCGCCACAGCATCCATGGAGGACTTCAAGTCATCCCCCAGTCCATTGTAAAACAAATTAATAATCTGCCAGCGGGGGAGCTCGTGGTGAGGACATTTTCTCTGCATTTCCTTGTACCTCACCCACACTTCATGCAGGGACTCATGGCTCACCTCGGAGAATGAGGAGATTTCGCTCCTTAGCTTCATCGTCTTCCCCGGAGGAAAGAACTTGTTCAGGAATGCATTTGAGAGCTGCTCCCAGGTTGTGAACATGTTGGGGTCCTTCCCCCTCAGCCATTGCTTCGCCCTGTCCCGCAGAGAGAATGGGAACAATCTCAACCGAATATCCTCCATTGATACGCCATTGATTCTGAAAGTCTCGCACTTCTCAAGAAAAGAGTCCAGGTGATCGATTGGATTCTCCATAGGAGCTCCAGAAAACTGATCCTGCTAGATCCAAGCCACGAGCGATGGCTGCAGCTCGAAATTTTCGGTCGTAATGGCCGGAGGTCGGATGCTAGATGTGGACCCAATGGACGGCATCGAGTACTCAAGCAAGGACTTTTGAGGAGTGATATTTTCTGCCAAGGCGGCAATCTCTTCTCTTCTTCTTCTCTCTGTGTTAAAACACCTCACAGTGGCATTGATCTCGGGATCTAGAGGAACTAAGTCATCAAAACTTCTCGAGTTCCTCCGCATGAAATATCAGATATACCTGTGAAGCGTGTATGGTATAATGACAAATAATAACAAATAATAAAGAATAAAAAATAAAAATAAAAGTGTCGAATGTGAAAATTATCACGGGGTAAGGATGTGAGCTAGTCTCAGGATGACAGGGTCCTAAATGTAACAAGCACGTTGCCTCCCCGACAACGGTGCCATAAAGCTTGACCGCCGCCAGTTTGGCAATCAAATCGGGACAGGAATACTAGGTTTAAAATTTGTAACCGCAAGCGCATGGTGTCGAAGTGTGGCTTGGGGTCGAACACATGGAGGCGTGTGTTGTGCTTGTGAGCAATTGCGAACCTGATCACCCGGTGGGTGAGCTAGCTTAATCGCTTGATGGGTTGTCACGATAGAAAATTAATGCAAAAGGTGTAAGAGATAAAAAAGGCAACGTAGGACTTTAGCTTTCGCCCTATCATGAGTTCTCGCTATTGCGACCGAAGGATAGGAATGTGATCGGATTCTCGGGTTTAGCGGTGAGACGTTGCCTCTAATAGTGGTACCTAGCGTCCCATGGGCCCGATATTCCGGTCGATGCCCAGGATGATACGCTAGGTCTACCCAAGTTCGGACGGTGGGCATTCCCATGTCCAGCACCGACCGACTCTGGGAGCACTAAGGTCGTAATGATTGCTCCCGACATTTCATCCAAGCCGTTCCCACGCGCGTGGAATCGATGTCTACGCTAGGGGGTGAGATGTGGCTAGGGAATCAAACTCCCGTTTTATTTCCCCTTGGCCCGACGGTCAAAGGCGGTCTTTCTCCCGGCAGTGACAATAAAATGCCCCCGCGTAACCATCTAAATCCCTATCTCCTATCGAATCCCTAATCCTATGGTCGTTCTAGGGAGAACCCACGAAGGGGCTTCCACCAATGTCCCAGATTTAGAAACTACTCACTAATCATGGCAATAGAAGCAACAAAACAAATTTCAGCCATCAAAATAAGAATCAAGCAATAAACTATTGTAGCAAATGGTATTAATAACGCAATATTAAAGTATCAAAACGATCAAGAAACTTACAAATGAAAATAAATTCACAGCAGCCAAAAACCCCTAAAACAGCTTAAGAAAATGGGGATTACATTTTCTGGAAAACCTAGGTCTGTTTATACATTTTAGCAAGATGCCAGGGAATATTCCCACTAAAAGACAAAAATAAGCGCTCACCCGATCAGTTGAAACATCAACCGATCGGGTGAGGCAGCGGTTGGACTTGGTCTTTGGCTCTGAAAATCCTAACCCGATCGTTGAACCGATCGGATGAGTCGTTGGGTTCTCGAGCTAGGGAAGCATCTGCTACAGGTGATCGATCGGTTGACAGGTGAACTTGGGCTTTAAAAACAGCAAGTTGTGTCACGTCCACCCGATCGCTGAACTGATCGGGTGGAGTTGGCTCTTCCTCTGGACTGATACACTCACACGAACCGATCGGGTGGGTCCGTCCACCCGATCGGTTGAGAGCTGATACATGGTTTCTCATGATGAATTGCTCTCAGGATTTCGTGTGACACCTCCCGTTGCTCCGCGGACACGTGATGTTAGCGTTGTATGTCTCCTGCACCATCAATATCCTGCAAAAGCACAAAAAAACAACAAAAGTGAAAAGGAACTAAAAATCACCAAAAGACGGACTCAAAATAACGAAAAACGAGGGAAAATCACGGAGAAGACGTGCCTGAATATTCAAAATATAAACGCACTTCAGCCTTATCTATGGGTGTATTCATTTTTTTCTATACTAGATCCTCTAACATGCTCTGATACCACTTGTTGGATCGAGATCTAAGCCTAGAGAGGGGGTGAATAGGCTAATAAAATATTTTCGTGAATACGGAAACAATGGCCTACTTAATCAAACAATCGCAGAGCAAATATAGTGGAAAAATAATAAGCAGCAGCAGTCACAGAGTACACACGATATTTACCCTGGTTCGGTCGCCCCCGACATACCCCAGCCCCAAAGTAATCACTAGAATAATACTGTCAAGATACAAACCATAAAGAACTTCGTGTCCCAACACTCAGCTCACCAAGTCTTGTATCTCCCTTCCCAAATGTCGAACAATACTATCCTAGCGAAAAATTTCCCTTGACTAGCCCCAACCAGTCAAGAGCCCAAAATACCCAAAAATGAAAAGTGTAATACAAAGACTATCAACTCAACACAAATAATAATATGATGAAGAGTTTAGAGTGCTTACTTTGTGAAGATTGAATAGTCCCTGTCGATAAGCTCTTCGTCAGCTTCGTGCTGGCGTAAACAATATCTCAATCCGATGTCTGGATCTCAAGATATAGCCCCCCGAAGTTCGCTGCACAAATCTGCCTGAATCTGGTCTGTGTGTAAATCAATTTTCTGTTCTGCAAAATCGGCAGAGTGCGTAAAGTAATCAGATAGCATGTCTTCCAGAAAATACAGTAAATCATCTCGAGCTCAAAAAAATCCGAATAAATACTCGTTGGAATCATGGGCTCGTTCTATTTGACAGAAAAATAATAAAGGGCAGATTTGATTGCTTTTATAGAGAGGAATTCTAAGATCTTTGAAGTGCATCATAGAGCTTTGAATTTGATGTAGAACTTTTCCCTTGTGATTTGTAGATCCCCTTGCTTGGTTTATTGAAGATGATGTGGTCTTGTACCCTTTGGCTTTTGATGCTTGATGGCGTAGTCGTGCGGCAAGGAGAAGCACTTGAAGCTTTTTCTTCTTTGAAGATGATGAGATCTATGAACCTATTAAGAATACAACTCATGCTAAAATAAAAATCACTAATTTAATACAGAGATTAAGATCAGAAATATCACCATAATGTAGAGGGTTGAGTTGTGATCATCCTGGCACAAACAGTTCGTTGATCCGAACTCTGTGGAGAGAGTTATTCACTTTTTAGTGTCGTCCGTCGAGCACCTTCTTCTTCCTGCGAATTTGATGCTCTCTTTGAAGCTTAAGGAGAAGAATTCAGCCAAGATGAAGGGAAATAAGTCTAGGATCGGCCTTTTTTGCTTGTTCTCTCTCCTTGGGGAGTTTTCCATGTAGAAATAGGGATTGTATTTATAGTGCTTGGACCCAAGTAATTGCATTGAATCAAAACTCCCTGAAATTGATTTGATATCTCCAAAGTGATTTGCTCTCATCTCATCTTTTTGGTCCAATGAACTTGGTCAATATCCTATTCAAAATATAACTCATGTTGTATCCAAATGAGATCTGATTTGAATCCAAATTCAATCAAATTTGACCAATTCAAATCTCTTTAATCCAAATTGATTTGGGCTTAATTTTGATCTCCTTTTGAATTTAATTTCTTATCACTCCACATCAAGTTGACCAAGTCCAATCTCGCAATTTACGAGATTTCCATCTCTCCATCTTTTGTTTGAATTTACGTCATCGTCATTACTCCCAATTTGTCAGATTGCCATTGATTAATAAACACATCATTGCCATTGATTGCTTCATGTTTATTTTCACCTAGAAACACTTAACAAACACATCAAAAATATTCACGAAGATTTGTTATCATCAAACAAGAAATCAACGATCGTTGTATCCAACTACACGTTGTATCCAACATCAACTACTGATGATCTCCTAACAGATTGGCCATAGCTGTCACGAGCCACCTTGAGTCTCTTAATGACTTAAGATCGAAGGGGTTTAGGCTGAAACCAAGGTCCGGCCCACCCTCACGAGTTATTCATGTTGTAGATAGCTTACAGGTTAGAATAGCTCGGAGGTTGGAACTCGGCAATAGCTCGGATCCGGCTCTGGGATAACTTGGACTTATCGGCGATAGCTCGGACCAAGATAGCTCGGCCAAAGTCTCTCCAACCCGGGGTTAGCTCGAATAGTCTTCCTACAACCGTCGCCATCTAATGACCTCGGGTACTGCTACGTCATCTTCACCATCATCATTTTTGTACAACCTTTTATTGTCAAAGGGTGAAGCCAGATTCTCCATCCAACAATTATTATTTAAATGTCTTAAACTTTCTATTGTTGAGAGTTTCTTTATTTAGACTTCCCATATTGTTAGAAGTAGGAGTTTTCATGTTATCTCAGCCATATAACTATATATTCAAGCAGTTCATTTGTCAACAAATAATGCAGTTATCTTTCTCAATTAAGGTAACTGCTTAATTTATGATACAAAACACAAAAATATTCAAGATTTCGGCCCATGATTTATTTGGATTTTTGAGGTATTTTTCACTGATTTTTGGTAGCCCAATAAATTGCTTGTTTTTATAGCCAAACACATCGAATTTCGCCTGATTTTTGGAGGCATAGGTGCTCGGCCCAAGCACAGCATGTAAAGGCATGGCCTATTAGGCCATGGCCCGCAACACAAGTCATACATTGATGTGCAGGTGCGTGCATAGCGCACGGGCCATGCGGAATCATCGCAACGAAGCATGCAAAAAGTGGGATCGCCCGAACACACGCTGTATGGCATGATCATGGCCATACCTCATAGATCCAACGACTTAAAATAAAGTGGTGGATCGATTGAATTTGGAGTTCGTTTTTAACTCGAATCTGATTGCACAAAACCACATCGTATGGCATGATCATGGCCATACCACATAGATCCAACGGCTTAAAACAAAGTGGTGGATGGATTGAATTTGGAGTTTGTTTTTAACTTGACTCTTAATATTAATTCAGACAGGTTATTAGTCTGTTTAAGGGATATCTAAAGGTGTTTCACCTAGGGTTTTGTCACGCTCCGTTCACCAGAATACCCGGCATCTAATTTTGTTTTCCAAGTATCCTGAAGAGTGAGGGTGATGAGAGAGGAAAAGAAAGAGAAAGGAGAAGCTGAACAAGCAGGCCACTGCACACATGCTGGGATAGTACAAGTGAAGCTCCACAATAATATCAAAACAATCTCATAAGTAACATAGATCAACAACCACATATCATATATAACAACTTCCATTAATGTACATAGTCCAGATACACCACTACACATACACCATCACTCTCCACCTCCCAAAACAATCATGTCACACCATAACTTCAGCTCATACCAAGTGATACCCCTGAAACCCGACTCCAAGTCACCGCCAACCATTCTACCCCTGCTACCTGAAAAGTGGGGAGGAGCACGTCAATGCATGCCCCAGTAGGAACCAACTTGGATTTGGGACACCGTTCTAAGGTTATCAAACACAAGGCAAGACAAGAGAAATAGAGCATGTACTAAGTACTATATTGAAAATTAAATAGCTAAACAAGGGAATCATACATGAGGTCCAATGTCGAGTTACTGCAAGAAAAGGGTTAGCACGAATAATAATAATAATAATAATAATAATAATAATAATAATAATAATAATAATAATAATAATAACACATGTGTTCAAGCAACCATTATCTAATAAGATAATTGCAAGTGCCTGAGGCATGGCACATGGTCGCAAAGAATAGGCAAAGGGAAGGGAAAGTGCTGCCAGCAGAAGGAGTAATATGCAAATTCTTATTTTATTATTTTATAATTGAATTAATTGGAACTTGGGTAAACTGTGTGATACCAGGACCTGGACTTCACCCCAAATATGGGGTGAATATAGCACACGTCGCAGTGGACACGGGCACTGTACGACATCGGGCCTCTCACCTTCCCCGTCCCTGGCAGGAGTGAGGATCTCCACATAATAAAACAACCTCCGTATGTCCCCTCCACTCCCGGTAAAGGCGAGTGGGTATAAATATCCCCTCCACTCCCGGTAAAGACGAGTGGGTATAAATATCCCCTACACTCCCGGTAAAGGCGAGTGGGTATAAATATCACATATCACATAATCATTTCCCTCAACTTCTCAGTCCAGGCCTCATATCCACAATTTACTCAAATCCCACCTAAACCCGGGTTTTACTAACTCATCCTTATTAGAGAGGATTGAGACATATCCAATTTTATAATTTAACATCATACGTACCACGTTAGGGGTCATGATGGCATGGTGGACATATCACCTTAGTCGTCCATCATTAAACATAGGGTCATGCACTCACGTGACATGCCCTCTATCGCAACACATCATCCATTCATAATTTCAATGTATCCATGCCATTCAAGCCTTTAACTTCACCAATTATCAATGTGGCTCAAGGCCAATACCAACACATGCACGTTACTCAAATTATCGGATATTGCCTTCAATGAGGCATTTCATCGAACACATGATGGAGTCATTAACATAGCCATTATAACATGAGTAAATCCAAGAGCAATTATCACAATGAACCCCTACTTCAAGCAATAACAATGCACATGCATAATAAAGAAAAATTTAACATCAAATCATAGTTACAACAACTCTTGAACATTTCAGCTTGCTGGAAATTGTGAACAGTCACCACAATTGACCATATATCATCAGTTTGCAGTGAGAATTTGATAAAAATTTCCTAATGAAAGTTATAGATATGTTAGTCTTGGATTCACAGATAAAATTTCATGCAAAAATATTACGTATGTGATTTATGGTGAATTATTTGGTGAAATCTGTCAAATCTATTTTTTCAGCAGATTTCAGGGTCTGTAAAGATTGCTATTTTTGTGCATGTTATAGCCAGAATTTCGAAATATAAGCACTCTGATGAAATTATAGATAAACTTGTTAAGTTTCCAATGAGACTAAGAACATAAAATTTCATTGTGCGTGTGCAGGTATTTAGATCAATTTTTCTGAACTGTGTCAAGATTGAAGATCAAACAGACATGTTGTAAAGATGGAATTTTTGCTCCTAATTTCTGAATTGAACATATATCAAAATTTATATAATTTTAGGGTATAACTTCAAGATCTACAAGCACATATTTTTTTCGAAACCAAATTCAAGCCATAGAAATCAGAATTCAAGCAGAAACACACAACAGAATTTCAGAATTCCCAAGAGGCAAATTTTGCATAGAATTTCAAGGATAATTAGTGAAATTGCAACATTGCCCATAAAATTTCAATCACTCTAATACAAATTGAGTAAACATGATATCAAAACATAATAGAATGAAACCTTAAATGGATTTCCAAATCCAAGTTAGTATCCTACCTCAAAAGAACCTTTTTTCTTCTTCTCTTCTCTTTCTCTTCCTTCCACCTTATTCTTCTCATCCCTTTTTTGATGGATTTTGGCCAACATGGAGGGATAGGAGGGGGGAGCACGAAATTGGGGGTGGGAGTTGAGTGGGAGGAGAGGAGATAAGGATAAGGGAAGAAAAAGAGAAGAAAAGAAAAGAAAAGGAGAGAAAGAGGGAGAGAATTCTAGAGTATGATTTTCCATGGCTTATCCCATAAGCCATGTTAATTATTAAATGACCAAACTATCCCTCACACATTCAAGTATTTACAAGTATGCCATTACTTTATGCACACACAACTTTAGTATGTACGCACAACAGTTTTAGTCCAAATGACCGTTTTGCCCCTCGCCTTTCTAAAAATTTACGAGGGTTGCCATTGACCCCTAACCCCTTTCACACTAGCATGGATTCCCTACACACACCCATGCATGCCCACACATGCAAACATGCATCACACACACTCGTCCGATACATTTCTGTTATTTTGCACCCACGACGTCTTTCACACTTCTCCCGCACTCAATCTTGCTTTCTCGTCTCTTAGCCAAGCATTACTGCCCAATCCCCCTTTCACTACGTTACATACATCAATATCCATGTTTATTTCATGCCTACGTATGCATCGTAGGTAGAAATACCACATGTGTTCAGTGGAATACATGTATAGTGCTAAATAGGCATGACAGGTTTTGTACAATTTCAAGAGCCCATCCCTGTGGCTTGATTTTGTTGTTCCTGTAGCACTAACAAAAGATAAAATTAGATAGGTTTGAGAGTTGTCTAAAGTCAAAGTTAGTTTTTGCCTATAGGTTGATTCTCTAAGGTTCTTAACAAGTTTCATTTTCCAGTAAATCTAAGTATCGTTATTGTAACCGATTTGATTAAAGCAATAGTGAGCTCTCAAAATAGATGTACATCGAGAATTAGGTAGAACCAGTATAAATTTTGGTATAATGCGCGTGATTTTATTTTGGTTTACATTCTATTTATTATATTTCTATTGCTTGTGGTTACATGTTTTGCGTAGAGATTGTCATTTGCTTTGATTATTGATCTAATTTTCTTGGTTTTTCCGGAGATGATTGTCAATTTGACTAGGTATTCACCCATTATTGTAGGGATCGTCTAACCCTTGCAATACTAACAACACACACTATAGGGTGGATGAATAGTGTAATTGTAATAAAATTGTCCAATTAAAATTTAACTTGCAAATGCGGAATTATAAATGCAAGAGGAATTAAAAGGCACAATCAATCCAAACGCAAACACAAAGTTTTACCCTGGTTCCCCAAACTTGGGTACATCCAAGATTTATGTTTGATGTATGGAATTTGATGTAGTGTTCTTAGAAGAAGATAATTCTTGATATTTAATAAGAAGATCGTCATTATTCTGTTTCAAAGATTTATGTTTTCCTAGACTCAAAAGAGAGAGAAAACAATAAAGTAAATTACATGGATTACAATGCTTTCCTTAGAGTCTAAGTCTTCAATCTTGATGCCTTGATTGCTCTCCACCATCTCCAAGCGTTGGCACTCCTAGAGTCCAAACTTTGGCCCTTCTCCACATGATGTACATCCTTACACCAAGTGATTAGTCTCCTAAAAAGATATTCTAGGAAATAAACTGTGAGACTAAAATATGAGATTCATTAGCAACAACATAATGTTGTGATCATCATCAAAATAAGATTGGTATGAAACACCAATACTCAACAATCTCCCCCTTTTTGATGATGATACACATTATGTAAATCATAAAGAAATAAAGCACAATGCTAATGATCTCCCCCTACTTATATGCACCAA
This sequence comes from Scilla litardierei, assembly GCA_030789695.1. Lineage (NCBI taxonomy): Eukaryota > Viridiplantae > Streptophyta > Magnoliopsida > Asparagales > Asparagaceae > Scilla > Scilla litardierei. The sequence continues at coordinate 94,277,705 of CM061140.1, read as the reverse complement.
ATAAGAAATGAGCTACTCAAAGGTAAATACTCATTATACCAACTGAAATCAAGGTGACGTATAATATGCAGGATTATATAAACCAATTGTAATATTCAATGTCATGCAAACATGAATAGTTTAAACAATCCCTGAAATCTCTCCCCATAAGCATATGTATATATCTATCCCCTATATGATATATATTTACATAATGTATATACCTCTCCCCCTTGACATCGTCAAAAAGGTGGTCATCAAATATATCCCCCTTTGTCATCTTAACCAAGATGTGACAATATGCAAGAACGAAAGAGATGTATGATACCAAATTGAAAATTTTAGTGGGTATCAATTCACTATCACATGCTCCCCCTAAATCATAGAAATGGTCAACTTTTGACTTCTAGGATCTAATACCAATTATACAATAAATGGAGCCATGGGCCAAAAGTGTATCAAAGCAATAGATATGGAAAAAATCAAGCTTCAATGTTACACAAGGATATTGCCAAAAACAATGAAACATGAAACATGTTGGCAATAAACAAGAGGTTTGGTTTGAGACCCAAAATAACCAACTGCAAAATAATGATCTCAAATAACCTCCGAAATGAGAGTTAAAATATGTCTTAAAATAATTTAAAAATATAACATATTAACTCCTCCATTAACATACACATGGATCAAAAATACAGGCATGTCAATAAACCCCAAGGTCCCCATTTTCATGAAAAGAAATAAATTTGAAAATATTTTCAAAATCATGAAACACACACAATCAATGGGTATGCTTAAAATAAACATAGAAGTACAATACCCATGCAATATGCATATGTGTGAGGAACCTAAACATTAGGTAACCAAACCCAAGAGGAGTTTGATTTCCTAACGTAATCACACGAGGAGATCACATCCCTAACTAGTGTAATGTTAGCCTGTATGGATCAATACACTAGAGGGGGGTGAATAGTGTATATAATAAAAATGTTGCAAATAAGATGTTAGTAATATTTGCAAAGATGGCACAGAAATAAAATGACAAGTACAGAAATTAAATCAATCGCAAACACAGAGATTTATCCTGGTTCGGATCCTTGTGATCCTACTCCAGTCCTCTACCACGTAGAGATTTTAATCCACTATAATCACTTGCCCCGCAAGCACACACTTACAAAAATGGCGACACTCCCCGTGTCCCAAACTTTGTACAATCTCTAAACAGAGATTCAACCCTGTTAAATAATGAAATAGAAAAACATCTATAGCCTTGTTATAAATTTCAGAGAATGAATTCAAGGATGGTGTTTAGAAGAAGAACTTCAAGATGTAAAAGATATGTAATGAAGAGCAACACTTGAAGTTCTCTGGTTCATAAAAGAAGAGAGAGATCAATGGATTTCTTCTTGCAATTATGAACACAAACAACTTTCCAAAATGATGTTGAAAATCCAAGTTCTTCCGTTCTTAAACGAAGAAAGAAATCTAATGATTTCTTCTTACAAATAAGAAAAGAACAACTAATGGCCTAAAGCTTTAGAAAATGAAAGACTTGATTTCAACAATTAAGAGAGTAAAGAAGAGGAAAGTGAGTGAAGAGAAAGAGAGGATCTACCCCTCTATTTATAGTGTTTAGGGACGGTTGGGGACTGTAGTTAACGTTGCAAAACGGGCAAGAACTGTCCCTGAAAATTTGGGATCAAAACGGCTAGTTTTGAAATTGGTCGACCAAAATGACCACATTGGTCGACCAAAATTTAGAGAGAGAATTTCGACCGTTGGAAGACAGTTCTAGAATCTACATGGTTAGGGGAGTTTTCTCATTCAATCCCATAACCAAATTCGAAGGTTTAAAATTGGTCGACCAAAATGGGGTTATTGTCTGCCAATTTTCAAAGTTACGAATTTTCGAAATTGGGAAGTGTAGATCTCTGAGTAATGGAACCTAGATGACTAAGATATATTATCACAAGGCTTTGTGATTCTAATAAAGTAAATTTGACAATGATTACATAAAGCCGTAGATATGACTGCATCTGCAACTGAATCTGAGAAGCTTCTTTGCTGGAGATCTTTATTAAGTGACTATATATCCAAGTCGTGGATTAGGTGCCTTTGTTTTTCCAGCTTCATGAATGATATATCTGATTGAGTATGCATGAAGATATCTGATTGTGTGGAACTCAGCATTGATTTGTATCTGCATACATAGAGTTAGTAGCACTGAATGTGTTTGGCATATCAAAACCATATGGTAATAGAAATATGGAATTATGAAATTCCAACATTCTCCCTCTTTTTGATGATGACAAACAAAAATATATATAGTTAAAAGTTAAAATAGCAGATATACTCCCCCTGAATATGTGGATACTCCTCCAGAGTAGATAAAATATATTCTCCCCCTTTGGAATCCTCAAAAAGAGGCAAAATAAGAGTTAGTGGAAAAATATGAGGGAAATATAAATGGTGACCAAAGAAGGGAAATATAAATAGCGGCCAAATAAGGAGTATATAGCCGTAAAAAATGAACAAAAGTCCGTCAATGGTGGAAAATGATGTGTAGGCCGGATAAAGTGTATAGGCTGAAATAAAGAGTAGGCCATTAAAAAAAATGAATGGGCAGGCCATTAAAAATAATGAATGGGCAGGTCATTGAAAAATAATGAGTGGGCAGGCCACTTAAAAATGAAGAATGGGCAGGCCATTAAAAATACATACTAATTCAGGCCTAAAATGGAAGGTCAGTAAAGATCGAGCCACGTACGGTAGTTGTATAGTGAAAAATAAATTTAAAACAGGTAGCATATATTAGTGTCCCAAAAAAATTGGAAATAATGACACAAGAGACAAAGGCACTATAATCAGATTGGTCAGTATGATCTTGACCGTTATGCGAGAGGGAGGATGAAGGGTCGCAGCGGATCTCTTGGGATGAAAATCAGGAGACAAAAGCGGCTTAATTGAGGGGTCGTTGAGAGTGTCAGGGAGAGGCTGAACATTGTGCGAGGGCAAGTGCAGAAGTGAAGAGAGCATAGGACCAGTCAGCCGGAAAAAGAAACCATTGACGATAGTGGAGATTGAGAACATACCGGCCTGTTTGCAGGAATCCAGGTTTGCGTAAAACTCACGAACTAGGGTCGGGAAGTATGGTGTGCGGTTCGTAGTGGTCCAGAGACCAACCAAGCCGGCGAAATGGAGAGGGGCCAAGATTCTGGAGAATCCGTGGTCGCTGAAGTCAACATGACGTTCAGGATGGAACGGGAGGTTCTCCAGGAGGCGGAAGTGCTGGGTAGCCGTCGGAGAACGGAAGTAGGCCGGGGAAGCCATTGCAATGAATTCCTGGGAGCGGGGATCCATCTGTGGTGACGGCGGAAGACGGCTGAACGAGGGAAATCGGAGCCGTGCGAGGGACAAGTGGCGACGGGGGGTCGATTGAGGGTGGTCGTCGGTGAAACTAGGACGGATCAGGCGAAATCGACAGTCGGGTCTCGCGAAATCGGTGGAGGAAGACGGCGGATGGTCGAGCGAGGAGAGGAGAAGGAAGATCGGTCGATGGGGGGTATTTTTGAGGAAGGCGCCGACGAGAAAGAGGGAGATCGCCGGCGAAGTAGGGCGGTGGAGATTTGGGAAGAGGAGAGGCCGGCAGGAGTTTTTTTGGGGGGAAAATGGGTGCTTCGGGAAAGAGAGAGAACAAATGGGCTGAAGATATTTTTGAGACTTAACATTTCCCTAGGAAAGAATTAAATAGTAAAGAGAATCAGTTAAGGGAAGTTGTTGGAACGGACAGAATTCCAATCGGGTTCAGTTGAAGAAACGAATCCCACCAAAATTTGAAAACGAAAGGATGGTTTCAGTTTCTGAAACCAAAAATGGAGGGAACGGATAACGAGAATAAGCGGGAAGATGAAGAGTTACCTAAAAAATAAAAAAATAAAAAAAATCGACAATTGGCGACCAATATTGGTGAATTGGTCGACCAATTTTAAATATAGCCAGAAAAATTTGAACAAATTTGAATAAAATTCTAAAAATAAAAATAAGAATGTGTCATAAGTCCGATTCACTAATAATCCCTAAATTCCTACGAAGCTAAATAAAAGTATCTTCTTTCAATGGTTTGGTCAAAATATCAGCTGTCTGATGTTCAGTAGCTATAAATTTAAGAACTATATCTCCTTTCTGAACATGATAATCTAGAAAATGGTGACGTACATCAATATGTTTTGTACGAGAATGATGCACAGGATTTTTAGAAACATTAATAGCACTAGTATTATCACATATAATAGGGCAAGTAGAGCAATCAATACCATAGTCTAAAATAGTTTGTTTCATCCATAAGATTTGAGCACATGCTAAACCGGCGGCAATATATTCTGCATCGGTTGTAGATAATGAAACGGAGTTTTGCTTTTTGCTAAACCAAGATACTAAAGCATGACCTAAAAAGTGGCATGTACCACTGGTACTTTTACGATCTGATTTGCAACCAGCAAAGTCTGCATCACTATATGATAATAAATCAAATGTGCTTGATTTGGGATAAAATAAACCAAAATCAGAAGTGTGCTTAACATATCTAATAATCCTTTTTACGGCAGTTAAATGTGAAACTTTAGGATCTGCCTGAAAGCGTGCACATAAACATACTGAAAACATAATATCTGGTCTACTAGCAGTTAAATAAAGTAGAGAGCCAATCATACCTCTGTAAAGACGTTGATCAACACTCTTACCATTTAAATCTTTGTCGAGAGAGGTAGAAGTACTCATTGGAGTACGTTTTTCTGTAGAACTTTCTAAACCAAAACGTTTGATGAGTTCCTTAAAATACTTGCTTTGGTGAATGAAGATTCCTTCCTTCAATTGTTTGATTTGAAGACCGAGGAAGTAATTGAGTTCACCCATGTGACTCATCTTAAATTCTTTCTGCATAATCTTAGAAAAATCTTGACAAAGAGTTTCATTAGTAGAACCAAATATAATATCATCAACGTATATTTGAATAATGATTATGTCAGATTTTATGTTCTTAATAAAAAGAGTGGAATCTATTTTACCAATAGAATAACCAGAATTTAAAAGATAGCTTTTAAGTCTTTCATACCAAGCACGAGGTGCTTGTTTGAGACCAAATAAAGCTTTCTTTAATTTGAAAACATGATTTTCTAAATTTTCATCAATAAAAACAGGAGGTTGTTCAACATAAACTTCCTCCTTTAGAAAACCATTTAAAAAAGCACTTTTGACATCCATTTGAAATAATTTAAAATTTTTAACACATGCAAATGATAACAACATGCGAATAGACTCAAGACGAGCAACTGGTGCATAGGTTTCATTATAATCAATACCTTCTTCTTGATTATAACCTTGTGCAACCAATCGTGCCTTGTTTCTAATTACCTGACCAGATTCATCCAATTTATTTTTGAATACCCACTTGGTACCAATAATTGAATGATCTGTTGGTCTGGGAACTAACTCCCAAACTCCATTTCGTTGAAATTGATTGAGTTCTTACTGCATAGCGATAATCCATGAACTGTCTTCACATGCATCTTTGATGTTCTTTGGTTCAATGGATGAAAGGAAGGCACAATGAGCCATTTGTTCAATTTGACGACGAGTTCTAACTCCATCTGTAATATCTCCAATGATTTACTCTGATGGATGATTTGGAACTTGTGCAAATGCCTTGGGAAGATATGTATTATCTGAAATAGACTCAACAGAATGTTTAGTAGCATTAATTTCATCAAATTTAATATTATCTAAAGAATTAGATAAAGGTAATATATTCTCTTCTTCATCAATAATGGGAGAATTAGATGAGGGATTCTCATCAAATGTGACATGCAGTGATTCTTCAACTGTTGAAGTTCTTTTGTTATATACTCTGTAGGATTTGCTACGTGTTGATTATCCAACAAAAATACCTTCATCAGATTTCGAATCAAATTTATCAAGTGCATCTTTAGTATTAAGAATAAAACATTTACATCCAAACACTTTAAAATATGATACACGTGGAATGCGATTAAAGAATAATTCAAAACAAGTTTTATTAAGCAACGGCCTTTTAAGAACTTTATTCATAACGTATTAAGCAGTTGCGACAGCTTCAGCCAAAAATATTTTGGTAACTTACTATCACAAAGCATTGTTCTTGCACATTCTTGTAAAGTTCTATTTTTCCTTTCTACTACTCCATTCTGAGGAGGAGCACGAGGAAAAGAAAAATTATAAGTAATGCCATTTTCATTATAAAAATTGGTAAAATATTCATTTTCAAATTCTCCTCCATGATCACTACGAATAGTGACAATGTTAGAGGATTTGATTTTTTGTATCTTTTTACAAAATATTGAAAATTCTTCAAACACATCATTCTTGTTTGTAAGAATATAATCCAAGTATATCTTGAATAATCATCAACAATGATAAATGCATACCTACTTCTATTCAAAGAAGCTACTCTTGAAGGACCAAACAAATCTAAGTGTAAAAGTTCTAATGGTCTCTTTGTTGAGATAACGTCCTTTGATTTAAAAGAAGATTTGTGCATTTTTCCTTGTTGACAAGCATCACAAAATGTTTGTTTTTGAAAGAAATATTTGGCATTCCATTTACTAACTTGTGTTTTGAAATATGTGCTAGATTTTTGAAATTAGTGTGTTCAAAACGTTTATGCCATAAAAGTGTATCATCAAATGTAATCATTAAACAATGATTATTTGTGGTAACAGACATGCATAAAATATAAATGTTATTCTTACGCTTACCACGAAACAAAACAGATGACATATCAGAATCATAAATAATGAAATCATTTTGTTCAAAAACTATTTTGTAATTTTTATCGCATAACTGACTAATGGAAAGTAAATTATGTTTCTAACCGTCAACCCGGTGAACATTCTCAATGATAGGCTGATTTGTATTGCAAACTGTTCCAGTGCCTATTATTTTGCCTTTCTTGTTGTCACCAAAGGGAACTGTGCCTCCATCTTTATATATAACGGTTGAAAGCAAGTTGACGATTCCTGTCATATGTTTTGAACATCCACTGTCCAAAATCCATTTTTCCTTTTTGGGTACCTGAAAGATAAACATTAAGCATTGGTACCCTTTATTTGAGGGTCCTGGGGATTAGATTTTAGGAAGGCAAACCCAAGTGGAATTTGGCCTTTTAATGTAATCATAAGAATGAACAATAGAATATAAATAATGAAAGATGTAATCATTTCTATCTTTTAAACAAAAATCCTTAGGAACCCATATACTAATTGTAGTAGGTTTCTTAGGAAATGTTTTTGAAATGTTAGTAACATTTCTTTGTGAAGAAGAAATAGAAGTGTTTACTCTCTTCGTGTAGATGAATGCGTGATTCCCTTTTTGTGGTTTAACAAAGGTACTTTTTTCACAAGAAGAAGAAGTGTTATAAGACTTGGGTGCATCCTTATGAGAATATCCCAATCATTGTCTATGATTTGCTGGATATTGTACTTTTAACAAATCATCGAGATTAGTCTTTCCTTTATTAAATTTATTAATATTGGAAGACATTTCGTCGTATTTCATCTTTAGTGATGAAACATTTTTATCCATTTCGGATATTTGTGTATGAAGTTCTAGATTCTTAGTTTTGAGAATATCGTTCTCTTTACTAAGATCCAAATTTTGAGAAGATGTATTCTCAATATGTATGGAATTTGATGTAGTGTTCTTAGAAGAAGATAATTCTTGATATTTAATAAGAAGATCGTCATTATTCTGTTTCAAAGATTTATGTTTTCCTAGACTCAAAAGAGAGAGAAAGCAATAAAGTAAATTACATGGATTACAATGCTTTCCTTAGAGTCTAAGTCTTCAATCTTGATGCCTTGATTGCTCTCCACCATCTCAAAGCTTTGGCACTCCTAGAGTCCAAACTTTGACCCTTCTCCACATGATGTCCATCATTACACCAAGTGATTAGTCTCCAAAAAAGATATTCTAAGAAATAAACTGTGAGACTAAAACATGAGATTCATTAGCAACAACATAATGTTGTGATCATCATCAAAATAAGATTGGTATGAAACACCAATACTCAACAATCCCCCTCTTTTTGATGATGATACACATTATGTAAATCATAAAGAAATAAAGCACAATGCTAATGATCTCCCCCTACTTATATGCACCAAATAAGAAATGAGCTACTCAAAGGTAAATACTCATTATACCAACTGAAATCAAGGTGACGTATAATAGGCAGGATTATATAAACCAATTGTAATATTCAATGTCATGCAAACATGAATAGTTTAAACAATCCCTGAAATCTCTCCCCATATGCATATGTATATATCTATCCCCTATATGATATATATTTACATAATGCATATATCTCTCCCCTTGACATCGTCAAAAAGGTGGTCATCAAATATATCCCCCTTTGTCATCTTAACCAAGATGTGACAATATGCAAGAACGAAAGAGATGTACGATACCAAATTGAAAATTTTAGTGGGTATCAATTCACTATCACATGCTCCCCCTAAATCATAGAAATGGTCAACTTTTGACTTCTAGGATCTAATACTAATTATACAATAAATGGAGCCATGGGCCAAAAGTGTATCAAAGCAATAGATATGGAAAAAATCAAGCTTTAATGTTACACAAGGATATTGCCAAAAACAATGAAACATGAAACATGTTGGCAATAAACAAGAGGTTTGGTTTGAGACCCAAAATAACCAAATGTAAATAATGATCTCAAATAATCTCCAAAATGAGAGTTAAAATATGTCTTAAAATAAATTAAACATATAATATATTAACTCCCCCATTGACATACACATGGATCAAAAATACAGGCATGTCAATAAACCCCAAGGTCCCCATTTTCATGAAAAGAAATAAATTTGAAAATATTTCAAAATCATGAAACACACACAATCAATGGGTATGCTTAAAATTAAAATAGAAGTACAATACCCATGCAATATGCATATGTGTGAGGAACCTAAACATTAGGTAACCAAACCCAAGAGGAGTTTGATTTCCTAACGTAATCACACGAGGTGATCACATCCCTAACTAGTGTAATTTTAGCCTGTATGGATCAATACACTAGAGGGGGGTGAATAGTGTATATAATAAAAATGTTGCAAATAAGATGTTAGTAATATTTGCAAAGATGGCACAGAAATAAAATGACAAGTACGGAAATTAAATCAATCGTAAACACAGAGATTGATCCTGGTTCGGATCCTTCTGATCCTACTCCAGTCCTCTACCCCGTAGAGATTTTAATCCACTATAATCACTTCCCCCGCAAGCACAAACTTACAAAAATGGCGACACTCTCCGTGTCACAAACTTTGTACAATCTCTAAACAGAGATTCAACCCTGTTAAATAATGAAATAGAAAAACATCTATAGCCTTGTTATAAATTTCAGAGAATGAATTCAAGGATGGTGTTTAGAAGAAGAACTTCAAGATGTAAAAGATATGTAATGAAGAGAATAACTTGAAGTTCTCTGGTTCATAAAAGAAGAGAGAGATCAATGGATTTCTTCTTGCAATTATGAACACAAATAACTTTCCAAAATGATGTTGAAAATCCAAGTTCTTCCGTTCTTAAATGAAAAAAGAAATCTAATGATTTCTTCTTACAAATAAGAAAAGAACAACTAATGGCCTAAAGCTTTAGAAAATGAAAGACTTGATTTCAACAATTAAGAGAGTAAAGAAGAGGAAAGTGAGTGAAGAGAAAGAGAGGGTCTACCCCTCTATTTATAGTGTTTAGGGACGGTTGGGGACTGTAGTTAACGTCGCAAAACAGGCAAGAAACGTCCCTGATAATTTGGGATCAAAACGGCTAGTTTTGAAATTGGTCGACCAAAATGACCACATTGGTCGACCAAAATTTAGAGAGAGAATTTCGACCGTTGGAAGACAGTTCTAGAATCTACATGGTTAGGGGAGTTTGCTCTTTCAATCCCATAACCAAATTCGAAGGTCTAAAATTGGTCGACCAAAATGGGGTTATTGTCTGCCAATTTTCAAAGTTGCGAATTTTCGAAATTGGGAAGTGTAGATCTCTGAGTAATGGAACCTAGATGACTAAGATATATTATCACAAGACTTTGTGACTCTAATAAAGTAAATTTGACAATGATTACATAAAGCCGTAGACAGGACTGTATCTGCAACAGAATCTGAGAAGCTTCTTTGCAGGAGATCCTTATTAAGTGACTATATATCCAAGTCGTGGATTAGGTGCCTTTGTCTTTCCAGCTTCATGAATGATATATCTGATTGAGTATGCATGAAGATATATGATTGTGTGGAACTCAGCATTGATTTGTATCTGCATACATAGAGTTAGTAGCACTGAATGTGTTTGTCATATCAAAACCATATGGGAATAGAAATATGGAATTATGAAATTCCAACATTCTCCCCCTTTTTGATGATGACAAACAAAAATATATATAGTTAAAAGTTAAAATAGCAGATATACTCCCCCTGAATATGTGGATACTCCCCCTGAGTAGATAAAATATATTCTCCCCCTTCGGAATCCTCAAAAAGAGGCAAAATAAGAGTTAGTGGAAAAATATGAGGGTAATATAAATGGTGACCAAAGAAGGGAAATATAAATAGCGGCCAAATAAGGAGTATATAGCCATAAAAAAATGAACCAAAGTCCGTCAATGGTGGAAAATGATGTGTAGGCCGGATAAAGTGTATAGGCCGAAATAAAGAGTAGGCCATTAAAAATAATGAATGGGCAGGTCATTGAAAAATAATGAGTGGGCAGGCCACTTAAAAATGAAGAATGGGCAGGCCATTAAAAATACATACTAATTCAGGCCTAAAATGGAAGGTCAGTAAAGATCGAGCCACGTACGGTAGTTGTATAGTGAAAATAAATTTAAAACAGGTAGCATATAGTAGTGTCCCAAAAAAAATTGGAAATAATGACACAAGAGACAAAGGCACTATAATCAGATTGGTCAGTATGATCTAGACCATCATGCGAGAGGGAGGATGAAGGGTCGCAGCGGATCTCTTAGGACGAAAATCAGGAGACAAAAGCGGCTTAATTGAGGGGTCGTTGAGAGTGTCAGGGAGAGGCTGAATGTTATGCGAGGGCAAGTGCAGAAGTGAAGAGAGCATAGGACCAGTCAGCCGGAAAAAGAAACCATTGACGATAGTGGAGATTGAGAGCATACCGACCTGTTTGGAGGAATCCAGGTTTGCGTAAAACTCACGAACTAGGGTCGGGAAGTATGGTGTGCGGTTCGTAGTGAACCAGAGACCAACCAAGCCAGTTGAATGGAGAGGGGCCAAGATTCTGGAGAATCCGTGGTCGCTGAAGTCAACATGACGTTCAGGATGGAACAGGAGGTTCTCCAGGAGGCGGAAGTGTTGGGTAGCCGCCGGAGAACGGAAGTAGGCCGGGGAAGCCATTGCAATGAATTCCTGGGAGCGGGGATCCATCTGTGGTGACGGCGGAAGACAGCTGAACGAGGGAAATCGGAGCCGTGCGAGGGACAAGTGGCGACGGGGGGTCGATTGAGGGTGTTCGCCGGTGAAACTGGGACGGATCCGGCGAAATCGACGGTCGGGTCTCGCGAAATCGGTGGAGGAAGACGGCGGATGGTCGAGCGAGGAGAGGAGAAGGAAGATCGGTCGACGGGGTGGATTTTGAGGAAGGCGCCGACGAGAAAGAGGGAGATCGCCGACGATGTAGGGCGGTGGAGATTTGGGAAGAGGAGAGGCCGGCGGGAGTTTTTTTGGGGGGGAAATGGGTGCTTCGGGAAAGAGAGAGAACAAATGGGCTGAAGATATTTTTGAGACTTAACATTTCCCTAGGCAAGAATTAAATAGTAAAGAGAATCAGTTAAGGGAAGTTGTTGGAACGGACAGAATTCCAATCGGGTTCAGTTGAAGAAACGAATCCCACCAAAATTTGAAAACGAAAGGATGGTTTCAGTTTCTGAAACCAAAAATGGAGGGAACGGATAACGAGAATCAGCGGGAAGACGAAGAGTTACCTTAAAAAACGACAATTGGCGACCAATATTGGTGAATTGGTCGACCAATTTTAAATATAGCCAGAAAAATTTGAACAAATTTGAGTAAAATTCTAAAAATAAAAATAAGAATGTGTCATAAGTCCGATTCACTAATAATCCCTAAATTCCTACGAAGTTAAATAAAAGTATCTTCTTTCAATGGTTTGGTCAAAATATCAGCTGTCTGATGTTCAGTAGCTATAAATTTAAGAACTATATCTCCTTTCTGAACATGATCATCTAGAAAATGATGACTTACATCAATATGTTTTGTACGAGAATGATGCACAAGATTTTTAGAAAGATTAATAGCACTAGTATTATCACAGATAATAGGGCAAGTAGAGCAATCAATACCATAATCTAAAATAGTTTGTTTCATCCATAAGATTTGAGCACATGCTAAACCGGCGGCAATATATTCTGCCTCGGTTATAGATAATGAAACAGAGTTTTGCTTTTTGCTAAACCAAGATACTAAAGCATGACCTAAAAAGTGGCATGTACCACTGGTACTTTTACGATCTGATTTGCAACCAGCAAAGTCTGCATCACTATATGATAATAAATCAAATGTGCTTGATTTGGGATAAAATAAACCAAAATCAGAAGTGTGCTTAACATATCTAATAATCCTTTTTACGGCAGTTAAATGTGAAACTTTAGGATCTGCCTGAAAGCGTGCACATAAACATACTGAAAACATAATATCTGGTCTACTAGCAGTTAAATAAAGTAGAGAGCCAATCATACCTCTGTAAAGACGTTGATCAACACTCTTACCATGTAAATCTTTGTCGAGAGAGGTAGAAGTACTCATTAGAGTACGTTTTTCTGCAGAACTTTCTAAACCAAAATGTTTGATGAGTTCCTTAGAATACTTGCTTTGGTGAATGAAGATTCCTTCCTTCAATTGTTTGATTTGCAGACCGAGGAAGTAATTGAGTTCACCCATGTGACTCATCTCAAATTCTTTCTGCATAATCTTAGAAAAATCTTAACAAAGAGTTTCATTAGTAGAACCAAATATAATATCATCAACGTATATTTGAATAATGATTATGTCAGATTTTATGTTCTTAATAAAAAGAGTGGAATCTATTTTATCAATAGAATAACCAAAATTTAAAAGATAGCTTTTAAGTCTTTCATACCAAGCACGAGGTGCTTGTTTGAGACCATATAAAGCTTTCTTTAATTTGAAAACATGATTTTCTAAATTTTCATGAATAAAAACAGGAGGTTGTTCAACATAAACTTCCTCCTTTAGAAAACCATTTAAAAAAGCACTTTTGACATCCATTTGAAATAATTTAAAATTTTTAAAACATGCAAATGATAACAACATGCGAATAGACTCAAGACGAGCAACTGGTGCATAGGTTTCATCATAATCAATACCTTCTTCTTGATTATAACCTTGTGCAACCAATCATGCCTTGTTTCTAATTACCTGACCAGATTCATCCAATTTATTTTTGAATACCCACTTGGTACCAATAATTGAATGATCTGTTGGTCTGGGAACTAACTCCCAAACTTCATTTCGTTGAAATTGATTGAGTTCTTACTGCATAGCGATAATCCATGAACTGTCTTCACATGCATCTTTGATGTTCTTTGGTTCAATGGATGAAAGGAAGGCACAATGAGCCATTTGTTCAATTTGACGACGAGTTCTAACTCCATCTGTAATATCTCCAATGATTAACTCTGATGGATGATTTGGAACTTGTGCAAATGCCTTGGGAAGATATGTATTATCTGAAATAGACTCAACAGAATGTTTAGTAGCATTAATTTCATCAAATTTAATATTATCTAAAGAATTAGATAAAGGTAATATATTCTCTTCTTCATCAATAATGGGAGAATTAGATGAGGGATTCTCATCAAATGTGACATGCAGTGATTCTTCAACTGTTAAAGTTCTTTTGTTATATACTCTGTAGGCTTTGCTACGTGTTGAGTATCCAACAAAAATACCTTCATCAGATTTCGAATCAAATTTATCAAGTGCATCTTTAGTATTAAGAATAAAACATTTACATCCAAACACTTTAAAATATGATACATGTGGAATGCGATTAAAGAATAATTGAAAACAAGTTTTATTAAGCAACGGCCTTATAAGAACTTTATTCATAACGTAATAAGCAGTTGCGACAGCTTCAGCCCAAAAATATTTTGGTAACTTACTATCACAAAGCATTGTTCTTGCACATTCTTGTAAAGTTCTATTTTTCCTTTCTACTACTCCATTCTGAGGAGAAGCACGAGGAAAAGAAAAATTATGAGTAATGCCATTTTCATTACAAAAATTGGTAAAATATTCATTTTCAAATTCTCCTCCATGATCACTACGAATAGTGACAATGTTAGAGGATTTGATTTTTTGTATCTTTTTACAAAATATTGAAAATTCTTCAAACACATCATTCTTGTTTGTAAGAATATAATCCAAGTATATCTTGAATAATCATCAACAATGACAAATGCATATCTACTTCTATTCAAAGAAGCTACTCTTGAAGGACCAAACAAATCTAAGTGTAAAAGTTCTAATGGTCTCTTTGTTGAGATAATGTCCTTTGATTTAAAAGTAGATTTGTGCATTTTTCCTTGTTGACAAGCATCACAAAAATGTTTGTTTTTGAAAGAAATATTTGGCATTCCATTTACTAACTTGTGTTTTGAAATATGTGCTAGATTTTTGAAATTAGTGTGTCCAAAACGTTTATGCCATAAAAGTGTATCATCAGATGTAATCATTAAACAATGATTATTTGTGGTAACAGACATGCATAAAATATAAATGTTATTCTTACGCTTACCACGAAACAAAACAGATGACATATCAGAATCATAAATAATGCAATCATTTTGTTCAAAAACTATTTTGTAATTTTTATCGCATAACTGACTAATGGAAAGTAAATTATGTTTCTAACCGTCAACCAGGTGAACATTCTCAATGATCGGCTGATTTGTATTGCAAACTGTTCCTGTGCCTATGATTTTGCCTTTCTTGTTGTCACCAAAGGTAACTGTACCTCCATCTTTATATATAACGGTTGAAAGCAAGTTGACGTTTCCTGTCATATGTTTTGAACATCCACTGTCCAAAATCCATTTTTCCTTTTTGGGTACCTGAAAGATAAACATTAAGCATTGGTACCCTTTATTTGAGGGTCCTTGGAATTAGATTTTAGGAAGGCAACCCCAAGTGGAATTTGGCTTTTTAATGTAATCATAAGAATGAACAATAGAATATTAATAATGAAAATTGTAATGATTTCTATCTTTTAAACAAAAATCCTTAGGAACCCATATACTAATTGTAGTAGGTTTCTTAGGAAATGTTTTTGAAATGTTAGTAACATTTCTTTGTGAAGAAGAAATAGAAGTGTATACTTTCTTCGTGTTTATGAATGCGTGATTCCCTTTTTGTGGTTTAACAAAGGTAGTTTTTTCACAAGAAGAAGAAGTGTTATAAGGCTTGGGTGCATCCTTATGAGAATATCCCAATCCTTGTCTATGATTTGTTGGATATTGTACTTTTAGCAAATCATCGAGATTAGTCTTTACTTTATTAAATTTATTAATATTGGAAGACATATCGTCGTATTTCATCTTTAGTGATGAAACATTTTTATCCATTTCGGATATTTGTGTATGAAATTCTAGATTCTTAGTTTTGAGAATATCGTTCTCTTTACTAAGATCCAAATTTTGAGAAGATGTATTCTCAATATGTATGGAATTTGATGTAGTGTTTTTAGAAGAAGATAATTCTTGATATTTAATAAGAAGATCGTCATTATTCTGTTTCAAAGATTTATGTTTTCATAGACTCAAAAGAGAGAGAAAGCAATAAAGTAAATTACATGGATTACAATGCTTTCCTTAGAGTCTAAGTCTTCAATCTTGATGCCTTGATTGCTCTCCACCATCTCAAAGCTTTGGCACTCCTAGAGTCCAAACTTTGACCCTTCTCCACATGATGTCCATCCTTACACCAAGTGATTAGTCTCCAAAAAAGATATTCTAGGAAATAAACTGTGAGACTAAAACAAGAGATTAATTAGCAACAACATAATGTTGTGATCATCATCAAAATAAGATTGGTATGAAACACCAATACTCAACAATCTCCGTCTTTTTGATGATGATACACATTATGTAAATCATAAAGAAATAAAGCACAATGCTAATGATCTCCTCCTACTTATATGCACCAAATAAGAAATGAGCTACTCAAAGGTAAATACTCATTATACCAACTGAAATCAAGGTGACGTATAATAGGCAGGATTATATAAACCAATTGTAATATTCAATGTCATGCAAACATGAATAGTTTAAACAATCCCTGAAATCTCTCCCCATAAGCATATGTATATATCTATCCCCTATATGATATATATTTACATAATGCATATATCTCTCCCCCTTGACATCGTCAAAAAGGTGGTCATCAAATATATCCCCCTTTGTCATCTTAACCAAGATGTGACAATATGCAAGAACGAAAGAGATGTATGATACCAAATTGAAAATTTTAGTGGGTATCAATTCACTATCACATGCTCCCCCTAAATCATAGAAATGGTCAACTTTTGACTTCTAGGATCTAATACTAATTATACAATAAATGGAGCCATGGGCCAAAAGTGTATCAAAGCAATAGATATGGAAAAAATCAAGCTTTAATGTTACACAAGGATATTGCCAAAAACAATGAAACATGAAACATGTTGGCAATAAACAAGAGGTTTGGTTTGAGACCCAAAATAACCAAATGTAAATAATGATCTCAAATAATCTCCAAAATGAGAGTTAAAATATGTTTTAAAATAAATTAAACATATAATATATTAACTCCCCCATTGACATACACATGGATCAAAAATACAGGCATGTCAATAAACCCCAAGGTCCCCATTTTCATGAAAAGAAATAAATTTGAAAATATTTCAAAATCATGAAACACACACAATCAATGGGTATGCTTAAAATAAAAATAGAAGTACAATACCCATGCAATATGCATATGTGTGAGAAACCTAAACATTAGGTAACCAAACCCAAGAGGAGTTTGATTTCCTAACGTAATCACACGAGGTGATCACATCCCTAACTAGTGTAATTTTAGCCTGTATGGATCAATACACTAGAGGGGGGGGGGGGTGAATAGTGTATATAATAAAAATGTTGCAAATAAGATGTTAGTAATATTTGCAAAGATGGCACAGAAATAAAATGACAAGTACGGAAATTAAATCAATCGTAAACACAGAGATTGATCCTGGTTCGGATCCTTCTGATCCTACTCCAGTCCTCTACCCCGTAGAGATTTTAATCCACTATAATCACTTCCCCCGCAAGCACAAACTTACAAAAATGGCGACACTCTCCGTGTCACAAACTTTGTACAATCTCTAAACAGAGATTCAACCATGTTAAATAATGAAATAGAAAAACATCTATAGCCTTGTTATAAATTTCAGAGAATGAATTCAAGGATGGTGTTTAGAAGAAGAACTTCAAGATGTAAAAGATATGTAATGAAGAGCAACACTTGAAGTTCTCTGGTTCATAAAAGAAGAGAGAGATCAATGGATTTCTTCTTGCAATTATGAACACAAATAACTTTCCAAAATGATGTTGAAAATCCAAGTTCTTCCGTTCTTAAACAAAAAAAGAAATCTAATGATTTCTTCTTACAAATAAGAAAAGAACAACTAATGGCCTAAAGCTTTAGAAAATGAAAGACTTGATTTCAACAATTAAGAGAGTAAAGAAGAGGAAAGTGAGTGAAGAGAAAGAGAGGGTCTACCCCTCTATTTATAGTGTTTAGGGACGGTTGGGGACTGTAGTTAACGTTGCAAAACAGGCAAGAAACGTCCCTGAAAATTTGGGATCAAAACGGCTAGTTTTGAAATTGGTCGACCAAAATGACCACATTGGTCGACCAAAATTTAGAGAGAGAATTTCGACCGTTGGAAGACAGTTCTAGAATCTACATGGTTAGGGGAGTTTTCTCTTTCAATCCCATAACCAAATTCGAAGGTTTAAAATTGGTCGACCAAAATGGGGTTATTGTCTGCCAATTTTCAAAGTTGCGAATTTTCGAAATTGGGAAGTGTAGATCTCTGAGTAATGGAACCTAGATGACTAAGATATATTATCACAAGACTTTGTGACTCTAATAAAGTAAATTTGACAATGATTACATAAAGCCGTAGACAGGACTGTATCTGCAACAGAATCTGAGAAGCTTCTTTGCAGGAGATCCTTATTAAGTGACTATATATCCAAGTCGTGGATTAGGTGCCTTTGTCTTTCCAGCTTCATGAATGATATATCTGATTGAGTATGCATGAAGATATATGATTGTGTGGAACTCAGCATTGATTTGTATCTGCATACATAGAGTTAGTAGCACTGAATGTGTTTGTCATATCAAAACCATATGGGAATAGAAATATGGAATTATGAAATTCCAACATTCTCCCCCTTTTTGATGATGACAAACAAAAATATATATAGTTAAAAGTTAAAATAGCAGATATACTCCCCCTGAATATGTGGATACTCCCCCTGAGTAGATAAAATATATTCTCCCCCTTCGGAATCCTCAAAAAGAGGCAAAATAAGAGTTAGTGGAAAAATATGAGGGTAATATAAATGGTGACCAAAGAAGGGAAATATAAATAGCGGCCAAATAAGGAGTATATAGCCATAAAAAAATGAACCAAAGTCCGTCAATGGTGGAAAATGATGTGTAGGCCGGATAAAGTGTATAGGCCGAAATAAAGAGTATGCCATTAAAAATAATGAATGGGCAGGTCATTGAAAAATAATGAGTGGGCAGGCCACTTAAAAATGAAGAATGGGCAGGCCATTAAAAATACATACTAATTCAGGCCTAAAATGGAAGGTCAGTAAAGATCGAGCCACGTACGGTAGTTGTATAGTGAAAATAAATTTAAAACAGGTAGCATATAGTAGTGTCCCAAAAAAAATTGGAAATAATGACACAAGAGACAAAGGCACTATAATCAGATTGGTCAGTATGATCTAGACCATCATGCGAGAGGGAGGATGAAGGGTCGCAGCGGATCTCTTGGGACGAAAATCAGGAGACAAAAGCGGCTTAATTGAGGGGTCGTTGAGAGTGTCAGGGAGAGGCTGAATGTTATGCGAGGGCAAGTGCAGAAGTGAAGAGAGCATAGGACCAGTCAGCCGGAAAAAGAAACCATTGACGATAGTGGAGATTGAGAGCATACCGACCTGTTTGGAGGAATCCAGGTTTGCGTAAAACTCACGAACTAGGGTCGGGAAGTATGGTGTGCGGTTCGTAGTGAACCAGAGACCAACCAAGCCGGTTGAATGGAGAGGGGCCAAGATTCTGGAGAATCCGTGGTCGCTGAAGTCAACATGACGTTCAGGATGGAACAGGAGGTTCTCCAGGAGGCGGAAGTGCTGGGTAGCCGCCGGAGAACGGAAGTAGGCCGGGGAAGCCATTACAATGAATTCCTGGGAGCGGGGATCCATCTGTGGTGACGGCGGAAGACAGCTGAACGAGGGAAATCGGAGCCGTGCGAGGGACAAGTGGCGACGGGGGGTCGATTGAGGGTGTTCGCCGGTGAAACTGGGACGGATCCGGCGAAATCGACGGTCGGGTCTCGCGAAATCGGTGGAGGAAGACGGCGGATGGTCGAGCGAGGAGAGGAGAAGGAAGATCGGTCGACGGGGTGGATTTTGAGGAAGGCGCCGACGATAAAGAGGGAGATCGCTGACGATGTAGGGCGGTGGAGATTTGGGAAGAGGAGAGGCCGGCGGGAGTTTTTTTTGGGGGGGAATGGGTGCTTCGGGAAAGAGAGAGAACAAATGGGCTGAAGATATTTTTGAGACTTAACATTTCCCTAGGCAAGAATTAAATAGTAAAGAGAATCAGTTAAGGGAAGTTGTTGGAACGGACAGAATTCCAATCGGGTTCAGTTGAAGAAACGAATCCCACCAAAATTTGAAAACGAAAGGATGGTTTCAGTTTCTGAAACCAAAAATGGAGGGAACGGATAACGAGAATCAGCGGGAAGACGAAGAGTTACCTAAAAAATAAAAAAAAATCGACAATTGGCGACCAATATTGGTGAATTGGTCGACCAATATTGGTGAATTGGTCGACCAATTTTAAATATAGCCAGAAAAATTTGAACAAATTTGAGTAAAATTCTAAAAATAAAAATAAGAATGTGTCATAAGTCCGATTCACTAATAATCCCTAAATTCCTACGAAGCTAAATAAAAGTATCTTCTTTCAATGGTTTGGTCAAAATATCAGCTGTCTGATATTCAGTAGCTATAAATTTAAGAACAATATCTCCTTTCTGAACATGATCATCTAGAAAATGATGACGTACATCAATATGTTTTGTACGAGAATGATGCACAAGATTTTTAGAAAGATTAATAGCACTAGTATTATCACACATAATATGGCAAGTAGGGCAATCAATACCATAGTCTAAAATAGTTTGTTTCATCCATAAGATTTGAGCACATGCTAAACCGGCGGCAATATATTCTGCCTCGGTTGTAGATAATGAAACGGAGTTTTGCTTTTTGCTAAACCAAGATACTAAAGCATGACCTAAAAAGTGGCATGTACCACTGGTACTTTTACGATCTGATTTGCAACCAGCAAAGTCTGCATCACTATATGATAATAAATCAAATGTGCTTGATTTGGGATAAAATAAACCAAAATCAGAAGTGTGCTTAACATATCTAATAATCCTTTTTACGGCAGTTAAATGTGAAACTTTAGGATCTTCCTGAAAGCGTGCACATAAACATACTGAAAACATAATATCTGGTCTACTAGTAGTTACATGAAGTAGAGAGCCAATCATACCTCTGTAAAGATGTTGATCAACACTCTTACCATTTAAATCTTTGTCGAGAGAGGTAGAAGTACTCATTGGAGTACGTTTTTCTGCAGAACTTTCTAAACCAAAACGTTTGATGAGTTCCTTAGAATACTTGCTTTGGTGAATGAAGATTCCTTCCTTCAATTGTTTGATTTGAAGACCGAGGAAGTAATTGAGTTCACCCATGTGACTCATCTCAAATTCTTTCTGCATAATCTTAGAAAAATCTTGACAAAGAGTTTCATTAGTAGAACTAAATATAATATCATCAACGTATTTTTGAATAATGATTATGTCAGATTTTATGTTCTTAATAAAAAGAGTGGAATCTATTTTACCAATAGAATAACCAGAATTTAAAAGATAGATTTCAAGTCTTTCATACCAAGCACGAGGTGCTTGTTTGAGACCATATAAAGCTTTCTTTAATTTGAATACATGATTTTCCAAATTTTCATGAATAAAAACAGGAGGTTGTTCAACATAAACTTCCTCCTTGAGAAAACCATTTAAAAAGGCACTTTTGACATCCATTTGAAATAATTTAAATTTTTTAAATCATGCAAATGATAACAACATGCGAATAGACTCAAGACGAGCAACTGGTGCATAGGTTTCATCATAATCAATACCTTCTTCTTGATTATAACCTTGTGCAACCAATCGTGCCTTGTTTCTAATTACCTGACCAGATTCATCCAATTTATTTTTGAATACCCACTTGGTACCAATAATTGAATGATCTGTTGGTCTGGGAACTAACTCCCAAACTTCATTTCGTTGAAATTGATTGAGTTCTTACTGCATAGCGATAATCCATGAACTGTCTTCACATGCATCTTTGATGTTCTTTGGTTCAATGGATGAAAGGAAAGCACAATGCGCCATTTGTTCAATTTGACGACGAGTTCTAACTCCATCTGTAATATCTCCAATGATTAACTCTGATGGATGATTTGGAACTTGTGCAAATGCCTTGGGAAGATTTGTATTATCTGAAATAGACTCAAATTAAATGTTTAGTAGCATCAATTTCATCAAATTTAATATTATCTAAAGAATTAGATAAAGGTAATATATTCTCTTCTTCATCAATAATGGGAGAATTAGATGAAGGATTCTCATCAAATGTGACATGCAGTGATTCTTCAACTGTTGAAGTTCTTTTGTTATATACTCTATAGGGTTTGCTACGTGTTGAGTATCCAACAAAAATACCTTCATCAGATTTCGAATCAAATTTATCAAGTGCATCTTTAGTATTAAGAATAAAACATTTACATCCAAACACTTTAAAATATGATACACGTGGAATGCGATTAAAGAATAATTCAAAACAAGTTTTATTAAGCAACTGCCTTATAAGAACTTTATTCATAACGTAATAAGCAGTTGCGACAGCTTCAGCCCAAAAATATTTTGGTAACTTACTATCACAAAGCATTGTTCTTGCACATTCTTGTAAAGTTCTATTTTTCCTTTCTACTACTCCATTTTGAGGAGGAGCACGAGGAAAAGAAAAATTATGAGTAATGCCATTTTCATTACAAAAATTGGTAAAATATTCATTTTCAAATTCTCCTCCATGATCACTACGAATAGTGACAATGTTAGAGGATTTGATTTTTTGTATCTTTTTACAAAATATTGAAAATTCTTCAAACACATCATTCTTGTTTGTAACAATATAATCCAAATATATCTTGAATAATCATCAACAATGACAAATGCATATCTACTTCTATTCAAAGAAGCTACTCTTGAAGGACCAAACAAATCTAAGTGTAAAAGTTCTAATGGTCTTTTTGTTGAGATAACGTCCTTTGATTTAAAAGAAGATTTGTGCATTTTTCCTTGTTGACAAGCATCACAAAAATGTTTGTTTTTGAAAGAAATATTTGGCATTCCATTTACTAACTTGTGTCTTGAAATATGTGCTAGATTTTTGAAATTAGTGTGTCCAAAACGTTTATGCCATAAAAGTGTATCATCAGATGTAATCATTAAACAATGATTATTTGTGGTAACAGACAAGCATAAAATATAAATGTTATTCTTACGCTTACCATGAAACAAAACAGATGACATATCAGAATCATAAATAATGCAATCATTTTGTTCAAAAACTATTTTGTAATTTTTATCGCATAACTGACTAATGGAAAGTAAATTATGTTTCTAACCGTCAACCAGGTGAACATTCTCAATGATAGGCTGATTTGTATTGCAAACTGTTCCAGTGCCTATGATTTTGCCTTTCTTGTTGTCACCAAAGGTAACTGTGCCTCCATCTTTATATATAACGGTTGAAAGAAAGTTGCCGTTTCCTGTCATATGTTTTGAACATCCACTGTCCAAAATCCATTTTTCCTTCTTGGGTACCTGAAAGATAAACATTAAGCATTGGTACCCTTTATTTGAGGGTTCTTGGGATTAGATTTTAGGAAGCCAAACCCAAGTGGAATTTGGCTTTTTAATGTAATCATAAGAATGAACAATAGAATGTAAATAATGAAAGATGTAATCATTTCTATCTTTTAAACAAAAATCCTTAGGAACCCATATACTAATTGTAGTAGGTTTCTTAGGAAATGTTTTTGAAATGTTAGTAACATTTCTTTGTGAAGAAGAAATAGAAGTGTTTACTTTCTTCGTGTATATGAATGCGTGATTCCCTTTTTGTGGTTTAACAAAGGTAGTTTTTTCACAAGGAGAAGAAGTGTTATAAGACTTGGGTGCATCCTTATGAGAATATCCCAATCCTTGTCTATGATTTGCTGGATATTGTACTTTTAGCAAATCATCGAGATTAGTCTTTCCTTTATTAAATTTATTAATATTGGAAGACATTTCGTCGTATTTCATCTTTAGTGATGAAACATTTTTATCCATTTCGGATATTTGTGTATGAAGTTCTAGATTCTTAGTTTTGAGAATATCGTTCTCTTTACTAAGATCCAAATTTTGAGAAGATGTATTCTCAATATGTATGGAATTTGATGTAGTGTTCTTAGAAGAAGATAATTCTTGATATTTAATAAGAAGATCGTCATTATTCTGTTTCAAAGATTTATGTTTTCCTAGAATCAAAAGAGAGAGAAAGCAATAAAGTAAATTACATGGATTACAATGCTTTCCTTAGAGTCTAAGTCTTCAATCTTGATGCCTTGATTGCTCTCCACCATCTCCAAGCTTTGGCACTCCTAAAGTCCAAAATTTGGCCCTTCTCCACATGATGTCCATCCTTACACCAAGTGATTAGTCTCCAAAAAAGATATTCTAGGAAATAAACTGTGAGACTAAAACATGTGATTCATTAGCAACAACATAATGTTGTGATCATCATCAAAATAAGATTGGTATGAAACACCAATACTCAACAATCTCCCCCCTTTTGATGATGATACACATTATGTAAATCATAAAGAAATAAAGCACAATGCTAATGATCTCCCCCTACTTATATGCACCAAATAAGCAATGAGCTACTCAAAGGTAAATACTCATTATACCAACTGAAATCAAGGTGACGTATAATAGGCAGGATTATATAAACCAATTGTAATATTCAATGTCATGCAAACATGAATAGTTTAAACAATCCCTGAAATCTCTCCCCATAAGCATATGTATATATCTATCCCCTATATGATATATATTTACATAATGCATATATCTCTCCCCCTTGACATCGTCAAAAAGGTGGTCATCAAATATATCCCCCTTTGTCATCTTAACCAAGATGTGATAATATGCAAGAACGAAAGAGATATATGATACCAAATTGAAAATTTTAGTGGGTATCAATTCACTATCACATGCTCCCCCTAAATCATAGAAATGGTTAACTATTGACTTCTAGGATCTACTACCAATTATACAATAAATGGAGCCATGGGCCAAAAGTGTATCAAAGCAATAGATATGGAAAAAATCAAGCTTCAATATTACACAAGGATATTGCCAAACACAATGAAACATGAAACATGTTGGCAATTAACAAGAGGTTTGGTTTGAGACCCAAAATAACCAAATGTAAATAATGATCTCAAATAACCTCCGAAAAGAGAGTTAAAATATGTCTTAAAATAATTTAAACATATAACATATTAACTCCCCCATTGACATACACATGGATCAAAAATACAGGCATGTCAATAAACCCCAAGGTCCCCATTTTCATGAAAAGAAATAAATTTGAAAATATTTTTAAAATCATGAAACAAACACAATCAATGGGTATGCTTAAAATAAATATAGAAGTACAATACCCATGCAATATGCATATGTGTGAGGAACCTAAACATTAGGTAACCAAACCCAAGAGGACTTTGATTTCCTAACGTAATCACATGAGGTGATCACATCCCTAACTAGTGTAATTTTAGCCTGTATGGATCAATACACTAGAGGGGGGGTGAATAGTGTATATAATAAAAATGTTGCAAATAAGATGTTAGTAATATTTGCAAAGATGGCACAGAAATAAAATGACAAGTACGGAAATTAAATCAATCGCAAACACAGAGATTTATCCTGGTTCGGATCATTGTAATCCTACTCCAGTCCTCTACCCCGTAGAGATTTTAATCCACTATAATCACTTGCCCGCAAGCACAAACTAACAAAAATGGCGATACTCCCTGTGTCCCAAACTTTGTACAATCTCTAAACAGAGATTCAAACCTGTTAAATAATGAAATAGAAAAACACCTATAGCCTTGTTATAAATTTCAGAGAATGAATTCAAGGATGATGTTTAGAAGAAGAACTTCAAGATGTAAAAGATATGTAATGAAGAGCAACACTTGAAGTTCTCTGGTTCATAAAAGAAGAGAGAGATCAATGGATTTCTTCTTGTAATTATGAACACAAACAACTTTCCAAAATGATGTTGAAAATCCAAGTTCTTCCGTTCTTAAACGAAGAAAGAAATCTAATGATTTCTTCTTACAAATAAGAAAAGAACAACTAATGGCCTAAAGCTTTAGAAAATGAAAGACTTGATTTCAACAATTAAGAGAGTAAAGAAGAGGAAAGTGAGTGAAGAGAAAGAGAGGATCTACCCCTCTATTTATAGTGTTTAGGGACGGTTGGAGACTGTAGTTAACGTTGGTAAACGGGCAAGAACCGTCCCTGAAAATTTGGGATCAAAACGGCTAGTTTTGAAATTGGTCAACCAAAATGACCACATTGGTCGACCAAAATTTAGAGAGAGAATTTCGACCGTTGGAACACAGTTCTAGAATTTACACGGTTAGGGAAGTTTGCTCATGCAATCCCATAACCAAATTCGAAGGTTTAAAATTGGTCGACCATAATGGGGTTATTGGCTGCCAATTTTCAAACTTGCGAATTTTCAAAATTGGGAAGTGTAGATCTCTGAGTAATGGAACCTAGATGACTAAGATATATTATCACAAGGCTTTGTGACTCTAATAAAGTAAATTTGACAATGATTACATAAAGCCGTAGATAGGACTGCATCTGCAACAGAATCTGAGAAGCTTCTTTGCAGGAGATCCTTATCAAGTGATTATATATCCAAGTCGTGGATTAGGTGCCTTTGTCTTTCCAGCTTCATGAATGATATATCTGATTGAGTATGCATGAAGATATCTGATTGTGTGGAACTCAGCATTGATTTGTATCTGCATACATAGAGTTAGTAGCACTGAATGTGTTTGTCATATCAAAACCATATGGGAATAGAAATATGGAATTATGAAATTCCAACAACTAGAGAGTTGATGTAACTATCTCTCTCTTGCACACTAATCTTAGTGGGAATCCATAATCTCAAGGATTTCCTAGGCAAGGGTTTTGCCTTTGCAAAAGGGAAGGATGTGGCATGCTTAGGTGTAGAAACAAATTTCTTAGCATGCAATGAATGATGATTTTGCTTCTTAGCAAAAAATGAAGATTTTTTATTCTTCCTCATCACCTTATGATCTACATGCTTCTTGTTGGTGTTCTTGTTGTACAAGAAAGCATGGTGATTCTTCTTAGGTGCTTTAGCAATATTTTTTGTATTTGCACCATAAGAGGAATTAGAGGTGGGTTTGGGAACCACATTTTGAATATAACCCAAACCTCCTCTATGATTTGCTGGATGTTGTTTTCCAACAAATCGTGGAGTGAATCCCTAGAATACACAAAGCTTATGAGCTTCCGGGATTCCTCTTCATATTTCAACGTAAGTTGTTGAATGTGAGCATCTAAGCTAAGGTTTTGAGCAACAAGTTTTTCATTTGAAAGACTCAATTTCTTAACTTGAGAGAGAAGTGTGTCTCTCTTACTAGTGTCATAAGCATGCATCTCATCATGAATTACACTAGTAATATCTAGTTCATGCAATCTACTCTTAGCAATCTTATATTTTGCTTTTAATCTATTGTAAGAGTTGATGCACTTACTAGCCTTTTCGGAGACCAAGTCAAAATTGATCTTGAGCTCCTCGTATGAGATCTTTTCTTCCTCGATCTTAACAACAACATCATCATCCTTACAAGAGCTTGATGACGACTTCTCCTCCATAGCCATGAGGCACGAATCCTCATAGGAATTGTGTGCATCGAGCCAAGCATCTAACTCTTCTTCATTTAATCCGGAGGGGATTGGTGTAGGACCATCAATGGCTACAAAGCATGCGTGAGCATCCTCCTTTGTATCCTCTTCTTTGTTACTCGAAGTGTCCTCACTCGAATCATCAAAGGTCCCGACAAGTCCCTTCTTGAGATTTTTGGACTTGGACTTTCCTTTCCAATGCTTCTTCCCTTTACCATTGTAAGTTTCTTTGTTGGGTTAGGAAGGGCATTGGGTGGACAAGTGACCTTTTCCACTGCAAGTGTAACAAGTAGGAACCTTGTTAGAATTGAAGGCAAACTTTGACAAAGACTTACCTTGCTTGCATTTGAGGAATGCTTTGAATTGCTCGGTAAGCTCCTCAATTTCTTCTCCAATTGCATCTTCTTGTTCATCTTCTTCACTAGGAGCTTCTCGATGGAATGTCCTCCTCCACTTGATTGGCTCCTCCTTGGCATGGAATGCAACCCCCTTTTTCTTCTCTAGCTTCTCGAGATTTGTTGGTTGAATCTCGTTCTTTTGTTGAACCTTCACTTCATATGCCATTAGATTTCCAATGCACTCCTCAACGGTATATTTGGACGTGTCATACGACTCCAAAATTTCGTTGGCCTTTGACTTCCAACGAGGTGTGAGAGAGTCAAGGATCTTCTCTATACGATCCTCTTGGGAAATCCTCTTCCCGAGTCCCTCCAAAGCGTTCACGATATCGGTGAACCTTGTGAACATCTCTGAAATGCTTTCGCCTTCCTGCATCATAAACATTTCATATTTAGATCTAAAC
The DNA here is from genome assembly GCA_030789695.1 of Scilla litardierei. Lineage (NCBI taxonomy): Eukaryota > Viridiplantae > Streptophyta > Magnoliopsida > Asparagales > Asparagaceae > Scilla > Scilla litardierei. The sequence continues at coordinate 94,249,333 of CM061140.1, read as the reverse complement.
ACAGTTTATTTAGATTTCTTTAGCTTCGTTGTCCCTTCGTGACAAATCTCCAAGGTGTGCCAAATATCGTTTACCGTTTTGCACATGGAGATGCGGTTGAACTCATTAGCTAAGAGAGCACAATGTAATGCATTCATAGCTCTCGCATTGAACTTGATCGATTCCTTCTCCGCCTTTGTCCTTGAAGCCGCAGGAGTAGTGGGCTTCTCAAATGGCACCTCCGTGATGTTCCATAGGTCTTGACCCTCCATGTAGATCATCATTCTGATCTTCCAACTCAGGTAGTTGGTTCCATTGAAGAGCGGGGGTCGAATGGTTGAGTGACCTTTTTCTAAGATGCGGATGAGGCGTTGAATGCCATCGTTGCAGTATGCTTTAACCTCGCTTTGATACCAATTGTAGGGATTGTCTAACCCTTGCAATACTAACAACACACACTAGAGGGGGGGTGAATAGTGTAATGGCAATAAAATTGTCCAATTAAAATTTAACTTGCAAATGCAGAATTATAATGCAAGAGGAATTAAAAGGCACAATCAATCCAAACGCAAACACAAAGTTTTACCCTAGTTCCCCAAATTTGGGTACGTCCAGCCACACCAATATTCACTATATTCCCACACAGAGAAATGAATACAAATCTCACAAGGAGATACCCCACAAAAAGGATTTATGCCCTACACAAGGACCCAACCAATCCTACATGAGGATCAAGACTCACACAGAGAATCACTAACTCCCCCTCAGAGAATTAGGGTTAGCCCTACACTAGGACACTAAACTCCCACAAAGAGAGTTACTCCCACAAAGAGAGTATCCTAAGTCCCATAAAGAGACAACATCCCATAAAGAGAGAATCCTAATCCCACAAAGAGAAATAGGAAAAATACAATTACACCAAGTAAAATAAATACTCTTATCTATGTCTTGAGATGCTTACTCATGAATGAATGCAAGGCATGGAAGAGGATCTCCAAGTGTTGAGATATGCTTGAGAGCACTTGGATGATTTCCCTTGAGCTGGACTTCAATGCATGAAGAGGAATGAATGATCAATAGAGGGAAATGAGGGAGCTTGAGAGTTTCTTATTAATCTCTTGAGATTTTCAATTGTATCAAGAAGAATCAAGAAGTAGCAAGAGATGGTAGCATACTCATATATATAGGAACCCCATATCAAGACCAAAAACCCAAGGAAACAGCCAAAGAAAGAATTCTGCAACGGCTAGAAACTGGGTGAAAACGACAGGAACAGTCGACTGATGATCAAAAGACAGTCGACTGATCAACGACTAGAAAATATCCAACAGCTATAATCTGAGCTAGGACAGTCGACTGAAGAAGACAATACAGTCGACTGACAAATAGGACAGACGTTTGTTAATCCTTCAGCAGACGACTGTTGTAGGGGATGGATCGAAACAGAGAGCTGCACTCTTTCTCCAATTATTCACACAGGCGACTGATGTTAATACTACAGTCGACTGTCAAATAGTCAGGCGACTGTACATTCTTCATCAGTCGTCTGCAGTATAAAATGGCGAGAAGACAGAGAGATGCAGAGATTGCACTTACGCTAGACAGGCAACTATTGGCCAATTTCCATGCGACTGTAAGTATACAGGCAACTGTAAACTGATCGACAGACGACTGTGTGTAAAGCTCAAGTTTGAGTTAATTGAAATGTTGACTTTAGCTGTGCAAATCAGGCGACTGTAGAAGGATCTACAGGCGACTGGAAATCACCTAGTCGACTGTGTTTCCCTCATCAGGCGACTGATGGAAAACCAGAGACTCCAAATGAGTCTTTGGACAGAGTGAACCTATTGGGTTGGATTCTATGATAATCCTAAGGTTCACTAAGATGGTTAAATGCATATGCATGATAAGTAAACCATCTAACAAGGCATTACAATAAACTAGACTCAAAAGAGAGAGAAAGCAATAAAGTAAATTACATGGATTACAATGCTTTCCTTAGAGTCTAAGTCTTCAATCTTGATGCCTTGATTGCTCTCCAGCACCTCCAAGCTTTGGCACTCCTAGAGTCCAAACTTTGGCCCTTCTCCACATGATGTCCATCCTTACACCAAGTGATTAGTCTCCAAGAAAGATATTCTAGGAAATAAACTGTGAGACTAAAACATGAGATACATTAGCAACAACATAATGTTGTGATCATCATCAAAATAAGATTGGTATGAAACACCAATACTCAACAATTATAACGTGTGATGTTAAAGCACTAACAAGCGATATCAAAGCTAACAATTGGTATCAGAGGATTATGTTTGAAACAAGATTAAGGTAATGGTGGAGAGTTCTTCAAGAAGCTGTACAACTGATAGTGCAATAGGTTTGAGCTCGTATACATACAGTTCGTATGCAACAATTGGTGGCACGTAATACAAGATAATCTTGAGGGAGGATCGTGTGCAGAGAGTGGTATATGTCACCAATACGTTACTGGTAGATATCTTAGAAAGGCAGAATATAGATATAGAAGGGTCGGTTATGATGACTATCCAATTGCATTTATCAGAAGAGGCAATCTATCATGTGTTCAAGAAAACAATGACTATGAAACTATGAATGAAACTGGAGAAGCTGTATCTGAAGAAATCACTCATCAACCAGTTGATCTAGGTAAAGACCTTCTTCACTTTCAAGATTCAAGTTGGTAGCTTATTAAGGGATCAACCAAATACCTTTAATGGTTTGATTATGAAGATAAGGGATATTGGATTGATTATAGAGTTGGATTATAAGACAATGATTGTACTCATATCATTACCAAAGCGATAAACGACATTCGTCAACATAATAGTTTATAGTCAGGATACTTTGAGTCTTAAGGACATAAGGGTAGAGCTCTATAACGAGGATTTGTGAGATTAGATAACATGAGTTGGTATGAGTAGCAAAGATTTAGACAGTTAGGGTATATTTGCTTCGGGCGATGTAATGGAAGATGTAGAAACAGGAGAAGATCAAGGTCAAAGACCAGAGATTCATCATGCTTTATTTTCACGAAACCTAAAAACTAGAAGATAGACTGCAAAGAAAGAAAAAAGAAGCAAAGAGAAAGTATCGGGTTCTTCCTTAATTGCAATTGCAAAGATAAAGGATATTAACAGTGAGGAGGCATATGATGTGTTGATGTGTTGTAACATTAAGGTCTTTAACAGTGAGGAGATTAACATGATTCCACTACCTTGCCTCAAAGTAAGGGCTTCTTACAACCTTGCATCTTCTCCAATAAGAGGGCTTTTACAACCAAATAACCTCTTTACCAAAGGGACCTTGAACACATGAGGGTTTTAGACAATTACAACAAGTTTACAACTTACCACTTACCGACCACCCTTGTGGTTTACTTACACTTTTTGCAGATATTACAATGGTCCTATAGCCGATAGATTGAAGCTCATGTGTATGGTGGCTATAGAAAATATTTTGATCTTAAGAGGAAAATATAAAATGAAATTGCTTGAGTATCAAAATCAATTTGATGTAATCTCAAAAAGATAGAGATGAAAACTCTGAAGATTTAGATCATGCCAAAATTGATTAAAAGCTTTTTAGAAAACTTAAGATCAAAGGCCTTGAAATTTTGAGAGCAAGGGAAAACGAAGAGCTTTGAAAATTGCTTAATAAAATAGCTTTGAAAATCACTTAAAATCTTTTTTATGTTCTAAAACTCTTGATGAGGCTCTCAATATATAGAAATGATTTTCGCACAAAACAGATCTTGAAAATAATATCCTAACAGATAGAAATTGACACAATCGTGTCAATCAAGGAAGCAGTCAATTTTCGATTGTTGGGGCGTGGGAGTCGACTCATGTACACCAGGGAGTTGACTACTGCCTCAGGAGTCGACTTCCTGGCTACAGGAGTCGACTGCTCTGGGCAATGGCTGAACATATACAGAAGCTGTTAAGCTTTAGGAGTCGACTCCTATAGGATAGGGAGTCTACTTCTCCTTTGGCACATGAACATGTATCAAAGGAGAGTATGATACGCTATGCAAATAAACTCAAAATGTTTTCAAAATAATTTTATGACTTTTAAACATTATTCTGAGTGTGTAGAGCTTCAATATCAAAGGCTACATAAAATCTAAGGATATGGACTCAAATATAAAAATACATCAATAATACCATCTTGGCTTGATGTAGCTTGAAGTCCACCATTTCCATGCCTTAGAGTCTTGAGTCCTAGTTGTGTTTGAGTGAGCTTTCTCCACACTTTGTCTCAACCTCATGATCTGATTGAATTCCTTCATCGCTTTGAGCATGTACCAATGGTCTTCTTGAAATTCTCCTTAAACTCATTCTTTAGAAGTAATCTGTATATAATAACCGACACACTCATATGATCATGATTAATACCATCATTTGTTAATCATAATCAAAACTATACTTGGGGTATTCAATATCCAACATTCTTCCTCTTTTTGATGACGACAAACAAATGATATATAATATGAAATATAATATGAAATATAATATGAAATATAATATGAAAAATAAAGAAACATACTTCCTCCCCATACTTAGATGCATGGTTTTAATCATAACTTCTGAACTCTCCCTACATCTTAGCATGTTAGAGTGAGAATGAATAAAGCATAGTTTCATATTATATAAAGAATGTGCATGAGTTCAAGGCATGTGTCAATCATGTATTGATACAAGCTCAAAGATATACACGAGTCAAGAGAAAATTATATTTTATATGCATTATTATTACACATCTCTCCCCCTTTTGTCATGATAAAAAAGAAACTAAGGGAGATCATAAACATATATCATGCATAGAATGATAATCAAATTAACAAGAAACTAAAGGTCTTTTTCACTAACAATCCCAAGATTTCTACGTAATTTGATGAAAGTATCTATTTTTTAGTGCTTTAGTCAGTATATCTGCCACTCGATATTCAGTAGAAATATATATTATTTCCATGTCCTTTTTGTGACAGTGATAATCAATGAATCTGTGTCGCACATTTATGTATTTTGACCTAGGGTGTAAAACAGGATTCTTCGCCAGATTGATAGTACTCATGTTATCACAGTAAATGTTAGAAGTAGAAAACTTAATTCTGAAATCAGTTAAGAATTGTCTCATCCATAAGACCTGAGCACATGCAAGTCCGACAGCTATATATTCTGCCTCAGTAGTAGATAATGAGACTGCGTTTTGCTTTTTACTAAACCATGAAACAATGGAATGTCCAAGGAAATGCAAGTTCTACTTGTGCGTTTTCGTGTGGTTTTGAAACCAGTAAAATCAGAATTAGTATATATACATCGAATATGCTTTCTTTTAAATAATATAAGCCAAAATCTGAAGTGGTTTTAAGATATCTAAGTATATGTTTTACTTTCCTAAGGTGGGATTCATTAGGATCTGACTGAAACCTAGCACTTACACATACACTAAACATAATGCCTGGTCTACTAGGTGTAAGATAAAGTAAGGAACCTATCATATCTCGATACAGCTTCTGATATACACTATTATCGGTTTCATCCTTACCCAAAGACGTGGAAGCTGCCATAGGTGTGTCCTTCCCAGATGAGTCTTCCATTCCAAACCTTTTGAGTAGTTCCTTGGCATATTTGGTTTGATGGATGAAAGTTCCTCCCTTTGACTGCTTGATTTGGAGTCTTAAGAAGTAGTTTAGTTCGCACATATAACTCATCTTGAATTCATATTGCATACACTTGGAAAACTCTTGGCAGAGACCATTGTTAGTAAAACCAAAAAATGATGTCATCAACACACACTTTTATAAATATTATATCATCTTCAATTCTCTTTATAAATAATGGAGTATATATATTTCCTATATTATAGCCAGAATCAATTAAGAATGTCAAAGTCTTTCATACCAAGCTCTAGGATTTTTTTTGAACCATATAAAGCCTTTTTTTTTAATTTATACACATAATCAATATCTTTCTCATGTTCAAACTCATGTGGTTATTATATAAAAACTTCTTCTTTAATGTAACCATTAAGAACTGCACTTTTTACGTCCATCTGATATAATTTAAAATTCTTGAAAGCAACAAATGCTAGTAACTTCCTAATTGATTCTAATCTAGATACATGGGCAAAAGTCTCGTCGAAATCAATACCTTCCTCTTGGCAATATCCATGTGCAACTAGGCTAGCTTTGTTTCTTAGCACATGTCCATCTTCATCCAGCTTATTTTTATATAACCATTTTATGCCGATGACTGGATGGTCTGTAGGCCTTGGAACCAGCTTCTAAACTTGGTTCCTCTCAAATTATAGAAGCTATTTATGCATGGCTTCTATACACGAGCTATCTACAAAAGCTTCATCAACCTTTCTCGGCTCAATGGTAGAAACAAAAGAAACATTTATCATATGTTCAATTTGTCTTCTAGTTCTAACACCATCCTCTATTCTACCAATTACTTGCATGCGTGGATGATGTGTAGCTTCATTAAAGGCTCTAGGTAGTGAAGACGATGCATTATCAATAATGGTTTGTTCAATATGCACATCATCGTCATCAATAATATTATGAGGAGTACTACTAATGGATTCATCAAAAGAAACATGATGTGTCTCATCGATAATAAGAGTTTTTTTATTGTAAATCCTATATGCATTACTACGCAAGGAATAACCGATAAAAATTACTTCATCTGTTTTGGAGTTAAATTTATCTAAGTTATCATTGGTATTAAGAATATAATATTTACAACCGAAGACACGAAAGTAAGATACTACATGAATTTCTCTTACAAGAGTTTATAAGGTGTTTTATGGAAAGATGTTCTAATAAGTACTCTGTTTTGAAATAACACGCCGTGGAAACTGCTTCCGCCTAAATTTACTTTGGAAGGTTGCTTTCACATAACATTGTGCATGCACACTCTCGGAGTGTTCTTTTTTTCCTATCAACTACCCCATTTTATGGAGTAGCTCTAGGAAAAGCAAAATTATGTGTAACTTCGTGATTTTTGTAGAATTTTTGAAAAGAATCATTTTCAAATTCACATCCATGATCAGTACGAATTGAAATAATTTTTTAATGAGTGCAATCGTTGAATTATGTTGAAAAATATTTCAAATTCACGTAGAGCACATTCTTATTGATTAAAAAGAACACCCAAGTGTACCTAGAGTAAACATCAACAACTACAAATGCATATCAACTACCGTTAAGAGAAGAAACTCTAGCAGGTCCAAATAAGTCCATATGGAGGAGTTCTAGTGGCATAAAAGAATTTAGAGCTCATGTACTCCTAATGGTGATTTTATGCAATTTACCATATTAACATGACTCACAAATCTATTCAAGTTTAAAATTTATTTTAGGCAAACCTTTTACTAAATCCTTCCTAGATATCGTATTCATGTTCTTAATATTTACATGACTACATGACTGAATCTTCTATGTCATAGAAGAGGATCAATGGATGAGGCTATCAAGCATACATTTGAATCATTATCATGCAAGTATAATCTATAAATGTATTCTTTACGTCTACCTCTAATCAAAATATCTTGCATGGAATCATATACTAAGCATGCATCGCTAGTAAAAAACAACTATATATCATTTATCACATCATTGACTGATACTAGTAAGGTTATTCTTTAAACCGTAAACTAGGCTAACATCTTTATTAAGGAGTTTAGTTTTATCACTAACATTACTGATGTCAACGATTTTTTCCTTTCTTGTCTCTCCAAAATTAACTGTTCACCCGTTCTTCATTTTAAGTGAATTTAAGAGTTTGGGGTTGCCAGTCATGTGTTTGGAGCATCCACTGTCCAATATCTAAGTTTCTTTCAAGGGAACATGAAATAGAAAACCTTAAGACTTTGGTACCCATAAGAGTTGGGTCCATAAAGATTAACCCAATGAATTCTTCTCTACGAAGGAGACTCACTAAAACATATAATTAATAACTAAACACTACTGAGTATAAACGGTGTGACTATCATGGAAATGCAATGGTAGTCGACACCTATACATGCAAAGTCGACTACCCTGGCTAAACAGCGTATAGAAATGATAGTATCTGGAGGGAGAGTCGACTCCTATATGTGCACGAGTAGACTCCTAGTGTCGAAGTGCAAAATATGATATAACTATGATATCTGAATGATAATAATGGGTATCATATGGCAATGGAGTCATCTCCTCATATATCAAGAAACAAAAATTGGGGTGGTACAACAAGTACTAGCCCATGTGGGCTTATACAGCCCCACTTTTTGTGTCTTGTATATAGGGCGATACATCCCATGTCATATGATACACATTATTCTCTATCTAAATTGTATAATTATATACAAAAATCTTAATACATATATACCAAGCTGTACGCTATTGTTCTACATCAGGGTATCAAGAAATAAGCATGAAAGCATATGATTACCTACAACCATATGTTCAAGCAAATCTAACCATTAGGAACCCAACCTCGATAAAGATTTGATTTCATATGCATATATGAATAATCATGAATATTGTGCATGTTTTGACAAGATTATGAATGCAGATACTTCTATTCTTTTTATTCAAGTGTTTGGGCACCCAAATCATATCATCATCCACTCTAACTTTACTCTTAACATTGTGTGTGTTGCGGGGTAGAACTCGCGTACAATGAATTTATATTATGGGGAACCAAGGGCACGATGGTTATGCTAATGACATGATTAGGGCGGGCTATTTAACAGGTGATTAGTGGGGTGATGCGGCTAAACTCGCTGCGGAAGCTGACCACGGTGTTGAATCCAGTTGGATGTGACGGAGGGGCCGAACCGCCTAAGTTAAGGGCGAGCACGATCGGGGATGACGAGCTAACCTACACAAGGAGCAACTCATCAGACAGGCCGGGTTGGGGTCCAACCCTTAGCCTCTTCGATGCCTAAGTCAGTAATAGGACTTAAATCGGGGGCTAGGCACGCCGGTCGGACTGAGGGTGAGTCGACCATACGTGACGAGATATGAGTGGGAGAATAAAAATATGGATGACCTTTGCCCTTATGTGTGAGTAATAAAATTGAGAGTGAATTTTCCAACCCCCTCACCGTAAAAGGCGAAGGGGTATTTATACCTGACGGGAGGCGGTTAGGTAAGGCTGACATGGCATGCCGACTCGATGTGCAGAGCTGGCCCTGCTGTCAGTGGAAGCTTCGGACGAGGATGTCAGGAACATGAGTGTCAGCCACACTTTTGTCAGACGGTGCAACGGCCAGGTGCGCTTTAGTCAGGGTGTCAGGGCCGAAAGCATTAAGTGTCAGGGGGCGCAACGGCCATGGGGTGCTTTGTCAGATGGTCAGGCGGCGTAATTGTCAGTAGCATCCTTTGTACTAGGTTGTTTGTCTTGTCTGATGTGCCAAGGAGCCGTCGGTGCACTTCCCGAGGTTGGGGCCAAGACGGGTCACCAGGCCGGCCCGGGCTGAGGCTGAGCGGTCCAGGCGCACACTCCGCGCGCTGACCCTGGTGAACTGGGGGAGAACAGATGTGCATCCCACTGGGGTCGTGCTGGAGAGCGCCCCCATCGGCGGTCGAGGCGGGGTGCGCCCTTCTCCCCGTCGCATCGGACTTTGGAATCGACAAGCGCCCTGTGGGCCTCTGAGGTTCGGGCGCAGAGTGCCCTGTCGCTAGGTCAGCCACCCGCCTAACAGGGAGGGGCGTGCCTACTTGATGTTTCGGTGGTTTGGGACAGAAGGTCAGACTATCACGATCTTCAGGTCGTAACAATTTCCCCCGGCATTCGAGCTCAATGTGGGGGCCCGACTCGGATCGGATGACGTATCACTTCCCCTGCTTTGAAATGGCGGTTCGGATTTTTCTCCGTGCTTGGGAACGGTGTCGCAGGTCTAGGAATTCCTACCAGGTTAGCCATTATTGTGATTTGAAAGTGCCTGGGGGAAATCGAAGCGCCTCCGCTAGTGATCTCGTGACGCATGGATGAAGGCGACTTTCACGCCAATCGAGGTGTCAGAGATGCTCCGATGAGCGCCGCATGGTGGCATATCGACGGTCAAGATGGCTTGTTGTATCCTATAAGTATGGAGAGAAGGAGATCGGCGGGAGCTTTCTTCCGACTTCAACTCTTCTTCCTACCTTCTGGTTTTTGTTAGTCGTTCATCGACGTTGTCGCTGTTGTCTTTGCCGGATGTCCATTTTCGATCGTCTTCTCAGCTCGACCGCTCGCCATGTAGTCCCTGTATCCTTTAAGCGATGGCTTCTTATTCTGACTCTGGAACAGGTAGCAGTGCGGTGACAGAGGAGTCACTGTCCGAGGAAAGGTGGTGGGGGCGCAGAGGCCTTAGTGGAGGAGAGCGTGGCGACTTGTCGTACCGAGGGCGATAGTAGCCGTCAGGTGCAGGCCGGACATGATCAACATTAGGGAGATTCGGGTGCGGCTCGTGCGCCCACCCTGCGAACCATGGGTACCGGGACCCGAGGAAAAGGTGTGTTCGCCTGTGGATAATGAAGTTGGGGTCTAGGTCCGATCCTTCGAGTTAGGACTTTGATTCCTGATCCACCCTTACCTCCTACACCTGATGAACTTCCTAGAGGTGTCGATCTTCGCCTTGGTGCCCCGCTCCTGGGGCTTGCTTGTGGGGTTTACCGTGCTATGCTTTGCCAGCTCCCTGGGTCTGTCACTGGCTTTGTTCTAGCACTTCTTCGTAGTTCGGAAGAGGGGGATGTACCACTGCATCTGCGCAAGGGGGGGAAGGGAGCTCATCGTTGGGGTGCCCGCGGATGTTGGTAGATGGATGGAGGATTTTGTCTTCGTCGAGATGCCGGTTGACACGGTGCTGATGTCGAACTGGGGGGTGCTGAACCCTCTGGTGAATGAGAAGGTGAAGCTATTCGAGGAGGACCTGGCGAAGGTGCAAATCTTGGCAGGGCTACCCGAGGCGCACTGCCGGTTGGAGAACTTGACGCTGGTCAGTCAGCTTGCCCAGGATTTTTGGTCCCAAGGTAGTTTGAGCCGGGCGTGCATTTATCCGCCGTTACCGTGATGAGCATGTCGTTTCGATGCTGCAGGAGGCGAGGGGAGGAGGGAGTTCGCCGGGTGGCGAGGGACATGGGGGCTCGGTGGGAGGGAAGGCGATGACGCGGACGACTTAGAATAGGAGAGATTTCTTATTTTTGTATGGCCGGTCGATGTAATGTTGTATTCCCGGCGTTCTCCGTGAATAGCCTCGCCATTAAGAATAAATTGGTTGGATTGATATTGTCTTGGTTTCTTCTTCTCCTCATTGAGTGTGTGGACAGCTTGCTTGCTCGTGAGGGTATAATTGCCCCCCAACATTCGTCTGTCTAGGAGCGCTAGGCCATGGGGAGGGGGATGTTGAGACACAATATGTTGACAGCATATGCATGAGCTCGGGGCAGACGGGCGAACCATTGGTTCGAGTCGAGGTGAGGCATTCCACCCGGTCAGGCTGTGGGGGGTCGTTGTCGCAGTCCAACGCCGAACAGGTGACGCCCAATGTCTCTGGCCACCGTAAAGATGGCAGGGCCCTTCTTGGACCCTGGTGGGGCAAGAGGTGGCGGTGGTCTGGAAGGATAGGTTTTGTCTCGCCCTTCTCCCCCTTTTTTTGTTTAAAGGCAACGGCAGGGCCGGTCCGATGGAGGTCTCGTTTTGTTAGGTCGTCCCCTGCTACTATTGTAAGGTTTGGACTATATATATGAAGTTTTTGTTAGTTTTGCTATCTCTTGTTTGGGAAAGCCTCGAGTTGTACCTATAGGGGGAGTGCGCAGCTCGACCCCTCTTCTCTCCGCCGTGATGGGTGGCCCAGTTTCTTGAGCTCGTCCCGCAATTTGACGGGGTTCGTTCCCAAGTTAGAGCATGCTTGGATAATGATTAGGGATTCGCTTGGAATAGTCTTTTTCATTAAATTTTACAAGAATTTAACCTTAGTTTTTACATGAGGTCTTGATAAGGTCTTCAGTAGTTAGTGAGGCGTGACCGGTCCGTTGGCAGGGTGGGGAGTCGTTCCAACCTGCTGTAAATTGCGTCAAGATGAGTGAACTCCTATCTGCAGGACGGCCCTCCTTTTCTTCCATTGCTCGTCATGTCCCTCTGCGCTTCCCCTAAGCTGAATGGTTACAAGATCTCCCCGTCGAATCTTTGACTCGAAGGGAAGTCCTGGGAGAGGAGGAGCACGAGGTGGCGGTGGCGTGCCGCTTGGATTCACCCGGGAAGCTGCCTTGTTGTTGTCCTCCGTCAGATCGCTCCCGGCGGCAGTGGTGGCGCACTGTTTTGTCTCTAGCCTCCTTGCCTATGGAGGGTTGTAAGGTCTCGGAGGAGGTAGAGGACGAGGTGTCAGAGGAGGAAAGCAGGGCCCGGCCTCTATCGAAAGATAGAGGAGTAGGAGGCGGACCGTTAGGAGGGGGATCGGGGTGGGGCAGATGCTGGTCGGGGGGAGCGAACCACCACAAGTCCTCCGATTCGATTGTTTCATCTGGTTCAGGACAGACGGAGGAGTGGAAGGCGGTGCCCCCTTGTGTAAGAGGAATAGCACATCGGCGATCCGTTTGAAAGAGGAATAGCATATCGGCGGCCGTCGTGTGGGAGCAATCACACATTGGGGTGGCGGGGTCCTTTGCTCCTTCTCAGCCTTCATGGAGGGGATTGGGACTGACTTGCCCTCATTTTATCTTTCTCCCCCTCTCCTTCGAAGGGGTGAGGAAGTATTTATAGAGGGAAGTTTGCTATCTGTGCTCCCGAAGTTAATGCGATGAGCTGGCATCATTAATGGGTTTCTCAGAATTACGCCCTTCAGAAACCGCTTTTGCAAGCTGGCACTGGACACGATTCATCAGTCCTTGCCTCTCGGGGGATGTGTTGTCATTTATGGCACATTTCCCGAGCATCCTTTCATTTCGATGAGTCGCTTCGGGGGCCTGCTTTATCGGGACCCGGTGTTGCCCCGCGGTCCTTGGACTGCACGAGGCTCTGCCTCGGTCCGCATGCCCTTGTCCTTTTCCCACAGTTCATGTTTTTGAGGATCACGGTTCTGCTTGGGAGGATGGTGAGCGGGTGGGTATCATAGGTTGCGCTTCTCCCCGGCTCGGGTGATGGGAATTCGTCAGACCTGCCCCGGCCATTCAATGGGGGAGCGTGCAGCTCGGCCCGTGCCCTTCTCTGTTTTGGAAGGCAGGGGTTGGCCCTGCCCCAGAGTCTTGAGGGGGGAGCGAGCACGTAGCTCGGCCTGTGCCCTTCTCTGGTTTGGGTGGCGAGGGTTGGCCCTACCCCAGAGTCTGGAGAGGGGAGCGAGCGTGCAGCTCGGCCCGTGCCCTCTTCTGGTTTGGGTGGCAAGGGTTGGCCCTGCCCCAGAGTCTTTGAGGGGGGAAGCGAGCGCGTAGCTCGGCCCGTGACCTTCTCTGGTTGGGGTGGCAAGGGTTGGCCCTGTCCCAGAATCTTTGAGGGAGGAGCGAGCGTGTAGCTCGGCCCATGCCCTTCTCTGGTTTGGGTGGTGAGGGTTGGCCCTGTCCCAGAGTCTTTGAGGGGGGAGCGAGCGCGTAGCTCAGCCTGTGCCCTTCTCTGGTTTGGGTGGCGAGGGTTGGCCTTGCCGCAGAGTCTTTGAGGGGGGAGCGAGCGCGTAGCTCGGCCCGTGCCCTTCTCTGGTTTGGGTGGCAAGGGTTGGCCCTGCCCCAGAGTGTTTAAGGGGGAGCGAGTGCGTAGCTTGGCCCATGTCCTTTTCAGGTTTGGGTGGCGAGGGTTGGCCCTGCCACAGAGTCTTGAGGGGGGAGCGAGCACGTAGCTCAGCCCGTGCCCATCTCTAGTTTGGGTGGCGAGGGTTGGCCCTGCCCCAGAGTCTTTAAGGGGGGAGCGAGTGCGTAGCTCGGCCTGTGCCTTTATCTGGTTTGGGTGGCGAGGGTTGGCCCTGCCCAAGAGTCTTAAGGGGGGAGCGAGCACGTAGCTCTGCCCGTGCCCTTCTCTGGTTTGGGTGGCGAGGGTTGGCCCTGTCCAAGAGTCTGGATAGGGGGAGCGAGCGCGTAGCTCAGCCCGTGCCCTTCTCTGGTTGGGTGGCGAGGGTTGGCCCTGTCCCAGAGTCTTTGAGGGGGGAGCGAGCGCGTAGCTCGGCCCGTGCCCTTCTCTGGTTTGGATGTCGAGGGTTGGCCCTGCCCCAGAGTCTAGAGGGAGGAGCGAGTGCATAGCTCGGCCCGTGCCCTTCACTGGTTTGGGTGGCGAGGGTTGGTGTCACGCCCCGCTTCCCTTAAAATGGAGGCGAGACGTGAAAAGGTCCGCACGAGAGTGGAGCTGTGAAGCCCCAAACCCGATAAGCGTCAATAAAACATAAGCAGGTCCCTGTAACCACAACGGAACAACAATAATAACACAAGGAGAGACTGAAATAAAATCTCATATCTCACAAATTGTCCAACATGAAAATAAGTTCAACATCCAGAAAAGCCACCAGGCTAAAAGAAAGAGCCTAAAGGCCCAGAACAAGGCCAACAAAAACAACACCGCAACAAGTATTAGGTGCTACGCACCGACAACAAAATAGCAGTCTAAACAAAAGGGAAAACACAACGGAGACACTAGGACTGGTCCCCAGTGTCCACGTACTCCCCGTCAAACACAAGCTCGGGCTCGGCGTCAGCAAACACCTCATCCTCAACAAGGTACTCAGGCTCAGGATCTAACATGTGTCACCCAAAAGAGTAAAGGGGCACATGTCAGCAAGTCTAAAGGACTTGGGCAAGGAAACTGAAAGTAAGGCAACTAGCAACCTAGCAGTTTTAGTATGCATGACATGGCAGTTATAACATGAGTGCACAATTAAGACATGGTGAACAGTAAGTACAAGAGAACAAGTATCGGGACAAGACAAGAGTAGCCAAGCTACTAACAATCTCAATCAATTCACTATTCACGTTTCACAGTTGTTTGTAGATGTTTACGCCCTTCAGCTGAATGGTATAACATTCACGCTGATCGGCACTAAACACTACCCCACCCCAGAGTTTACGCCTTACAACTGCAGTTGCTGATCAGGCAGACCCCCAGTTGAATGAACGCTTAACTCTTACCCCATCCCACACGTAAACAAGCCAGGGTCCCTGTACATGAGCCCAGCAAGTGAGCCAGGGTTGCCCCACACGGGAGCCTGTTTTCCTAGTTCACAATTCAATATCAAGCGTTGGGGTTAGCAACTCATTATGCCCGCTTCTAGTCACGAGCCAGGAAACACAAGTATTGTAGCGATGCTACGCAATCACGGGATCACTTAAAGAATGCAATGACATGACAATTAATTTGAGTACCGTTAATGGAATTTAAACATGACATGGTAATTGTGCAACATGATAAATGTCGAATCTAGCTTCGTTGTCAAGCTAGTTTCTAAATTTTGCGCCTAGGCGAGTATCATTTCGTCGCCTAGCCTCTTTTATGCCTACAACAAGCAAAATGGCCTAAAACATGGCCTAAACCCTAAGTGGCAAGTTTCACTTGCCTAGCACCGGGGATGACGATCACGAAGGTTCGTCTCGCGGATGCTAAACTACGGGGAAATCGATGTTAAGGGGAAACAATCATCAAAACAACATCCATTTCATTAGGGTTTCATAAAAATACAAACAGGTTATGAAAACATCAAGAGATCGATTTCTTACCGTGAGGAGGCGAAAGAAACACTCCGGAGAACCTAGGGACCAGATCTGGAAACGAATGGAGAAGTTTGGAGAACTAGGGTTTTTGGGGGATTTTGGGGATTTGATGGAGATTTGGGGAAGATGAGAGGTAGAATGTGTTGAGGGATGGTTTGGATGATGGATCTTGGGCTTGGAATGAAGGAATAAGGGTTTGGGGAAGAAGGGGGCTCAATGGGGGAGAAACTAGGGTTTTGGGTCGAGTGGAGGAAGAAGAAAACGTTTGGGAGGGGTTTAAATAGGATGGGCTGGCGGCTGCCCAGAAATTAGGGTTTTAACACAGATTAGTCGGTCAAAGAGCAACCACTGACCGACTAGTTTAGCAACTAGTCGGTCGGTCGACCAACGCAGGCCGACTAAGTGTAAACAGTAACTTCTGAACAAAAATAGAATTTAGATTTAGTCGGTCGATGAACAACTACTGACCGACTAGTTTAACAACTAGTCGGTCGAAAGATGAACTTAGACCGACTAAGAATGAACTGTACTGATACTAAAATTTAGATGATGTGTTAGTCGGTTAAAGAAGCATTGCCGACCGACTAGTTTGCAACCTAGTCGGTCAACCAACGTTCCTAGACCGACTAACGATAAACAGTAACTCCTGAGAAATTTAGAAAGCCAACTAGTCGGTCCAAGAAGGATTGCTGACTGACTGGATCGTCATCTAGTCGGTCGGTGCCCCTTCTTACACCGGATAATAAGCACCAAAAGTTCCGATACGGAGCGCGGAGCCCCGGGATCGATTCCTAAGACTCCTAGGCTTGATCTAATAGTAAGATACGACTGTTATGAAGCCCATCACGAATGACTTACTCCAAAATCAACGATCCTATGGAAGAAACGAGAAAACACGACGAAACAATCGAAAATGAAAGTTACGGAGACGAAAACCACACATGAGGAGAAAATCCACCAAAACATATATTATATTATAATAAATCCAAATACATGAAAACCAGTCGTTACAGTTGGCCCTGCCCCAGAGTCTTTGAGGTGGGAGCGAGCATGTAGCTCGGCCCATGCCCTTCTCTGGTTTGGGTGGCGAGGGTTGGCCCTGCCCCAGAGTCTTGAGGAGGGAGTGAGCGCGTAGCTCGGCCCATGCCCTTCTCTGGTTTGGGTGGCGAGGGTTGGCCCTTCCCCAGAGTCTTTGAGGGGGAAGTGAGCGCGTAGCTTGGCCAGTGCCCTTCTCTGGTTTGGGTGGCGAGGGTTGGCCATGTCCCAGAGTCTTTGAGGGGGGAGCGAGCGCGTAGCTCGGCCCATGCCCTTCTCTGGTTTGGGTGGCGATGGTTGGCCCTGTCCTAGAGTCTTGAGGGGGGAGCGAGCGCATAGCTCGGCCTGTACCCTTCTCTGGTTTGGGTGGCGAGGGTTGGCCCAGCCCCAGAGTCTTTGAGGGGGAAGCGATCTTGTAGCTAGGCCCATGCCCTTCTCTGGTTTGGGTGGTGAGGGTTGGCCCTGCCCCAGAGTCTTGAGGGGAGAGCAAGTGAGTAGCTCGGCCCGTGCCCTTCTCTGGTTTGTGTGGCGAGGGTTGGCCCTGCCCCAGTGTCTGGATGGGGAGCGAGCGCATAGCGCGGACCGTGCCCTTCTCTAAACTGGGTGGTGAGGGTTGGCCCTGCCCCAGAGTCTTTGAGGAGGGAGAGAGTGCGTAGCTCGGCCCGTGCCCTTATCTGGTTTTGGTGGCAAGTGTTGGCCATGCCCCAGAGTCTTTGAGGGGGGAGTGAGTGTGTAGCTCGGCCTGTGCCCTTCTCTGGTTTGGGTGGCGAGGGTTGGCCCTGCCCCGGAGTCTTGAGGGTGGAGCGAGTGCGTAGCTCGGCCCGTGCCCTTCTCTGGTTTGGGTGGCGAGGGATGGCCCTGTCCCGGAGTCTTGAGGGGGGAGCGAGTGCGTAGCTCGGCCCGTGCCCTTCTCTGGTTTGGGTGGCGAGGGATGGCCCTGCCCCAGAGTCTTGAGAGGGGAGCGAGCGCGTAGCTCGGCCCGTGCCCTTCTCTGGTTTGGGTGGCGAGGGTTGGCCCTGCCACAGAGTCTTGAGAGGGGAGCGAGCGCGTAGCTCGACCGGTGTCCTTCTCTTGTTTGGGTGGTAAGGGTTGGCCCTGCCTAGAGTCTTTGGGGAGGAAGCGAGCATGTAGCTCGGCCCGAGCCCTTCTCTGGTTTGGGTGGCGAGGGTTGTCCCTGCTCCAGAGTCTGGATGGGGGAGCGAGCACGTAGCTCGGCCCGTGCCCTTCTCTGGTTTGGGTGGCGAGGGTTGGCCCAGCCCCAGAGTCTTTGAGGGGGGAGCAAGCGCATAGCTCGGCCCGTGCCCTTCTCTGGTTTGGGTGGCGAGGGTTGGCCCTGCCCCAGAGTCTTGAGGGGGGAGTGAGCGTGTAGCTCGGCCCGTGCCCTTCTCTTATTTGGGTGGCAAAGGTTGGCCCTGCCCTAGAGTCTTTGAGGGGGGAGCGAGCATGTAGCTCGGCCCGTGCCCTTCTCTGGTTTGGGTGGCGAGGGTTGGCCCTGTCCAAGAGTCTTTGAGGGGGGAGCGAGCGCGTAGCTCGGCCCATGCCCTTCTCTGGTTTGGGTGGCGAGGGATGGCCTTGCCCCCGAGTCTGGAGGGGGGAACGAGCACGTAGCTCGGCCCGTGCCCTTCTCTGGTTTTGGAGTTGAGGGTTGGCCCTTCCACAGAGTCTTTGAGGGGGGAGCGAGCGCATAGCTCGGCCCGTACCCTTCTCTGGTTTGGGTGGCGAGGGTTGGCCCTCCCCCAGAGTCTTGAGGGGGGGGGGGAGCGAGTGCGGAGCTCGGCCCGTGCCCTTCTCTGGTTTGGATGGGGAGGGTTGGCCCTGCCCCAGAGTCTTGAGGGGGAGCGAGCACGTAGCTCGGTTCGTGCCCTTCTCTGGTTTTGGTGGCGAGGGTTGGCCCTTCCCTAGAGTCTTTGAGGGGGGAGCGAGCGCGTAGCTTGGCTCATGCCCTTCTCTGGTTTGGGTGGTGAGGGTTGGCCCTGTCCCAGAGTCTTTGAGGGGGGAGCGAGCGCGTAGCTCGGCCCGTGCCCTTCTCTGGTTTGGGTGGCGAGGATTGGCCATGTCCCAGAGTCTTGAGGGCAGAGCGAGTGCGTAGCTTGGCCCCTGCCCTTCTCTGGTTTAGGTGGCGAGGGTTGGCCCTACCCCCGAGTCTGGAGGGGAGAGCAAGCACGTAGCTCGGCCCATGCCCTTCTCTGGTTTGGGTGGCGAGGGTTGGCCCTGCCCCAGAGTCTTTGAGGGGGAGCGAGCACGTAGCTCGGCCCGTGCCCTTCTCTTGTTTGGGTGGCGAGGGTTGGCCCTGCCCCAGAGTCTTGAGGGGGGAGCGAGGGCGTAGCTCGGCCCATGCCCTTCTCTGGTTTGGGTGGCGAGGGTTGGCCCTGCCCCAGAGTCTTTGAGGAGGAAGCGAGCACGTAGCTCGGCCTGTGCCCTTCTCTGGTTTGGGTGGAGAGGGTTGGCCCTGCCCCAGAGTCTTTGAGGGGGGGATCGAGTGCGTAGCTCGGCCCGTGCCCTTCTCTGGTTTGGGTGGCGAGGGTTGTGATCACTCCATATTTTACACTTTTTTCCCGCATGTTTGCATGCCATTTAGATCGCTCAAATCATGTTTTTCACGATATATCGACGATATTGCGATACTTTTCACGATTTGTTGTTTTTGTCGTATTTCAGGAGATTTGGAGTGATTTGGAGTGATCCTGAGATACACCTACTCCAGAGTGTCACCGACCACCTCCCCGAGGGGTATTTTGCCATTGGAGAGGAGCGGAAGAAGAAAGAACGTCGTAGGAGCGACGAGGAGGCAAAAACAAGCTGAATAGGCATTTTTGGTGTCTCACTCGGCCGAGTGAAAGAGTCACTCGCACGACCAGCGAGACACCGCTCGTCCGACCAGATCGGACACGCTTCATGTGTGCACTCGGCCGAGCATCGGAAGCCACATCGGCCGAGTGACGAGACCCCGTCCGCCCGAGTGGCACTCAGACGACGCCCATCAAAAAGAGCCAACTTACTGTTTTTCGTCTGCCTGAGCTTCAGAAGACCCACTCGGCCGAGTGGAAAATGCCGACCACCCAAGTATCTAGAAGCCATCGGCCGAGTGACGACAACTCACTCGGCCGAGCGACCCCCGAAGTAAAGACCCCCGAAGACCCAGACTTACTGGAAATTCTCAGGGTTTCTTACTCGGTCGAGCGACTTTTTTCACTCGGCCGAGTGAGCCGCGCTGCCTGTAGCGTAAATTGCGATTTTCAGGCTACGCAGGGGCATTTTGGTCACAGTTTTTTGGACGATTTTGGGGGGTATTTAACCCCAGTTTTTGACCTAGGTTAGAGAGCATTTTCTTTTACTTTTTGCATCTTTTTAGATTAAACTTTTTATCTTTTGATTATTGTGATTGGAGAGGAGAGAAAAGTTTATTTTTGTTGGATTCTTGGAGAACTCTATTGGTTTGTCTCCCTCTTCCTTAAAAATCTTATTTTTATTGCTTATTTGAATATTGTGATGAATTCTATTGTTATTTCCATTGATTATTTTTGTATTTGTGCTATGAATTGTGAGTAGTCCTTACGTCTTGGGGCGTGGGGATGAACCCTACGAGCCCAATTTCTGATTTGTGATGATTTGGTAGAAATATTGCTAGAATTGCTATTAGGGTTAGTTTGGGATTGATTTATTACAGATAGCTAGGTGTTCATATCGATTGGGATTTGCAAGAGATTGGATCCCAAGTCGATAGGAAACCCTAGAAATCCGAATTGGGTTGAAATCGAGTTTCCGTAGTATCGGTTTGCAAGAGATTGGACCGATACTATGGTTCTCGGTTGCAATTCCATGCCGATACCCGTTTGCAAGAGATTGGATGGGTAGGAACTATCACAACCTAGGTCGCGGCCCGAGTTTGCACGAGAGTGGGCTCGGGACGTGATTGAACGATGATGTTGATCCTAATGCTAGCTCGCCTATGCTAGGGTTTGCAAGAGATTGGACCCAAATCTAGGTTAGCTATAGACTGGCAACAGCGCGAGAGCGTGAGCTAGGTTTTACATTCAGTTGCAACTAGTTCATCCGAAATTCTACCCTAGCAATGTTGATACCAATGAATCACATTGACAAGATACGGTGAGTAGCAGGGATTCCCCGTTCCCTAGGCATCCTTTATTTGATTTTATATCCCCATATTTTGTCTGACGATTGTGACAGGATCGCCAAAAGGCAAATTCCCTCTTTTCTGTTCCTATAGCCAGGTTGTTCGGAGAAGACACCGTCATTCGTCCTCACTGTGTTCGATAACCCGCTCGCCGCTACACCGTGCGCTTGCGGTAAAACTTCACGGTCGCTCTTTTTGGGTGTATATCCGGAAGCGATCAAGTTTTTGGCGTCGTTGCCGGGGATTTATCTCCGTGCATTTGCGCCATACTAGGTTGTGCTCTTGGGTTACATTTCGGGGCCGATCAAGTTTTTGGCGCCGTTGCCGGGGAGGCGATAGTGTTTGATCTTATCACCCTAGATATTTCTTCCTTTTGTTTTATTTCTTTATTTTTATCTAACCCTTCCACTGTGCTAATCATTTCTTTGAACCTCTGTTTTCCCATTGCATGTACACAAGATCAATGGCGGACCCTGAAGCTATAATATTTGATCCCGAGATCGAACGTACTGTGCGGAGAATCAGAGCGGAGAGGAGACAAGATCCGGAAGGGAGGTTTATGACCAACCCGGAAACTGCGAAACAATTGGCGGCAAGAATGGCGAGGATCATTTCTATTCGCGATTGGCTTTGGCCTAAGACCTCTTCTACGACCTCGTCCATTGCCATGCCGGAGTTGGCGGCTGACAAGAACTTTGAGCTGAAGACTGGACTAGTGGTTCTGATGCAGCAGGATCCATTTCATGGGAACGCCCATGAAAATCCCCACTACAACATCCAGCTATTTTTGTCGAAGTGCGCCACATTTCAGATGACGGGGGTCTCCATCGATGCCATCAGACTGCGCCTCTTCCCCTTCACATTAAAGGATAAAGCGCTTTATTGGTTGAGAACACAAGCTGAGGGAGTCTTTACCACATGGGACGAGTTGACGAGTGCGTTCATTGACAAGTTTTATCCGCCCTCCAAGACGGTAAAGATTAGGAGTGCTCTTATGTCCTTCAAGCAAGGACCTCAAGAGACACTCTATGAGGCTTGGGAGCGTTTCAAAGATCTGCAGCATCAATGCCCCCACCATAGCATCGAGGATTGGGAGCTAGTCCATAGCTTCTACAATGGTCTCCAACCAGGGACCAAGCAGATTATTGATGCGGCGGCAAATGGTGCCATCCTATCGAAGACTCCCGACGAAGCTACGGCCCTAATTGAGGAGATGGCCTCAAACAATCAACAATGGGGCGACGAGCGAGGACACTCTTCGTCCTCCTTGAAGCCATCTAGCATTTATGAGGCAAAGGCCGTAGCGGAGCTGACAAACAAGTTTGATTCTCTCCACAAGGTAATGGAGAGACTGGAGAAGTATATCACGGAGCCCCAAGGAACCCCTTCCACCTCCACACCAACGAATCAAATGTGTGATTGGCAAGACCAATCTCAAGCTATGTATTTGGGAGGCGAACAAGGAGAGGGATCTTTGGAGCAAGTCCAATACGTCGTGGGGAATCAAGGATATTGGGCCAATCCGGCCACTAGAAACCATCCCGGTTTCTCATATGCAAACAATGATGGAGCATTGAACCCGCCGCAACAACAACCTCAACAAGCTTGACCGCCACCACAACAACAACATTATCCACCGAAGGGGCCTCCGCAACATAATTTTCCACCAAAGCAACAAGTTGGACCCTATAGGCTGCCCGGATACAATCAAGGGTGGAGAAATCCAAACCCCCCACAAGCTCATCAACGATCTGAATTTGAAGCTAAGGTGGAGGAGTTCATGGTCGAGCAAAAGAAAATCAATGATTCCTTGAAGGCGGGCCAAGACTCTCTTACAACCGTTGTAGCCCAAATCTCGGAGCAATTGGCGTTGCTCAATCGAAATACTCAACAATTGCCGGCTCAACCCGAGCAAACCCCACGGGGCACCACCGGCCACATCAATGCCGTGGTTGCAGTTACAACTAGAGGCGGGAAGGACACCACTCCCGTCATGATTCCTACCGAGGAGCCCGTGGAGGAGAATGTAGAGCCAATTGAGCCGGTCGTTGAAGTTGAGATGGAGAAAGAGCCGCAAGAAAAAGAAAATTCTAGAGCGGAGCAATTGATTGAAGAGAGGCGTTTTATGCCACCGGTCCCATTCCCCCAGAGGCTTGCTAGAGCAAAAATGGAGAAATGGCTAGCAAAGTTTCTCGAGTATTTAAGAGGGGTAAGCCTCAACATTCCTTTCCTCGACGCCATCGTTGAAATCCCGACATACGCCAAGTTCCTAAAAGACTTAATTACGGGAAGAAAGAGGAAGGAGAAAATCATGCTCGCCGAGGAGGGCTCGTGGTTCACCAAGAGAGAGAAGGAGCCGGCTAAATTCAAAGACCCGGGGAGTTTTTGAATTCCTTGCACCTTGGGCGGCGTCCCTCTACAAAAGGCGTTGGTGGACTTAGGGGCTAGTGTTAGCCTCATGCCTCTCTCTATGTTCCTAAGGCTAAACACAGGGACAAAATTGAAGCCTACCGACCATGCGGCGTTGAAATATCTTTTAAACAAGAAGGAAGCCAAGCCTCGGTTAATTAGGTGGATACTCTTGTTGCAAGAGTTCGATTTGGAGATCAGAGACAAGAAAGGTACGGACAATGTTGTGGCGGACCATTTGTCTAGGCTTATTCGCGACAAGGAAGACGAGAGTTTGCCTATCGACGACACATTTGTGGATGAGAGGCTATACGCCATAAGGACCGGAGAAGTACCTTGGTACGCGGACTTCGTCAATTACTTGGCTTGTGGAATTAAACCGCATGGGATGCCCACGCACCAAAAGAGGAGATTTTTGCATGAGGTCCGTAGCTATTTTTGGGAAGATCCATACCTCTTCAAGATATGCAAAGATAGTGTTATTCGGAGGTGTGTTTCTAAAGAGGAGGCAACGTCTATCATTTTGCATTGCCACGGTCTGCCATGCGGGGGACATCATGCCGCCTCTAAGACAACCGCTAAGATTCTGCAGAGCAGATTCTTCTGGTCAACAATGTTTAGAGACACCCACGACTTTGTAAAGGGGTGCGACAGATGCCAACGGACCGGGAATATCTCCAAACGCAATGAGATGCCTATGAGGCCCATCCAAGAAATTGAGCTTTTTGATTGTTGGGGAGTGGACTTCATGGGACCATTTTCGTCGAGCAATGGTAACAAATACATCCTATTAGCCGTTGACTACGTCTCCAAATGGGTGGAAGCAATCGCTACCCCCACCAATGATGCAAGGGTTGTCTCTAAGTTCTTCAAGCAGAACATCTTCCCACGCTTCGGAGTGCCTCGTACTTTGATAAGCGACGGGGGGAGCCATTTCATAGAGAATAAGTTTGAAGCCATGCTGAAGAAGTACGGGGTAAACCATAGAGTTGGCATGGCATATCACCCCCAGATAAGCGGCCAAGTGGAAGTCTCGAATAGAGAGATCAAGCAAATTCTTGAGAAAACCGTGGATCGATCTAGAAAGGATTGGTCAATGAAGTTAAACGATGCTCTATGGGCATATCGCACGGCCTCTCACACTCCCATCGGCACCACACCGTTCCGACTTGTTTATGGGAAAGCCTGCCACTTACCGGTAGAGTTGGAGCACCGCGCATACTGGGCCATCAAGACCCTTAATTATGACTATAAGAGTGCGGCGGTGAGGCAACTCTTGGACATCAACGAGCTTGATGAGATAAGGAGAGACGCATACGAGAGCTCAAGAATTTACAAAGAAAGGACCAAGATTCTCCACGATGTGCGCATAACCGTTACAGACTTCAAGGTGGGAGACAAGGTCTTGCTATATAATTCCCGGCTCCGATTATTTCCCGGTAAGTTGAGGTCACGTTGGTCCGGACCTTTCACCATCAAGCACATACAACCGGGAGGGGCTTTTGAGTTGGAAAGCAAGGACGGAGCCACATTCAAAGTAAATGGCCAGAGGCTCAAGCATTATTCCGAGGGAGCCCCAATTGGGGAAACCAATAGAATATATCTGCTAAAAGGACGACCGGATGATCTTTCGGACCTCCTTGACGAGGTTATTGAGGAGGCGATCCCTCACTCCATCGACGCTCTATTCAATGAAAATTTCGAGGAAGGGCCGGATTTGGACCAAGAAGAGAAGATGGAGCATTCCACCGACTTCTCCACGGAAATTGACGAAGGCGACTCTGATGTCGCAAGGATTCGAGAGCTCTGCAAGCTCTCAAAACTGAAGTCTCCGAAGAAAGCTCCGCCGATACGGAAATCGGCGTCACCGGTGAAGCCGAGGACCGGAGCAAGCGCTAGCTTGGGGGAGCCACCCCCCAACACTATTCGAGACGAGAGACCACCGAGGGAGAACACGCCGCCGCAACTTCCGAATCCAAGCGTTCTCCCCGGAAAATTTGACGGGTGCATCTCCTTTGCACCAAATATCCCGCATTAATTGAAAATCAAAGAGGGTCGAGCTCACGACCTTAAACGAGCGCTTGTCGAGAGGCAACCCGACGGTTATCGCTTTATTTTTACTTTTCCTTTATTTTTGTTTTAGAAATTATTAGTGTTTTGAGTCGTTCGCCCAAAAATTTCGTGATATCGGGTCCTATTTTTCTTTGACAGGAGAGGAGAACAAGGTACCTATCATTAGGAGGATGAACGAGGCGACGAGGAGCGCTCCAGGAAGGCGCTCGATGCTTAGGAGGGAGAAGAAATTGACTGGAGGAAGAAAAACAGAGTTTAGAGCCCAAACGAAGCCAAACAGCAGAAAGCAAAGTTCACTCGGCCGAGTATACTAGTCACTCGGCCGAGCACACAAGTTCGTCCGCCCGAGTGGCTCACGAACGAGGGAAGTCTGCTACACCCAACTCTCTGTTTCTTTTCTTGATTTCAGTATAATTGCCACTCGGTCGAGTATATATATTCACTCGACCGAGTAGAACTGATACGCTCCTAGGGCGAGTCTTGCCGAGTAGCTTGAGCCACTCGGCCGAATGGACTTATTCCACTCGGCCGAGGATGGCAAGGACACTCGGCCGAGTCATAAGCGGGGAGGAATTTTTCAAAGTAATTCCGTTGAGTTCACTCGGCCGAGCGACTTAGTCACTCGGCCGAGTCGTAACTTTTTCTATAAAAGGGGGCACAGGGGGCGCGTTTTTCGAAACGAGTTAAAATCCAAAACTTCCGACCCTTCGACTCCCCCAGCGCCCGATTCCCCCCCTCGCTCGCCCGATCTCCGACCACGCGCCAGCGCTCGGCCATCCACCTTCGGTCGATCGCCGCCGCCCCTCGCCCGAGTCGCCGCCGGCGGTCACCTCGTCGGCCGAGCTCCGGTAACCCGATTTTTCGCCTATTTCTCCTCTTTTGTGTATTTTTCGATGATCCATATGTCTAATGAACCCCAAACCCAAATTAAATTCAATTTCTATCTATTATACCCCTAACCCCCCATACGTTTTGAATATTACACGCTAATCTCTTCGTTTGATGCGCAGGTTATATTGGCGAGCTTAGGGGAGCCCAGGGGAGCTTCCGGGGATTGTTTTGGGCTACGTGGAGGCGTCGTCTTCGCACGCTTCCATTACTTTGCTCTCGCGGCGTGTCGCGGTATACTCTTTCCTTTATTTTACGCACGCCGCGTTTTTCACATATTTGGTGAGCACCCGGGGGCCATATGCCGCCCCGGACACAGCCGCGGTCGAGGAGAGCTTCCGCCAAGCGGAAGCGGTCGGATGATGCCGGCCCCTCCCACGAGGTGGAAGACTCTCCTCCGCCTACTCCACCACACCCCGTTCACCCAGCACAGCCAGTAGGCCCCGCACACCCCGCACAGCATGCAGAGCCCGCACAGCCCGCACACCCTGCACAGCCACTCCCTGCCGTCCCACAGCCATCACCACCGGCTCCACTTGTCGGGCCGCTGGGGATTACGTTCCGGGACGACACACACCGCGTCGTCTTTGAGCGCATTTCCCAGCGCTCGATCGTACCCTCCAGGTTCACACACCTTGCAGACCTAGGACGCCTGGGGGTACTCGAGGGGATGCTCACGTTGTATGACAACGTGGGCTGGCGAGATTTCTTCCAGGTGTCGGCGGACACGTTTCTCCGTCCGACACTTGAGGTCCTTAGTTCTATCACCCGGACCGACGAGGGATGCTCGTTTAGGTTCATGGACCGGGAGTGCCAGGTCACTCTCGGTATGATGAGAGCATTCTTTTCGTGGCCCGATGTCCCCGGGGCCGACCGTGGTTACGCCCCCACTCACATTCCCCCACCTTCGTTCGATTCCGGCGCCTTCTGGGCCCGGATCACGGGTCTACCTGCTGCCTTTGACCCTAGTAGGGCCAAGGCCTCGGCCATCGTCCATCCCTGCCTCCACATAGCTTAGCGCCTTATGGCGACTACCTTTTTGGTGAGGTATGAGCCTGGGACGATGTCCACGCCAGAGCTTTATATGCTCTATGCGATGACGCGTCCCAGAGTTCTAGCTAGGGACAGTGACGAGTTGGTCCCTGCCGTCGTGATTGATATCGCGAGCTGGTTCTTGGACCGCATCATCGTATCGGTGGGCGCTCGCTCACCGATATGCTGCGACGGTCTGATCACACTGCTCACCTTGATGACCGGCGAGGACCTACCGGCCGATTTGCGTCGTTCTCCGGGCCCCACTTCCCTGTCCATAGATGTCATGGCCCGGATGAAGATGCTTCGTCCGCACGGTCAGCGACACTGGGTCTGGCTGCACGGTCCATTCGGTGCTGATTACCTTATTCTTCCGAGCCCAGCTCGCACACAGATAGCACCAGCACAGGTGGACTGGCTCCTGGCGATGGATCTCCTGATCCCCGCCGCCTACGTGCTCGAGGCCGAGGAGGCTGAGCAGGCCCACGCTGCCCACGCTGCACCCGCTGACCACGCTACACCCGCTGACCCCGTGGCCCCTAAGCAGCCTGATATTTCTGCTGCTCCCGACACCTCTGTCCACACTTCTACCGGTGTCGGGAGTACACTCGCTGAGACCACCCCCACTACCTCCACGCTCACCACTACTCCCACCACTCCTGCTGGCCCTCTGTCCGTTGAGCCCCTTTGCTCTGCACTTCCCGAGCGCCCACCGACATTCATTGAGAGTGGAGAGCCCTCTTT
Organism: Scilla litardierei; assembly: GCA_030789695.1. Classification (NCBI taxonomy): domain Eukaryota; kingdom Viridiplantae; phylum Streptophyta; class Magnoliopsida; order Asparagales; family Asparagaceae; genus Scilla; species Scilla litardierei. Next base: position 94,221,365 of record CM061140.1, on the reverse strand, counting down.
TGCTGCGGTCGTGGAGACCATGGCTAGCATGATCTCCGCTGGGATTTCGCCTTTCGGACCCCACGCTTCCTCCCCGGTGGTTTTCACTTCTGTCCCCACCGCAGCCGTACTTTCTGAGAGTGTCGTGACGTCTGTCTTCACTTCTGTGTCACCGACATCTCTGGCCGCCTCGTCGCCACTTTTATACTCCACTTCCACTGTTGTTGCTTCCACTTCCCGCCTGCCTGCGGCCCAGCCTCGCCCTGAGGCTAGGCCCACACTTGCGAGCACATCACCCTACCTCCACATGCCTGCTGAGCCCATCACCTACGCCACCCGAGTACGCCAGCCTCGTCCTGCACAGCACAGACAGGTGCGTCCCTCTGCACCACCTCCACCCGACACTGTACTTCTGAGCATTCGTGCTCTCGAGGGGGCGGTGAGTGCCCTCAGAGGTGACCTCAGGACCATGTCTGCCACCGTCACCACCATGGCCAGCCGTTTCGACCTTCTCCCAGGCATTCACTATTGCCTCATGCAGATTCTCGACCGGCTCCCTCGCGTACCCACACCCACACCCACCCAGCAGGTACCCACCCCCACCCCTACCTACACCCAGCCTGCTTCCGTACCCACACCCATACCCACCCAGCAGGTACCCACCCCCACCCAGCCTGCTTCCGTACCCACACCCACACCTACTCCGCAGTCCGTTCCCCAGCCACCACCACCACCACCACCTTCTCCGCCTCAGGACGGAGACGGCGCAGCCCCACCTTCTTAGGCACCCTTGATGCCATTGATCTTTTTTGCCGTCGTGCTGTCTGTCTTTGCTGGGTCCTGATGATTTTTGCCCATCCCACCTCCCCTCACTATTTTTGGGTCCACATTTTGATCATATATTTATATATCCTTTTTGGGAGAGAGGGAGAGTTTTTGGTGTCACACTTACATATCTATTTCACTCCACTATCTGCATGCATCATGTCCGCATCATATTTTTCATTTATTTTATTTTATTTTCTTTTTTTATCATGCATGCATCCTCACCTACCCCTCACTTTTCACGTCTCTCGGTGTGCCACACTTCGCACATTGAGGACACTGTGCACTTTAGCTTGGGGGAGTGAGTTCTCACGTTCTTTTCGATTGCCACCTTTATTTTGAGTTTTTTCACGCCATTCTACACTTTTGCACTCATTTTCACCACTTTTTCTTTTTCTTACCATGCATCACTTTTTTCTTACTTTCTTTGTGTGCTGCATTGTAAATAGCTTTATTTTCCCTCTTTATCTTTATTTCTTTTTCATCTCATGCTAGAGATGACTTTTCTGTGATGATGATGACGTGGAGCTAGCTCTCTCTATATGCATGCTATATTTGTCATGTCTTAGGTTTTATTTCTGATATCATATGCTATGACTTGCCTTGCATTTAGAGATAGTAACCTACACTTTTTCCGCATGAAAATGGATGAAATTTTATTATTAGCTGAGTCTGAATATTCATATGTATGCTATCGCAGAAAACACACCAAGATTCACGCATTGAATGCTTATATCTGGAGTACCGTTTTCTTTTCCTGTATCACTTCTATATGCATGATTTGTACACTTCACTTCAGGATGATTGAATGATGTTAGCTATGATAAATCTGGATTAGTTTTGCTTTTTTGTGATCGAAACTGAGTAGATTAGATTACCCTGCTGAAGTTGTCGTGCACGTCTTATAGAGTGAACTGAGAGACATATTTATTTCTTTCTCCACATATCTTGAACATCAATTCTCTATTTTAAAATCATTGGTGAATCTCCCCTTAGCGATTCTAATATATGGCATTTCCCCCGCTATTAAATCCTAGCTCCAAATTTCCCAAAACCAAAGAAAGAAAAAGAAAAATTCTTGTATATCCTTACTTCTCTTTGATTTGGGATCATTGTGCATATATGCTATTTAAAAAAAGAGAAAAGAAAAAGAAAAGAAAAGAGAAAAGAACCTCAATGAAAGATCCCATCTTATGTTCTCTCTTTCTTTCCCTCTTTTTGTTTTTATTTTTTATTACTTTTGGAGCTTCATAAAAATGGGGATGTAAATATTGTTTTTGTGCCACCATGCTTATAGATAAGCTTGGGGGAGAGAATCCAATGATGTGTGAGAGAGTGACTACTTGACGTTGCACGACAACCTAGGCTAAGTAATATTCTATACTCGGTGAGATTATTTTTAGCTTTACGAAGTCCAGAAATCTACGCCTAGCACTCATTTCATGAAATCCATGCTTTTCTATTCTTTCTATTCTATTGCATGATATTCTTATACTCCTCATAGAAAGCATCCAATTGAAAAGTGTGTGATCTGCGATATTGTATACCGCTTTAAATGATTCAGACAATGTTAATTTTAGAATCATTCCGGTTTTCATGCTATAACAATATTCTTGGATTTTCTATTTTTATTTGCACCATTACACTATGATATCGAAATAAAATTCTTTGACATGTGTTTCACATTCGGTGCATGCTATATGAGTAAGCAAAACCCACGTCCTGAGAAAAATGATCTAGCAGCTTCCCTCTTCGCTTTCTTCTTTCTTCTTTGTTTTTTGTTTTTCATTTTTTCCGTCGTTTTCGTTTTCGAAATCCACCGAGTTCGCCTTTTACTTATCTTCCTCGAGGACGAGTAAGAGGTAAGCTTGGGGGATTTTGATCACTCCATATTTTACACTTTTTTCCCGCATGTTTGCATGCCATTTAGATCGCTCAAATCATGTTTTTCACGATATATCGACGATATTGCGATACTTTTCACGATTTGTTGTTTTTGTCATCTTTCAATAGATTTGGAGCGATTTGGAGTGATCCCGAGATACACCTACTCCAGAGTGTCACCGACCACCTACCCGAGGTGTATTTTGCAATTGGAGAGGAGCGGAAGAAGAAAGAACGTCGTAGGAGCGACGAGGAGGCAAAAACAAGCTGAATGGGCATTTTTGGTGTCTCACTCGGCCGAGTGAAGGAGTCACTCGGCCGACTAGCGAGACACCGCTCGGCCGACCAGATCGGACACGCTTCATGTGTGCACTCGGCCGAGCATCGAAAGCCACATCGGCCGAGTGACGAGACCCCGTCCGCCCGAGTGGCACTCAGACGACGCCCATCAAAAAGAGCCAACTTACTGTTTTTCGTCTGCCTGAGCTTCAGAAGACCCACTCGGCCGAGTGGAAAATACCGACCGCCCAAGTATCTAGAAGCCATCGGCCGAGTGACGACAACTCACTCGGCCGAGCGACCCCCGAAGTAAAGACCCCCGAAGACCCAGACTTACTGGAAATTCTCAGGGTTTCTTACTCGGCCGAGCGACTTTTGTCACTCGGCCGAGTGAGCCGCACTGCCTGTAGCGTAAATTGCGATTTTCAGGCTACGTAGGGGCATTTTGGTCACAGTTTTTGGACGATTTTGGGGGGTATTTAACCCCAGTTTTTGACCTAGGTTAGAGAGATTTTTCTTTTACTTTTTGCAGCTTTTTAGATTAAAATTTTTAGCTTTTGATTATTGTGATTGGAGAGGAGAGAAAAGTTTATTTTTGTTGGATTCTTGGAGAACTCTATTGGTTTGTCTCCCTCCCCCTTAAAAATCTTATTTTTATTGCTTATTTGAATATTGTGATGAATTCTATTGTTATTTCCATTGATTATTTTTGTATTTGTGCTATGAATTGTGAGTAGTCCTTACGTCTTGGGGCGTGGGGATGAACCCTACGAGCCCAATTTCTGATTTGTGATGATTTGGTAGAAATATTGCTAGAATTGCTATTAGGGTTAGTTTGGGATTGATTTATTACGGATAGCTAGGTGTTCATATCGATTGGGATTTGCAAGAGATTGGATCCCAATTCGATAGGAAACCCTAGAAATCCGAATTGGGTTGAAATCGAGTTTCTGTAGTATCGGTTTGCAAGAGATTGGACCGATACTAGGTTTCTCGGTTGCAATTCCATGCCGATACCCGTTTGCAAGAGATTGGACGGGTAGGAACTATCCCAACCTAGGTCACGGCCCGAGTTTGCACGAGAGTGGGCTCGGGACGCGATTGAACGATGATGTTGATCCTAATGCTAGCTCGCCTAGGCTAGGGTTTGCAAGAAATTAGACCCAAATCTAGGTTAGCTATAGACCGGCAACAGCGCGAGAGCGTGAGCTAGGTTTTACATTCAGTTGCAACTAGTTCATCCGAAATTCTACCCTAGCAATGTTGATACCAATGAATCACATTGACAAGATACGGTGAGTAGCGGGGATTCCCCGTTCCCTAGGCGTCCTTTATTTGATTTTATATCCCCATATTTTGTCTGACGATTGTGACAGGATCGCCAAAAGGCAAATTCCCTCTTTTCTGTTCCTATAGCCAGGTTGTTCGGAGAAGACACCGTCATTCGTCCTCCCTGTGTTCGATAACCCGCTCGCCGCTACATCGTGCGCTTGCGGTAAAACTACACGGTCGCTCTTTTTGGGTGTATATCCGGAAGCGATCAGGTTGTCCCTGTCCCAGAGTCTTGAGAGGGGAGCGAGTGCGTAGCTCGGCCCATGCCCTTCTTGGGTTTGGGTGGCGAGGGTTGGCCCTGCCCCCGAATCTGGAGGGGAGAGCAAGCTGGTAGCTCGGCCCGTGCCCTTCTCTGGTTTGGGTGGCGAGGGTTGGCCCTGCCCCAGAGTCTTTGAGGGGGGAGCGTGTGCGTAGCTCGGCCCGTGCCCTTCTCTGGTTTGGGTGGCGAGGGTTGGCCATATCCCAGAGTCTTGAGGGGGGAGAGAGCGCGTAGCTCGGCCTGTGCCCTTCTCTAGTTTGGGTGGTGAGGGTTGGCCCTGCCCCAGAGTCTTAAGGGGGGAGCAAGTGCATAGCTCATCCTGTACCCGTCTCTGGTTTGGGTGGCGAGGGTAGGCCCTGCCCTTGAGTCTTTGAGGGGGGAGCGAGCATGTAGCTCGGCCCGTGCCCTGCTCTGGTTTGGGTGGCGAGGGTTGGCCCTGCCCCTGAGTCTTGAGCGGGGAGTGAGCGCATATCTCGACCTATGCCCTTCTCTGGTTTGGGTGGAAGGAGTTGGCCCTTCCCCAGAGTCTTTGAAGGGGGAACGAGCGCGTAGCTCGGCCCGTTCCCTTCTCTGGTTTGGGTGGCGAGGGTTGGCCCTGTCCCAGAGTCTTTGAGGGGGGAGCGAGCGCGTAGCTTGGCCCGTGCCTTTCTCTGGTTTGGGTGGCGAGGGTTGGCCCTGTCCCAGAGTCTTGAGGGGGGAGCGAGTGCGTAGCTTGGCCCGTGCCCTTCTCTGGTTTGGGTGGCAAGGGTTGGACCTGGCCCCGAGTCTGGAGGGGTGAGCAAGCACGTAGCTCGGCCCGTGCCCTTCTCTGGTTTGGGTAACGTGGGTTGGCCCTGCCCAAGAGTCTTTGAGGGGGTAGCTAGCACGTAGCTCGGCCCGTGCCCTTCTCTAGTTTGGGTGGCGATGGTTGGCCCTGCCCTAGAGTCTTGAAGGGGAAGCGGGGGCGTAGCTCGGCCCGTGCCCTTCTCTGGTTTGGGTGGCGAGGGTTGGCCCTGCCCCAGAGTCTTTGCGGGGGGAGCGAGAGCGTAGCTCGGCCCGTGCCCTTCTCTGGTTTGGGTGGCGAGGGTTGGCCCTGTCCCAGAGTCTTTAAGGTGAGGAGGGAGCACGTAGCTCGGCCCGTGCCCTTCTCTGGTTTGGGTGGCGAGGGTTGGCCCTGTCCCAAAGTCTTGTGGGGGGAGAGAGTGCGTAGCTTAGCCCATGCCCTTCTCTGGTTTGGGTGGCGAGGGTTTGCCCTGCCCCTGAATCTGGAGGGGGGAGCAAGCGCGTAGCTCGGCCCGTGCCCTTCTCTGGTTTGGGTAGCGAGGGTTGGCCCTGCCCCAGAGTTTTTGAGTGGGGAGTCAGCACGTAGCTCGGCCTGTGCACTTCTCTGGTTTAGGTGGCGAGGGTTGGCCCTATCCCAGAGTCTTGAGGAGGGAGCGAGTGCATAGCTCAGCCTGTGCCATTCTCTGGTTTGGGTGGCAAGGGTTGGCCCTGCCCCAGAGTCTTGAGGGGGGTGCAAGCGCGTTGCTCGTCCCGTGCCCTTCTCTGGTTTAGGTGGCGAGGGTTGGCCCTGCCCCAGAGTCTTTGAGGGGGAGCGAGCGCGTAGCTCGACCCGTGCACTTCTCTGGTTTGGGTGGCGAGGGTTGGCCCTGCCCCAGAGTCTTTGAGGGGAGAGCTAGCACGTAGCTCGGCCCGTGCCTTCTCTGGTTTGGGTGGCGAGGGTTGGCCCTGCGCCAGAGTCTTGAGAGGGGAGCGAGCGCGTAGCTCGGCACGTGCCCTTCTCTGGTTTGGGTGGCGAGGGTTGGCCCTGCCCCAGAGTCTTTAAGGGGGGGAGCGAGCGCGTAGCTCGGCCCGTGCCTTTCTCTGGTTTGGGTGGTGAGGGTTGGCCCTGCCCCAGAGTCTTGTGCATTCAAACCGAAATACTCAAGTGGAGACAGGAAGGTTTGGAAATACGTGGAAAGGGAAATATTTTATTAAAAGACACACGGCCACTGATAGTACTTCAGCAAGTGCTCCGCGTTCCATGGGTGAGCCAGTTCGCTTCCGTCCAAGTTGCCTGGATGTACGTGGCTGGCCCGACGATGTCGACAATCTCGTAGGGTCCCTCCCATTTGGCGGCCAACTTCCCACGGTGAGCGGTCTCGGGTTTGAAGGTGGCGTCTCTTAGGACCAAGTCACCGACCCTTAAGGTCCTCTTCTTCACCCTAGAGTTGTAGTGCCGGGCCATCCTCTAGCTGTGCCGGACGAGGTTTGTCAGGGCTCGATCCCTCACTTTGTCCACGAGTTCGAGACTGAGGCCGAGGCCCTCCCCATTGATATCTTCATCGAAGAACTTCAGCCGAAGTGTCTCCTCTCCGATCTCTACGGGAACGACCGCTTCCGACCCGTATGCCAGCATGAATGGGCTCTCTCCGGTCGAGGCCTTGTGGGTCGTGCGGTAGGACCAGAGAATACCTGGCAGCTCGTCCACCCACGCCCCGAGAGCGACATCGACCTTCTTCTTCAGGGGCCCAAGATGCATTTGTTTGTGGCCTCCGCCATTCCGTTGCATTACGGGTGGGCGAGGGATGCAAAATGAAGCTTGATCCCCCAGCCCGAACAGAAGCACGGAAGCCTTCGCAGTCGAACTGCCTTTCATTGTCCATTACTATAGAACGGGGTATACCGAAGCGACATATCACGGACTGCCAAATAAATCCCTTCATATCCGTCCACGTGATGCGTGCCAACGGCTAAGCTTCGACCCACGTAGTGAAGTAGTCCACGGCGACGACCAGGTACTTCGTCCCCCGGAAGCCTTTGAGAAGGGTCCGAGGATGTCAAGTCCCCATTTGGAGAACGGGATCGGGCTTACAATAGGCACCAAGTCGGCTGGAGGCGCCACCGTGTGTCGGCCGAACTTCTGGCACGCCTCGCACTTCTTGTAACGACCACTTCTCGTTGTACGTTGTTCGTGCACGTGCTTTTGACTATGCATGTGTTTGTTTTGGACCTTGTTTGTTTGTGAACACTTTCGTGTGATATGCCGTTGTGAACGTCTTTGAGAGTATTAAATAGTGGTACTAAATTGGAACGACGTTTCTCGAGTCGTTTTCCCACAATTTAAACTTATTCGATGAGACGTGGCGATTTTCACTTTTAACGGGAGACGTTTCTATTTTTAGTTTCGTCGTCTGACGTCAAAATTGAGATCCGTCTTCTTAGTTAGCTCACTATCGTCATCACGATCACCCCGATATTTATTTTATAATTTTTGGAGTTTATTTGACTACTTTTATATTTTTAACAAGTTTTATAATATTTTTAATAATTAATTTTTAAATTAATTTCGGTCAAATAAAATTTATTTGAGTTTTAAACGTTTTAAATAATTTTTGAGCCAATTTCCAGCTCATTTGGACCAAGTCAAATCCTTGGGTGAGTTGGAGAAGTTGAGATTCAAATTTTAAATTATTTTAAACTTCTAATCCTATTAGATTTAGCCCTAGACCAAGTCAACCCATCTATACTATATAAACAACCCCTAGGAAGACCCATTTTCACAAGAAATTAACCCTAGCCTCTTCCAAAACCCAAATTTGACGTTGCGACGAACATCTGCCGCACCGACCGAGAAAACCAAGCCAAACTACCGCACCGACCGCTGCCAATGCCCGCTCCTCCGCTCCGCTCGCTTGCACAGCCATCGCCCCGCTTCAGCTGTGTCCGACCGAGGAATTCTCTCGGTCAGACCGATGGCCGCCCCCGCTCACGCCCGCACCCCTCTCCGCACCGTCGCCCGTAGCTGTCACCCGCATCGCCAAGCGCCTGACCGAAGCGCCCGCTCGCATCGACCGCTCACCGCTCGTTGCAACGTTGCAACGTTGCAACGACCCGCTCCCAAGCGCACGACTGACCCGATCTCCCACACCGACCGAAGGAAGCCCCCGCACCCGCCTAGCGCCCGCACCCCGCAGCTGCACAGCCCCGTTCCCCCGCAGCGACCGAGAGATTTCCCCGCATTGGTTGTGTACGACCGAGAGCCACTCGTCGCAACCCCGCATCCGTCGCACCACTTGCCTCCGTGGGCCCCCCAAGTTCTCCAGAGGTATTGTGGGTCCCCCAAAGGTCCCTAGGACTACTGTGGGCCCCACCTAGATGCTTTCTCTCCGACGATTCGCCGTGCACGACGTTGCGACACGTTGAAGCCCGTCGTCGCACGTGCTAGCTTTGGAATCTGGAATCGTCGCTCCGGTTGATGCTCTGAATTTTCCAGTGAGGAATCTATATTGGAATCAGGAATTGGAGCGCGATCTTTTATTCCAACCCCCGGCGTCGCTACCTGACGCCGGTGTAGCTTTCGCGTCGTGTTGAGGTAACGCTTTGCACCCCTAGGACCCCCAACCCATTGCCTGCTAATCAAGACTAAAATTAGTATTTTTAAAGTATTTTAAATGTTTTAAATTCACTAATGAAGATTAATAATATGGACTTTAGGCCGGTGGACTTGTGCACGTAGGATAATTGTGATTTTTGGACTCATTGGACGGTGTGCTCAGACGTTGTACTTGCAGGCAAGTGAAACTTGCCAACTCTTGTGTAGGGCCATGTTTTTAGGCCACTTCCTTGTTTTCAGCGTAAAAGAGACTAGTCAGTGAAATGATAGCTGGCTAGAAGCCTACTTGATCTAGTTTGACAACGACACTAGATCCGTCACCTAATTGATCTAGCTTGACAACGAAGCTAGATCCAACCCTTTAAACCTGTTGTTCATGCATACTAAACTGTCACGTTTACTTTCCTTACCTGTACGCCTACTACTTGCCATGTCATGTCATCCATGCATTGAATGTCGCATTCGTAGCACACTCTACAATACTTGTACTCGTACTCCTTGTCCGGCTAGGTGCACCCCTATGCCATACTTGTTAAAAACACTTCCTGGCTCGTGATCCAGAAGCGAGCATTCCAAGTTCGGGGGTAAGGCCCTGGCTCGATACACGTGGAGGGGTAGGGATAAACGTTCGCTTGAGCTTAGGAGTGGCCTGATCAGCCCTCTAGCCAAAAGACGGAATCTCTGTGCACGAGGTGCTTACTTTTCTTGTCTTGTACTTGTCTTGTGAATGATTCATGTAATACTTGTCATCCATGCCATGTTTAAATGCCATGCTCGTACTTTACTTTACTTTACCTGTTGCACTCATACTTTAACTGCCATGTCATCACATTCATGCTAGAACTGCTAGGTTGCTTTACTTTTGCCTACTTTCAGTTTCCTTGCACAAGTCTCTTGTAGACTTGCTGACATGTGCCCCTTGCTCTTTTGGGTGTCACATGTTAGACCCTGAGCTGGAGACCGTTGCTGTGTACGTGATGTTTTGTTGACGCTGAGCCTGAGTCCATGTCTGCCCAGGAGGAGTTTTGTGGACATCGGTGACCATTATTGGTGACTTTGCTGAGCTTTCTTTTGTTTTAGGTTTTGTTGTTAGTTGTTGGTGCGTGGCACCTATACTTTGTACATTGTATTTTTGTTGGCCATGTTTAGGCCTTTAGACTCTCTTTTATTTCAGCCTGGTGGCTTTTTCTGCGATGTTGGAATTTGTATTTATGGATATGCTGAGATTATTCTTTGTCTCATTTCATTATTATTATCTTTGTTTCGTTCGCGTTGCAAGGACCTGCAGTTTTAAAAGTTGATTGACGCTTATCGGACTTAAAGCTTTGCAGCTTCAAGTCTGAGCGGACCTTCTCACGCTTCGCCTCCATATTTTTGGGAAGCGGGGCGTGACAGGTTTTGTTGGTGGCCCATGCAGGTCCAATCTTGCAATTGCGAATTAACGGAACAACGATAATAACGGAATGTCCATTAAATAAATTGCAACATCCGAGTAATAAGCCCTGAGTCTAGTCGTTTTCTTATAACACTAAGTGGTAAGAAAACTTAGTTAGACGTCTGTGCTTGATAGTTAGAGGCCCCTGATTGTAGTTAGACTCCCTTCTAGCAATTGATTTAATCGTCGTAGGAGTTACCTTAGTGGTTCTTGCCTAACTCTGACCATAGTAGACTTCTAGAATTTCCTTTAGTCGTTCGCTTGGGTTCATCGATTTCGGACCAAGCTGAACGCATTTCTTTACCGTCTAATCTTTAGAAGTCTTAGCGCTTAGTTTTTAATCTTTAGTTGGTCGACCGTAGGAGTTTCCGTAGACTTTCCTGATCCATATCCTAGGCGTACGTATGCTTTGATTATCCGACCATTTTCCTTGCCTCGATTCACGAGATCGCCTCATGACGATCGTCGTCAATTTTCGACCCTCTCCATTACAAACTTGAATCTCCTGAAAGTATTTTTCGACTTCCTCCTTTCCGAAGTTTAACCTTGTTCCAAATTTTAATGTATATGTACTTATACTTCATCCTCCTTCGTTAATTTAAAATTTTAAAACTTTTGTCGGAAATTTTGAACTCTAGCTTATAATATTTTTCCAGCCTATATTTTTCGTACTTATGTAATTGCGTTGTCCCTTCATATATTAATTTTATTCTGAACCGTACTTTTGCTTTGCCCAATACGATTTATAATTTTCCTTCTTATTTGTGTTATACGAATGATACGTCGTGTTTACTTTAATATACTTTCAAGACACATTGAATTTCAGCTTTCAGCAAGTCGATTTTATGCCCGACGTTTTCTCCACTTCAGATTCTTTTGCAAAATTACTATTTTCATAACCACATCCTGCTTTAGACCCTCTATGATTTGATTTTAAGGATTTGCTATTCGATCTTGATAAATCTTATACTAAGTCATTATTATTATTTTTCCGTGCACCATACATACCTTCAATTATTTTTGTATCCGTGCCAGACTTGTTGTGCTCGTATATTAAGAACCTTGTATAAATCAGTTTCTCATTATTGGCAAACCCTTGTTCTCTAAAAAAAATAGTTTCAATGTTGGTTATTTTAAATTTTCCATAGCCTAAAAGTTTTGAAAGCATTTAATATGAGTTTAAATTCTTCCGTTACTTGATTTCATTCTCGACTTTCCAAAACTTTTAACAACATTATATTAAATTACTGACGTATAAATTTTCTAAACCACGTCCTTAATATTCGTGTAAATGATTTTACTTCCTTTTATAATGATTTTTAAAACCAATAGACCATTTTCTCTTATTATGAATGTTCGACTCAAATTTATTTTGAACGACCCGTTTTATCGACCTCCAAATATTTCTTTTCAGTCGAGGATTTCAATTTTTGAAGTACAACAGTTTTCAGATTTCGCGTATTTTAGCTTATGCTATTTACCCTATTATCTCTTCTGTATCCTATTTTAAGTATCTCCACATCTCCTTTTCCCTACCTAAACATCACCATTGAGTCAATGTTTCGTCTAACCAAGCCGTCTCCTTGTATTCGTCCTATCCGAGCTCGTGCTTATCGATCCTTCCCTCGTCACGCTTTTGACCTCGACCTCTCTCTAAATTGTTTAGGCTTTAGTGCTCGTCAATGTTTGTGTCAACTCTAAGTTGTTAGTAGACCCTTGGACCTCGTGAGGTAGTCGTAGTGCACGTACCCAAGTTATGTACGTGAGCTTGAATGAGTATAACCCCATAGTATATTAATGTTTGCCTATTGTGTGATATATACGTACTTGGAGTTATTCGTGATAGTATGATGTTATTTGTGTGTAATTATTTATAGATTTGTATGTGGTTAGCTATACCATACTAGGGATGCCTGTGTATATAAGAGCTAGCGTTGGAATATCTAATGGAGTGTGTGTAGCTAGAGATACTTGTGATGGTTGAAATAATTTGATTTGGTGAAGCTATGTGTATGATAGGTGTGATAATAATAGGTGAACGTATAGATAAGTGAGTAGGCCTATTGAGTGACCTATATACTAGTACGTGTGAGTATGTGCTCGTAGGTAGATATATATTGTGCTTGGACGTAGGAAGTTATGTTTCGTTGCATGAGTATATAAGTGACATACATATGGTAATAGGGTTATAATTTTGATTGGTACTGCTTGCTCTTACGGGGTGTTGCATGCGTGCATACCGTGAGGTATACACGACTATTGCACACCTCAATTATGTATGTATAGGTGTATTAGTATACTAATAATAGGTAGTAGGCTATGGGGTGAATATATATGTTACACGTGTGTGACTATATGATGAATACATATGCATGTATTAGGGAGAGTATTATAAATATACGTGTGCTGATGTCTGTATTATTATTATTATGGTATATAGAGTGATTGAACTAAGTAAGTATTACCCGACTAAATATTAAGTGTGATTGACTTATGGTATGCATATGGTTGTATTGGTAGACATATATAAATATTGGAGTGATATTGGTATAGGTATGAATGTCGTGTTACGTATATAGAATATTCTGATATGTGTATTGAGTCTCACTCAAGCTTGAGTGGGTATACTCTAAGAATATTGAATGTATGTTTGTAGTTGAATATAGAAATGTTGATGTATGTATAGTGATAGGAGTGGTTGTGCCTGGTTGTGTTACACAAATGATTGTGGGTCACTACACCAGTATATAGTTATGGGTGTTGGTCTTGTGGTATAGTTATTTACTAAGGACTTGCTTGTATACTAGCTAAACTAGGTGCATAGATGTGCTAGTAATATAATGGTATGATTGGTATGCGTAAATGAAATGTTAGCGTGTATGGGTGTGCACCATGCACGGGTAAGTATGTGCTTAGTTATAGTTATTGGTGACTATGGTATATGTGGCGTGTCGTAAATACAGCTATAGGACCGTACGTGATGTGAATATATGGTAAACTATTGCATGTATTTGAACGACTATATATTGTGAAACTATAGTAGTGGTGAATATATATATATATATATATATATATATATATATATATATATATATATATATATATAGTGAAACTTGACTTAATTATGGTATGGTGTGACTACATGTGTTGATGTGTTTGGTGTTGGATGAATACTAGGGATTATTAGAGGGTAGTATACCCTTGATGTTTGTGCATAGGTAGCTACATATAGGTAGAGCAATGATTGTATTTGCTAAGTGAAAGACTATCCTTATGTGAGTATCTGAACTATTGTTTTGTACTAGGTAAGTAGTAGTTATATAAGGGATGTATGTTTATATATGATTGAAATACATGTATGAAATTGACTGACTATAATAGGTATAAGTATATGACGTATGTGAATGTATATATATACACGTGTTGGTAGTGTTAATGTTTGACTACCTAGTGCGTATATGAGCACCTGTAATGACTATACCTAGTTTGAAGTATAAAGTGACTTGATTGGGGTAGTTACTAGAGTGACTAGCTATATTAGAAAGTCCGAGGACGGACTTTATTCTAAGGTGGGGAGGATGTAATGACCACTTCTCGTTGTACGTTGTTCGTGCACGTGCTTTTGACCGTGCACGTGTTTGTTTTGGACCTTGTTTGTTTGTGAACACTTTCGTGTGATATGCCGTTGTGAACGTCTCTGAGAGTATTAAATAGTGGCACTAAATTGGAACGACGTTTCTCGAGTCGTTTTCCCACAATTTAAACTTATTCGATGAGACATGGCGATTTTCACTTTTGACGGGAGACGTTTCTATTTTTAGTTTCGTCGTCCGACGTCAAAATTGAGATCTGTCTTCTTAGTTAGCTCACTCTCGTCATCACGATCACCCCGATATTTATTTTATAATTTTTGGAGTTTATTTGACCACTTTTATATTTTTAACAAGTTTTATAATATTTTTAATAATTAATTTTTAAATTAATTTCGGCCAAATAAAATTTATTTGAGTTTTAAACGTTTTAAATAATTTTTGAGCCAATTTCCAGCTCATTTGGACCAAGTCAAATCCTTGAGTGAGTTGGAGAAGTTGAGATTCAAATTTTAAATTATTTTAAACTTCTAATCCTATTAGATTTAGCCCTAGACCAAGTCAACCCATCTACACTATATAAACAAACCCTAGGAAGACCCATTTTCGCAAGAAATTAACCCTAGCCTCTTCCAAACCCCAAATTTGACGTTGCGACGATTCGTCGCAACGTTGCGACGAACAGCTGCCGCACCGACCGAGAAAACCAAGCCAAACTACCGCACCGACCGCTGCCAATGCCCGCTCCTCCGCTCCGCTCGCTTGCACAGCCATCGCCCCGCTTCAGCTGTGTCCGACCGAGGAATTCTCTCGGTCAGACTGATGGCCGCCCCCGCTCACGCCCGCACCCCGCTCCTCACCGTCGCCCGTAGCTGTCGCCCGCATCGCCAAGCGCCTGACCGAAGCGCCCGCTCGCATCGACCGCTCACTGCTCGTTGCAACGTTGCAACGTTGCAACGACCCACTCCCAAGCACACGACCGACCCGATCTCCCGCACCGACCGAAGGAAGCCCCCGCACCCGCCTAGCGCCCGCACCCCGCAGCTGCACAGCCCCGTTCCCCCGCAGCGACCGAGAGATTTCCCCGCATTGGCTGTGTACGACCGAGAGCCACTCGTCGCAACCCCGCATCCGTCGCACCACTTGCCTCCGTGGGCCCCCCAAGTTCTCCAGAGGTATTGTGGGTCCCGCAAAGGTCCCTAGGACTACTGTGGGCCCCACCTAGGTGCTTTCTCTCCGACGATTTGCCGTGCACGACGTTGCGACACGTTGAAGCCCGTCATCGCACGTGCTAGCTTTGGAATCTGGAATCGTCGCTCCGGTTGATGCTCTGAATTTTCCAGCGAGGAATCTATATTGGAATCATGACTTGGAGCGCGATCTTTTATTCCAACCCCCGGCGTCGCTACCCGACGCCGGTGTAGCTTTCGTGTCGTGTTGAGGTAACGCTTTGCACCCCTAGGACCCCCAACCCATTGCCTGCTAATCAAGACTAAAATCAGTATTTTTAAAGTATTTTAAATGTTTTAAATTCACTAATGAAGATTAATAATATGGACTTTAGGCCGGTGGACTTGTGCACGTAGGATAATTGTGATTTTTGGACTCATTGGACGGTGTGCTCAGACGTTGTACTTGCAGGCAAGTGAAACTTGCCAACTCTTGTGTAGGGCCATGTTTTTAGGCCACTTCCTTGTTTTCAGCGTAAAAGAGACTAGTCCGTGAAATGATAGCTGGTTAGACGCCTACTTGATCTAGTTTGACAACGAAACTAGATCTGTCACCTAATTGATCTAGCTTGACAACGAAGCTAGATCCAACCCTTTAAACATGTTGTTCATGCATACTAAACTGTCACGTTTACTTTCCTTACCTGTACGCCTTACTACTTGCCATGTCATGTCATCCATGCATTGAATGTCGCATTCGTAGCACACGCTACAATACTTGTACTCGTACTCCTTGTCCGGCTAGGTGCACCCCTATGCCATACTTGTTAAAAACACTTCCTAGCTCGTGATCCAGAAGCGAGCATTCCAAGTTCGGGGGTAAGGCCCTGGCTCGATACACGTGGAGGGGTAGGGATAAACGTTCGCTTGAGCTTAGGAGTGGCCTGATCAGCCCTCTAGCCAAAAGACGGAATCTCTGTGCACGAGGTGCTTACTTTTCTTGTCTTATACTTGTCTTGTGAATGATTCATGTAATACTTGTCATCCATGCCATGTTTAAATGCCATGCTCGTACTTTACTTTACTTTACCTGTTGCACTCATACTTTAACTGCCATGTCATCGCATTCATGCTAGAACTGCTAGGTTGCTTTACTTTTGCCTACTTTCAGTTTCCTTGCACAAGTCTCTTGTAGACTTGCTGACATGTGCTCCTTGCTCTTTTGGGTGTCACATGTTAGACCCTGAGCCAGAGACCGTTGCTGTGTACGTGATGTTTTGTTGACGCTGAGCCTGAGTCCATGTCTGCCCAAGAGGAGTTTTGTGGACATCGGTTACCATTGTTGGTGACTTTGCTGAGCTTTCTTTTGTTTTAGGTTTTGTTGTTAGTTGTTGGTGCGTGGCACCTATACTTTGTACATTGTACTTTTGTTGGCCATGTTTGGGCCTTTAGACTCTCTTTTATTTCAGCCTGGTGGCTTTTTCTGCGATGTTGGAATTTGTATTTATGGATATTCTGAGATTATTCTTTGTCTCATTTCATTATTATTATCTTTGTTTCGTTCGCGTTGCAAGGACCTGCAGTTTTAAAAGTTGATTGACGCTTATCGGACTTAAAGCTTTGCAGCTTCAAGTCTGAGCGGACCTTCTCACGCTTCGCCTCCATATTTTTGGGAAGCGGGGCGTGACACTTCTTGACGTACCGAGCCGTGTCATGGATCATAGTCGGCCAGTAGTACCCCTGGCACACTATCTTGTGGGCGATAGTGCAGCCGTCGTGGTGGTTCCCATAGAAGCCTTCATGCACTTCGTGAATGACTTGCTCAGCCTGCTCTGGCCCCAAGCATTTTAGGAATGGTAGGACGTCAAAGCTGGCGCAGCGCCGGCGGTATAATACTCCATCGAGGAGCACGAATGATAGGGCCCTCCTCTCTACCTTCTTGGCCTGCAACTGCTCCTCGGGCAGGGCCCCTGTCTCCAGGTACTTCACTATTGGGGTCATCCACGTCGTTGTCGGGCCGACGCACATTAGTTCTTCTTCGTCGATGGTGGGCGTCAGCAAACTTTCGACGTAGATGGCCTTTCCGATCTCGGCCGCAGAGGAGGAGGCCAGCTTGGACAAGGCATCTGCCTGGAGGTTGTTGGAGCGAGAAAAGTGCTGGACCTCCGCCCTCTCGAACTTTTGGAGCTCGGCCTAGATGCGCTTGAGGTAGCGCTTCATCGTTTCTTCTCGGGCCTCGAAGCTCCCTTGGATCTGCTGGACGACGAACCGTGAGTCACTAAGCAGCAGCACATTCGTCGCCCCCACCGCTCTACAAAGCTTCAGCCCATTGACCGCGGCCTCATACTCCGCGACGTTGTTGGTCGTCGGGAAGTGAAAGCACAGGGCGTACTCCAGCAGGCATCCGTCGGGGGTTTGGATGATGATGCATGCCCCTGTTCCAGATCCTGTCATCAAACCATCGACGTGAACGGTCCTTAGTTTGTCCACGTCTCCTTGGGCGGGCTTCGAGGGTCCCGCCACCCCCATTGCTTGTGGTGGTGCAGCTCCGGGTGGCGCGTCTGACAGGTTCTCTAGGGGGTCTTCGATAGTGCATTCCACCACGAAGTCCGCCAGCGCCTGGCCCTTGATCGTCATCCATGCCTTGTATGTTATGTCGAACTCGTTGAGCTCGACACTCCAGTTGCGCATCCTGCTCGACCGTTCTAACCTCTTTAGGTTCTTCTCGAGGGGCAGGTCAGTGTGGACGGCGATGGGATGGGCCTAGAAGTATGGCCGGAGCTTCCTCGTCGTTGTGATTAGACAGTAGGCGGCCTTCTCAATGGGCCTATAGCGAGTCTCTGCCTCTCGGAGAATCTGGCTCGCATAGTATACTGGCCGCTGAACTCCCTCCTCATCTTTAATTAAGACGGAGCTGATGGCTTCTTCATTGCTCGCCAGGTACAACCCCAGCTGTTCCTCTTCTTCTGGCTTGGCGAGCAAAGGGGGGCACTGTAAGTAAGCCCTCAGCTCCGTGAATGCCCAGACGTAGTCATCTTCCCATGTGATCACCCTCATGTTGATCTTTGATTCACTGAGGGCCGCGTGCAGGACTTGGAAGAAGGGGAGTGACCTCTCCGCCGACTTTGACAAGAATCTTCCCAACGCGACGATCCGACCGTTTAGACGCTGCAAATCCCGGATGGTGCGTGGCTCTGCCATGTTAACGAGGGCCGATACCTTATCAGGGTTCGCCTCGATTCCCCGCTTCGTTATCATGAAGCCCAGGAATTTTCCAGACTGCATGCCGAAGACGCACTTCATCGGGTTCAACCTCAAGCCATACTGGCGCACCTTCTGGAACGTCTCCCTCGGGTCAGCGAGGTGGTCTGGGGCCCTTTTGCTCTTTACCAACATATCGTCGATGTAGAACTCCAAATTCCGCCCGACCTGCGAGTTGAATATTCGGTCCACCATCCGCTGGTAGGTCGCCCCGGCGTTCTTTAATCCGAAGGGCATCTTAATGTAACAGAAGGTGCCACTATCGGTGATGAAGGACGTCTTCTCCTCGTCTTGCTTTGCCATCGGGATCTGGTTGAAAGCGTCCATGAAGCTCAACAATTCGTAACCGGACGCCTGGTCGACCAAGTGGTCGATCCTTGGGAGGGGAAATCTGTCCTTTGGACATGCCTTGTTGAGGTCCGTGAAGTTGACGCATATGCGCCACTTCCCGCTGGCCTTTTTTACCAGGACGACATTGGCGAGCCAGTCCGGATAGTCCACCGGCCTGATAAACTTGGCCTGGAGAAGCTGCTCCACTTCTTCCTCGGCTGCCCTTTTCTTCTCGCCTCCGGTGCCCCTCTTCTTCTGCCGGACCGGTCGAGATCCCGGGTCCGCATTTAACTAGTGGGAGATTACCGTTGGGTCGACCCCTGGCATGTCTGCAGGTGACCAGGTGAATATGTCCACGTTTTCTCGGAGGAGGTTGACAAGGGCGGCCGTCAGAGAAAGCGGGAGCTTCGTTCCGATGGAGACAGTCTTGTACTCCTCCGCGGTCACGGGCACCTCCTCGACCTCTTCAGCAGGAGTTGGCCGTTGGTCGCAAAAGTCCTCCCTTTCGTCAAGGTGGTCGACCGACAAGGCCTGCTCCGGGCCCTTGTGCTTGGTCGATCCCACGTAGCAGCTCCGAGACAACTTCTGGTTCCCCCGCACTAGCCCCATCCATCGTGGAGTTTGGAATTTCACCATATGGTGGAGCAGGCTGGGGAGCGCTTCAATGGCCGTCATGTACGGCCGCCCAATGATCCCGTTGTATGCCGACGCAATGTCGACGACAACGAATTGTGTCATGCGGGTGACGACCCTCGGTTCCTCTCCAAGTGACACATGCAGGGTGATCACCCCCACGATGGGGACCGAGTGGCCGGTGAAGCCGACGATGGGTCCCATGCAAGGCCTCAGGTCCGCCTGCTTCATACACATCTTCTCAACTGTCGACATAAATAGGATGTCGCAGGAGCTGTCCTTGTCGATCAGGAGCTGGCTGATGATGGCCATCCCGATCTGAGCTTCGATGACAATGGCGTCGTCGTGCAGAAACTCAACTCCCTCCAAGTCCTCGTCGGTAAAGGTGATGGGGGGCCGAGCAACTCTTCTCTGCTTTGCCTCGCTGCCGAGGTCCGTCGCCATCACCTACAGGAATACACCTTCCTACTTGATGAAGACGCTCCCATAGAGGACGGTCCACCGCATATCACATCGATGCGCATAACCGGCTTCGGTTGGCGGGGCTCCTCCTGCTCATCCCGTGGTGGTGGATCTGCTCTTTGCGCCCTTCGTCGGGTTCCCTCTTCTCGGACCAGTCTTCTGCCTTCGATGAAGCCCCTGAGGTGACCTGCCTGGATCAGCCACTCGAGCTCCCTCTTGAGGGTAAAGCAGTCGCCGGTGTCGTGGCCGTGGTCTGGGTGATATCGACAATACCTATGGAGATCTCGTCGCACCGAGTCCGATCTCATCTCCCTGGGCGGCTCCGGCAACAATCCGACCCTCTCGACGAGGCCAACACCTCTATCATGGGGGCATTGAGCTGCATGTAGTGGGCCTGCAAGGGTCCCTCCAGCCTCGGGACCGCCCGAGTTGGCTCCCTGGCAGGGGCGAATTCTCGCGTTGGCCCCGGGCGATCTTGCGGGCGGTGGCCCCCTGGGTCGCGTCTGGGCTGGGTCGGCTGGTCGCGGCCCTGCTGCCCGTCTTCTTGTCTCAGCCTTGGATAAGACCGAGGCTCGCCCTGGGGCAGCTTCGCTGGGGTGATTGGTTTCTTTCCACCGAGAGTCTCCTCGCTCAGCGCATATCTCTCCGCCTGGGCGATTAGCGTGTCGTAGTCGGTGGAGGGGTCTCGAAGCAGGGATTTGTGGAGGCTATGATTCTGCAGTCCCGTTTTGAAGGCCAGCATGAGTACTTCATCTCCGCAGGCCACCACCACCCGTCTTTCGTCCTGAAAGCAGCGCATGTACTTTCCAGTCGTCTCGCCTTCCCCTTGGATTATTGTGCTGAGGTAGTCCAAGGGCTTCTTCTTTATGCGCCCGGCCTGGAACTCTTGGCAGAACTTGTGGGATAATTCGCCAAAGCTTCCAATGGATCTCGCCGACAAGCCATAGTACCACTCTTGCACCGTGTCCTTCAGGCTCTACAAGAAAAGCCGGCACATGAACGCGTCATCCACATCATGTGCCTCCATCGCCCCCCAGTACTGTTGTACGTGTGAGAGGGGGTCGCTTTTTCCGCCGTAAGTGGCCAGATGGGTGACCTTGAGCCTCGCGGGTCTCGGGGCCGATGTGCTCCACCGTTCCAACAGCGTGGCCTCCTCGGGGTAGGCGGGGCACTCTGGTACGCGCCCTCTCCGCCATTCTGGGGTTTGGCTTTGGTCCCGCCTCGGCTGCCGACGGTCATCATGCCACGGGGAATGATGAAGTGGTCACCAAGGAGGGCTCCATCTACGGGTTGGGGATTCGACGGGCGGTGGGCTGCGGTCATTCCAGTACCGCCGGCCCAATGTCGTCGCCTCCAGGATCTCTCTCTGCCCTTGATTCTCCCTCAGGAGCCTTTCGTGCTCTGCGGCGAGGAAGCGGAGCTGTTGACGAACGGCTTCCTTGTCCAGACGATCTAGGGAGAGATGTCGACGGGGAGGGCTTTGCCGCCGAGGTGGGGACCTGGCGAGTGGTGGGCTGTGCTCGTTTGCATGTCGCCGGCCTGTCGCCGACACCTCCGGGATCTCTCGGTCCTCCTCATTCTCCCTCTGGAGTCTTTCGCGTTCCGCGATAATGAAGCGGAGTTGACGTTGGGCGGTTTCTTCGGCGAGGAAGGCTCACCAGGAGGCCTCGGCCACTTCATCATGATGCCTCTATGCGACAGTCGCTTCCTCCTGGCGCCTCCGCAGACGCACGATTTCCATTTCTTCCTCCAAGAGCCTCTGTTGGACCACTATCTCCTCGGCGAGCCCTTTGTCCCCCATTTCTTCAACGAACTGAGGGTGGAGATTCGGCCTCACATTCGGGGGTTCAGAGGGGCCCGGGAGGGCTTTGGCCCCAGCCGTTGTGAAGCCGGCCATCATCTTGGCGAAGGCCTCGAAGCTCTGCTGCACCGTGCGTGCGGAGGCCTGGACCGTTTCGACCTCCACCTCCGGGGGTGGATTAGTCGTGGGAGTCACAGGGTGGGAGTGGGATTCTTGATCCATGGGATCCTTTCCGTGGTCCGGGTTTCGGTTGACTGGTATGAGATCTGACATGGGTGTGACTCTTCATTCCCCACAGACGACGCCAATTGTTACGCGGTAGAACTCGCGTACAATGAATTTATATTTTTGGGAACCAAGGGCATGATAGGTATGCTAATGACAGGATTAGGGCATGCTATTTAACAGGTGATTAGTGGGATGATGAGGTTAAACTCGTTGCGGAAGCTGACCACGGTGTTGAATCCATTTGGATGTGACGGAGGGGCCGAATTGCCTAAGTTGAGGGCGAGCATGACTTGGGGATGACGAGCTAACCTGCGCAAGGAGCAACTCGTTAGACAGGCCGAGTTGGGGTCCAACCCTTAGCCTCTCCGATGCCTAAGTCAGTAATAGGACTTAAAGCAGGGGCTAGGCACGCCGGTCGGACTGAGGGTGAGTCGACCGTACGTGATGAGCTATGAGTGGGAGAACAAAGATATGGACGACCTTTGCCAACCCCCTCACCGTAAGAGGCGAAGGGGTATTTATAATTGACGGGAGGCAGTTAGGTAAGGCTGACCTGGCATGTCGACTCGATGTGATGAGCTGGCCCTGCTGTCAGTGGAAGCTTCGGACGAGGATGTCAGGAAGTATCAGCCACACTTTTGTCAGACGGCGCAACGGCCAGGGGTGCTTTTGTCTGGGTGTCAGGGCCGAAAGCATTAAGTGTCAGGGGGCACAACGGCCAGGGGGTGATTTTTCAGATGGTCGGGCGGCGTAAGTGTCAGTAGCGTCCTTTGTACTCGGTTGTTTGTCGTGTCCGATGTGCCAAGGAGCCGTCAGTGCACTTCCCGAGGCTGGGGCCGAGACGGGTCGTCGGGCCGGCCCGGGTTGAGGCTGAGCAGTCCGGGTGCACACTCCATGCGCTGACCCTGGCAAACTGGGGGAGAACAGATGTGCATCCCGCTAGGGTCGTGCTGGAGAGCACCCCCATCAGCGATCGAGGGGGGTGCGCCCTTCTCCCCGTCGCGTCGGACTTTGGAATCGACAGGCGCCCTGTGGGCCTCTGAGGTTTGGGCGCAGAGCGCCCTGTCGCTAGGTCGGCCACCTGTCCAAGGGGGAGGGGGGCGCCTGCGTGGTGTTTCGGTGGTTTGGGACGGAAGGTCAGACTATCACGATCTTCAGGTCGTAATAGTGTGCAACATGGGATTTGTGTTGTGCATAATGAAAATTAGATGGAGCATTATGTGCATCTCTAGAGTTTTTAGTATATATAGTATACATAAATGCATGATTATTTTAACACTAGTATGCACCATATTACATCTAGCAACATGAATATTTCCAGTGTCATCTCTAGAAGTAGAAGCATGTGCAATAGAGAGAGTGGCTTTTTGACGAGTGGTTATTTTGTATGTTTTAGTAGGATTTATCCTTCCATGATGTAATTTAAATCCCCATTTTATATACCACTTCATACCGTTTTCGTTCAGTTTTACTCCTTGGGTGTTTGTATGCTTTTCAGGTTGAAATCCTGCTATAAAGAGCTAATTGGATCCAAAGGAGCGAAAAGAGGAAATGATGCAAAGAGATGGAATTAAAAGAAGAATGAGTTGAGGAGATCCAATTCCACGTGACCACATGTGGTGACACACGCGATCATGTTGCCTAAATGGACCCAAGGAGTAGCTAGAATCCATGATACATGCGACCGCATGGAAGATCCATGCGGTCGCATCACCAGGACACTCTAATGGAGCTGAGAAGCCATCGACGCGGTCATTTGAGCATGCGACGTGACCACGTCACACTTATGAGCTGAAGGCCCCAAATGGTCGTTCACACGACCATTTGGGAGGACATTCTGAAGGATCTAGAGACCACAATAACACGGTCATGTGGCCATATCAACATGACCGAGTCGAGGGTACCAACTTATTGGAATCCTTGGGCCGATTTTTAAACGGACACATGGCTATCCGATGCGAACGCATCGATCCAATAAATCTGAGAAAGCCAAAGTGCATAACTTCCCAAAATCGATGCGACCGTGTCGATTCCACAACGTGACGCATCGATCTCCATCGTCTGAAGGATTTTGAGTCATTCTCGAGCTCCAAACGATGCGACTGCAAGGATTCTCGACGCGGCCGTGTCGGGTCAGGTTTTGCCCAATCTGCTAGGGTTATTTGGTGTTCTATTTAAAGATCTATGCACCGCCAGAGTTGAAGAGGCGACCGGGGATGCGATTTTACCCCAGTTTTACCCATTTTCTTGTTTTCTAGGAGTAGGATTCGATTTAGATTATTTTAGATCGCTTTTCTCATTGATGTATCCATGGAATTGACGACTCCTTGTATGCAACAATCGAGATAAGTGTTTATTGCTTTGTTTAATTATGTTTTCTATTTGTTATAATTGTTATTCTTGTTCTTCTTGTTATTCCCTGTAATTCTTTGATGTTTAATAATTAGATTGTTCGTTAGACTAGTGCTTATATTAAAAAATCTATAAATAAATAAACAAATTCCCCCCCAACCGATTATCATTTGTGATGTTCTCTTGTACCACTGACGCGCTTCTTTTCGCCCTATCTTTTGATTGTCGTGTGCATTTTGGAGAATGTGGATGTCTGATGAAACATATATTGGAAATTTTGATGCCTCGACATCTTATGGTGCTCAAATGGGAGTTAACAATGATTTCTTGTAGGTTGTACCATTTTGCAAAGTATGTGGGACGTAGAGGCACGAAAGAAACCAATGCTCAAATGATATCCACCACTACAACCCACCATTATATGACTACGACCTATACCATGAACCCTCCCATCCATATCCCCAATTTTACACCCACACCTCCACCAAAGTCTTGCCGTAAGTTGTTATTTGAAAACTCTCTTTTACACCAAGGCCAATTGACTTCACCACCTCCGCTTCAACCACCAAAGTCTAGCCTTAAGATTTTCCTAGAAAATACTCTTTCTAACCAATGCCAGACTTCACCCTCCCTCTCCACCATGGTCGATACCTACATTCAAGAGACTGCCCAATACTTGAACTAAATCTCCCGATCACAAGGGAAATCAGGAAACACAAGCCATAGATCTAATCATTGAGCCTACACCGCAGCTTAAGAGAGAGCACCTGGGGACTGCAACCACGCCTCACAAATCATTTCTAGCATGCACCACAGAAGGTAATTCATACGATTTACAATTTAAAGATTTTGATATGAGTTCATTTTCCTGCGCAGGTACCAATTCAGAGACGCAGGTTACCGAAGGCCACATCCTACACCACTCCTTTTCCGACGATGATATGGATGATGAGCCCTTCGTTAGAATCGAGGGGAACGTGATACGATCCTATTCCCTCATAGATGGATGTGAAGTGGACTTGGTCAAGAGCAGGATTTCAGACATCGATAATCCCAAGCCACTCCTCTTACTTGATCGCATCCCTCACTTCGTGCGATGCGAGAGAACCCATGGGACATCTAAGCAGTTACATATAGAGGAGAAGGATGTGCATGAGGGTATGGACACAACCATTGACTCCAGTGAGCCCGAACCATGTCCAGCACATTATCTCTTCTGCAGCCACACCCCATTCCACCAGAGGTATCATATCCACCAGAGCTTGACACTCCCACTCAAGGATATATTCTAGACTCCATATCTGAATCGAGCGATTTATTATATAATCCTTCAGATTCAAATATTCCTGACATGATACATTTCCCACAAGATGCAGGTTTACGTTCCACGAAGGTATGCTGGGCCATGTTAGCACCTGATGAGCACATTGACGAATGTGGCGAGGAGTTGTTTGCATCATCGTCAGGGAGTAGCACGCTATTCTCAGGGAGTCTTCGTCACCCTATTTCACGTTTCACAATTTATTTTGATAATACTCTCTGGGATACTTTTATTGCGGGGAAAGATTTTTCACCTCAGACTAATGCTCCATATTTCTTGCAGGATTCAGGTGGTTGTCCTCGAGAAATGCTAGGGGGAGCATTCCTGGAGTCCGATGGGATTCATGGCGAGTTGATGCTAGCAGAGCCACAAAGGAGCAGGAAGAACAGCTTCCTTCTCTGCTAGAGATATGGGATCCACCTTTCGATCAGGTGAACCCTACTCCAGTAGTGTAGATAATTTTTTATACTTTCTGATGATTGAATAAACTTGTCTCCTCTCCATATCGAGTGGAGTATTGGAAGATAGGTGCCCTTGAGGCAATTTATCCGAGAGAACATCTTGTTCGAATTTAAATGGTACTAATTATACTAGTATAATAAAATGGTTTTAAAACTTTGATAATTTCCTTAAACGTCAAGTAAGGTCATACACATATCTAGATGGAGATCTCGATTATGAGAAGTGTTTAACCGATAGGAACTTGAGTCTTAAATCGTTCATGGTCATAGATGTGACGAGAAAAGGATATCGGCATATCGTACAGACCATTGTGTCTTTGTCTTAACCAAAAGGGTGATGATGATCTCATAATCATTCGACCTGACGAAGTCGGAGACGAGACACAGGTGCTCATTAGAGAATGAGTCCACTGAATGACCCAAGGCAGAGTTATCAAATGGTTAACATTAGCTAAATTATCATTGATAACTCTCTAGTGATTATAGGCAAGTTGGTACTTAAAACTTGAGGTCATTCTATGAACTTGTGCATTAACGGTGTCACTTAGATCTATGATCTAGCTTCGAGGCAAGGCCTGCTGAAAGGTCTTAGGTTAGGTGACACTTGAAGCGTACGAGGGGAGTAGTGATCAAGATACGATTCGTCTCTTCCATCCATGGGAAGTTAGTGTCACAAGCTCTGTACGGTTCTTGGTACAAAAACTCGACCGGGGAATGTTGTTGGAGGTTCAACATGGATAGACCAAAGACCGGAGCATACTGACCAGTGCTAGCTAGTAGGGTTTGTTCGATATGGACGACATGTATACACCCACGAGAGGATGTATGAGGGTCTATGGACCTTAGATGTCACGTGCATGAAAGCATGTGCGAAGGAAACCTTTTCATGTGTGAAAAGGACCACTCGATAAGTGGAAAAAGTCACTTTATAAGTGCATAAAGGCACTTGATAAGTGCATAAGGAAGAGGATAAGGAATAGTGCTAATATAGGCTAATAAGCTTATATGTAGTTATTTCCTACAATAACTACCCCCAAGGCCTATAAATAGGACCCAAGGGTATGGATTTCAAGGCTAATCCTTCATGCCATAAGTTTGCATAATGCAACCTTCTTTCCTCTTCTCCCTTCCATTAAGTTCTTCTTCCAAGTAGAGATTTAGACGGTGAAACGCTGCTTTGATCCTCTGTGACAAAGTACCGACCGTTGTGGCAAATCCAAGGGCAAAGTTCAGAGATTATAGCGAAGCATACGCTAACGTAAGTCTCCTCTCTTTCGATCCTCTATCATTGCATGATGGGATCCTACATTGGTATCAGAGCCACACGGGTTCGTTCCGGTCTCACCGATGAATAACGTGTTGTCTCTTCCACGAATGAGTTTCCTTCCATTATGGATATGGTAGGAGCGCATCATGACGGAGAGAACGCAAAAGTTGTTCTTTTCACGTTAGGGTCTTTTGCCATTACGGATATGGCAGGAACTCTCCATGACGGGAAGAACTGACCGTTCATCTCGCCAAACTCGCACTCCTCATGGATGCTGAGTCTCCATTCAATAGGGAATGTGAACTCTCTTCATGTAGAGCGTGAAGTTTGCGGTCTTGAAGGTGTGTTATTTTTTTGGCACACTGCCATTAAAGCATAACCACTTTCTCGATGAACGGGTGTCTCATCGGAGAAGATGGTGGTTTCAAAACTTCTCATCGGAGAAGATGAACACGTATATCTTTGGTGCATGATGCACCCCCTCCCCATTGGGGAAGGGGTTGGCTTCGGCCAATGACAACCAAGACCACCCCCCATATGGGGGGTGTGCGGCCTGGGCCTCGGCCAGGGCAGAGGCCCTGGCCGAGGGGCCAGGGCCCTGTCTGGCCTTGGCAGAGGCCAGGGCAGAGGTGCCCTGGCCTCTGCCAGGGCCAAGGCTGCCATGGCCTCGGCCAGAGGCCCTGGCCAGGGCAGAGGCTCTGGTCGAGGGGCCAGGGCCCTGGCCAGGGCATAGGCACTGGCCGAGGGGCCAGGGCATAGGCCCTGGCCGAGGGGCCATGGCCTTGGCCGGCCCTGGCCTCGGCCAGGACAGAGGCCCTGGCAGAGGGGCCAGGGCCCTGGCCGGCCCTGGCCTCGGCCAGGGCAGAGGCGGGCCACGGCCAGAGCCGAGGCACCTTGGCCGACCCTGGCCTCGGCCAGGGCCTTGACCGAGCCGAGGAGGCCCGGCCCTGGCCAAGCCAGGGCCGCCGTGCCCCGGCCTCGACCAAGGAGATATGAGGGGGCCTGCATGGTCGGGCCATATGGGACCGGCGGTAGTTGCCTGCGGCAAAGCCCCCTGCAGGGGGAGGGCCTGGATCCCTACGGGAGGGGAATCCGGCCTTGACACGGCCACGGCTCGACCCCGGCAATGGCCGGGGCAGGCCACTACCTCCCGCTGCAAAATACGTTTGCAAAAATACGTTTTTCAAAATACATTTTTCAAAAAACGCTTTTCCACTGCAAGTACTATAAGAGTACTATTGTTTGATAAGTGATGGGGAAATATTGAAAGTTGTTCTAGATGGTGATAGGGATCGTAATGACCTTTCCGATTCTAGAACAACATCTTCAATATTTTTCGAAAGTAACTTATCAAATGTAAAATCTTATGCAATGTTTTTGATCGAATTTGTTTTTTATGTCTTTTGCAGCATTTTAAAACTAAAATGTCTTCCGCTACTAAGAACATCGTCGCTGAGTTGAACAAAGGTGAAAAACTCAACAGCGATAATTACAAACTGTGGTACATGAAGATACAATATGTTCTAGAGGAGCAAGACGTGCTCGAAACTCTGAAGAACATAATGATTAAACCTGAGTTAGGCACTACGGCCCAACACAGAAGAGAAAAGGAAGCTTTCGATGCTTGGTCTCGGAAGAACAAAATTGCTCGCATTACGTTGCTGTCAAGTATGGCAGACGACATAATGCAAATCTTCCGAGAATATGACCTAGCTATGGACATATGGTCCAAGCTAGAGGAGAAGTTTGGTGCCACCTCGGTGACCAAACTTCGCTCTTTAACTCTAAAATTCGATTCGTACAAAAAACGTCCAGATCATTCCATGGGAATGCATCTGCGACACATGGCGAATCTTATTTCAGAGTTAAAGGATGCAGGTCATATGATCACCGATGATCAACAAATCCAAGCGGTCATACGTTCCCTACCAATGGAATGGGACAACATGAAGATGCATCTCACTCATAATGAGAGCATCAAGAACTTCAACGATGTTTCTAAGCACCTCGAGTTAGAGGAAGAGCGGCTTGCGACCGCCAAGCCAAGTGCAGAAGTACACATGGTTGCTAGTTCCTCACACGGGGGAAAGAAACATAAACATCACTCGAAGTTTGCTCATGACCATAAAAAGCAACCAGTGTCTACCAATAAACCCAAACAAAAGGGTGGGAACAAGAAATGGCACAAGAAGAAGGACTTGAAGAAGATCAAGTGCTTCAAGTGCAACAAGTTAGGTCACTTTGCCCGTTCATGTACGGATGGAGGTGACAAGGTAACTTGTACTAATACTAGTTACATATGTGTTTCTAGTTCAATATTTCTTGTAGAATCTAATCCTTTTTGGATAATTGATTCAGGTGCTACCGACCACATAGCAAGGGACAGACGGTCCTTCGTGGAGTATCACCGGATACCCCAAGGAACGAAGTGGATATATGTAGGAAACAACACACGTGTTGAAGTGAAAGGTGTTGGGACGTGCAAGCTCGTCGTGGACAACGGCCGCACTATCTTACTTCATGATGCCTCTTCGCTCCGGATATTCGAAGGAATATAATATCTGTGGTCGTCTTAATGGGTCTTGGTTATAGTTGGTTCTTTCATAATTGTAATGTGGATCTGTCTTGTAATAATTCTGTAATTGGTTCTGGGTATGTTTTTAAAGGATTCATTGTATTGAATACGATGTATGATTCCTCGAATTTTAATGAAAATTTCCTTGTTACAAATTCTTCGATTTATGAGTCAGATGTAATTTGTTGGCACGCAAGGCTTGGTCACATTGGACCAACATGTATGGATAGACTTGCCAAACATGGCCTTCTATCCAATATTTCAAAGGTCGAAATGTCGACTTGCGAACATTGCCTTGTAGGAAAATCTTGTCGCAAGCCATTTGGAACCGACACAAGGGCCGAGGTTCCATTACAGCTCATCCATTCAGACATATGTGGTCCGATGAATGTCAAGACAAGACGCGGGAAGTCCTACTTCATCACTTTTATTGATGACTTCACCCGATTCGGACATATCTATTTGATATCCCACAAAAGTGAAGCATTAACCTGCTTTAAAAACTATATGAGTTTAGTGGAAAATCTATTAGATCGCAAGATTAAGGTCTTGCGAACCGATAGAGGCGGTGAATACCAATCAGCAAGTTTTAAGGAACCTTGTGATGAAAAGGGCATAGTTCATCAAATAACTATGCCTTATACTCCGCAACAAAATGGTGTTGCTGAAAGGAGGAATAACTTTAATGGAAATGGTCCGTTCAATGATGGCGCAAGCTAACTTGCCAATCACCTTTTGGGGTGATGCATTATTGACGGCTGCTTTCATCTTGAACCGCGTACCCTCGAAATCAGTTAGCTCCACTCCTTATGAGTTGTGGAACCAAAGGTCTCCTGACTTAAGCATTTTAAAACCTTGGGGGTGTGCATCCTATGCACATATTTCCTCCCATAAGTATGGCAAACTTGGGCCAAGGGAGAGGAAATGTATCTTTATATGATACACAGAAAACTCCAAAGGTTATGTTTTCATTGGTCAGGAAGACAATGGAGGACTGGTTGAATTTAAGTCGAGTGATGTTACTTTCTTGGAAAATTAGTTTCCAAGACAGGTCGAGATAAGTCAGGACTTATATCTATTTGAGATTTATGATCAACAAGGATTACCTCATTCAAGTGGGAGAATTCTTGGTGAAGACGAAAATACGATTCAACCTTCACCAATGTATGATACGAATGATGCGAATCCTATTCCATATAGGAATAATGATCCAAATGGGAGCAATTCTAATCACATTCCAAGTGGGAGTAATATTAGAATTGATCCAACTTCGAGTCAACAAGGACTTGAAGAATCTCAAATGCGACGTAGTAGTCGTACAAGGTTAGCTCCTCTAAGATTTGAGGATGAATTCCCACAAACCTTTATGACTTTACTACAAGATGATGACGAGCCTGCTACTTTCAAACATGCCATATCATGCCCTGCAAAAGACAAATGGATGGACGCGATAAAGGAGGAATTAGAATCCATGAAAATTAACCGAGTCTGGGACTTGGTTGACTTACCCAGAGGACGTAGAGCTATTGGGAACAAATGGGTTCTTAAGATCAAGCATAAGGCTGATGGTTCTATAGACAGATATAAAGCCCGCCTTGTCGCGAAAGGTTTTACGCAACAGGAAGGGATAGACTACGAAGAGACCTTCTCACCTGTTGTTCGTTTTACCTCGATTCGCTTGATTCTGGCTTTGGTAGCTTGCTTAGACCTCGAATTACATCAAATGGATGTAAAGACTGCTTTTCTCAATGGAGAATTGGACGAGGAGATCTATATGGAACAACCAACAGGGTTTGTAAAAGAAGGAAACGAACATAAGGTTTGTAAACTTCGTAAGTCCATATATGGTCTTAAACAATCCTCGAGGCAATGGTATATACGATTTCAAGAAGTTGTCTTATCAAATGGTTTTACCATGCTTGATGAAGATAACTGTGTATATATCAAGAGGATCAAAAGCAAGTATGTTATTATGTATTTATATGTAGATGACATTTTAATAGCCGAAAATGACAAGGGCTTTGTGATGGATATCAAGGCTTGGCTTTCATCGGTATTTGAGATGAAAGACATGGGAGAAGCCGCATATATCCTTGGAGTTAAGATTTCAAGGAATCGTTCGAAGAATCGTTCGAAGAAACTTCTTTCTCTTTCACAAGAGACTTATATAAAGAAAGTTCTAGAACGTTTTAATATGCAGGACTGTAAGTCCATTGATACTCCTATAAGCAAATGCGATAATTTATGTCTGAAAATGTGTCCAAAGAACCAAAAAGAAAAGGAAATTATGGAAAAAGTTCCATATTCCAGTGCAGTTGGTAGTCTCATGTACGCTATGATGTGTACAAGACCGGACATCTGTTTTACCGTTGGAATGGTAAGTCGTTACCAATCCAATCCAGGGCAAGTACACTGGAAAGTGGTTAAGAGGATAATGCGATATCTTAAAGGGGCTGCGGACTATGCTTTATGCTATCAAGGAGATGCCTTGAGGCTCGAAGGCTACACTGATGCTGATTGGGTGGGTGATCTCGATGAGCGACGATCGACCTCAGGACATGTTTTTCTACTCGGATCTGGTGCAATATCCTGGAGTAGCAAGAAGCAATCCCGCATCGCACTTTCAACTATGGAAGCCGAATTTGTAGCATTTAGCATGGCAGTCCAAGAAGCTGTTTGGCTTAGGAGGTTCTTAGACAAACTAATTGATGCAAGTGACTCAGGTGTTGTACCAATGTACAGTGACAGTCAAGCATCTATAGCCTATGTCAAAGATCCAAAATTCCATTGTAAGACCAAACATATTGATATCCGCTACAAATTTTCAAAAGACTATGATAAGAACAAGAAAGTAGACATTAGGTACATATCTACGCATGAGATGATAGCGGATCCGCTTACGAAGGCGATCCCCAGAGATGTGTTTTACAAACACTTATCATCTCAAGGATTGCGTAAGAGCTGAGTTGTATCTATGTATATTCCCATGTCTATGAAAGATCAAATTTAATAAAAGAATAAGTTCTTTTCAACATTGCATATGAGTTTCTTGAAAATGTTTGTGTACATTTCTTTTAATCTCAGCTATATTTTCTAGTATGTCAGACAGATTGAGGTTGGCTCTCTCACATGAGCAACCGCCTTTATTATATCAGACGGATAAGATAAAGATAAGACCTGTTTAAATTCAAAATCATCAGATGGATGATTTAGAGTCATGACTTAAACAAAATGGTCGTATGAAAGATCTGCATCATATGGATGCTTACAAAAGATCTAAAAGGATTTTTTGAAATCTTATCTGTCTTATGCGGGATGTGGGTCCAGGAAATTAATGAGTAATAAAAGGGACTCAAAGTCAGACATTGTGGTGTCTGATCATCATCCTTACAACATCATTAAGACATACGCTCCCTGGAAAAGGAGTGATGTTGTAATATGTATTCATACTACGTATGCATTTGACCATTGGGTTAGAATAGTAATTGTGTTTACTATTATGTGAGACCCAAAGACCATATGGGTCTTAACTTATTACCCTTAAGGACTCTAATTGGTTCCTTTAGATTTGACTAGGTGATCGCTGTCTTAGCATGTTGCTTATGGACTATGGTCAATTCGATCCGGCGGGGCATGTTAGAAAAGCGAGTCAAGTCAAGATCGAAAGGATCGCAAGAAGAGGAAGATTAATTTTATATTCACATTTGGACTTTAGAGATTCAAAGCTGGCCAGCCTATTGTAATCAAGATGGGATTCAATTGTTGAATATAAAGTAAAAGAAATGTGAAGAAATAATCTAGGGTAAAACATGCGTTGATCTACTCAACTTTGCACCCCAAGGAGTGTTGTGTATCTCTAACAAGTACACAACATCGGACTCTATGCGCATGACGGTCACACGGTCTATTTCTCAGTATGATAAATAGAAGAACTAAAGGAAAAGATGTTTCCTTACAATCTCCTCAAGTGTGAGTGGGAGATGTTGGATATGGATGACATGTATACACCCATGAGGGGATGTATGAGGGTCTATGGACCTCAGATGTCGCGTGCATAAAAGCATGTGCGAAGGAAACCTTTTCATGTGTGAAAAGGACCACTCGATAAGTGGAAAAAGTCACTTTATAAGTGCATAAAGGCACTTGATAAGTGCATAAGGAAGAGGATAAGGAATAGTGCTAATATAGGCTAATAAGCTTATATGTACTTATTTCCTACAATAACTACCCCCAAGGCCTATAAATAGGACCCAAGGGTATGGTTTTCAAGGCTAATCCTTCATGCCATAAGTTTGCATAAGGCAACCTTCTTTCCTCTTCTCTCTTCCATTAAGTTCTTCTTCCAAGTAGAGATTTAGACGGTGAAACGCTGCTTTGATCCTCTGTGACAAAGTACCAACCGTTGTGGCGAATCCAAGGGCGAAGTTCAGAGATTATAGCGAAGCATACACTAACGTAAGTCTCCTCTCTTTCGATCCTCTATCAGCGCATGATGGGATCCTACAGGGTTGATACCATAGCCTAGTCTATGCAGTGACATATTTATGACGAAGGGACTAAAACTGCGGTATTCATCACAAACACAGTCAGAGTGATCCCAATGACACTTTAGTCAATGGGTCAATCACGTAATTATGATGCCGAAACAGGGACGACATCTACTGCTCAGCGTCCCGGTCGCTTTTCGGCCGAGTGTTTTTCAGCTCGTATTTTCTTTTTCGTACGCGTATTTATTGACCTCCTTTTAAATCCTTAACACGTGAAGTTATATATCGTTGTGACCCTCTGAGAGAGTAGTTATTTGTGAAAGTTTTTATGAACGTCATTTCACAGGTCATTCTTCCACAAATCAGCTTTGAATGAAGGGTGTCTTAACCTTTAGACTTCAATGTTTGGTTATTTATTTTTATTATCATTTTTGTAAACCTAGCACGTGACCGACCATCGTATTCCCGATCTTCTTGTCGCCACAGTCGTCCCGATATTTTTCTTGTATTTTTCAGACACCGTTAAACTGACCTTTCACCTTAATTATTTTAATATTAAATTTTCCCTAAGTTAATTCAAATTCAAATCCTAACCCTAAATCAAATCAAATCCTAAAGGATCCTACGTATCATGCCAAATATTCCTAGGCTATTTGCCACACTAAGTCTACCCTCCCCCTCTCGTACTCTCTCTCCCACCTAACCTTAAACCCACTCTTTTCTACCTCTCTTTAGTAAACACCCCGTCATTATAACTCAAACACATCAGCCTAGGGTTTTTCTCCACGCAATAACCCAAACCCAGCCGCCATTCTAAAACTCACGCACCCATCAACCGCCGGCGACCTCCTTGCTCCGGCCACCTCGCGTGCGCACCAACAGCTGCTGCCCTCCTCCCATCCTCCATCATCTACTCAAGTACACCCACACCCGCACAGCCACAGCTCTCTCTCCCCGTCGAACTATCGGCCTCCTCCCTCACGGCCACACATTTCTCCGGCCTCCTCCACGCATCAGCAGTGTGCAACCCAGATCTGTCGGCCTCCTCCCACGGTAGCCCCCTTGCGCCCAAGGAGCCACGCAGCAGATCTCGTGGCCTCCCGACGTCGCTGCACTCCCCTCGCTTGATTCCGGGGCTGAACATCCTCTCCACGTCGTTGTCGTTACCGTTGTCGCAAGCGGCTTCGTTGTGCTACTTGCAACCGAGGCGACCCCGACGCCGTTACCGTTTTTCTACGCTACCCGCAGTCGAGACGATTCTGAGACAACTTTCCTTACTGCACTACCCGCAGTTGAGGAACCCAGAGACGACGAGATCCAGCACTGCTTTTAGACCCGACGTCAGACTCTTGCGCATTTGTCTTACTAGGTTGGTTCCCCTCACTCGTAGTAACCCTCATCGTAAGACACCAAAACCTAAATAAAAATCGGTAACTTAACTCATTAAATTTATTTTATGCTCCTTTAAAATGTTGTGCTAATCTAGAAACGACGATCGGACTTTTTTAACTGTGCATATAGGGTAGAATCGTCGAATAGGCTGAACATTCAAACTTGACTTGAAACCGACAGGATAGCCACGATCAACTTATAGACAACTTAATAGGATTTCTAAACTGGTCCTGACACCGCCTGTTGACTTGTGACAGCGGACGTTGACCGAAACGCCATCCGCGACGAGGCTCTTCCGACGAACGTTCTTCTTGCCACCGCATGCAAGTGTACCCACTTGCGTTAGTTACGGCCACGTTTAGGCCATCTCCCTCTTTAAATTGTAAATTGTTGAACAAGAGAAACAGACGTGAAATGATAGCGTCTGGTACACCCTCACGACAGCCTAGGCTTGACGACGAAGTCTAGGTATAAATTGCTATAACTATCATGCTAGGAACTATCTGTGTGTGTGCGTGTGGACACCCTAGACTGAAAACAACATACTATACTCATGTCATGCCATGTAACATCATCCACGAAATGTTTTACACAGCCTGCGGGCAATGGAGCACTCTCAAAGACAGAGAGAGTGACCCCTTGTACAGATACATAACCTACGGGATGCCCGACACTCATCTAGTGGAGTGAGTGACCCTTTGCAACCCGCGGGGATTGAGACACCCACCTAGCAGAGTGGGTGATCCTTGGTACAGAACAACCTATGGGAAGCTCAGCACTCACCTAGCAGAGTGAGTGGCCCCTGCAACCTGTGGGT
The DNA here is from genome assembly GCA_030789695.1 of Scilla litardierei. Taxonomy (NCBI): domain Eukaryota; kingdom Viridiplantae; phylum Streptophyta; class Magnoliopsida; order Asparagales; family Asparagaceae; genus Scilla; species Scilla litardierei. The sequence continues at coordinate 94,184,872 of CM061140.1, read as the reverse complement.
ATAGATGCACTCACCTAGCAGAGTGAGTGGCCCCTGCAACCTGTGGGTATAGATGCACTCACCTAGCAGAGTGAGTGGTCCTTGTACAGTCTTGTCTTGAGCACTTGGGGTGGTGTTGGGTTGAGCGGCCACCAGGTTAGAGAGTTTGGCCATTTTCTAAGCTGAAGGCTTGAACCCTCTTGGTGTCGAGTCACTTGGTGTCATACAGTCTTGGTTTCGAGTCACTTTGCTATCACACAGTCTTGGTGTCGAGTCGCATAGTGTCACACAGTCTTGGTGTCGAGTTGCTTGGTGTCACACAGTCTTGGTGTCGAGTCGCTTGGTGTCACACAGTCTTGTCTAGTCTTGTCATGTCTTGTAGCTGGTAGCTTACGCTACGAATTTTGCCTGCCACGTTTACTTTTTGCACAGTCTTTACTTTTCCTTACATATATGTATAAATGCCATGCTGTTGCATCTCTCATGTAATCAACCTTAAAATGTCGTCTTAAAATTCCTTTACACTTGCAGTAGAGTCTTCTCACATTTCCCTTGTAGACTTTACCTGATGTACAACTTCTTTTATCTTGGGTGTTGTACGTTAGGTACTGAGACAGAGTACGCAGACGAGCCAGCCTTACTTGAGGACTTGGAGACGGAGGACGTTGACCTGGAGTACGTTCCCGACGAGGACCAGACCTAGAAGTTTCTCACCGTTGCTGTCTTATGGAGGTTACTTCTTTCTAGTCTGTGTGCGTAGCACCATTTTACTTCTTGTCTAGGTTGGGTGCGTCGCACCATTAGTTTCCCTTTTCCGCCATTGTAGCCATGCTTGGGCTTCTTTTATTAGACTTGATATAACGCTGGCTATTATTTCTTTTATCAATGAATGCAGTTTCCTTTCGAGTACTCTTATCCTACTATTATGAACTTTTATATGCAAGAACCTATAATTAATTGGTATCACTACAGATGCTTATTGGGCCTGAGCCTCACAGCTCCGGCCCATGCGGACCTTCATCTCGTCCTCGCACCCGTTTTGGGAAGTGAGTCATGACAGTCATCTTTAAATTCCTTTACACTTGCAGTAGAGTCTTCTTACATTTCCCTTGTAGACTTTACCTGACGTACAGCTCCTTTTCTCTTGGGTGTTTTACGTCAGGTACTGAGACGGGGTACGCAGATGAGCCAGCCTTACTTGAGGACATGGAGCCGGAGGACGTTGACCCAGAGTACATTCCCGATGAGGACCAGACCTAGAGGTTCCTCACCGTTGTTGTCTTACGGAGGTTACTGCTTTCTAGTCTGGGTGCGTAGCACCATTTTACTTCTTGTCTAGGTTGGGTGCGTCACACCATTAGTTTCCCTTTTTCGTAGTTGTAGCCATGCTTGGGCTTCTTTTATTAGACTTGATATAACGTTGGATATTATCTCTTATATCAATGAATGCAGTTTCCTTTCGAGTACTCTTATCCTACTGTTATGAACTTTTATATGCAAGAACTTGTAATTAATTGGTATCCCTACTGACGCTTATTGGGCCCGAGCCTCACAGCTCCAGCCCATGCGGACCTTCGTCTCGTCCTCGCACCCGTTTTGGAAGCGGGGCGTGACATGTTTTAGTGGTGGCCCATGCAGGTCGTGCGAAAAGTTCAGAACAATAAAAAGTACTCGCATTCATTTGAAGATCCAGTTTAACATGTGCAAAGTCTAATAATCCATGGTTAGATTAGTGACCCTTGTTGACTTTAGTTATTATCTCTTTATCTTAGGCACCATATAGTGTCATCTTACCCGGCTTTAACTTTGTTCGACTCCGGTGCATCTATGTGCATCATAACCCGGAGATTCGTAACAGAGCACTCCAATCCCACTCATACACTTTCCAAGTGTTGGGACATCACTACAGGGAACGGAGTGGTGACGGTTAATTTGGGATGTCGATCGATTCCGTTGGTGATCAATGGACATGAGCTTTATGCCGACTTCATTGTCCATGATCTACCACATTTCGATGTTGTTCTTGGCATCGATTGGTTAGGAGATTTCCATGCTTCGATCGATTGCCATAGAAAGAAGGTAGTATTTAGGATTCCAGGCCAACAGGAGTTTGAGTTTCACAGTAGAGAGCGATCGCTTGGGCCCGTTAGATTCCAGACCAAGCCAGAGAAGTCGATCATTGTCGCCATGTAGATGGAGACCAGTAGACCAGTAGTCGTTAGAGACTTCGACGACGTCTTTTCGGATGATATTTCAGGGTTTCCACCCGACAGAGCTTTTGAGTTCAGTATAGACCTGATGCCGGGAGCGCAACCTATTTCGAAGGCGCCATATCGGATGGCTCCTGTAGAGCTTGAGGAGCTGTGGAGACAGTTGGACGAACTATTGCAGAAGGATTTCATACATCCTACTGTCACCTTGGGGTTCACCGGTTCTGTTGGTGAAGAAGAAGAATGGATCCCGCCGGATGTGTGTGGACTACAGAGGGCTGAATGCAATGACCGTGTAGAATAAGTATCCGCTGCCCCAGATTGATGATATTTTTGACCAGCTTGGAGGTTCGAGGTTTCTTCAAAATTGGATTTAAGGAGCGGGTATCATCATTTGAAAGTGTAGAAGGACTATGTTTCGAAGACGGCCTTCAGAACAAAGTACGGACACTATGAGTTCGTAGTCATGATGTTTGGTGTGACCAACGCTCCAGCAGTGTTTATGAACTTGATGAATTCGATTTTCTACGACTTCCTGGATAAGTTCGTCGCCATCTTCATCGACGACATTCTTATTTACTCGAAGTCCGAAGAGGAGCACATCCGTCATCTGAGGACAGTGTTAGAGACACTGAGACGTCATAAGCTGTATGCCAAGTATAGTAAGTGCGAGTTCTGTTTGGACAGAGTCGCATTCCTGGGACACGTGGTGTCCGATGATGGCATATCAGTAGATCTGGAGAAAGTTAGAGCAGTCAGCGAGTGGCCGACCCCGCAGTCAGCATCAGATATCAAGAGTTTCCTTGGATTAGATGGCTACTACCATCGGTTCATTAAGGATTTTTCGAGGATTGCAGAGCTGATGACGAATCTGACGAGGAAGGATGTGGAGTTCTGTTGGTCAGAGAATTGTGAGAAGGCCTTCAGTGTTTTGAAGATGAGGTTGACTACAGCACTGTATTGGCTGTACCGGATCGGAGCGGAGGCTTCGAGATTTACTGTGACACATCTGGCAAGGGTCTCGGATGCGTCATGCGTCAGCATGGTCACGTGGTTGCGTACGCTTCTCGGCAGTTGAGGAATCATGAGAAGAACTACCCGACACATGATCTGGAGTTATCAGCGGTGATATTTACGTTGAAGATCTGGAGACACTTCCTACTGAGTGAGAGCGTGAAAATTTTCACCGACCATAAAAGCTTAAAGTATATTTTTACGCAGAAGGAGCTCAACATGCGTCAGAGACGATGGTTGGAGCTGATGGCAGATTATGAGATAGATCAGCAGTATCACCCTGGAAGGTGAATGTAGTGCTTGATGCTTTAAGCAGACTCCCCGCGGTGATGATGCATACTACCGACTGGAGAGTACAGTAGGAGCTGAGAGGGATGAACATTGAGGTTGTCCTACCAGGAGTGATCATTTTGTTGATGAACTTGCAGTTTCAGTCAACGAGTGTGGATCGTATCAAAGCAGCCCAGGCAGGAGACCCGAAGCTATAGAGGATCAGAAGACAGGTAGAAGCTGGGCTTCGGATGGAGTTTGTCATTCATGAGGATGGATCGCTGAGGTATGGCAGTAGACTCTGCGTACCTATATGTGAAATTAGCAATGAGATGTTGAATGAGGCACATAGCTCGCCTTATTCCATACATCCTGGAGGCATGAAGATTTATAAGGACCTCCGTCTGAACTATTGGTAGATTGGCATGAAGAGGAGTGTGGCACGGAGCATTGCCAAGTGTTTGGTATGCCAGCAAGTGAAGACGGAGCACCATCGGACAGCAGGATTGCTATAACCGCTTCCTACTCCAGAGTGGAAGTGGCAGCGCATCACGATGGATTTCGTGACAGGCCTACCTCAGAGCCCGAAGTAGAACGACGCGGTCTGGATGATCGTTGATCGATTGACTAAGTCTGTGCATTTCATACCTTTTCGAGTGGGACAGTCCACAGAAATCTTGGCGAGGAAGTATTTAAAGGTAAAGATATTTTACTTCTTTATTTATAGTTCCTCCTTGAGATTGGTTCGTGAGGTAGATCAGGTGCATGCAGGAGATTGTGCGGTTACATGGAGTTTCGGTGAGCATTGTATCCTATAGGGACTCGAGATTCATGTCTCAGTTTTGGAGGAGTCTGCAAGAGAACCTTGGTACGAGTCTGAGTTTCAGCACGGTGCACCACCTATAGACCGATGGACAGTCGGAGAGGACTATTCAGATTCTGGAAAATATGCTGAGGGCTTGTACGCTCGATCTGAAGGGTTCGTGGGAAGATCGTCTCCATCTAGTGGAATTTTCCTACAACAGCAGCTACCAAGCGAGCATTGGCATGGTGCCGTTTGCTGCCCTATATGGAAGGAATTGTTGATCGCCACTGAGCTGGGATAACATCGGAGACCGAGAGCTGTTGGGTCCGGAGATGATTGTAGAGGCTATGGATGTCGTGAGAGACATCAGGGATAAGCTCCGGATTGCGCAAGATCGTTACAAGCATTGGGCAGACACCAAGAGGTGACCCTTGGAATTTCAGCTAGGAGATCATGTCTTCCTGAACATTTCTCCGAACCGCAGATTCATTCGTTTCGGGAAGAAGGGAAAGCAGAGTCCGAGGTATATTAGACCGTTTGATGTGCTGGAGCGTGTGGGAGCAGAAGCTTATCGCCTTGCACTGCCACCATCTTTAGAGGGAGTTCACGACGTTTTCCACGTATCTCAGCTACGTCGATACGTCAGTGACCCATCGCACACGGTGGATTTTTCAGAGATCACGGTCCAACCGGACCTGACTTATGAGAAGTAGCTAGTGCAGATTTTGGACCGTCGACAGAAGCAGTTGAGGAACAAGGTAGTCGACCTGGTGAGAGTGGGAGCGCGAAGAAGAGATAAGAGAGTGCTACCCGCATTTATTTTCTGAGCAGTAGTTGATGTAGATTCCGAGGGCAGAATCATTCCTTAAGGTGGGTAGGATGTCACGGTCGCTTTTCGACCGAGTGTTTTTCAGCGCATATTTTCTTTTTTGTACGCTTATTTATTGTGACCTCCTTTTGAATCCTTAACACGTGAAGTTATATATCGTTGTGACCCTATGAGAGAGTAGTTATTTCTGGAATTTTTTATGAACGTCATTTCACGGGTCATTCTTCCACAAATCAGCTTTGAATGAAGGGGTGTCTTCACCTTTAGACTTCAACGTTTGGTTATTTATTTTTGTTATCGTTTTCCATAAACCTAGCACGTGACTGACCACTGTATTCCTAATCCTCTCGTCGTCACGGTCGTCCCGATATTTTTCTTGTATTTTTCGGACACCGTTAGACTGACCTTTCACCTTAATTATTTTAATATTATATTTTCCCTAAGTTAATTCAAATTCAAATCCTAACCCTAAATCAAATCAAATCCTATACGTGTCATGCCAAATATTCCTAGGCTATTTGCCACACTAAGTCTACCCTCCCCCTCTCTCACTTTCTCTCCCACCTAACCTTAAACCCACTCTTTTCTACCCCTCTTTAGGAAACACCCCCTTATTATAACGCAAACACATCAGCCTAGGGTTTTTCTGCATGCAGTAACCCAAACCCAACCGCCATTCACGCACCCATCAACCACCGACGACCTCCTTGCTCCGGCCACCTCGCGCACGCAACAACAGCTGCCGGCCTCCTCACATCCTCCATCATCCATGCAAGGACACCCACACCCGCTCAGCCACAGCTTTCTCTCCCCATCGAACTTCCGGCCACTCCCCTCACGGCCACCCTTTGCTCTGGCCTCCTCCACACATCAGCAGAGCGCAACCCAGATCTGCCGGCCTCCTCCCTCGGTAGCCCCCTTGCGCCCTAGGAGCCACACAGCGGATCTCACGGCCTCCCGACGTCACTGTGCTCCCCTCGCTTAATTCCCAGGCCGAACATCCGCTCCACGTTGCTGCCGTTACCATTGCCGCAAGCTGCTTTGTTGCGCTACTCGCAACCTAGGCGACCCCGACCCCGTTACCGTTTTGATGTGCTACCCGTAGCCGAGATGATCGCGAGGCGACTTCCCTTATTGGGCTACCCACAGTCGAGGAAACCGGAGACGACGAGATCCAGCACTGCTTTCAGACCCGACGTCAGACTCATGCACGTTCGTCTTACTAGGTTGGTTCCCCTCACTCGTAGTTGTTAGAACTTGGTATTTTTCATCCTCTCTTCCATAAGGTTTTGATGTGACAAATCAATATATGTTATGTTACTAACTCTATCTATGTAGATGTGCAGACATAACACTATTTTATTCACATCACGCATATGATCAAAGTACAAGGACTCTCTGCAAAAACAGCCTTGCTACTCAAATTACGTTTAAATAACGTATCTACGGAATGATGTATTTTTAACTTTTTAGATAGCTTCAGGGCCTTGAGTATAACATATCATTCATCCCAAAGCTCAAACATTACATCATCTTCCAACCTATTTGATCTTAAGTCAAAATTCTCTTTCCTCAAAATTAGTCGACTAGGATTTTTTCCTAGCCTACTAAACAACTATATTTTCGTTGACTTTTGACTTGATACTTTCAGACAAGGATCTAATCATTGTCTAGTCCACGTCACCAAATTTTTGTGACCGTTTGTGACCGTTTCAAAATTAGCAGGCTACGAATTTTCCTAGCAAGCCAAGTCGTTTTTTGGACCGAAATTTTGCAGATCGGTTTCTGACCATTCTCCAACGTTCCTTACGGTTTTTGAACGTTGTGCAACATCTCTTACAGAACCGTTCATAACCGTTTCTAATTGCAATAGGCCTGGACATTTGAAGAAAGATTGTCCGCTTCTTAAGGCTAAGTTTAAAACTTCCAACAATGATCAATCTAAAAGAGAAAGGAAGTTTGACAAAATGAAGAAAGCATTTGCAGCAACATGGGATGATTCTTCAGATGATGAAGATGATGATCAAAATGAAAGTTCTAACATGTGCTTTATGGCACAAGATAATGAAGATGAGGTAAGTTCTTTTAATAACGAAGAGTTACTAGATGCATTAAAAGATCTCTATTCTTGTTTCAAAAAATTGAATGGACAACATAAATCTTTGAAACAGAATAATGATAATCTTCTTCTTAAATATCAAGAATTATTTTCTAAAAGGACTACACCAAATTCTATTCATATTGAGAAAACATCTTCTCAAGATTTGGATCTTAGTAAAGAGAATGATCTTCTCAAAACTAAGAATCTAGAATTGCATACACAAATATCCGAAGTGGATACAAGTATCTCTTCACTAAAGATAAAATACGACGAGATGTCATCCAATGTTAATAAATTTAACAAAGAAAATACAAATCTCGATGATTTGCTAAAAATTCAATTTCCAGCAAATCATAGGCAAGGACAGGGATATTCTCATAAGCATGTACCCAAGTCTTGTAACACATCTTCATCTTGTGGAAAAATAATTTTTGTTAAACCACAAAAGAAGAATCACGCATTCATATACACGAAGAAAATAAACATTCCTACTTCTTCTTCACAAAGAAATGTTACTAACATTTCAAAACCATCTCCTAGGAAACCTACTACGATTAGTATTTGAGTTTCTAAGGATTCATGCTTAAATGATAGAAATAGTTATATTTCTCATTATATACGTTCTATTGTGTATTTTAGTGATTATATTAGAAAGTCAAATTCCACTTGGGTTTGGCTTCCTAAAATCTAATCCCAAGGACCCTCAAATAAAGGGTACCAATGCTTAATGTTTTATCTTTCAGATACCTAGAAAAGAAAGATGGATTTTGGATAGTGGATGTTCAAAACATATGACGGAAAATGTCAACTTGCTTTCAACCGTTAAATATAAAGATGGACACACAATTACCTTTGATGAAAACAACAAAGGCAAAATCATAGGCACGGGAAAAGTTGGTAATACAAATCAGCCTATCATTGAGAATGTTCTCCTGGTTGACGGTTTGAAACACAACTTGCTTTCCATTAGTCAATTATGTGATAAAAATTACAAAATAGTTTTTGAACAAAATAATTGCATCATTTATGATTCTGATATGTCATCTATTCTATTCCGTGTAAGCGTAAGAATAACATTTATATCTTATGCATGCCTGTTACCATTCATAATCATTGTTTAATTATTACATTAGATGACACACTTTTGTGGCATAAACGTTTTGGACACACTAATTTCAAAAACCTAGCACATATTTCAAAACACAAGTTAGTAAATGGAATGCCAAATATTTCTTCCAAACACAAACATTTTTGTGATGCTTGTCAACAAGGGAAAATGCACAAATCTTCATTTAAATCAAAGGACATTATCTCAACAAAAAGACCGTTAGAACTCCTACACTTAGATTTGTTTGGTCCTTCAAGAGTAGCTTCTTTGAATAGAAGTAGATATGCATTTGTCATTGTTGATGATTATTCAAGATACACTTGGGTTATATTTTTGCAAAACAAGAATGATGCTTTTGAAGAATTTTCAGTATTTTGTAAAAAGATACAAAAGATCAAATCCTCTAACATTGTCACTATTCGTAGTGATCATGGGGGAGAATTTGAAACTGAAGCTTTTACCAAGTTTTGTAATGAAAATCGCATAACTCACAATTTTTCTTTTCCTCGTGCTCCTCCTCAGAATGGAGTAGTAGAAAGGAAAAATAGAACATTACAATAATGTGCAAGAACAATGCTTTGTGATAGTAAATTACCAAAATATTTTTGGGCAGAAGCTGTCGCAACTGCTTGTTACATTATGAATATAGTTCTTATAAGGCCATTGCTTAATAAAACTTGTTTTGAATTATTCTTTAATCGCATTCGTCATGTATCATATTTTAAAGTGTTTGGATGTAAATGTTTCATTCTTAATACTAAAGATGCACTTGACAAATTTGATTCTAAATCCGATGAAGGTATTTTTGTTGGATACTCAACACGTAGCAAAGCCTACAGAGTATATAACAAAAGAACTTCAACAATTGAAGAATCACTACATGTCACATTTGATGAGAACCCCTCGTCTAATTCACCTATCATTGATGAAGAAGAGAATATATTACCTCTTTCTAATTCTTTAGACAATATGAAACTTGATGAAATTGATGCTACTAAATCCTCTGTTGAGCCTATTTCAGATAATGCAGATCTTCTAATGCATTTGCACAAGTTCCAAATCTTCCATCAGAGTTAATCATTGGAGATATTACAGATGGAGTGAGAACTCGTCGCCAAATAGAGCAAATGGCACATTGTGCATTTCTCTCAACCATTGAACCAAAGAACATCAAAGATGCATGTGAAGACAGTTCATGGATTATTGCTATGCAGGAAGAACTCAATCAATTTCAATGGAATGATGTTTGGGAATTAGTTCCCAGACCATCAGATCATTCAATTATTGGTACCAAGTGGGTATTCAAAAATAAATTGGATGAATCTGGCCAGGTAATTAGAAACAAGGCAAGATTGGTTGCACAAGGTTATAATCAAGAAGAAGGTATTGATTATGATGAAACCTATACACCAGTTGCACGTCTTGAATCTATTAGGATGCTATTATCTTTTGCATGTTTTAAAGATCTTAAGTTATTTCAAATGGATGTCCAACGTGCTTTTCTAAATGGCTTTCTTAAAGAAGAAGTTTATGTAGAACAACCTCCTGGTTTTATTCATGAAAATTTTGAAAAACATATTTTCAAATTGAAAAAGGCTTTATAAGGTCTCAACAAGCACCTCATGCTTGGTATGAAAGACTTAAAAGGTATCTTTTAAATTCATGGTATTCAATTGGTAAAATAGATTCTACTTTGTTTATTAAAAACATAAAATCTGACATTATCATTATTCAAATACACGTTGATGACATTATTTTTGGTTCTACTAATGAATCTCTTTGTCAAGATTTTTCTAACATTATGCAGAAATAATTTGAGATGAGTCACATGGGTGAACTCAATTACTTCCTCGGTCTTCAAATCAAACAAATGAAGGAATGAATCTTCATTCACCAAAGCAAGTATTCTAAAGTACTCATCAAGTATTTTGGTTTAGAAAGTTCTGCAAAAAACGTACTCCAATGAGTACATCTACTTCTCTCGACAAAGATCTAAATGGTAAGAGTGTTGATCAACGTCTTTATAGAGGTATGATTGGCTCCTTACTTTATCTAACTGCAAGTAGACCAGACATCATGTTTTAAGTATGTTTATGTGCATGTTTTCAAGCAGATCCTAAGTTTTCACATTTAACTGTCGTAAAATGATTATTAGATATGTTAAGCATACTTCTGATTTTGGTTTATTTTACCCTAAATCAAGCACATTTGATTTAATATCATATAATGATGCAGATTTTGTTGGTTACAAATCAGACCGTAAAAGTACCAGTGGTACATGTCACTTTTTAAGACGTGCTTTAGTCTCTTGGTTTAGCAAAAAGCAAAACTATGTTTCATTATCTACAACCGAGGCAGAATATATTGCCGACGGTTTAGCATGTGCTCAAATTTTATGGATGAAACAAACTATTTCAGACTATGGTATTGATTGCTCAACATGCCCTATTATGTGTGATAATACTAGTGCTATTAATTTATCTAAGAATCATGTGCATCATTCACGTACAAAGCATATTGATGTACGTCATCATTTTCTAGATGATCATGTTCAGAAAGGAGATATTATTTTGAAATTTATTTCAACTGAACATCAAGTTGCCAATATTTTGACTAAGCTTTTGAAGGAGGAATCTTTCATTAAGCTTAGAAGAAATCTGGGTATTATTAGTGAATCAGAATTTGATTTATAAGTATGTTTATTTCTTTTGATTTTTGTGAATTTTTCTGTAATTATTTGGTCACTATTTATTTTTAGCTGGCTACAAAATTTCGTAGCCTGCTAATTTTAAAATCCCTTCTGTCTTCTCTGTTTTGTGACTATATATTTGTCTTTTAATTATTGATCCCTATGTTTCGGATTTTTTTCTTATAACTCTTCACATACGGGTTTGGCATATTTTTAAGAGAGAACAAAATTTTTTTTAAAAAAACAATAATAATCTACTTACCCTTTATCTGTTCTGTTCCTCACTTGCTTCTCTATCTCGAAATTGGGTCCATTTTTATTCCCTCTTCTCCTTGGAATTTGCTCAAGATATCATTTGATTGCTCTTTCTCTAATGCCCACTTATCTTGCCAAGTGGCATCTTCTCATTTGCTTTTCCTCCACTACACCCTGCTTCTTCACGTTGAAAAAGACATGGCATTCATTTTGCCTTGAGAAGAGGTTACAAATGAAGCCAAATGAAGCCTAAGAGGATACACCAACCATTCTCTCTTTATTGTGTATTAACACTTCATTTCATTTTTTTTAAAAAAACATCTTGGATTTCAATTACCTCTCTCCATTAAAACCCTTCCACCAACCGTCCTTTTTGCCTTGGAATGACAATACTCCATTAACTTTTGGCTTCTTGTTATTTGTTCCAACACACCAACCGACCCTATCCCATTCATTTCGGCCTTGTCCCATTACATCTCTCACCGATTTCCAATGAACTTGGGACTACAAACTATTTATTCTTTTTAATGACTATCTATTTACCGTACTTACACTTAGTTTTTATTTTAATATTTGTTTGTATGTTGTTTTTAAAACCAACGGATGTTTTCGAAACCACCTCTTGCGTTTCTTCTTCTTCCCATCTATTCGGTTTCTACATTTTGAATTTTTCAGTTGCTCTAACACATTCGGTTTTAGCAACCTCTTCCACTACTCTTATCATGGCAACTGATCGGTCCCTCTTTCCTTCTATTTATTTGTTTCCCCTTCTATTTTCTTTTCTCCCATTTACTGTTCATTCCTCTTCTTCCTTACATTATCTTTTCTCTCATCTCCAATATGGCTGAACCACCTCCTCCTTCCCATGGCGATCGGTTTCGATCTCAGGCCGCCAAAGGTCGCTACTTGTCCTTCGAAGCTACGCGTTTTCACCCTGAATGCTATCTCGACTATGGCACGGTCGCGTTGTTGAATGTGAATGACATCCTTGTGGCTGTGGGCCTTCATCAAATATGGTCCTTAGCCAACAAAGTCCCTTACTATCCCACACTTGTCCGCAATTTTTACGCCAATCTTGAGCCCTCGATTCACCGCGGCCAAAAGCATTTCATGACCACGGTCCGTGGCGTTTCTTTCACTGTCACTGTGAACACCATTGCCACCATTATCAATCAGCCACCCGATTTCATTGGCCATCTTTCCTTCCCAATAAACGAGCCCGCTGTTCTAGCAAAATTAGCCCCTAAATATACTCCTCACATGTCCGCCGCCAAACTCCATCCAGAGGCTCGGCTTCTGCATAAGATCATTATCAACAATCTGTTGCCCAAGGCCCGATCTGTTAACTATCTCTGTAACACCCACGAACACTGTCTGTATACAATTTTGGCCAGCTTTCCTATTCATTGGGGCCTTCTTCTTCTTCACACCCTCTCAAAACGTGTTTCTACTCATTTCTACTTACCCAGCCTGATCACTTTGATTCTTCGTGCGTTTGTCGTTCCAACGGACGGTGAATACTTGATTTAGAATGAGGTTAATATTGATGATTGTACTATTCACAGTATGGGACTTCCAGATCACGATTCTACTTCCTCCGACTCTGACTCCGATGCAGACGATGACGATGCCGATGATGACACCGCCCAGCCTACTGCTCCGACCCCCACACCTTGCGCACCAACGGCTTTTCCGGGATGCTCTCGTTCCAAGTGTGGCAAGAAGTTTCTTGTTTCCAAAGACGGCATCTCTCCTTCCCGAGAGACCAATGCTGTTCTCCTCTGTCGTCTCTCTAAACGAGTATCCGAGGGGTTTGCCGGCATCTGGCCGAGCCCCCGCCGGGCGTGCGTCTGCGAGCCGGATGTTGTGCAATGATGCGAACAGGGTCGCTGGGAATTTAAATATTTGTAACCACAAGCGCACGGTGTTCTAGTGTGGCTTGGGGGTCGAACACAGGGAGGCGAGGATGTGCTTGTGTCAAAGAGGATCAAAATCACCCCGTGGGCGAGCTAGCCCGGATCGAATGATGGGTTGTCACGGTAAGGGAATGCATGGTATAAACAATATGAAGGAAAAACCCGGGACTTTGGTTTCGACCCCAACAAGCGACTCCCGCCGATACGCCCTACGGGTAGGATGGCGATCGGAATTAGGGTCTAATGGTGAGACGTTGCCTCTTAAAGTGGTACCGGCATCTCATGGGCCCGATATTCCGGTCGATGCCTAGGCTGATACGCCGGACTTCCCGGGTTCGATCAGTGGGCACTCCCGTGTCCATTAACACCGATCGACTCCGGGAGCACTAAGCTCGCAGCGATAACTCCCAACGTCTCATCCTGCCGCTCCCGCGCGCTAGGATTCGGCGTCTACGCTAAGGGCGTGAGCTATGGCTAGGGAGTCAACCGCCAAGTTTATTCCACCTTGGCCCAACGGTCAAAGGCGGTCTTTTTTCTGCCGATGACAATAAAACACCCTGCGTAACCGTTAGATTCCTAATCCCTATCGATTTCCTAACCCTATGGACGCATCGGGAACAGCCCACGAATGGGTTTTCGCCAAAATCCCAGATTTGGGAACTACTCACAAATATTCATTAAAAAGCGATCTAAATGAAAATGGACCGTCAAAATCATAATCAGACAATAGAAATGCAATGGTAGTAAAGCAATTAAGATAATACTAAAGTTTTACAAAGATCCGAAAACTTACAAAAACTGGAAAATTACAGCCGTCACAAAATGAAGAAAACAGCCAAAAATAACCAACTCCCGAATCTGGGAAACCTAGGGTTCTATTTATAGAAAACGACATCACCCGATCGATTGACAAGTCAACCGGTCGGGTGAGCCGCTTCACAAAATTACAGCGAAATGCGGGGTTTCACCCGGTCAGGATGAACCGATCGGTTGGATCTTGGTGCGGTCGGTTGGATCTTGGTGCCAACCGGTTGGATCTTGGTGCCGACCGGGTGAGGAGACCGGTTGGATCTTCGAGTCTTGGCTGTTGAAATTCAGCTACAAGTGAACCGATCGGGTGAAGGTCACCCGATCGGTTGGCAATCAGCTTCGAATTTCCAGAGACTTTGAGCTTTTGACCCGGTCACTGAACCGACCGGGTGACTTCTTGTGAGCTCCAAGCTGCGCCTGGGTGGTGCACGCATGCATCATCTGATTGGTTGAAGATGATCAACCGATCGGGTGAGGGGCTGAAAGATGCAATCTTCGTCGTTTGACCCCCTGGATCACGCGTGACTCCTCCCGTTGCTCCGGGGACACATGATATCATCGTTTTATGCCCCAAATGCCAGTAAACTCCTGCAAAACGCGGAAAACACGGAAAAGTGAAAGAAAACAAGAAAACACAAGAAAACACGAGAAAACGAAAATAAGACGACGGTAAAATACGGAAAAACACGGAAGAAAACGTGCGTAAATATATGAAATATAAACGCACGTCAAAATCCCCCAAGCTGAACTCGTCCTCGTCCTCGAGGAAGACGAGTGAGAGTAGGAGCTCGGAGGGGAAAAATAGAGAGAAAGATAGAAAAAGAAAACTCTCTATCCTAGATCGCCCGTCAGGGCCAACAAAATCAAAAACGACACACCAAGCAAGCAAACGTCAAATCACATCACTAAACCTAGGAATACGAGTCCAAACAAGTGTCGTGGGCCCACGCGGTGAAGCGTGAGTGAGTGTGGTCATGCGCTAGCGGACGGTGTCATTATCTACGATGTGCAATAAAGCTCGATATACACAAATCCAGGAAATGACCCAAATATCAATTCGAATTGAATAAGGTGGTGAATATATGTAGTTCAAGCATGCATGAGAATAGAGAGAGAATCGAAACATATCATGCGTCGGGGACTCCATAACTAGGGTTAAGGAAATCACCACAGTAAAGCCTAGATGATAGCTAAAAAGGTTCCTAAGCCAAGTGTTTTTGAAACCGATGGGGGTTGAGATGATGTGGAGAAGAACACTCGGTGCAAATTCTCGCCTTCCCTTTATTCTCGACAAGTAGTAAAAATATTTACACTGGAACTTTTTTGGGTTTTGGGTATTTGTATTTTTTTTGGCTTTTTGGCTATACAATTTTTTCTTTTCTGTTCTTTTTGGGTTTTTCTTTTCCTTTCTCCCTTTTTTTGGATTTTTGGGTTTTTTGGCTATACACATGTGCACTCTCCCAAGTGAGAGAACGATACACGACGAGGGGATTTGCACCAAGTAAAACAAAAAAGAAGTCGGAATCTAAACACTTGGGCAAAGGAAACTATTCTCGCTAATTAGAGCATGGGCTAAATGGGTTATCCTAGTCCTTAATTGTGGAATCCCGACACATGCAAAATGAAGCGTACGCTATATATAGCATGCAGAAGAAGCAGACAGTAGAAATAAATACCGCATATTCATATCGAAACATGGTAATCTAGGGGTCATTCCTGGACAGGTATATAAAGTAAATCACAAAGTAGAAGCACACCACACGGCTAGGCACGACACACTACTCACAAAAAAGCTAAGTGGACCCACGATGCGTGACATGCAGGGGACTCGATATCCTAGGGTTAGTGAGTGTGATTATCGATGCTATGCTAGGTGTGTGTGATTTTGTGGCAATTCATCATAGGGTTCATCTCTAGGAGAAAGAGATAAAAAAGAAGAAAAGAAAAATTAAAAACACGATGAAAACGACACAAAAACGAAAAAGAAAGACTCAAATGACGCACAAAGTGCGACTCCCCCAAGTTGAAGCTTGCATTGCCCTCAATGCAATAAGAGTGCGTACGGGAGGGCAATGAAAATGGGGGGAATACGCACAGACACAAAAAGAAATGAAAAACAAGGAAAACACAGATACGAAATTGAAAATAAGGAAAAATCAAAATCAAACCACACGACACGAAAATAGAAAAAGAAAGAAAGAAAATGAACAAACCACATGACACAACACGACACAATCAAACCACACGACACGACACGACAAAAAGTAAAACAAGCACACACAAACAAAGAGAAAACAAAACATGACAATACAGCAAAACAGACTCCCCCAAGCTAGACATGACAATGCTAGCAAAGAAATATGAACGTGAAATTGTAGAAATATGCAAGGGGGATGTCAAAAAAAACAAAGAAAGTTAAAGAAAAGAAATAAAAGGGAAGTGAGGCGACACGTGAATGGGTCCTCCTCCTAGCAGTGATAAAGCATGGCCCCGCAAAGACAGATGGGCACAAATATAGGGGGGACAGAAGCGGGATGGAAAAAAAATCAAGCAGGGGCACCACCCTCTGGGGGTGGTGATGGGGGCCAGTGCTGGGGACCAGGAGTCGTGGGGGTGGAATGTGGAGCTCAGAGACATCGGGTGGGTCTTCACGGATGTGGCAAATGAAGGTTTGAAGAAAGGGGAGGTCTCGGTCGACGAACTCCTGAGTTACCCGACCACTATGTCCAGCTAGGAGGATCATGGCCGTGAATCGGTCGGCTTGGTCGTCGTCTTGGAATTGCATCCCGTATTCGGGATCGTCAACATAAGGGGGTGGAGCGGTGCGTGGGGTGGTAGATGAATTGGTGGTGGTGGATTGAGGGGGGGTTGTGTGCGACGAGCGTGACGGGTGGGCCTAGGGTTGGAAGAGCTAGCGTCGGTGGGCTTAGCACGGCGGGAAGGCATTGTGTAGGAGTCGTGTGTGCGTGTGAGTGTATGCAAAGGACAATGAAGACACACAAACACGAACAACGAGCAAAATGGAATATTTGGGGCAAACTAAAAATTTAGTTAAGGAGCGAGTTTACCCAAATGAAATGAAGATCGTTGCTCATAGACGCCCCAATGCTACTCGATAGGAGCACGTGTGAAGCTGCGGCAATCTCTTCAGCAAATTTCGAAATTTGGGGAGATGGGGGAAAGTTAGGGTTTTGTGTGCGGGTGGAATCGAGGAGGATGGAGAGAAATCGATGGAGAGATGGATAAGGAGATGGGGGGTCGATTGGGGTTGATTTAGGGGAAGAACGAGGTCAGGCGTAAGAGGAGAAGGCGAATCGTCAGTCTGGGATTCGAAAATGGGCGAGGGCGGATCGAACGGGTGGGGGCTGCTATTTATAGGGATTTAAGTCGACCCGGTGGGTGAGTTGTCACCCGGTCGGTTGACTTTAGGTCGAAATTTGATGCTGAAGAAACGCTACAGGCGACCCGATCGGTTGAGAACTCAACCGATCGGTTCGCCGCTCCACACATTTTCCCGAGAACTCAGAGTTTTTCACCTGGTCCCTCAACCGGTCTCGCATATTGTCACCCGGTCGGTTGACAAATTCTGAAATTTTCCCAAGAGTTTCCCCAGGTCACCCGGTCTGCTCACCCGGTCTGTTCTTTCTCCACCCGGTCGGTTCATTTGGTGACAGACACGGCTGTTAGCTGATACATCCCAACCGATCGGGTGAGTTATCACCCGGTCAGTTGGGGCCTTGTTTTCTGCAAAAACCCAAAAATCGCCTAAGTTTCACGACGGAAGTTCTTGCGGGTGGATTTATTTATAAAAATAGATAAAATAAAGTTGAAAAAGTCCTAAAAAGCGTAAGTAAAAGTTCAGACCATGGGTTGCCTCCCATGAAGCGCTTTTGTTTAACGTCGTTTAGCTCGACGCCCGTTGATGATGTTCATGGTGGGCGATACGGGTGATGCCCAAAGTCCGGCATCTCTTCAGCTCCAGAGGTTGTGGCTATTGGTGTAGTCGGTGGCTGTAAAAAGATTTGCTCGACTACCCTCCCCTTGTCTACAAGGTCCGGGGGCTTCTCCCTCAAATTGGCGTCTACCGCCATCTTTTTCAGGATCCGGACCTCACCACCGGTGAGGTCCATGGGTTCTTTCCCTTTTCTCCTCGTGGGAGGAGACTTAGGAAATCCGGGAGGGATCACATGTCGCGCGACCGCCTCATTAGCAACTTCATTCTTTGGGGAGCCAACTTGCTCTCCAAGGTCCCCCAAGCTATCGGGGGGATTCCTCGAGAGCACTTCCCAGGCACTTGTTTCAACAGCTCTATCTTTCTCGTTCTCCAGCATACTGATACTCGGATCGTCCGGGGGATTTGGATGCTTCATTGACAAGCCTAAGTCAAATTCGACTCTTTCTTGGCCCACATTGAGGGAAAGCTTCCCATTCTTCACGTCTATCAACACTCCGGCGGTTGCCATAAAGGGTCGTCCAAGAATAAAGTGGGTATGCTTGTCTTCTGGCATGTCCATCACCACAAAATCAACCGGTACATGTACTCCTTTCACATCGACGGGGAGGTCGTCCACTACTCCCACCGGGTACTTGACCGAACGGTCAGCAAGTTGTAATGTCATGCCGGTGGGCTCTAAGTCTCCCATCCCTATTCTCTTGTACAACGATAGGGGCATTAAGCTGACCCTCGTGGCAAGATCGACGAGCGCCCTCTGGATTTGCACTTCCCCAATTGAGCAAGGGATGGAGAAACTTCCGGGGTCCTTGAGCTTGGGCGGATTTGCGCGCTGAATGAGTGCGCTGCACTCTGCCGTTAACACGACATTCTCTTTTCTAGATCCCTGTGTCACCAAGTCTTTCAGAAATTTGGCATATGAGGGGATTGTCTCGATGGCCTTGAGGAAGGGGATTTGTAAGCTCATATCTTTCACCATGGCAAAGAATTTGCCATACTTCTCATCGATTTTGGCTTTGGCATGCCATTGTGGGAAAGGTACAACGGGCTTGAACACTCTTAGGTTCCCCTCCTTATCTTTCTTCTTCTCCTCTCTATGAACTCCCTCCAGAGTAGTTGGCTTTGGCGACGAAGCACCGTCGTCATTTAATTTCTCTGTTGGTCGTTCCACGACCAACGGTGCTTCCGGTCCTTTGGGGGGCTCCCTCGTAGGTATTTGAGTTCCGCTCCTCAAGACGATGGCGGACACGTTCTCATGCTCATGTGTGAGCGCCAAGGTCCGATTTACCCCCCTAGGGTTCACCTCAGGTTGTGGCGGTAATAAATTCTGCGGTCACTGAAGGTTCGTCGCTTGCAACCCCAGTTAGGTCACCTGATCAGTGAGGACTCTTTGTCCCATCTCCAGCTTCAGATTTATTTTCTCCTGATTGGCGATGTATTGAGTCAGGAGAGACTCAAGCGGAGAAATGGCCCTCTACTGACCATATTGCTGCTGGGTGGGCTGCTGATTTCTAGGAGCATACTGTTGATACTGTGGTGGAGGTTGTTGCTGCTGAAATTGCTGTTGCTGAAACTGCTGCTGGGGCCTAGCCGGCTGATATATCTGCTGTTGTTGCTGAGCCGGCTGTTGATAGGCGCCCTGTAACTAAGGTTCGGATGATTCCGGTTGTTGGGAGAGTAGGCCGGGTTTGAGTTGGTTCGTGGTGGAAATGGCGCATTCCCTGTAGGATTGTAAAATAATGCGCTCGCCTGATCCAACAGTGGTGAGATGTCACCACCGTCGAACTCCCCAAAAACTTCGGATTCTACCGCAGCAATCTGTGGTGAACCGGTGCCACCGGCGCCTACCATCAATGCGGAGATCTGGGTTGACAGCAAGTCAAACTTGCTTGACAATTTGTCGACGTCTTTGACTCTATGGATGCCCCCAGATCTTAGTGTGGCTCTCTCGTCACACCACCGTTCATTGTTGGATGCCATATTTTCCAGAATCTGTCCGGTATCTTCTTCGCTTCTTGACATGAAGGACCCTCCAGCCGCGGCGTCCATGGAAGATTTCAAATCTTCCCTCAACCCATTATAAAACAGATTTATGATCTGTCACTTGGGGAGCTCATGGTGGGGACATCTTCTCTGCATCTCCTTGTATCTTGTCCAATCCTCATGCAAGGACTCATGGCTGGCCTGGGAGAAGGAGGAGATCTCTCTCCTCAGCTTCATGGTCTTCCCCGGAGGAAAGAACTTCGTCAGGAAAGCATTTGAGAGCTTCTCCCAGGTGTTGAATGTATTCGGGTCCTTCCCCCTAAGCCACAGCTTAGCTTTATCTCGCAAGGAGAAGGGGAACAGCTTCAGTCGGATCGCCTCAGTTGTGACACCATTTATCCGGAAGGTGTCACATTTCTCCAAGAAGGAGTCTAGATGCTCAATTGGGCTCTCCATGGGTGCACCCGAAAATTGATCATGCTGGATCCACGTCACCAAAGATGGCTTAAGCTCGAAGCTTTGGGCCGTAATAGCTGGAGGGCGGATGGCGGAGGTGGACTCAATGGAAGGCATCGAGTACTCCAACAGGGACTTGTGAGGCGGGGTGTTCTCCCCGATGGCTTCAGGATCCTCTCTTCTTCGCTTCTCGGCGGCCAAACGCCTTAGGGTGGCGTTTATCTCTGGGTCAACGGGGATCAAGTCGTCGAGACTTCTTGAACTCCTGCGCATGAAAAAACAACAAACACCCGTGAAGCGACAAGTGGGAAAGAAACAGATAAGATAAGAAATAAAAATAAAAATAAAAATAAAATAAAAAGTGAGAAAATAAAAAGGAAAAAGAAGAATGCGAAAATTATCGCGAGGTAGGGATGAGAGCTAGACACTAGGGTTCATGAGATCCAAAAATAACAAGCACGTTGCCTCCCCGGCAACGGCGCCATAAACTTGGCCGAGCCCCCGCCGGGCGCGCGTCTGCGCACCGGATGTTGTGCAATGATGCGAACGGGGGTGCTGGGAATTTAAATATTTGTAACCAGAAGCGCACGGTGTTGTAGTGTGGCTTGGGCGTCGAACACAGGGAGGCGAGGATGTGCTTGTGTCAAAGAGGATCAAAATCACCCCGTGGGCGAGCTAGCCCGGATCGAATGATGGGTTGTCATGGTAAGGGAATGCAGGGTATAAACAATATGAAGGAAAAACCCGGGACTTTGGTTTCGACCCCAACGAGCGACTCTCGCCGATACACCCTACGGGTAGGACGGCGATCGGAATTAGGGTCTAATGGTGAGACGTTTTCTCTGAAAGTGGTACCGGCATCCCATGGGCCCGATATTCCGGTCGGTGCCCAGGATGATACGCCGGACTTCCCGGGTTCGATCAGTAGGCACTCCTGGGTCCATTAACACTGATCGACTCCGGGAGCACTAAGCTCGTAACGATAACTCCCAACGTCTTATCCTGCCGCTCCCGCGCGCTAGGATTCGGCGTCTACGCTAAGGGCGTGAGCTATGGCTAGGGAGTCAACCGCCAAGTTTATTCCCCCTTGGCCCAACGGCCAAAGGCGGTCTTTTTCCCGTCGATGACAATAAAACACCCCGCGTAACCATTAGATTCCTAATCCATATCGATTTCCTAACCCTATGGACGCATCGGGAAGAGCCCACGAAGGGGTTTCCGCCAAAATCCCAGATTTGGAAACTACTCACAAATATTCATTAAAAAGCGATCAAATGAAAATGGACCGTCAAAATAATAATCAGACAATAGAAATGCAATGGTAGTAAAGCAATTAAGATAATACTAAAGCTTTACAAAGATCCGAAAACTTACAAAAACTAGAAAATAACAGCCGTCATAAAATGAAGAAAACATCCAAAAATAACCAACTCCTGAATCTGGGAAACCTAGGGTTCTATTTATAGAAAACGACATCACCCGATCGGTTGACAAGTCAACCGGTCGGGTGAGCCGCTTCACATTTACAGCGAAATACGGGGTTTCACCCGGTCAGGATGAACCGATCGGTTGGATCTTGGTGCGGTCGGTTGGATCTTGGTGCCGACTGGGTGAGAAGACCGGTTGGATCTTCGAGTCTTGGCTGTTGAAATTCAGCTACAGGTGAACCGATTTGGTGAAGGTCACCCGATCGGTTGGCAATCAGCTTCGAATTTCCAGAGACTTTGAGCTTTTGACCCGGTCACTGAACCGACCGGGTGACTTCTTGTGAGCTCCAAGCTGCGCCCGGGTGGTGCACGCGTGTATCACCCGATCGGTTGAAGATGATCAACCGATCGGGTGAGGGGCTGAAAGATGCAATCTTCGTCGTTTGACCCCCTGGATGACGCGTGACTCCTCCCGTTGCTTCGGGGACATATGATATCATCGTTTTATGCCCCAAATGCTAGTAAACTCCTGTAAAACGCGGAAAACACGGAAAAGGAAAGAAAACAAGAAAACACAAGAAAACACGAAAAAACGAATATAAGACGGTGGTAAAATACGGAAAAACACGGAAGAAAACGTGCGTAAATAAATGAAATATAAACGCACGTCAGCATCCAAATCCAAATGAGTTCTTATGACGCTACGCTCAAACACTACTCTGAGGTTCTCGACCAAATCCAAGTCAATCAGTCCGAACTCCCTTCCGCCCTCGAAGCCCAAAATATCCTTCCCACTCGTCGCACCCGCCCTCTTCGTTCCTCCCCTGGATCCTCTTCTTATCATCCATGAATCCTTTGATATTGTGTGCTCTCTTTGTCACTTGGTTCTTTGATCCGTTTGTCTCATCCTCTCCTTGCTTGACTGAATGTCCAATGCGTCTCTTATGTACCCTGTTGTCTCATCTTGTTTCGGTTTATCTTGGTTGCTTCCTTAAATCCGTCCTTTGACTCATATCGTGTTTTGCTATCTCATGTCATGTTTTGCTGTTGCTCGGTTGGTTTGCTTAGATGGTTGTTGTTTTAGTACAATGACTATGATCGTTATATGACCATATTTTGTATGGTGGTTGCTTTAGCTACTATGGTTTCATGATGTATGATGGTTCTATGATGTACTACAACTTTATGTACTCTGTTTTTAGTTCTATTATATCCTCTCTATACTTTGTTGTTTCGTAATATAAGTTCTGTTTTTCACGTTTATATGCTCTGCTTATCACTTATCTTGTTTGTCTATTGTCGTAACTTTCCATCTGTTGATGCTTACAACATTTTTATTTTCCGCTAAGCCTCTGCTAATCTTCCTTATTATGTAATTACTTCCTCCTGTTCGTTATTTTATGCATCATTTTCTCACTATCGACATTAGCAGCCTACCAAATAACATAGCCTGCCAATTTTCCATTTCCTCTTTTTGTGGATGACAAAGGGGGAGAATTACAGCATATATTCAGGGGGAGTATCATCACATATTCAGGGGGAGTAACATCACATTAAAACATGTTAACTCACATTTTACATTTCATTGTTTGTCATCATCAAAGGGGGGAGAATGTTGGAACTTGGTATTTTTCATCCTATCTTCCATAAGGTTTTGATGTGACAAATCAATATATGTTATGTTACAAACTCTATTTATGTATATTTGCAGACATAACGCTATTTCATTCACATCACACATATGATCAAAGTACAAGGACTCTCTGTAAAAACAACCTTGCTTCTCAAATTACGTTTAAATAACGATCTACGGAATGATGTATTTTTAACTTTTAGATAGCTTCAGGGCCTTGAGTATAACATATCATTCACCCCAAAGCTCAAACATTACATCATCTTCCAACCTATTGGATCTTAAGTCAAAATTCTCTTCCCTCAAAATTAGCCGATTAGGATTTTTTTCTAGCCTACTAAACAACTATATTTACGTTGACTTTTGACTTGTTACTTTTAGACAAGGATCTATTCATTGTCTAGTCCACGTCACCAAATTTTTGTGACCGTTTCAAAATTAGCATACTACGAATTTTCCTAGAATGCCAAGTCGTTTTTTGACCGAAATTTTCCAGATCGATTTTTGACCATTCTCCAACGTTCCTTACGGTTTCTGAACGTTGTGCAACGTCTCTTACAGAACCGTTCATAACCGTTTCTAAAAGATATAAAAGAAGGGGTACCCCCTCTCTTTTTCACACACACTTTCCTCTTCTTTACTCTTTTTTGTTGAAATCAAGCCATTGATCTTCATAAGCAATTCGGACATTAGTTGTTCTTTTCTTATTTGTAAGAAGAAATGATTAGATTTTTTTCATCATTTAAGAACGGAAGAACTTTGATTTTCAACACTTTTTGGGAAAGTTATTATTTTCTTATTTGTAAGAAGAAATCATTAGATTTCTCTCTTCGTTTAAGAATGGAAGAACTTCAATTCTGTTTCACCATTATATACCTTGAAACATTGAAGTTCCTCTCTAAACCCCTTCCTTGAATTCATTTTCTGATATTCATGCCAAGGCCATAGGTGTTTTCTATTTCATTATTTTACAGGTTTGAATCTCTGTTATTGAGATTGTACAGAGTTTGGGACACGGGGAGTGTCGCCATTTTTGTAAGTTTGTGCTTGCGGGGCAAGTGATTATTGTGGATTGAAAATCTTAAGGGGGAGTAGAGGACTAGAGTAGGATCAACAAGATCCGAACCAGGATACATCTTTGTGTTTGCGATTGGTTTAATTTTCTATACTTGTCATTTCATTTCTGTGCCATCTTTGCAGATATTAGTAACGTTTTATTTGCAACAATTTTTTAAATACACTATTCACCCCCCTCTAGTGTATTGATCCATACAGGTTGAAATAACATTTGGTATCAGAACAAGGTTAAGATGGCAGAAAGTTCTACAGCATCAAACATGAACGCTGTTCCACACAACTACAACACAAATCAACATCCTGAAGGGCACTCTCAAGTTCGTTCTCCTCTATTTGATGGTTCTAACTACTCATATTGGAAAATATGAATGGAGATTCATCTCCAAAGTATGCATTATGAGATATGGGACATCGTAGAGACAGGATACACTAAGCCAACAACTCCTGTTGCTGATTGGACTACCAACGACAAATCTGCAAAAACCAACAACTCAAAGGCCATGAATGCTTTATTCTGCGCCATGGATAAACATGAGTTTAATCGAGTATCTCAGGAAAAAAGTGCTAAAGAAATTTGGCATATACTCGAGGTAACTCATGAAGGAACCAGTAAAGTAAAGGAAACTAAGATTTCCTTTTTGGTTCATAAGTATGAGTTGTTCAAGATGCAGGACAAAGAGACAATTGGAGAAATGAACACCAGGTTCACTAATATTATTAATTCTCTTAATGCTCTTGGAAAAGTTTATTCTAACCATGATCAGGTACGCAAGATTCTTAAAGTACTCTCTCCAGAATGGCGTCCAAGGATTACTGCTATTGAGGAAGCCAATGATCTTTCCACATTAACCATGGAAGATCTTATTGGTAACCTAATGGCCTATGAAGCTACATTACAAGATGAGAAAGACGAATCAGATCAAAAGAAGAAAGTACTCGCCTTCAACACTACATCAGAAAATGAAGACTCAGATGATGATATGGCATTCTTTGCCAAAAACTTCAGAAAATTCTTTCAGAAAGGTAATTATAATAATAATTTTAAATCAAAGAATACTGATTCTTCTCTCTGCTTTAATTGCAATAGGTCTGGACATTTGAAGAAAGATTGTCCACTTCTTAAGGCTAAGTTCAAAACTTCCAACAATGTTCAATCTAAAAGAGAAAGGAAGTTTGACAAAATGAAGAAAGCATTTGCAGCAACATGGGATGATTCTTCAGATGATGAAGATGATGATCAAAATGAAAGTTCTAACATGTGCTTTATGGCACAAGATAATGAAGATGAGGTAAGTTCTTTTAATAACGAAGAGTTACTAGATGCATTAAAAGATCTCTATTCTTGTTTCAAAAAATTGATTGGACAACATAAATCTTTGAAACAGAATAATGATAATCTTCTTCTTAAATATCAAGAACTATTTTCTAAAAGCACTACACCAAATTCTATTCATATTGAGAAAACATCTTCGCAAGATTTAGATCTTAGTAAGAGAATGATCTTCTCAAAACTAAGAATCTAGACTTGCTTACACAAATATCCGAAATGGATAAAAGTATCTCATCACTAAAGATGAAATACGATGAGATGTCATCCTATGTTAATAAATTTAACAAAGGAAAAACAAATCTCAATGATTTGCTAAAAATTCAATTTCCAGCAAATCATAGGCAAGGACTGGGATATTCTCATAAGAATGCACCCAAGTCTTGTAACACATCTTCATCTTGTGGAAAAACAATTTTTGTTAAACCACAAAAGAAGAATCACGCATTCATATACACGAAGAAAATAAACATTCCTACTTCTTCTTCACAAAGAAATGTTACTAACATTTCAAAACCATCTCCTAGGAAACCTACTACGATTAGTATATGGGTTCCTAAGGATTCATGCTTAAAAGATAGAAATAGTTATATTTCTCATTATATACATTCTATTGTGTATTCTAGAGATTATATTAGAAAGCCAAATCCTCCTTGGGTTTGGCTTCCTAAAATCTAATCCCAAGGACCCTCAAACAAAGGGTACCAATGCTTAATGGTTTATCTTTCAGGTACCTAGAAAAGAAAGATGGATTTTGGATAGTGGATGTTCAAAACATATGACGGGAAACGTCAACTTGCTTTCAACCATTAAATATAAAGATGGAGGCATAGTTACCTTTGGTGACAATAACAAAGGCAAAATCATATGCACGGGAACAGTTGGTAATACAAATCAGCCTACCATTGAGAATAAACAACTAGCTAAACTAACCTGCTTTTGCTAGCTCACCCGACCCCGTTGACCACTTCCACTTCGGGACTACTGCTTCTACCTCAACTGTGGCCGACCGCTCTACCACTGAGCTACTGAGGAAGTTCTCTTGGTTGACGGTTTGAAACACAACTTGCTTTCCATTAGTCAATTTGTGATAAAAATTACAAAATAGTTTTTGAACAAAATGATTGCATCATTTATGATTCTGATATGTCATCTATTCTATTCCGTGGTAAGCGTAAGAATAACATTTATATCTTATGCATGTCGGTTACCATTCATAATCATTATTTAATGATTACATCAGATGACACACTTTTGTGACATAAACGTTTTGGACACACTAATTTCAAAAACCTAGCACATATTTCAAAACACAAGTTAGTAAATGGAATGCCACATATTTCTTTCAAACACAAAAATTTTTGTGATGCTTGTCAACAAGGGAAAATGCACAAATCTTCTTTTAAAATCAAATGACATTATCTCAATAAAAAGACCGTTAGAACTCCTACACTTAGATTTGTTTGGTCCTTCAAGGGTAGCTTCTTTGAATAGAAGTAGATAAGCATTTGTCATTATTGATGATTATTCAAGATACACTTGGGTTATATTTTTGCAAAACAAGAATGATGATTTTGAAGAATTTTCAGTATTTTATAAAAAGATACAAAAGATCAAATTCTCTAACATTGTCACTATTCGTAGTGATCATGGGGGAGAATTTGAAAATGAATCTTTTACCAAGTTTTGTAATGAAAATGGTATTACTCACAATTTTTCTTTTCCTCGTGCTCCTCCTCAGAATGGAGTAGTAGAACGGAAAAATAGAACTTTACAATAATGTGCAAGAACAATGCTTTGTGATAGTAAATTACGAAAATATTTTTGGGCAGAAGCTGTTGCAACTGCTTGTTACATTATGAATAAAGTTCTTATAAGGCCATTGCTTAATAAAACATGTTTTGAATTATTCTTTAATCGCATTCCTCGTGTATCATATTTTAAAGTGTTTGGATGTAAATGTTTCATTCTTAATACTAAAGATGCACCTGACAAATTTGATTCTAAATCTGATGAAGGTATTTTTGTTGGATACTTAACACGTAGCAAAGCCTACAGAGTATATAACAAAAGAACTTCAACAATTGAAGAATCACTACATGTCACATTTGATGAGAACCCCTCATCTAATTCTCCCATCATTGATAATGAAGAGAATATATTACCTCTTTCTAATTCTTTAGAAAATTTGAAACTTGATGAAATTGATGCTTCTAAATCCTCTGTTGAGTCTATTTCAGATAATGCAGATCTTCCTATGGCATTTGCACAAGTTCCAAATCATCCATCAGAGTTAATCATTGGAGATATTACAGATGAAGTGAGAACTCGTCGCCAAATAGAGCAAATGGCACATTGTGCATTTCTCTCAACCATTGAACCAAAACAATCAAAGATGCATGTGAAGACGGTTCATGGATTATTGCTATGCAAGAAGAACTCAATCAATTTTAACGGAATGATGTTTGGGAATTAGTTCCCAGACCATTGGTGCCAAGTGGGTATTCAAAAATAAATTGGATGAATATGGTCAGGTAATTAGAAACAAGGCACGATTGGTTGCACAAAGTTATAATCAAGAAGAAGGTATGTATTATGATGAAACCTATGCACCAGTTGCACGTCTTGAATCTCAAGAAGAATGATATTATCTTTTGCATGTTTTAAAGATTTTAAGTTATTTCAAATGGATGTCAAAAGAGCTTTTCTAAATGGCTTTCTTAAAGAAGTTTATGCAAAACAACCTCCTGGTTTTATTCATGAAAATTTAGAAAATCATGTTTTCAAATTGAAAAAGGCTTTATATGGTCTCAAACAAGCACCTCGTGCTTGGTATGAAAGACTTAAAAGCTATCTTTTAAATTCAGGGCATTCAATTGGTAAAGTAGATTCTACTTTGTTTATTAAAAACATAAAATCCGACATTATCATTATTCAAATATACGTTGATGATATTATTTTTGGTTCTACTAATGAATCTCTTTGTCAAGATTTTTCTCACTACTACAAAATGGACCTTTAACAGCGCTTAAATAAGGTCTTTAATAGCGCTTTACAAGCGCTGTCTATCTCGCCGCTGCTAAAGGGGGGGCTGGTTTTAATAGCGCTTTACAAGCGCTGTTAAAGGGGGCCTTTAACAGCGCTTGTTTGTGCAAGCGCTGTTAAAGGCCCCCCCCATTAATAGCGCTTGTTAGTGCAAGCGCTGTTAAAGGGGTGCCTTTAACAGCGCTTGTTTGTGCAAGCGCTGTTAAAGGCCCCTCTTTAACAGCGCTTTTCAGTGCAAGCGCTATTAAAGGGGTGCCTTTAACAGCGCTTTTCAGTGCAAGCGCTGTTAAAGGCCCCCCTTTAACAGCGCTTGTTTGTGCAAGCGCTGTTAAAGGGGTGCCTTTAACAGCGCATGTACTAAAGAAGCGCTGTTAAAGGTCCCAGATAGACAGCGCTTGTTTCAATTCATTTTATTGTTTCTCCCTGCGTTTTATATTTCAATAAATCCATTTAATGTTCAAAATGCTTAAATAAACCACCAATAACATTAAATTACAAGAAACAATCATTATAAGAAACAATCAAATTAAATTGCTTTTATTCAACAATCACATAAATTAGACAATGTGCACTGATATTGGAAGATGATCTGTAATACAAATAAGAAATATTATCACATATAAAACTTATCAGACATTATCCATTAAATCACTCCGAAGAATACATTTCACGACCAATTTAATTGCAACTTCTACAATTTCTGATTCTAAAACAACTCCCTAATGCAAGAAAGATAAGAAAGCAGAATGCAAAAGAAAACAAAATCAATTGCTCTGCAAGAAAACTTAAAAACAGAAGCTCGATCTCCCCGGACATTATTTATTCCCTTGCTCCGCTCTTTCTCTCATTTAGTACCATTGGCGGTAACCTCTCCATCGATGGCCAAAGGGACTTTGCCTGAAGTAGAAATTTGCGGCGAAATTTAGCATAACCATTTAATTCTGTTAGTCTTAAAGGAATAGCTTACTGGATGAGAACATCTTACCAAATCGCGGTACTTGAGTGCGTAAAACATCTCAAGGTAACGCTTAGTCTTGCGACGGTCCAAGTTGGAAACAAACTTCCAGAAGCCATAGACACCAGACAAAGTCATCAGACGCTCGGAGTATTTCTTCCATGTATACCTACATATACAAAATTCAACATTAAAGACTAAGCCTCCAATTATGAAAGGAACATTATGTTTAAAAATTTTACTTCATAAGAACATAACCATATGCCACTAATTGCAACATATCTATAGTATTAGCTTAAATACATATGGTTCCTGATGAGATGATGATAGCATTTCACGCTTACAATATCAATCATTATAACGGACTGATATGAATGTTATTACAAGATTATGAATATTTAGAATCTTAATTATACTTCTTAGCTTAGTACATAAATACCATGCAACTATTTTTAAACAAGAGACAGTGATAAGCTTACTTATCTTCGATTCGCCTTAGGCCTCCATCGGAGAGCTTATCCCAGTGTGCAGGGTCTTGCTTGCACTTCTCGAAGAAATCTGCAATCAGATCATCTGTAGCTTTGTCTCCCTGATAAGGGTCAATATGGTAGCCAGAAACCCCATGCACTATGATCTCCCCAGGCCCTCCATAGACAGTTGCAAACATGGGCAGGCCGCAGGTCATAGCTTCAATAACGGTGAGACCACAGGCTTCATACAGGGCAGGCTGAAACCAAAATTAACAGAAAAAAAGAGTAAACTCCCGATTTCAATGTATGTAGCCAAAGTAAGCATGCGTGCCAAAAATAGACAATATTTTCTGACTCATGACACATTTAAGCGTGCAAAACTGATATGCAAGCCAGAGGACTCCTGTGCTGCAAAACTGAAAAAACTATCTTGCATCACCCTCCGGTCACATAACACATTTATGGGTTTGTGGGCGCGCTGCTTACTAGCATTCCGAATGATTAAAAAACTGAGATGCAAGATTCTACCAAAAAAATCTGAGATGCAAGACATAAGCATGGAACATTTAAAATAAAAGGCAGTATTAGGGAACCCAAATTTTGAAAGAAATTATGCTTGAAACACACAACAAAATTCTCATTTAACAACCCAAGCAAAGAGAACATGGAGTTCGAAATATCAATCTATTAATCCAACATAAAGCTCCTAAGGCCTCGTAACAAACCGATCGATAACAATGGACTAAAGACATCACTTAGTCTTCCTCCTCGCCCTCATTCTCCGCGATGTTGAAGTACCGCAGCTCGTAAACGCTGCGATCCTTGTTGGATGCAATCAC
Source organism: Scilla litardierei (assembly GCA_030789695.1). Classification (NCBI taxonomy): domain Eukaryota; kingdom Viridiplantae; phylum Streptophyta; class Magnoliopsida; order Asparagales; family Asparagaceae; genus Scilla; species Scilla litardierei. The sequence continues at coordinate 94,153,722 of CM061140.1, read as the reverse complement.
TCTCAGCCAATCCCGCACATTGTGCTTCTTCAAGTACTTCTTTGTCAGATACTTCAAGTACCTAAGAAATGCACAACCAAAAGTTTATGTTTATGTCAGCTCATCATCCAAATGGCTTATATAATATTAACGGAGCTAGCTTCAATACAAGCTGAAGTGGTCAACTGTCAATTAATCTTAATTTCATCCATGAGACTAATATGAGCTACTTCAACAAAGCAATCTAAAAGAGAAAAGTAAAATCTGAGAGAAAAAATGAAGACAGGGTAACACCAGAAATGCAGACACGACAACCATATAGAACCAATAGCATCATAAATTACAATAGCTGAAAAAGAAGTGCAATAGGTTGACATTTGAAACCAGCACATGGATTTGCAGTCAGATATAGATGAACCGCATCAAATATTGAGCCACTAGAAATACCATGTGAACATAGTGCATGTCCACCCCCAAAAAAACCCGACTCAAAGAATGTATTCCAATATGTATCAACCTTTTTCAGATTTGATATGTGCGGTTGATACAAACCAGGTCCCTAGAGGTCCCTCGTAATCAGGACCAAGCAAAACTATTCAAGTTAATTGACAAAAAACTATATAAATCATTTTCATAAGACAATGTATGCGATTAGTCTGAATAGATCATAGCGCATCTTTTCTTTTTTCTGAATTCTGAACATTTGCATGCATGAACATTGTGGAACTAGTATTGATGAGCAAGCTTTTAAGAAATTAAATGAAACCTTGCAATCACACATCCCTTTCTTAGTTTAACTTATCAAACACCTCAAAGTTGTAGGTTTCATGAAGATCCCATCCTCGTGTCCTTTAAGCACTGTCTAACCATGATGTAATAAGCATATATGTTCAAGTGATGTAGATATATATTAATGGTCGTTATCAGCACCAACAATATATGTAACTATGTGATAAGCAATTGCTCACCTAAAATGGTTAAATTCTGATATAAAACGTTGACGAATGATGTAAATTGTTATGTATCTGAAGTTATTTTGGATCAGTATCACACATTCATATATTTTTAAGCATTAGGTGCAGTATGTCCATCAAATACCGATCAGATTACTTTTGATGACGAGTGAATTGTGTTGGCATAGTGAGTATATTCATCAGGTAAAATATATACTTGGTTCATTTTAGTTTCTCGAATTTCTATACATTTGAAACTAATTTGTACCTGTGAAGTGTACAAATATCCATTTCATGTGTGTGTTCTCCAACATTTGAACCAATAAAATGTAAATACTTTAAGTTATAAAAAATGAAGTCTCCTTTGAATAATTTCTTGTATTGCATATGTGAGAAAGTATACGTTTCCTTTAAAAAAACCTGAGTACATGGAAAAAAGTTTGAGATTCTAACGTTTTGGGTTTTACCAAATAACAATAAGATCGGATCATACATTACAACTGAAGTCAAGATGAAGTCAAGATGCAAATTTTCTTTCTCTACTTCTGCGCTTGCACATCAACACACGTTACAACTTACCAACAGATATCAACTTTTTGAAATTTTCCTTATTCTGTAAATAGATAAAGTATGGGCTATATACCTGACAAACATTTTTGTTTAAATAGAAGTAGCTGAACGACTGGCTTATGAACGCCTTGATTCTTTTTTCAGTTTGGGTTAAACAAGCCTAGAAGTTATAGAAATATAATTAACGATCCGAAATAGACCGATGGATTTGTAGGCAATATAAGGCATGCTTGATGCGCTATGTCAGAATATACGAAATTTGTCGTGGCTTTAAACTTTACAGGATATAAACATATATTGGATCATGATCATGAATTTAATTACTTTTACAACTACTTGTCTTCCACTTCAAAGCAAGAAAATTTTTATGTTTGTTTTTTTTAAAAAATCCAACGATATGATTGTGTGAAAACATGCCATCAAGCATTACAGTTGAGATTTGAGTGACATAAAGTTGAGCTAGAACAGAGATGTGCATAAAACTGTAAAATACTTGTGCATATACAATCTAAATGGCGAAATACTCGTTCCCGTAATATATTGGCAGTGATACCTTTTTCAGCTTCATCCTGCATAAAATGTTCCCTAGGAATATATACACCATTCTTCTCTCTTTTAGCATATACCTCTGGTTCGGGGAAAAAAACAAGTTGTAATTAGGATCAGTCTCCACATCATTGGAGAATAGATGTAATGACCAACATGCATTTCAACTTCTTCAAGAATTGGTTGTTCAAATTTGCTATTTCTGTCTATATCCATAGGTTCACTTTGTTAAACAAAAAGAAATTTCAACTAAAAAGATTGAACTTACAAACTTCATTCAAATATAATCACAACTAGGGTGGAGCTGCACAAACCTTGTTTAAGCCGGTCAATTTCAGAGTATAAATCCTTGATCAATGCAGACTTCATCATTTTCTTGTTAACCTGGGAAAAACAGGAAAAACAACACAAGTTCAGGTCCCATATTCCTAAAAACCTAGATTTTTCTTAGCCTTAAACACATGATTCACCTCTGGCTTATTCCTGATATGCTTCGCCCTGTATGCATAATCTAAGGTGCTCAGTGTCTCTTCCAAGCAGTGAACTGAAGGCGATATGGTGGCTATGATGCATGTTTTTACCTCCCAGTGAATCCCTCAGTAATCTTGTCAATTTGCTATCTCTGGGAACGCATACAGAGATGCAATACCAAAGTTTAGCCTAAGATGCACCGTAAATTTCAGAAGCAACAAGAAACAGATTGTTTGTGAGGAGAAGCACCTATAAGGAATGTGGACAGAATGCTCCACAAGAGCATTTATAACTCGACCAAGGGTAAGCAAGCTTTTATTGATCTCCCCAGCTTCCCTTGCTCTTCCCTGCATTCATATATGCAAGTCAATTTGAGATGTGGCCATTATTCTTAATAATATTCTCTGCTTCAATTTTCAACAGTATAATCGTTGATTAATACTCACATCTCTAGCCCCAGACCGCATAATGTTCTCAGAAATCCAGATGCACGAGTATTAATCATAAATGGGAATCATCAACCACCGCCATTCTTCATTGGCATCAATCAGAATAAAACGTTGATAGCTTATCAAGACACATGCAAAAACTAATTGAGTTTAGTTCGTACTATAATGAAACATGCTTAAACGACTATCTTCATCTAAGTAAATTGCTAAAAAGGTAGTTTTCTGGAAAATAGTCCAGGGCACTAATATTATTATGAAGTGAAAAATGTAATTAGATTATCTAAAAATAAAGCAAGCAGACTTAACCATCTGGATCGTTTTTGCTTTAGATTAGTGTTTCTGTATTGGAAATGATGCTATTGTTGAACAAAAACTTAAAATAAAATGGTTGAACAACGATACAAAAACCCCCATCCCATGAAAAGTGCGCAAATATTGGTATGTTATTACGATATTTGATTTCATGGGGTTTAGCAGCAAAATCAATAAATAAGAAGTTTACAATAGTTTCCTGAAAATGGCATCAGATTCTATGCTCAGCAAGTGCAGCAATAAAGTTATTAAGACAATTGAATATGACAAGTTACAGAAAAAAGAAGTCATGTTCGAGGTATATGCAGGAAGCTCTACAAAAACTTCATGAACTCGGAAAACAATCGGGAACTCATCAAGATACCGCACACTAGCCCTAATTATCCGCATGAAATCCACTTCGAAGGTAATATCGGGTCGAGTGCACAACATAGCATTCATTAAGCCTACAATGGCACTTAAATATGGGACCCACATTATCCGCTCATTATCCGCTCATGCTCTTGTGTTGTCTTCAAACATTGTTCTAGGTTAGGGCCATAATTGTCAACAAGAACAGTGTCAACAAGTTTCAGGTTGTGCATATTAAATCTTTCAAGACTTGTGTATACCTCTAAGGATCCTCTTAAAGGGATCCTTAAGGATATCAAATCCCAAACCATAACTCCCATCAGACATATTCTTCATGTTAAAATAAAAGAAGATCTCCTCCTTGGTTGCATCAATATCTATCTTTTGTTAAAACCCATTAATATGTCATCAGCATAGTGCCTGGTTCATATCTAAACTTTTCAACGACATGCGTAAAATACATGCAATAATCTACCTCGACCATCTTAAATTCATATGTATTGCTTGATTAAATGTCAGATATATTGTCAAGAACATTGCATCAATCGATAAATTAAGCGTTTACGCCTATAAGTTTTGTGATCATAATCTGTAAATACGAACCCCTCAAGTTGATCTATAAGAATATCTTACAACTAGCTTTTCATGGAGAAATACTATCAAAACACCAATTTAAACAAGCTCCAAAAGCATTTGACTGACAATCGTCAAAACCGAGTGAATCAAAATAAACCTCTCCACTAGGATGCAAGTTTCATCATAATCTACCCTCTTACATGCCATAGCCTTTCCCCGCAAGGTGAATAATAATCACTCCCAATCAAGGTAGAGATAATGCTATGAATTGTGAATACTTATTCAGGGAAGCAAAACCAAGAATATTTGTAATTGAATTCAATCATATAGTAGCACATATAGAGACAAGTTAAAGAAATGCATCTTTTAAGGAGGAACTTGAAGCAATGTGTTACTAGTGTTATACACTTAAAAATTGACTAATTAGGGTAAGTCCATGCTAGTCAAATTTACTTTAATGTAATATCAGCACGACAATAGCAATGACAATGATGAGAACAAAACCTTTATCCCAAAGGTTTGAGGTCACCTATAAGAATCTAAAATTCATTTTTTGGCATTCAATATTGCTAAGGATCGTAGTATCATGCATTAAAGAAACAATTATTATATCCTTTTTAAACTGCATTAATTCATGTTATCATATGATACAACCAGATGGTAACCAATTTGTGCCTATAACTTTTAACCGGTCACAAATTCATGATATCCTTTAATGGATTTAGATTTATATTGCTGATGATGAGGCTATGACTCTTTTATGTAATCTTTTTGCAAGGCACACATTTAATCAAAATCCATTTGTCCTTGTTCGTCTGCTTCGACTCGTCAAGGTCCACAGCCATGACCTTGAATGTGCTGATGGAGACTCTCACATGGCCTACACCGGCATTCGCCTTCTTCAAGCTGCCGTCGAAGAATGCCGAGCTCGGGCATGACGCTCATGAGCTCGAGTTATGTCAGAAAAATCAAATAATAGTTTGTCAAAAAAGAGTTCCGGATAGTTTTTGTGTAATTTACTATGTAATTTCTTTAAAACGCATGAAAGAAAAGGGTATTTCCTTAAAAATTAGTGTTTTTTGCAACATAAAAGCTTTGCGGATGACCACTCGGAATATTAATAGATCACATGAAATAGGGAGTCAAAAAACGTTCTATAAACTGGAACTAAAACCATAACAAAATGAGCTCACAAGACAAAATGCTGCAAATGCCCACGAAATACATTTCACATGAAAAGAGATGGAACAAAACATACCTGTTCATAGCAAATCGTCACATTGTATTTGCATCAAATTATTCCCATCAGCAACACCCTTCAGACCAAAGTTGTAAAAACAAGTGAATAGAAAACATGAGAACAAAGGATGAATGCAGGGATATAGCCCAGATAAAACCATATGCACGTTTTGTGCATCATTGTGTTGGAGAAGTAAAAATGGTTTGGGTCACAAAAAAATAGAGTACCAAAATTCCGAGTTTATGTGCAATATAATATCAACAATGTTCTGAATGCTACACTTTGCATAATTGTTTTAAAATTCTCAAACCATTAAGCAAACAAAAATTACTCCTAAAAACTAGAACCCAAAGTAAGAGGGTGACAAAGTTATGGCAGAGTGAATCTGAATATCATTGAGCAAATAAAATAAGCTTTTGTTTTACATGAATGAATCAATTAAATACACAGTAGCTTAGAAATAATGCAATAGTTCACTGGCTTTAAAGAAAGTTATGAACATAATGAGCAACCTTCCTACTGCTTGGGTACGATGTCTTTCTAAAATATGAGATTTCTCAGCATATAAAAAGACAATCACCAACAATCAGAATTCGTTGGCTCTGAGTGAAACCAGTGACTGACCACCTCTACAAAGAATTCGTTGTCAAGAGATGCAGGTTCACAAGAAATAAAAAAGATAACTTGAATCAGATCTCACCGACCCAGGCTTCGAGCACCGCCGGAGCTCGATCCTCGTCAGATCTCACCGACCCAGATGGAAGGCCTGACAACTCCCAGATTTCACCCTAGGGTTTGAGCACAGCCGGAGATCGATCCTCGTCGACCCGGCGCATCAGATCTTACTGACCCAGATGCAGAGCCTGTAGGAGCTCGACCCTCGCCTACTCGCCGCCGAGGGACGGATGTCGCTTCCAGACGTCCAGATCATGGTTGCCGACTGTCGATCGACCCAAAAACAGGCTTCCCCAGCAACGTCGAACCAAAATCGACCTATACCACCATCATACTGTGGAGATCGAGACATAGGTTGTGGAGGCGGAGAAGGGAGGCGACGAGAGAGTGGAGGAGGAGACCGAATGAGACGACGACGAGGTCGCCCTTTGGGTCGTCGAGAAGATCGGCGATGATATGCTCTTCGAAGGGGTGGATCTAAATTTGAGTCACATTCAAAAATTTTAGGAGACGAAAAAATTCGGCCGCGCTCTTTTTCTCGTGAAGGTTGACAGCGATGGCACATATAAGCGATGTCTATTCTCTCTAGCTTTAATAGCACTGATAGATAGAAGCGCTTTCTATTATCTTTTTTATTATGGGTGCCTCTAATAACAGCGTTTGTAGATAGAAGCGCTGTCTATTATTTAGCCTTTAACAACGTTTGCAAAAAGAAGCGCTGTCTATTATTTAGACTTTAACAACGCTTGCAAAAAGAAGCGATGTCTATTATCCAATCTTTAACAGTGCTTGCAGAAAAAAGCGATGTCTATTATATGTGCCTCTAATTAATAGCGCTTATAATTGGCAAGCACTGTTAAAGGTGTGCGATTAAAGGTGCTTTTTGTAGTAGTGTCTAACATTATCCAGAAAGAATTTGAGATGAGTCACATGGGTGAACTCAATTACTTCCTCGGTCTTCAATTCAAACAAATGAAGGAAGGAATCTTCATTCACCAAAGCAAGTATTCTAAAGAACTCATCAAGCGTTTTGGTTTAGAAAGTTCTGCAGAAAAACGTACTCCGATGAGTACATCTACTTCTCTCGACAAAGATTTAAATGGTAAGAGTATTGATCAACGTCTTTATAGAGGTATGATTGGCTCCTTACTTTATCTAACTTCAAGTAGACCAGACATCTTGTTTTCAGTATGTTTATGTGCACGTTTTCAAGCAGATCCTAAGTTTTCACATTTAACTGCCGTAAAAAGGATTATTAGATATGTTAAGCATACTTCTGATTTTGGTTTATTTTACCCTAAATCAAGCACATTTGATTTAATATCATATAGTGATGCAGATTTTGCTGGTTACAAATCAGACCGTAAAAGTACCAGTGGTACATGTCACTTTTTAGGACTTGCTTTAGTCTCTTGGTTTAGCAAAAAGCAAAACTTTATTTCATTATCTACACCCGAGGCAGAATATATTGCCGTCGGTTTAGCATGTGCTCAAATTTTATGGATGAAACAAACTATTTCAGACTATGGTATTGATTGCTCAACATGCTCTATTATGTGTGATAATACTAGTGCTATTAATTTATCTAAGAATCATGTGCATCATTCACGTACAAAACATATTGATCTACGTCATCATTTTCTAGATGATCATGTTCAGAAAGGAGATATTATTTTGAAATTTTTTTCAACTGAACATCAAGTTGCCGGTATTTTGACTAAGCCTTTGAAGGAGGAATCTTTCATTAAGCTTAGAAGAAATCTGGGCATTATTAGTGAATCAGAATTTGATTTATAAGTATGTTCATTTCTTTTGATTTTTGTGAATTTTTCTGTAATTTTTTGGCCAATATTTATTTTTAGCTGGCTACAAAATTTCGTAGCCTGCTAATTTTAAACTCTTCTGTCTTCTCCGTTTTGTGACTATCTGTTTGTCTTTTAATTATTGACCCCTGTGTTTCGGATTTTTTTCTTATAACTCTTCATATACGGGTTTGGCATTTTTTTAAGAGAGAACAAATTTTTTTTACAAAAAACAATAATAATCTACTTACCCTTTATCTGTTCTGTTCTCACTTGCTTCTCTGTCTCGAAATTGGGTCAATTTTTATTACCTCTTCTCCTTGGAATTTGCTCAAGATATCATTTGATTGCTCTTTCTCTAATGCCCACTTATCTTGCCAAGTGGCATCTTCTCATTTGCCTTTCCTCCACTACACCCTGCTTCTTCACGTTGAAAAAGACATGGCATTCATTTTGCCTTGAGAAGAGGTTACAAATGAAGCCAAATGAAGCCCAAGAGGATACACCAATCGTTCTCTCTATATTGTGTATTAACACTTCATTTCAATTTTTTTTTAAAAACATCTTGGATTTTAATTACCTCTCTCCATTAAAACCCTTCCACCAACCGTCCTTTTTGCCTTGCAATGACAATACTCCATTAACTTTTGGCTTTTTGTTATTTCTTCCAACACACCAACCGACCCTATCACATTCATTTCGGCCTTGACCCATTACAACTCTCACCGATTTCCAATGACCTTGGGACTATAAACTATTTATTCTTTTTAATGACTTTCTATCTATCGTACTTACACTTAGTTTTTATTTTAATATTTGTTTATATGTTGTTTTTAAAACCAATGGATGTTTTCGAAACCGCCTCTTGCGTTTCTTCTTCTTCCCATCTGTTCGGTTTCTACATTTTGAATTTTTCAGTTGCTCTAACCCATTCGGTTTTAGCAACCTCTTCCACTACTCTTATCCTGGCAACTGATCGATCCCTCTTTCCTTCTATTTATTTGTTTCCCCTTCTATTTTTTCTCCCATTTTCTGTTCATTCCTCTTCTTCCTTGCATTATCTTTTCTCTCATCTCCAACATGGCTGAACCACCTCCTCCTTCCCATGGCGATCAGTTTCGATCTCAGGCCGCCAATGATCGCTACTTGTCCTTCGAAGCTATACGTTTCCACCCTGAACGCTATCTCGACTACGGCACGGTCGCGATGATGAATGTGAAGGACATCCTTGTGGTTGTGGGCCTTCATCAAATATGGTCCTTAGCCAACAAAGTCCCCTACTATCCCACACCTGTCCGTGAGTTTTACACCAATCTTGAGCCCTCGATTCAGCGCAGCCAAAAGCATTTCACAACCATGGTCTGTGGCGTTTCTTTCACTGTCACTGGGAACACCATTGCCACCATTATCAATCAGCCACCCAATTTCATTGGCCATCTTTCCTTCCCAATGAACGAGCCTACTGTTCTAGCAAAATTAGCCCCTAAATATACTCCTCACATGTCCACCGCCAAACTCCATCCAAAGGCTCGGCTTCTACATAAGATCATTATCAACAATCTGCTGCCCAAGGCCGGATCTATTAACTATCTCAGTAACACCCACGAACACTGTCTGTATGTAATTTTGGTCGGCTTTCCTATTCATTGGGGCCATCTTCTTCTTCACACCCTCTCAAAACGTGTTTCCACTCATTTCTACTTACCCAGCCTGATCCCTTTGATTCTTCTGCGTTTGTAGTTCTAACGGATGGTGAATACTTGATTCAGAATGAGGTTAACATTGATGAGTGTACTATTCACAGTATGGGACTTCCAGATCACGATTCTACTTCCTCCGACTCCGACTCCGACGCAGACGATGACGATGTCGATGATGACACCGCCCAGCCTACTGCTCCGACCCCCACACCTCATGCACCAACGGCATTTCTGGGATGCTCTCGTTCCAAGTGCGGCAAGAAGTTTCTTGTTTCAAAAGACGACGTCTCTCCTTCCCGAGAGACCAACGCTATTCTCCTCCGTCGTCTCTCTGAATAAGTATCCGAGGGTTTGCTGGCATCCAAATCCAAATGAGTTCTTATGACGCTACGCTAAAACACCACTTTGAGGTTCTCGACCAAATCCAAGTCAATCAGTCCGAACTCCGTTCCGCCCTCGAAGCCCAAAATATACTTCCCACTTGTCGCACCCGCCCTCGTCGTTCCTCCCCTGGCTCCTTGATCGTGCCCCGGTATGCACACGCACCCGGGACAAGCGACTCGTAGTCTTACCGCAAGCGTACGGTGTAGTGGCGAGCGGGTATCGAACTCAGGGAGAAACAATGACAGTGTCTTCTTCTAATCACCTAGCTATCGAAATGGTCAAGAATAATTTGGGGTAAAATTGTCACAATCGTTCGTATATCGATAGAAATATCAATGAAATAAAGCGCTTAGGGATAGGGAATCCCCGCTACAAACCGTATCTCATCATTGTGATTCGTAGGTTACATCATTGCTAGACTTGAATTTTAGGTGAACTAGTCACAACTAAATGTAGAACCAAGCTCACGCTCTGGCGCTATTGCCGGTCTATAGCAAACCTAGGTTAGGGCCCAATCTCTTGCAAAACCTAACCTAAGTCGCTAGCGTGAAGAATGACATCATCGTTCAACCGTAGCTCGAGCCCACTCTCGTACAAACTCGAGCTACGACCTAGGTTGAGATAGTTCCTACCCGTCCAATCTCTTGCAAACGGATATTGGTATAGAAATACGATTAAAAATCCTAGCTTTGGCCCAATCTCTTGCAAACCAATTCTAGAAAAGTCCAATCGTAAATCTAAATCGAATTTCTAGGGCTTCCTATCAATTGGGACCCAATCTCTTGCAAATCCCAATCGATATGAATCCCTAGATACCCGTAATTTATCAATCCCAACCTAACCCTAATCAATTCTAGCAAGAATTTCACCAATTCATCACAATTCAGAAATAGGGTTCATAGGGTCATCCATATGCCCTAGGACGATAAAACTACTCACTAATCATCATGCAATTCATAAGAAATTCAATAGCAAAATCAACACAATTCATTGCAATAGAGAAATTATCAACAAAAATAGAGTTTTTGATGAGAAAAGAGACAAACCAATGAGAATCCAATAGCATCCAACAAAAGTCCCCTTTCTAATCTCTCCAAAAAGCCTAAATCTAATTATCTAAAAAGCTCTCTAAAAAGGCTGCAAAAAGTATCAAAAAGTTCTCCTAAACTAGGGCAAAAACTGGGTTTAAATACCCCTCAAAATCGCCCAAAAAATCGTGACAAAAATGCCCCTGCGCAGCCCAGAAATCGCATTTTAAGCAGCATGCGGGGCGGCTCACTCGGCCGAGTGACAAATGTCACCGGCCGAGTTACAAACCCTATAAATTTACAGTAAGTTGGGACTTTTCGGGGGTCTGTCTTCGGGAGTGACTCGGCCGAGTGGATCTACTCACTCGGCCGAGGGGCATTTCTTGCTCGGCCGAGTCGGAACTGTCAAAAGCCTGTACATTTACAGTAAGTCGGCCTCTTTTGAAGTGGATTTTCCCATGCCACTCGGGTGAGGGGATTTCCATGCTCGACCGAGTGGACTATCGTCACTCGGCCGAGTGCACACCGATTTCATTCTGTTGATGCGTGTCACGCCCCGCTTCCCAAAAATGTGGAGACGAGACGTGAGAAGGTCCGCTCAGACTTGAAGCTGTGAAACTCCAAGTCTGATAAGCGTATAAATTATCATATGGCAGGTCCTTGCAACGCAAACAAAACAACAATAATAATAGAGGAAAGAGACAAAAGGGAAATCTCTGAATATCCATTGAATGAATTACAATATCACAGAAAAGCCACCATGCAAAAAGGAAAAGAGTCTAAGGCCCAACATGCCCTACAAAATATAACATACAAAACAAAGGTGCCACGCACCGACAACTAACAGCAAACCTAAACAAAGAAGTGAACACGAGCGGTCTTCAAGACAGGCCCCTGGTGTCCACTCACCACCACAGCAAACATCAGCATCAGCAACACCATATCCCCTGCAACAAAGCTCTGGCTCTGGGTCTAACATGTGACACCCAAAAGAGAGAGGGGCACATGTCAGCAAGTCTGGAAAGACTTGTGCAAGGAAACTGAAAGTGAACTAGCAACCTAGCAGTTATAGTATGATGCATAGCATGGCAAGTATAGTATGGAAGCAACAAGTAAGGTAAAGTGCAAGTAACAAGTAGCAAGTAGCAAGTATATCATGGATAACAAGTTTTACAAGTAAAACATGGACAAGTACAAGTGGTAGGTGTGACATGTATTGTCAAGTAACAAGTACAAGGGATCACCCACACATGGATGCCCTATTGCCCGCAGGCTGTATTCAAGTACAAGTCAAGTAAATCACGTCAAGTAAACACGTCATGCACAGAGATTCCGCATGTTGGCTAGAGTGGCTGATCGGGCTAACTCCTAAGCTCAAGTGACCGTTTATCTCTACCCCTCCAACGTGTGTCGAGCCAGGGCATTACCCACGAACACGGAATGCTCGCTTCTGGAACACGAGCCAGGAAGTGTGTTTAACACGTATGGCATAGGGTTGTGCCCACGAAAAGTGGGTGCCTAGCCGGAACAAGTAGGTCGGGCATTGGCTATCAACCAACACATGGCCCGCTTCTGGAACACGAGCCAGGAAACACAAGTATTGTAGCGTGTGCTACGAATGCGACATTCACATGGATGGCATGTAGTAAGGCGTACAAATAAGGAATTAGACATGGAAATTTAATATGCATGAACAACAAGTTAAAAGGGTTGGGTCTAGCTTCGTTGTCAAGCTAGATCAATTGAGGTGACGGATCTAGTTTCGTTGTCAAGCTAGATCAAAGGCGTCCAGACAGCTATCCTTTCACTGTCTAGTCTCTTTTACGCTAAAGCAAGGTAATGGCCTAGGACATGGCCCAATTCAAAAGATAGCAAGTTTCACTTGCCTGGCACCGAGGAGAACGATCAACGAAGGCACATCACACAAATTTGTTATCTACAGGAATGGATCACTGTCATGGAAAAACAACATTAGAATGGTAACTAATCCGTATTCACAATCGAACCCTACGATTTCTAATGATCCATTTTATTAGGGTTTCACAAATATCAAGTGTGGGTTATGAGATTATTAAAGGAAGAATACTACCCGTGAAGAAGCGGAGGAACGACACCGAGAACTACGACAACGGAAGAACGATCCGACTCAGATCTGGAAATGGGGAAAATCTGAAGAAATGGGTTTGGATGATGCTTTTGGGGATTTGATGATGGTTTGAGGTTGAGGAGAGGTAGGATATGTGAAATGAGGGTTTGGATGATGATGGATGAGCTTGGGATGAAGGATCAATGGTTTGGGAAGAAGGGGGCTCAATGGGGGAGAAATTAGGGTTTGGGGTGATGAGGAAGAAGAAGAAAACGTTTGGGGCGTATTTATAGAAAAGTGTGGCGGCTAGGGCAAAACTAGGGTTTCCTGGGCTGATTAGTCGGTCAAAGAAGGATTGGTGACCGACTAGCTTAGCATCTAGTCGATCGATGGTTGTTCTTAGACCGACTAAGAGTAAACAGTAGCTCGCTCAGGAAAACTGGACTATGAGTTAGTCGGTCTGTGAAGGCTTGTCAACCGACTAGTTGGAGAACTAGTCGGTCGGTGAGTGTTCATTGACCGACTAAAGGATGAATTCTGAGAGAGATCATGGAAATGAGAGTTAGTCGGTCTGAGAAGGATTCCTGACCGACTAGTTTAGCATCTAGTCGGTCGATGGTTATTCTTAGACCGACTAAGAGTAAACCGTAACTCCTGAATAATTGATTGAATGAACTAGTCGGTTCTAGTTGATTTCCTGACCGACTAGATTGGAATCTAGTCGGTCGGTTGATCTTCTTGAACCAACTAACGTGCACGAAAAGTCTCGAAATGGAGCGCGAAGGTCCGGGATGAATTCTAAGGTTTCTAGGATCAACCTATCGCTAAGATATGATCGATATGAAGCTCGTCACGAGTGACTTACTCCGAGTTCAATGATTCTAAGGAAGAAGCTAGAAGATCACATCAAAAGGAATGAAAACGAAAGCTAGGAAATCTCAACGAGATGAATGAAAGCGAGAACTATGGAAATGGAAACCACACAAGGAGAGAACCCACCATCACAAGCAAAACACACTGATAATCCAATCATACAAAAACCAGTCGTTACATCCTGCCCACCTTAGAATAAAGTCCGTCCTCGGACTTTCTAACATATATATAGTCGCTCTGGTAACTACCCTCAACCAATATCACTTCATAAATTCAACCAAGTACTTTCATTTCGAGTGCTTATATATATATGCACTAGAAATCAAATATTACTACCACTACACACATATTTTCACGCACATAGTACACTCATACTTATTATAGTCAATCAATTTCATACACGTATTTCAATCACATATATATAGTCAATATATTTATACAACAATAAACACTTATTACTTACTATAAGAAAATAACCAAGCCTCTCTTATTTGAAAATAATTTCACATTTCTTTTTTTTGTCATTCAAATACATGCAAATATTTCACCATATTTTCACCTCACATATAGTCCTATAACTATATATTGGTATAGCCACCCACAATCGTGTGCGTAACACAACCAAGCACAAACAACTCAAACACCATACATACATCATCCATCACTATTCACCACCACATACAATTATACCAAAGTACATAGAGTATACCCACTCAAGCTTGAGTGAGACTCAAATCATAGCAGGATATTTATATGCGTAACACAGTATCCATACACATACCAATACCACTCCAAGGCATACACATCCACGTATCACATATTTTCACACCATATCCATCCATTTATAATTACCATATCAACACATCAACTACATACAAGTTTAAGAGATGCAATAGTCGGGTATACCTCCTGATATACACGCATATGACATCTCATAAAACTAGTAGTACCAATCAAAATTATCATTCTGTTATCATACGTATATCACATCATCCTCAAGCAGAAAATTACCTACACACAACATACAAATGCCAACACCCATACCACTATATACACACCACGAAATCAACACTACGACGACATAACCACTTAACTAATGGGCCCACCAAACTATAACAAGGTTGACATAGGCAACGACAAGCTCTATGGGCTAGACAATAGGAAAGAACCGAACCTAGATCATGACGAATAGAAAGATCGAAAAACATGGGTTCAGCGAGGACGAAGATAAGGAGCCAAATTTGGTTAGGGGAATCAGGGTAAGACTGTGAATGTTTAGGTGGAAAGATGATGCAATGATACCCTTAAGGAATACGTAAAGAAGGCAGTGTAAACAACGTAAGTTAAAATACGTGAATTTGAAGACCGTTGTACTTCAAAAAGTCGGAGTCCTCGTTGTATAAAATTATTTAGAGGTCGATAAACAAGTTGTTTGAAAACGAGTTTGAGACGAATATACGTAATAAGAGGAAAAGTGGTTTATTGGCTTATATAGGATCATCATGAGGAAAAAGGAAATCATTTACTCGAACATTAAAACATAGGTCAGAAATGTTGTGCGGCAGCAATCTAAAAATTTTGGAAAAGTTTTGAGATTCGAAGATTGAAATCAGATCAAGTATAGTGTGGAGAATTTAAGCGCATGCTAAAGGTTTTCCAAATCTTAAAACTGAAGAGAAATCCCAAATAAACCATATCGAAAATACTTTTAGAGAAATCCGGATTTCCCAACAAAAATTGATTTATACAAGATCTTAATGTACGAACAAAACTAATGTGGTACCGATATAAAAAAAAATTGAAGTCATATTTTAGAAATTATCTTAAAAGTGTGTATGGTGTATGGAAAGATAATATCTTAGTAGTATGGAAAGAGAAAAGGATATTTAAACTCATCAAGTTAGTATTAAAACTTTTAAACCGTTTTATGAAGGGTCTAAGTCAGGAATGATTTCGAAGTAGTAAATTTTTTTTATACAAAAATCTGAAATATGGAATATGTTGAGCATAAAATCGACTTGCTAAAAGCCGAAGTCCAAAGGGACATGAAAAGTTTATTAAGAGTAAGCACGAGGTGTTTTCGAATAGAATTTTAATGGCACAAGTAAGAAAAGAAATTATGAATCGAGTTAGGAAAATAGAAATACGGTTCAGAATGAAATTGGTATATGAAAAGGGACAAGACACTTATATCGATACGAAAGTATATGCTGAAAATATTATAAACTTCTAATCTAAAAATCTCAACACAAGTTTCGATATTTAAAAACATAAATAATTTAAATCGGCGAAGGAGCATGAAACCTTACATATATCAAAAGTGTTTCGAACAAATTTAAACTTAACGAAAGAAGAAGATCGAAGATACTTTTAGGGAAATAAGGATTCGCCAAAAGAACGTGTTGGTATAAAAACTTTTGAAGTACTAGTACGACGAACCTATAATTGATATATACACAAATTAGTTGAAGTTCATTCAGTTTGGAAAAATACCCATAAAGGCATGTAAGATAAGTGGTTAAAATAAATTTTTGCAGTTAGGAAAAAGAACGGTATATCGAACCATCAGGATAGTAATAAAGTTTTAAAATCGAAATGCGAAAGATACATTGTTAGAAAAATAGTACAAGATAGTAATTTTAAAATTACGACCAAAAGTCTTCAAAATTCAAGAACGACTTTTAACTCCATCGAAATTTAGGGAGACATATTCAAAGAAGTTTAGAACAAAATTTAAATTGAGTGAAACTTCAAATAAGGAAAGCATTCGAAAATAACTTTGGAAGAATCAAGATTTGCAACGGAAAACATTTGAAAGATCAAGGATAATTGCAATGAGGTGGTCATGTGAATTGAGGACAAGGGAAGTGGTTATGGAAACGTAATTTTCCAAAAATCTGTAGTCGGGAAAATGTTTGAACATAACTTTGATTTGTTGAAAGCTGAAATCATCTGTGACTTGAAAAGTATATTAAGTGAGCGTGACGAGTCATTTGAATAGCATAAATAAGAAAGGAAAATTCATAAATCAAATTTGGAAAATAGAATTACGGCTCAGAATTAAATCGATTTATGAAAAGGGACAAGATATTCAAATAGGTATGAAAGGTATAGGCTGTAAAACATTATAAAACAGTAATCAAAATCTCGTCAAAACTTTCGAATTTCAAAAATTAATTTAAGTCAACGAAAGAGTATGAGATACAAGTATACATATAACAATTGAAATTCCATTTAGCTTGGAAAAGATTTTAAAGTATGTATGCTATGCGATTAAAATGGATCTCATAGCTAGAAAATGGTATATCGAATTTTCCAAAATAGTATTGGAGTCTTTAAACCGATATGCGAAAATATAGACAAGAAAATGGTTACGAGATAGCAATTATAATTACAACCATTAGACTCCGAAATCTACAAGGAATTTTGACTCAATCGAAAAGTGAGAAATTCAAGTATATACGTAGCGAGTTTAAGACAAAATTTAAACTTAGCGAAAACTTTAATAAGGAAAATAGAAAAATAACTTTAAAAGAAATTAAGCTTTGCGAATGGGGACATTCGAAGGATCAACGATTATAGAAACGTGGTGGTCATGGGAATCGAGGCAAGGGATTTGGTCGGATGATCAAAGCATAAATACGCCTAGGAAATGACTTAGGAAAATCTACGGGAAACCCCTACGGTCAACCAGCTAAAGATTATGGAACTAAATGCTAAGACTCCCTAAGGGCTAGACAGCGATGAAATGAGTTCAGCTTGGTCCGAAATCGATGAACCCAAGCGAGAGACCAAAGAATTCTAGAAGTCTATCCTAGTCAAAGCTAGACAGGAACCACTAAGGTAACTCCTACGAAGACCAAATCAACTCCTAGCGGGAGTCTAACTAACAATCAGGGGCCTCTAACTAGCAAGCACGGACGTCTATCTAAGTCTAGCTGGGGTCATGATCTAATGGGTTCCTACTAAGCTGAGACAGATGCCCTAACACGTCTACCAGCTACCTAAGGCATATGAACGCTAATAAAACTAGACTCCGGGCTTATAACTTGGATGTTCTAATTCATTTAATGGACATTCTTTAATTATTATCGTTGTTCCGATAGTTCGCATTTGCAAATGGACCTGCATGGGCCACCAATAAAACCTGTCACGCCCCGCATCCCAAAAATGTGGAGACGAGACGTGAGAAGGTCCGCTCAGACTTGAAGCTGTGAAACTCCAAGTCTGATAAGCGTATAAATTATCATATGGCAGGTCCTTGCAACTCAAACGAAACAACAATAATAATAGAGGAAAGAGACAAAAGGGAAATCTCTGAATATCCCTTGAATGAATTACAATATCACAGAAAAGCCACCAGGCAAAAAGGAAAAGAGTCTAAGGCCCAACATGCCCTACAAAATATAACATACAAAACAAAGGTGCCACGCACCGACAACTAACAGCAAACCTAAACAAAGAAGTGAACACGAGCGGTCTTCAAGACAGGCCCCTGGTGTCCACTCACCACCACAGCAAACATCAGCATCAGCAACACCATATCCCCTGCAACAAAGCTCTGGCTCTGGGTCTAACATGTGACACCCAAAAGAGAGAGGGGCACATGTCAGCAAGTCTGGAAAGACTTGTGCAAGGAAACTGAAAGTGAACTAGCAACCTAGCAGTTATAGTATGATGCATAGCATGGCAAGTATAGTATGGAAGCAACAAGTAAGGTAAAGTGCAAGTAACAAGTAGCAAGTAGCAAGTATGTCATGGATAACAAGTTTTACAAGTAAAACACGGACAAGTACAAGTGGTAGGTGTGACATGTATTGTCAAGTAACAAGTACAAGGGATCACCCACACATGGATGCACTATTGCCCGCAGGCTGTATTCAAGTACAAGTCAAGTAAATCACGTCAAGTAAACACGTCGTGCACAGAGATTCCGCATGTTGGCTAGAGTGGCTGATTGGGCCAACTCCTAAGCTCAAGTGACCGGTTATCTCTACCCCTCCCACGTGTGTCGAGCCAGGGCATTACCCCCGAACACGGAATGCTCGCTTCTAGAACACGAGCCAGGAAGTGTGTTTAACACGTATGGCATAGGGTTATGCCCACGAAAAGTGGGTGCCTAGCTGGAACAAGTAGGTCGGGCATTGGCTATCAACTAACACATGGCCCGCTTCTGGAACATGAGCCAGGAAACACAAGTATTGTAGCGTGTGCTACGAATGCGACATTCAACATGGATGGCATGCAGTAAGGCGTACAAATAAGGAATTAGACATGGCAGTTTAATATGCATGAACAACAAGTTAAAAGGGTTGGGTCTAGCTTCGTTGTCAAGCTAGATCAATTGAGGTGACGGATCTAGTTTCGTTGTCAAGCTAGATCAAAGGCGTCCAGACAGCTATCCTTTCACTGTCTAGTCTCTTTTACGCTAAAGCAAGGTAATGGCCTAGGACATGGCCTAATTCAAAAGATAGCAAGTTTCACTTTCCTGGCACCGAGGAGAACGATCAATGAAGGCACATCACACAAATTTGTTATCTACGGGAATGGATCACTGTCATGGAAAAACAACATTAGAATGGTATCTAATCCGTATTCACAATCGAACCCTACGATTTCTAATGATCCATTTTATTAGGGTTTCACAAATATCAAGTGTGGGTTATGAGATTATTAAAGGAAGAATACTACCCGTGAAGAAGCGAAGGAACGACGCCGAGAACTACGGCGACGGAAGAACGATCCGGCTCAGATCTGGAAATGGGGAAAATCTGAAGAAATGGGTTTGGATGAGGCTTTTGGGGATTTAATGAGGGTTTGAGGTTGAGGAGAGGTAGGATATGTGAAATGAGGGTTTGGATGATGATGGATGAGCTTGGGATGAAGGATCAATGGTTTGTGAAGAAGGGGGCTCAATGGGGGAGAAATTAGGGTTTGGGGTGATGAGGAAGAAGAAGAAAACGTTTGGGGCGTATTTATAGAAAAGTGTGACGGCTAGGGCAAAACTAGGGTTTCCTGGGCTGATTAGTCGGTCAAAGAAGGATTGGTGACCGACTAGCTTAGCATCTAGTCGGTCGATGGTTGTTCTTAGACCGACTAAGAGTAAACAGTAGCTCGCTCAGGAAAACTGGACTATGAGTTAGTCGGTCTGTGAAGGCTTGTCAACCGACTAGTTGGAGAACTAGTCGGTCGGTGAGTGTTCATTGACCGACTAAAGGCTGAATAATGAGAGAGATCATGGAAATGAGAGTTAGTTGGTCTGAGAAGAATTCATGACCGACTAGTTTAGCATCTAGTCGGTCGATGGTTGTTCTTAGACCGACTAAGAGTAAACAGTAACTCCTGAATAATTGATTGAATGAACTAGTCGGTTCCAGTTGATTTCCTAACCGACTAGATTGGAATCTAGTCGGTCGGTTGATCTTCTTGAACAAACTAACGTGCACGAAAAGTCTCGAAATGGAGCGCGAAGGTCCGGGATGAATTCTAAGTTTTCTAGGATCAACCTATCGCTAAGATATGATCGATATGAAGCTCGTCACGAGTGACTTACTCCGAGTTCAATGATTCTAAGGAAGAAGCTAGAAGATCACATCAAAAGGAATGAAAACGAAAGCTAGGAAATCTCAACGAGATGAATGAAAGCGAGAACTATGGAAATGGAAACCACACAAGGAGAGAACCCACCATCACAAGCAAAACACACTGACAATCCAATCATACAAAAACCAGTCGTTACAATGCATGTCCGGTCTGGTCGGCCGAATGGTCTTCTTGCTCGGCCGAGTGGGTGGTTCACTCGGCCGAGTGAGATGCTGCAGATGCCCAATCTTCATCTTTTCACTTCCTCGTCGCTCCTACGACGTTCCTTCTTCTCCCGCTTGTCTTCCATCGCCGAATAGCCCTCAAAAGAGCTTTGGGTGACACTCCAGAGTGGGTGCAAATCCTCTTGATCTCAAAATCACTCCAAATCGCTCCATATCTCCTGAAATACAACAAAAACATGAAATCGTGAAAAGCATCGCAATATTGTCGAATAATAGTGAAAAACACGATATGAGCGATCAAAGTGGCATGCAAACATGCAGAAAAAGGGTGTAAAATATGGAGCGATCAAAATCCCCCAAGCTTACCTCTTACTCGTCCTCGAGGAAGATGAGTAAAAAGTAAACCCGACGGGCAAAATAATGGAAAAGAAGGAAAAATAAAAAAATAAAAAAAATAAAAATAGAATAGAAAGCGAAGAAGGGGGTGCTAGATCATTCTTCTCAGGACGTGGATTTTGCTTACTTATATAGCATACGTCGAATATAAAACACACGTCAAAGACTTTTATTTCGATATCATAGTATAATTGACGCATTCGAAATAGAAAACCCCAAAATATAAATATAGCATGAAATATAGAATCATTCTAGGATTAACATCGCTTGAAGCATCTAAAGCGGTATGCATAACCATAGATCACACACTTTTCAATTGAATGCTTTCTATAAGGAGTATAAGAGATATCACACGATATGGAATAGTAAGAATAGAAAAATATGGTTTTCATGAAATGAATGCTAAGTGTCGATTTCTGGATTTCGTGAAATTTTAGCAATCTCACAGAGTATAGAAGATTACTTAGCCTAGGTTGTCATGCACTGTCAGGTAGTCACTCTCTCACACACCATTGGATCCTCTCCCCCAAGCTTATCCATAAGTGTGGTGGCATAAACAAATCAATATGTACATTCCCCATTTCTTTTGAAGCTCCAAAAAATATAAAAACAAAAACAAAAGAGGGAAGAAAGAGAGAAAGAGTATGAGATGGGATCGTTATAAACTTTTTCTCAATTTATCTCTTTTTTTTTCTTTTTTTCAATTTTCTTTTTTTAATAAACATATATACATAAGCGATCCCAAATCAAAAGAGAGAAGGCGATACATGTATATTTTTTTCTTTTTGATTTAGGGGATTTGGAGCATGAAAATTAATAGCGGGGGAAATGCTGATAATAGACTTGATAAGGGGGGATTCACCAATGAATATCAAATAGAGAAATGAAGCTCAAGATATGTGGAGAAAGAAATAAATGTATCGCTCGGTTCACTCTATAGGACGTGCACGACAACTTTCAGCAGAGTAATATAATCTACTCGGTTTAATCTCAAAAAGTAAACTAGTCCAGATATATCGTCCTAGCAAACATTCAATCAACCTGAAATTGAAGCGTACAATTCATGCAATAAGAAGTGATATGAGAGAGGAAAGCAGTACTCCAAATATAAGCGGACAATGCGTGAAGCTTGGTGTGTTTTCTATGATAAGCATACATATGAATCATCAGACATCAGCTAATAACAGAATTTCATCCATATTCATACAGGAAAAGAGTGGGTTACTATTTCAAATGCAAAGCAGGACATATCATATGATATCTGAAGCAAAAGCTATGACATGACGAAATAGTATGCACATAGAGATAGGCTAACACCACGTCATCATCATCACAGAAAAATCATCTCTAGCAAAAGATGAAAGAAACAAGGATAAAAGAAAATAGAAATATATACAATGCAGCACACAAAGAAAATAAGAAAACGTGATGCATGATTAAAAATGAAAAAGTGGTGAAAATAAGTGCAAAAGTGGAAAGAAAATGTGAGAAATCAAAAATAAAGGGTGGAAAAAATGAAAAAGTGTGAGAACTCACTCCCCCAAGCTGAAGTGCACAGTGTCCGCAATGTGCAAAGTGTGGCACACCGAGAGACGTGAGATGGGTGGGGCAGGTGAGGATACATGCATGATGAAAAAGAAAGAAAAAGAAAAAGAAAATAAGATATGAATGAATGTGATGCATGCAAAGATCAGGATGGTGCAGATATAAGTGTCCCCAAAAGGTCTCTCCCTCACTCCCAAAAAGGTATAAAAAAGATATGATCATGAAGGCATCAAAAGAATACGTGGAGGAGGGGGGCAAAAATCAATCACCAGGCCCAGGAACAAACGGGCAGCAAAACGACAAAAAATATCAGAGGCATCAAGAGTGTGCCTAATCTGGTGGTGGCGCTGCACCAGCACCGTCCTATGGCGGGGGTGGTGGTGGAGGTGGTGGGCGTGGTGGCTGCTGGGAGGGTGTGGGTGCTGGTGGCAGATGCGCCAGAATCTGATTCAGGCAAGCCTGAATACTGGGAAGGAATACGACGTGGGTCTGCACGGCGCTGACCGTGGCAGAGAGAGCCCTAAAGTCTCCTCGAAGTCCACTAACAGCCCCCTCTAGAGCACGAATGCTCTGAACTAGAGTGTCTGTGGGTGGTGGAGCAGAGGGACGCACAGGTCGAACAGGTGAGGTACGGGGCTGTCTCTGGCGGGCAGTGTAGGTGATGAGGCCAGCAGGAAAGTGTGGAAGGGGTGCTGTGCTCACTAAGGGATGCCCAGCCTCGGTGTGAGGCTGGTGTTGGATATGGATGACGTTTGTACACCCTTGTAGGGGATGTACGAGGGAATACGGACCTCGAACGTCGCGTACACGAAGTCGTGTGCAAAGGGAATCTGTTCCCTTACGGAGAGGATCTCTAGATTAATGGGAAAGTCGCATTATATATATGCATAAGTGCATGCGACATATGGCTAATAAAGGGGGAATATCTTAAGCTTATGTTGTACCATGCATATGGTACAACTTAAGCTTATAATGTGCCATGTATGATGGTACACCTTAGTTAAATTGTTCCAAAGGAACAATTACTCCTAAAATAACTACCTTGGGGGCTATAAATAAGACCCAAGGGTTAGCCATTTCCTTGCACTTTTGCATGGTATTCTTGCCTTGCATTTCATTCTAGCGAAGCTCTACCGAAATCCTTCTTCTCTCTTTATCCAAGTTCTTAATCTAAAAGTAGAGATTTAGATTGTGGATTTAGTAGCCTTACTCCGTTCGTGAGAAGACTCGATCCGTCGTGGCGAATCCGAAGGCGAAGTTCCGTGACTACCGTGCCGCATACGCAAGCGTAAGTCTCAACTTCATTTATCGATCCTAACTCTGTTTTGACAGGATCCTACATTGGTATCAAAGCCATACGGGTTCGCCCCGGTCAAACCACTGCCCCGTCAAAACTATGAACGAGTCGTTGTCTTTTTCACGAATGGGTATCCTACCATTATGGATACGATAGGAACGCTTCGTGACGGAGAGAACGCAGCGGTTGTTCTTTTCATGTTAGGGTCTCCTACCATTACGGATATGGCAGGAACTCTCCGTGACGGGAAGAACCGACCGTTCATATCGTCAAACTCGCTCTCTTCATTGATGCTGAGTCTCCATTCATAGGGAATGGGCGCTCTCTTCATGTGGAGCGCGTAGTTTACGAATTTTTTTGAAGAGGGTTATTTTTTGGCACACGGCCATTAGAGGACAACTACTTCCTCGACGAACGGGTGCTTCACCGGAGAAGAAGGTGGTAGTTATTTCCATCGGGGAAGATAAATTTTGGTATATGAAATATATAGTCAAATGGGCAATGGAGGCAATGCACTCCCCATCCCCATGCAGAGGGGGTTGGCTACGGCCATTGACGACGAACACCACCACGGCCACCCCCCTCTGGTGGGGGTGTGCGGCCAACCCCATGAAGAGGGGAGACCGGTCATGGCCGGCCGGCCCTGGCCGTGGCCTGGCCAGGCCCTGGCCAGCCACGGCCAGGGCCAGAAGACCCTGGCCTCAGGCCAGGGGCCTGGCTGCCCTGGCCGAGGCCAGGGCAGGGGCCCTGGCCTCAGGCGAGGGCCAGGCCGCCCTGGCAGGGCCAGGGCAGGGGCCCTGGCCCCGGCCAGGGCCAGGCCGCCCTGGCAGGGCCAGGGCAGGGGCCCCGGCCCCGGCCAGGGCCAGGCCGCCCTGACAGAGGCCAGGGCAGCGCCCTGGCCTCAGCCCAGGGCCTGGCCGCCCTGGCCGAGGCCAGGGCAGGGGCCCCGGCCCCCGGCCAGGGCCAGGCTGGCCCCGACCCTGGCAGAGGCCAGGGCCTGGCCAATAGCCAGCCCTGGCCGCTGCCAGGGCCACGGCCGGCCCTGGCAGCGGCAACGGCCTGGCCGGCACTGGCCGGGAGAAGTTTCAGACCATTAGTATTGGTCGACCAATTCGGGTGTTTTGGTCGACCAATTCGGTAAAAGGCCTTGGTCGAACACGAACGTGCCGACTAGCCCATACGGGGCCAATCGACAGTCGTCTGCGCCAAAATTCTCTCATACAGGGGGAAACGCCTGGATCCATACGGGAGCCGGCGACGATGGCTTGCAGAAAAATCTCCTAAAGGGGGGATCCGACCTTGACACAGCAACGGCTTAAACCCGGCAATGGCCAGGGATTGCAGAATATTTCACTAGTATCATAAGGGTACTATGTTGAAATATATTTTTTGAAAAATACGTCTTCATACGTTTTGAAAAATACGTTTTCAAAAACGCTTTTTGGACTCTACTCCTTGAAGATTAGCCGTAGTGCTCTACTTCATGCGAGATTAGCCATGTCATTGTGCTCTACTCTACAGAGATTAGCCAATGTACTTATGACATTGTGCTCTACTCTACGGAGATTAGCCAATGTATTTCAATTTTTTTGAAAAAGATGTTTTCAAATAGGTTATGTCCCGTCCTTAATCGGGATAGCGCAATTTAGAATTCCAAGTCCTACCACGATCCGGCCATGGTTATCTAACCCATGGGTGTGTAGAACAGGTCTCGTGGCTTGGCAATTGTTGCGCTAAAATTCTTTGCGCAAACTCTCACCTATTCCATTCTGAAAGATATGTTTTTCAAAAGTATTTTTCCGCTGCTGGTACCATACGGGTATCATATCTGATTTCTTTTTACATGAGATAAGTAAGAGGGATCTTTGAAAGTTACTTCTAGATGGTAGTTGGGAACATAGTGAATTTCTCGATTCTAGAGTAACATTTCAGCTTATCCAAGGAACTTATCAAGTGTTTAAAGAATCGAAACTTTATGCATAGAATTTTGATCGTGTTTTTCATTTTCTTTGCAGTTTTTTTGATTCGAATATGACTACCGCTTCTAAGAACATTGTCGCCGAGCTTAACAAAGGTGAGAAGCTCAACGGCGACAATTATAAACTTTGGTCAATAAAAATCCAATATGTTTTGGAGGAGCAAGATGTGCTTGAAACACTCCAAAACGTAATGGAAGAACCTGAGTTGGGCAATACGGCCCAACACAAGAGGGACCGAGAAGCTTATGAGACTTGGACTCGAAAGAAAAAAATAGCACGTATTACGTTATTGTCCGCAATGGACAATGACATAATGCGTCTATTTCGGGAATTCGACCTAGCCAAAGACATATGGTCTGGGCTAGAAATAAAGTTTGGTGGAACTTTGGTAACCAAACTCCGCTCCTTAAATATTCAATTTGATTCGTACAAAATGCGGCGAGATCAATCTATGAAAAAGCATCTCCACCACATGGCGAATCTCATAGCTGAATTGAAGGATGCGGGTCTTACGCTGTCTGACGAACAGCAGATCCAAGCAGTCATTCGTTCACTCCCAGATAGCTGGGATAACATGAAAATGCACCTCACTCATAATGAGTGCATTAAAACTTTAAGCGATGTATCCAAACACCTCGAACTCGAGGAAGAGCGGATTCAAGCCGCAAAACCTAGTGCCGAAGTGCACATGGCCGCTAGTTCCTCACATGGAGGAAAGAAGCGGAAGGATAAACGCTTAAGGTTTATGAACGAACGAAAGCAAGAACCGGAAACCTCAAAGAAGACTAAGAACAAAAAGTGGCAAAAGAATATGCACTCAAAGAAGAAAAACTTGAAGAAGATCAAGTGCTTTAAGTGCAACAAGTACGGTCACTTCGCCCGTACGTGTACGGATGGAAGTGATAAGGTAACTTGTAGGGCTAGTTACATATGTGTTTCTAGTTCCATGTTTCTTGCTGAATCTAACTATTTTTGGTTGATTGATTCAGGGGCCACAGACCACGTAGCGAAGGACAGAAGGTTCTTCGTAGAGTATCGAAGGATAACTCAAGGAACAAAGTGGATATACGTCGGCAATAACACTCGTGTTGAAGTCAAGGGCGTCGGAACATGCAAGCTAGTTCTCGACAACGGCCGGACTCTATTATTGCACGACGTCCTCTTTGCTCCAGATATTCGAAGGAATATCGTATCCGTGGTCATGTTAATGTCTTTAGGTTATGAATGGAGGTTCTATGAACAAAATGTTGACCTTGTTTGTAATAGTTCTTTAGTTGGGTCGGGTAATGTTTGTAATGGATTGATTGTTTTAAACACTATGTATGATGATTCTTCTTCTATTAATGAAAGTTTCCATTTGACAAATGCTTCTAATTCTGAATCTGAGATCATTTATTGGCATGCAAGACTTGGTCACATTGGACCAACTAGAATGGATAGACTTGCCAAAAGTGGCTTGCTATCTAATGTTTCAAAAGTTGAAATGTCAACTTGCGAACATTGTCTTGTAGGGAAAACTTGTCGCAAGTCGTTTGGAACTGGCACAAGGACCGAAGTTCCATTACAGCTTATCCATTTGGACATTTGCGGTCCAATGAATGTTAAGACAAGACACGAGAAGTCCAATTTCATCACCTTCATTGATGACTTCACCCGTTTCGGTCACATTTATTTGATTTCCCACAAACATGAAGCTTTATCTTGCTTCAAAAACTATATGAGTTTAGTGGAAAATCAACTAGATCGCAAGATAAAGGTCTTGCAAACCGATCGGGGTGGAGACTATCAATCAACGAGTTTTAAGGAACTCTGTGATGAAAAAGGCATAGTTCATCAAATAACTATGCCTTATACTCCGCAACAAAACGGTGTTGCGGAAAGAAGAAATAGGACATTGATGGAAATGGTCCGATCAATGATGTCTCAGGCAAATTTGTCCATCACCTTTTGGGGTGATGCATTATTGACGGCAGCATTCATTTTAAACAGTGTACCCTCGAATTCGGTAAGTTCTACTCCTTATGAGTTGTGGAACAATAGAACTCCAGACTTAAGCATTCTAAAACCTTGGGGTTGTGCCTCTTACGCACATTTGTCCTCTCACAAATATGGCAAACTTGGGCCACGTGGGAGGAAGTGTATCTTCATCCGATACGCTGAAAACTCCAAAGGATATGTTTTCGTCGGTCAATAGGACAATGGGGGTCTAATAGAATTCGAATCGAGGAATGTTGTCTTCTTGGAAAACGAGTTTCCAAGACAGGGTGAGATAAGTCAAGACTTATCCTTGTTTGAGACTTGGGATCAAGAAGGATCGGAACGTTTGAGTGGGAGAATTCTTGGTGAAGAGGAAAATGACCCTCATACTTCACCTATGGATGATACGAACGATACCAATCCTATTCCGAGTGGGAGTGATGTTATTCCAAGTGGGAGTGATGTCATTCCAAGTGGGAGTGATCAAACTCAAGCAAGACGTAGTAATCGAACGAGGCTAACACCTCTGAGATTTGAGGATGAATTTCCTCAAACATTCATGACATTACTACAAGATGATGACGAACCTGCAAATTTCAAACATGCCGTCACATGCCCTGCTAAAGATAAATGGATAGCGGCGATGGAAGAAGAACTTCAATCCATGAAAACAAACCAAGTCTGGGACTTGGTTGATTTACCTAAGGGACGTAGAGCCATTGGGAACAAGTGGGTTCTCAAAATCAAGCATAAGGCTGATGGCTCCATCGAGAAATATAAAGCTCGCCTTGTTGCTACAATAAGCAAAGGCGAGGGTCTATGTTTGGAAATGTGTCCCAAAGATCCAAAAGAAAAGAAAGCTATGGAAAAGGTTCCATACTCCAGTGCTGTCGGGAGTCTGATGTACGCCATGCTGTGTACCAGACCGGACATTTGCTACGCTGTTGGTATGGTAAGCCATTACCAATCCAACCCAGGACAGACACACTGGAAAGCGGTGAAGAGGATATTAAGGTACCTCAAAGGGACTGCGGACTATGCGTTGTGCTATCAAGGCAATACCTTGAAGGCTATACCGATGCTGATTGGGCAGGTGATCTCGACGAACGAAGATCTACCTCAGGCTTTGTTTTCTTGCTCGGGAATGGTGCAATATCCTGGAGTAGCAAGAAGCAAACCTGCATCACCCTATCAACCATGGAAGCCGAATTTGTAGCATTCAGCATGGCGGTCCAAGAAGCTGTTTGGCTTAGGAAATTCTTAGACAGGCTGACGGATGCCACTGACTCGAGCACTGTTCCTATATACATTGATAGTCAAGCTTCGATTGCCTATGTCAAAGATCTTAAATTTCATTGTAAGACCAAACACATTGATATTCGATTCAAGTTTGCGAAGGACTATGACAAACGGAAGGAAGTAGACATAGGATACATATCCACGCAAAAGATGATAGCGGATCCCCTTACTAAGGCGATCCCCAGAGATGTGTTCTTCAAACACTTATCATCTATGGGAATGCGTAGGTGCTGAGCTGTATCATGTAATATTTCCCATGTCTATAGAAGATCAAAGTTTAAGTTTTGCATACAAGTTTCTTACAAATGATTTTATATACATTTGTGTTTAAGTCTAAGCTATTTTATTATGTGTATGTCGGACAGATTAAGGTTGGCTCTCTCACATGAGCAATCGCCTTATCTTATCAGATGGATAAGATAGAGATGAGACTAGTTTAAAGTCAAAATCATTAGACAAATGATTTAGAGTCGTGACTTAAACAAGATAGTCGAATGAAAGATCTGCATCATATGGATGCTTACAAAAGATCTGAGATCTGTATCACAAGGATATTTAAAAGAGATCTCATAGGATTTTTTAAATCCTATCTGTCTTATGCAGGATGAGAGTCCGAGAATATTTCACGAGTAGTAAGGGGACTCAAAAGATAGGCACTGTGGTGTCTGATGTTTCATCCGTACAACATCATTAAGACATACTCTCCCTGTGAAAGGAGTGATGTTGTAATACGTGTTCATACCACGTATGCATTTCGACCACTGAGTTAGTAGCAATAGTGTTTGCTATTATGTGAGACTCAAAGGCCATATGGGTCTTAACTCTTACCCTCAAGGACTCCAATTGGTTCCTTTAGATTTGACGAGATGATCGCGATCTTAGCGTGTTGCTAATGGGCTATGATAATTCGGCTCGGCGGGGCACGTTAGAAAAGCAAATCAAGTCAAGATCAGAAGGTTCGCAAGAAGAGGAAGATTGATTTCATATTCGCATTTGGACTTTAATGATTCAAAGCTGGCCAGCCAATTGTGATCCAGATGGGATTCAATTGTTGAATATAAAGTATAAGAAATGTGAAGAAATAATCTAGGGTAAAAGCATGCGTTGAACTACACAACTTTGCACCTTCGAGGTCGTTGTGTATCTCTAACAAGTGCACAACTACAGACTCTACGCGCATGACGGTCGCACGGTCTATTTCTCGGTATGATAGATGAAAGAACTAAGAGAAAGACGTTCTCTCACAATCCCCTCAAGTGTGAGTGGGAGATGTTGGATATGGATGACGTTTGTACACCCTTGTAGGGGATGTACGAGGGAATACGGACCTCGAACGTCGTGTACACGAAGTCGTGTGCAAAGGGAATCTGTTCCTTTGCGGAGAGGATCTCTAGATTAATGGGAAAGTCGCATTATATATGCATAAGTGCATGCGACATATGGCTAATAAAGGGGGAATATCTTAAGCTTATGTTGTACCATGCATATGGTACAACTTAAGCTTATAATGTGCCATGTATGATGGTACACCTTAGTTAAATTGTTCCAAAGGAACAATTACTCCTAAAATAACTACCTTGGGGGCTATAAATAAGACCCAAGGGTTAGCCATTCCTTACACTTTTGCATGGTATTCTTGCCTTGCATTTCATTCTAGCAAAGCTCTGCCGAAATCCTTCTTCTCTCTTTATCCAAGTTCTTAATCTAAAAGTAGAGATTTAGATTGTGGATTTAGTAGCCTTACTCCGTTCGTGAGAAGACTCGATCCGTCGTGGCGAATCCGAAGGCGAAGTTCCGTGACTACCGTGCCGCATACGCAAGCGTAAGTCTCAACTTCATTTATCGATCCTAACTTTGTTTTGACAGGATCCTACAGCTGGGACGCAGGCTGGGTCGAAGCAGCAGCAGCAGCAGCATAGGTGGAAGGCAAAATAGGTGACGAGGTAGAAGGAGAGGTCAGTGACGCAGAAGTGGGGACGGAAGTCACGACACTCTCGGTAAAGACAGCGGCAGTGGGGTCAGAAGGGCCGACGGCCGGGGTGGCCGTGGACAAAAGTGAGGTCAGGACCGCCACTGCGGCGGTAAAGGAGGTCTCGCCGCTCTCTAAAATGGTGGTGGGATGCTCGGGGCTCAGAGAGGTGATAGGCTCGACGGACATAGGCTCGGTGGTGGTGGTGGTGGTGGACTCAGCTAAGGTGCTCCCGACACTGACAGACATGTGGACAGAAGTTTCGGGAGGTGTAGACAGTGCATGTGCAGGCTGAGGGATCCCGGGGTCAACAGGTGGTGTAGGGGGTGCATGCTCAGCATCCTCAGCCTCAAGTACATAGGCAGCGGGGATAAGGAGATCTATCGCTGGAATCCAGTCCCTGTGAGCCGGTCCAATGTGTGTCCGAGCGGGGCTCGAAAGAACCATGTAGTCAGCACTAAAGGGACCGTGCAACCACACCCAGTGCCTGCGACCGTGGGGACGAAGCATCTTCATCCGGGCCATAACATCTATCGAAAGTGAAGTGGGGCCCGGGGCTCGACGCAAGTCGTCAGGTAGGTCCACGCCGGTCATAAGGGCCAGAAGTGTGATCAGACCGCCGCAACAAATAGGTGAGCGAGCGCTCACCGAAATGATGATGCGTTCCAGAAACCAACTAGAAATGTCGATCTCGAGGCGGGGACCAGGTCGTCGCTACCCCTATCCAGAACCCTAGGGCGAGTCATCGCGTAGAGCATGTAGAGCGCTGGCGTAGACATGGTCCCGGGCTCGTACCTCGCTAGGAAAGTAGTCGCCATGAGGCGCTATGTAATGCGGAGGCAGGGGTGCAGGATAGCTGAGGCCTTGGCCCTACTAGGTGGGGATCCCGTGATCCGTGTCCAGAAGGTGGAGGTGTCGAACGACGGGGGTGGGATGTGCATGGGAGCGTAGGCGCGGTCAGGGACAGGGACAGCGGGCCACTGGAAGAATGCTCTAAGCATGACAAGAGTGATCTCACACTCTCGGTCCATCAGACGGAACAAGCATCCTCCAGGGGTCCGGTCAATAGAGCTCAGGACCTCTAGTGTCGGACGGATATAAGTATCCGCCGTCACCGACAAAAAATCACGCCATCCCACGTTATCGTACAATGTGAGAAGCCCCTCGAGTACCCCTAGGTATTCTAGATCGGCTAAGTGTGCGAACCTAGAGGGTACTATCGAGCGATGGTTGATACGCTCGAATCTGGCATGGTGTGTGTCATTTCGAAACGTAATCCCCATCGGCCCGACGGCGGGAGCGGGTGGAGGGACATGATCAGCAGGGATCGGCTGTGTAGGTGGTGGTGGCAGTGGCGGGCTAGGTCGAGGGGAGTCCTCCATAGCGTGAGAGGGACCGGGATCATCAGTCCTCTTCCGCTTCGAAGAGGCTCCCCGTGTACGTGGCCTAGTGCGCGGCGGCATGTGTGCCGCGAGACGTGTCGCAACCAAATAAATACAGCGACGTGCTAAATGATGGAACCAGTGTACCTAAACACGCCACGAGAGCAATAAGTAGTGCATGCGAAGAGACGCCTCCTCCGCAAAGCTCAATGCGCGTCCAAAAGCTCCCCAAAGCTCCCCCAAGCTAGCCTGCAAACAAACGATCAAATCAGCGAATAATATTTAATATATATGGGGGAGATGAGTGATAATAGATAGATATAAAAATTAATTTGGGTTAGTGGCTCAATGGGCATACGAATCAGGAGAAACGGGGAGAAACGGGGCGTTTTGGGGCAAAACGGGGTGATTGGGGGCGGTGGTAGCCGGCGCCAGCGAAGGGGGGTGGCGGCCGGTCGTCGGCGGGGCGCGGGCAGGCGATCGCCGGTGAAGGGGGGTCGAATCGGGCGAGGGATGAGTAGCAGTAGCCGAGGGAGCTCAAGCGGCTGCGTGCTTGGGCGCAATTTGGGATTTTTTTGTGTTTCGATTTTCGCGCAACCCGCGGCGCATTTATATAGGAATTGTTATGACTCGGCCGAGTGATAATGTCACTCGGCCGAGTGCGTAAACGAAAAAGAATTTCAAAATTTTCCTTGCCACTTACGACACGGCCGAGTGGCTTTGCCTCACTCGGCCGAAGGGACAAGCTCCACTCGGCCTAGTGGCTCTGCCACTCAGCAATATTAAGCTAGGAGGGTATCTGTTTCACTCGACCGAGTGACAAATCACTCGCCCGAGTGGCAATTAAAACTAAAACTTACAGAAATTAACAGAGAGTTGGTCTGCAGAAACTTCCCTGATTGGTGCTCCACTCGGCCGAGAGGAGTCTTTGCTCGGCCGAGTGGCATAAGTTACTCGGCTGAGTGACGTGCTGTTTTCTGCATCGGCTCTCCGTTTTCGCTCTGGTCTCTGTATTTCTTCCTCCAATCTGATTATTCCTCCTCCTAAGGCCTGAACGTGTTCCTGAAGCGCTCTTCCTTGCCTCGATCATCCTCCATATGATTGATCTCCCTTTCTCCTTCTCCTGTCCTGAAAAATAGGACCCGTTGTTACGATTTTCATGGACAAAAGACTCTAAAAGCTAATAAAAGGCTAAACCAAAAATGAAAATCAAATAAAAACAATGCTAAAACCGTCATGTTGCCTCCCGACAAGCGCTCGTTTAAGGTCATGAGCTCGACCCCTTTAGATAATCGTTTAGCTCGCGATATTGGGCGCATACGAGATGCACCCGTCAAACTTGCCGGGAAGGCCGCTTGGATTTGGGTCGTGATGATCATCGGTCTTCCTCAACGCCTCCTCATCATGGGCAATGTTGGGGGATAAGTCCCCCAAGATAGAGCTTGTTCATATCTTCTTCTTGGCCGGTGACACCGATCTTCCATTCGGTGGAGCTTTCTTCGGATTCTTGGCCTTTGAGAGCTTACAAAGCTCTCGTATTCTTGTGACATCAACGTCACCTTCATCACCATCCATGGAGCTATCTGGAGGGTCCTCCAATTTCTCTTCTTCACCCGAAGCTTGGCCTTCTTCGAAGCCATCATCATGGAGAGCACCAATAGAGTGGGGGATTTCTTCTTCAATCACTTCATCGAGGAGATCCACATAATCTAACTCCTCGTGATATGCCATATGTTTCATGGCCTTGGGTATGTGAAGCTCGACTTCTATGTTCCCGACATTCAAGTATAGAGTTCCTTCATGCACATCGACGATAACACCGGCGGTTGCGAGGAACGTGCGCCCAAGTATGAGCGAAGTGTCGCCCTCTTCCTTGATGTCCATTATGACAAAATCACAAGGCAAGCATATACCTCCCGGTACTTAGAGTGGAATATTCTCTGCGATCCCTACCGACCTAGTAATCCGACCGTCCGCAAGTTGAATCCTCATGTCGGTCGGCTTCAAGTCGATGCCCGTGTTCAATCTCCGGAACATACTAAGGGGCATAAGGCTCACACTAGCACCCAAGTCAACTAGAGCTTTTTGCCAAGGGATGCCTCCTAGTGTGCAAGGGATGCGGAAACTCCCGGGATCCTTCAATTTTGCCGGCCCATTCTCCTTCCGGGTAAACCAAGTTCCTTGTTCCGCAAGCATGATTTTTTCCTTCCTTTTCTTTCCCGAAATCAAGTCCTTCAAGAACTTTGCGTAAGACGGGATCTCAACAATTGCATCTAAGAAAGGAATATTGAGGCTTACTCCCCTCAAGTATTCTAGGAACTTGGCGAGCCTTTTCTCCATCTTGGCTCTAGCTAGCCGTTATGGAAATGGCACCGGTGGCATGTAGCAGCGCTCATCAAGTGGCTCCACCACTTTAGAATTTCCTCCTTCAATTGGCTCCTTTTTGCTCTCTTCTTCAATTGCCGTCTCTTTTTCTTCCAAAATTTCCACCACGTGTTGCTTGGTTTGGTTCATAGCGGGAGTGGTATCCTTTCCGCCCCTTGTTGTAACTGCAACCACCGCATTGATGTGTCCGGTGTTGCTCCGTGGATTGGGCTCGGGTTGAGCCGGCAATTGTTGGGCGTTCTTGTTGAGCAACGCAAGTTGCTCTGCAAGTTGAGCGACGACGGTATTTAGTGACTCGTGTCCCATCGTCAACTTAGCATTTATCTTTCTTTGCTCTACCATAAATTCCTCCACCCTAGCTTCGTGGTCCGATCGTGGTTGAGCTTAAGGTGGGTTGGGAGCTCTCCAACCTTGGTTGTACCCTGGGGTCTATATGGTCCCGTTTGTTGCCTTGGCGGGTAATTTTGTTGCGGTGGACCCCTCGGTTGATATTGATGTTGTCGTAGTGGAGGTCGAGCTTGAGGAATTTGTTATGGCGACGGGTTCAAAGCACCATCATTGTTTGCATATGAAAATCCCGGATGGTTTCTGGGGCCGGGTTAGCCCAATATCCGGAGTTCCCGCGACATATTGTACTTGCTCCAAGGCTCCCTCTCCATTGTCCCCTCTTACATACATGGATTGGGATGGTCTTGCCAATCGCTTATATTGCTTATAGGTGTAGACGTAGAGGGTGATCCATGTGGCTCGGTGATATATTTCTCCAATCTCTCCACTACCTTGTGGAGAGAGTCAAACTTGTTTGAAAGCTCCGCTACGGCCTTGGCCTCATAAATGCTAGTGGGCTTCAAAGAGGACGAAGAATGTCCTCGATCGTCCCCCCATTGTTGGTTATTAGAGGCCATCTCCTCTAACAAGGTTGTAGCTTCATCCGGGGTCTTTGATAGTATGGCTCCATTGGCGGTTGCGTCAATAATTTGCTTCGTGCCCGGTTGGAGTCCATTGTAGAAACTGTGAACAAGCTCCCAATCTTCTATACTGTGATGGGGGCATTGATGTTGTAAGTCCTTGAAGTGATCCCATGCTTCATAGAGGGTCTCTTGCGGTCCTTGCTTAAAGGACATGAGAGCACTCCGTATCTTCACCGTCTTGGAAGGAGGGTAGAATTTATCAACGAAGGCGCTCGCCAACTCATCCCAAGTGGTGAATGTACCTTCCGCTTGTGTCCTCAACCAATATAAAGCTTTATCTTTGAGTGTGAAGGGGAAGAGTCGTAGTCGGATTGCATCAACGGAAATGCCCGACATTTGGAAGGTGGCGCACTTGGACAAGAAAAGATGGATGTGATAATGCGGATTCGCATGGGCATTCCCATGAAATGGGTCTTGTTGCATCAATACAACCAATCCCGTCTTTAGCTCAAAATTCTTGTCCGCCGCTAGTTCCGGCATGGCGATGGATGATGTGGTGGAAGAAGTCTTAGGCCGAAGCCTATCTCTAATGGATATGACCCCCGCCATTCGTGCGGCTAGCTCCTCCGGTGTCTCCACACGGTTCATACAACCGTCCTCCGTAGCGTGCCTTCTCTCGGCTCTAATCCTCCTCACAGTATGCTCGATCTCCGGATCAAATAATATTTCCTCGGGGTTCGCCGAAGATCTCGTGTACATGCAAAGGAAAACCGAGTTTCAAAGGAATTGTTAGCACGAATAAGGAGTAAAAAGGATAAAAGTAATAAAAGAAAAAGAAGACACTAAGTAAAGAGAATAAAACACTGTCGCCTCCCCAGCAACGGCGCCAAAAACTTGATCGCGCCCCGGTATGCACGCGCCCCGGTATGCACACGCACCCGGGACAAGCGACTCGTAGTCTTACCACAAGCGCACAGTGTAGTGGCGAGCGGGTATCGAACTCAGGGAGGAACAATGACAGTGTCTTCTTCAAATCACCTAGCTATCGAAATGGTCAAGAATAATTTGGGGTAAAATTGTCACAATCGTTTGTATATCGATAGAAATATCAATGAAATAAAGCGCCTAGGGATAGGGAATCCCCGCTACGAACCGTATCTCATCGTTGTGATTCGTAGCTTACATCATTGCTAGACTTGAATTTTAGGTGAACTAGTCGCAACTAAATTTAGAACCAAGCTCACGCTCTCGCGCTATTGCCGGTCTATAGCAAACCTAGGTTAGGGCCCAATCTCTTGCAAACCCTAACCTAAGTCGCTAGCGTGAAGAATGACATCATCGTTCAACCGTATCTCGAGCCCACTCTCATGCAAACTCGAGCTACGACCTAGGTTGAGATAGTTCCTACCCGTCCAATCTCTTGCAAACGGATATTGGTATAGAAATACGATTAAAAATCCTAGCTTTGGCCCAATCTCTTGCAAACCAATTCTAGAAAAGTCCAATCGTAAATCTAAATCAAATTTCTAGGGTTTCCTATCAATTGGGACCCAATCTCTTGCAAATCCCAATTGATATGAATCCCTAGATACCCGTAATTTATCAATCCCACCTAACCCTAATCAATTCTAGCAAGAATTTCACCAATTCATCACAATTCAGAAATAAGGTTCATAGGGTTAATCCCTATGTCCTAGGACGATAAAACTGCTCACTAATCATCATGCAATTCATAAGAAATTCAATAGCAAAATCAACACAATTCATTGCAATAGAGAAATTATCAACAAAAATAGAGTTTTTGATGAGAAAAGAGACAAATCAATGAGAATCCAATAGCATCCAACAAAAGTCCCCTTTCTAATCTCTCCAAAAAGCCTAAATCTAATTATCTAAAAAGCTCTCTAAAAAGGCTGCAAAAGGTATCAAAAAGTTCACCTAAACTAGGGCAAAAACTGGGTTTAAATACCCCTTAAAATCGCCCAAAAAATCGTGACAAAAATGCCCCTGCGCAGCCAAGAAATCGCAGTTTACTGACGTGCCCCCGGTTTGCGAGCCGCAAATGGCCGGGGGACCCGCGTGAGGGTTTAGATATTTGTAACCGCAAGCGCACGGTGTTGTAGTGTGGCTTAGGGGTCGAACACAGTGAGGCTAGGATGTGCTTGTGTCAAGGAGGACTGAAATCACCCCGTGGGCGAGCTAGCCCGGATCGGTTGATGGGTTGTCACGGTAAAGGAATGCAAGGTATGGAAAATATGAAAATAAACCCGGGACTTTGGTTTCTGACCGGCGTCCCGCTTGCGTCGCGGCAGCTCGGTGTCGTTTACCGCAAGTTTCACGGTTAGTGTAGGGTGCGGGAATATCGAACTCAGGGAGGCGAGGTTGTGCTTGGGTCAGGTAGGACCTAAATCACCCCGAGGGGCGAGCTAGCCCGAATCGGTAGATGGTTGTCACGAAAGAAAATAAAAGGGTATAAACAAAAGGAAAGTAAACCCGGGACTTTGGTTTCCAACCCGACGAGAGACTCTCGCCGATACGGCCTACGGGTATGGATAGCGATCGGGATTAGGGTCTAATGGTGAGACGTTGCCTCTGAAAGTGGTACCGGCGTCCCATGGGCCCGATATTCCGGTCGGTGCCCAGGATGATACACCGGACTTCCCGGATTCGATCAGTGGGCACTCCCGTGTCCATTAACACTGATCGATCCCGGGAGCACTAAGCCCGCAACGATATCTCCCAACGTCTCATCCTGCCGCTCCCGCGTGCTAAGATTCAGCGTCTACGCTAAGGGCGTGAGCTATGGCTAGGGAGTCAACCGCCAAGTTTATTCCCCCTTGGCCCAACGGTCAAAGGCGGTCTTTTTCCCGCCGATGACAATGATACGCCCCGCATAACCGTTAGATTCCTACTCCCTATCGATTTCCTAACCCTATGGACGCATCGGGAAGAGCCCCCGAAGGGGTTTCCACCAAAATCCCAGATTTGGGAACTACTCACAAAAATTCATGAAAAAACGATCTAAATGAAATTTAACCGTTGAAATCATAATCGGACAATTGCAATGCGGAAGTAATAGAGTAATAAAGACAATACTAAAATTTTAGAAAGATCTGAAAACTTACAAAAGAGTAACAATTACAGCCGTCACAAGGAAATAAAACAGTAGAAAAAACAGCAACTCCCGTTTCTGGAACCCTAGGG
Source organism: Scilla litardierei (assembly GCA_030789695.1). Lineage (NCBI taxonomy): Eukaryota > Viridiplantae > Streptophyta > Magnoliopsida > Asparagales > Asparagaceae > Scilla > Scilla litardierei. The sequence continues at coordinate 94,114,616 of CM061140.1, read as the reverse complement.
GTTCTATATATAGAACTTCGCATCAACCGATCGGTTGACAAGTCAACCGATCGGTTGATCCGTTACAGATAAATAACAGAAAACAGCGAGTTTTCACCCGATCTCATGAACCGGTCGGGTGAGTTCTTGGGCGACCGGTTGGATCTTGGAGCAGTCGGGTGAACCGATCGGTTCGACGCCCGTGTCTTCAGCTCTTCTTCTTCAGCTACAGATGAACCGATCGGGTGAGAGTCACCCGATCGGTTGGAATTCTGCTCGAAAAAACAGAGAACAGCCGCCCGCAGAACCGGTCTGTGAACCGGTCGGGTGACTTCTTTGTGAGCTGCGGTAGAGACCGGGTGGTGCACGCGTGCATCACCCGATCGGTTGAAGATGACCAACCGACCGGGTGAGGAGCTGAAAGATGAATTCTTCGACGTTTGACCCCCTGGATCACGCGTGACTTCTCCCGTTGCTTCGGGGACTTGGGATATCATCGTTAAACGTCCCCTACGTGGTCGAACTCCTGCAATCATGGATAAACAAAGAAAAGTGTAAGAAAACGGGAAAATATACGAAAACGAATAAGAGACGGCGGAAAAACACGGAGAAACACAAAAGAAAACGTGCATGAATATATGAAATATAAACGCACGTCAAAATCCCCCAAGCTGAACTCTTCCTCGTCCTCGAGGAAGACGAGTGAGAGTAGGAGCTCGGAAGGGAAAAATAGAGAGGAAGAAAGGAAAAGAAAACTCTAAACCCTAGATCGTCCATCAGAGCCACCAAAATCAGAAACGACACACAAAGCAAGCAAACGCCAAATCACACCACTAAACCTAGGAAAGCGAGTCCAAATAAGTGTCGTGGGTCCACGCAGTGAAGCGCGAGTGAGCGTGGTCGTGTGCTAGCAAATGGTGATGCTTTCTACGATGTGCTATGAGGCTCGATATACACAAATCCAAGATATGACCCAAAATATCGATCCGAATTGAATTAAGCGGCGAATATAAGTTCAAGCATGCATCAGAAGAGTTAGAATAGAAGCGTATCATGCATCGGGGACTCCACAACTAGGGTTAAGGAAATCACGCCACTATAGCCTAGATACTAGCTAAAAAGTTCCTAAGCCAAGTGGTTTCGATAACGACGGGGGTTGAGATGATGTGGAGAAGAACACTCGGTGCAAATTCTCGCCTTCCCTTTATTCTTGGCAAGTATGAAAAAATATTCACACGGAAATTTTTTTTGGGTTTTGGGCATTTGTATTTTTTTGGATTTTTGGGCTATACACAATTTTTCTTTTCTTTTCTTTTTGGGGTTTTCTTTTCTTTTCTCCTTTTTTTTGGATTTTTGAGATATTGGCTATACACATGTGTACTCTCCCAAGTGGGAAAACGGTACACGACGAGGGGATTTGCACCAAGTAAAACAAAAAATAAGTCGAAATCTAAACACTTGGGCAAAGGAAACTATTCTCGCTAAATAGAGCGTAGGCTAAATGGGTTATCCTAGTCCTTAGTTGTGGAATCCCGACGCATGCGAATTGAAGTATACGATATAAATATAGCATGCTAACAGTGGAAACATATACCGCATATTCAAATCGGAGCATGATAATCTAGGGGTCATTCCTGGACAGGTATATAAAGTAAAATCACAAGGCAGAAGCACACCAATGCTAGTCACGACACACGACTCACAAAAAGCTAAGTGGACCTGCGATGCGTGAAATGCAAGAGGACTCGAAATCATAGGGTTAGTGAGTGTGATTATCGATGCAATTCTAGGTGTGTGTGACTTTGTGGCGATTCATCATAGGATTCATCTCTAGGAGAAAGAGCTAAAAGAGAAGAAGAGAAGAAAAAAAATAAAAACACGATGAAAACGACACAAAATAAACGAAAAAAGAAGGACTCAAACGACGCACACAGTGCGACTCCCCCAAGCTGAAATTTGCATTGCCCTCAATGCAATATGAGTGAGTACGGGAGGGCAATGAAAATGGGGGGGAAAAACGCACTGACACAAAAAGAAATGAAAACGAGGAAAACACATAGATAAAACTGAAAAAGAAAGAAAGATCAAAATCAAAATCAAACAATGCGAAAATAAAATAAAACCACACGACACGACACTCAAAAAATGAAAAACAAGCAAACAAACAAAAATGAGAAAAACAAACAAAACACGACAGCACACCAAAATAGACGTCCCCCAAGCTAGACTAGAAAGTGCTAGCGAAATGATGTGAACAATGAAATGCAGAGATGTGCAAGGGGGAGTCAAAAACAAAAGAGGTGAATCTAGAAAGCAACACGCAAATAGTTCCCTCCCTCCGACAGAGACAAAGCAGGGCCCCGAAAAGACAGATGGGAACAAATATGGGGGGGCAAAAGTGGGAGAGAAAAATCAAGCAGGGGCACCACCCTCTGGGGGTGGTGACGGGGGCTTGCGCTGTGGACCAGGGGTCGTGGGGGGTGGAATGTGGAGCTCGGTGACGTCGGGTGGGTCTTCGCGGATGTGGCGAACGAAGCTTTGAAGAAAGGGGAGGTCTCGGTCGACGGACTCCTCGGTTATCCGACCACCCTGCCCAGCTAGGAGGATCATGGCCATGAATCGATCGACTTGGTCTTGATCGGGGGCAGATGGGTTGGGGGTGGTGGGCTGAGCGGGGGGCTGTGCGCGACGAGCGCGACGATTGGGCCTAGGGTTCGAAGAGCTGGTGTCGGTGGGTTTAACACGGCGGGGAGGCATTGTGTAGGTGTTGTTTATGCGCGTAGGTGTGTGAGAGTAAAATGAATTCAACACAAACACGAAATACGACCAACAAGCAAATGGAATAGATTAAAATTAAGCAAAGGAGCTAGTTTACCCAAATGAGATTGAAGATAATCGATCGTAGACGCCCCGATGCTACTCGATTGGAGCACGCTGTGAAGCCGCAGCGATCTCTTCAACAAGTTCCGACGCTGGGGGGGAATGGGTGAAATTTAGGGTTTGTGTGGAGGGAGATGGCAGGGGAATGGAGAGAAATGATGGTGGACGGGTGGGGAGATGGCTGGGGAAGAAGATCGAGGCTGATCTTGGGGAAGAAAGTAGGAAGGCGCACGAGGGGAGTCGAAACGGCGGTGATTCGGGCGATCGGGCGAGGGTGAAAACGAACGGGTGTCTGGGGGGGTTTATATAGGGTTTTAAGTCGAACCGATCGGGTGACTTGTCACCCGATCGGTTGACGGTTAGGTCGAAAATCTTGCCGAAGAAATGCTACAGGCGAACCGGTCGGTTGACTTTTCAACCGACCGGTTGGCCGCTCCACTCATTTTCCCGAGAGCTTAGGGCTGCTCACCCGGTCGTGTCAACCGATCGCGCTCGAACTCAACCGATCGGTTGATATTCCCCAAAATTTCCCGAGAGTTCTCCCCGGCTCACCCGGTCTGCCACCCGGTCTCTTCATTACTCAACCGATCGGGTCACATGGGGACAGATCTCGGCATGTATCTGATACATCCCAACCGATCGGGTGAGTTGTCAACCGATCGGTTGGGGCTTGTTTTCTACAAAAACCAATAGATTTGTTTAAGTCCCCGAACGGATGTTCTCGCGGCTGATTTTATTTATAAAAATAGATAAAATAAAGTAAAAATATAACGCTAAAAATTTGAGAAAAAGTTTAGAACATGGGTTGCCTCCCATGAAGCGCACTTGTTTAACGTCGTTGGCTCGACGCCCGCAAGAGATGCTCATGGTGGTTGATACGGGTGATGCCCGAAGCTCGGCATCTCTTCTTCATTGGAGCTGAAGGCACTCGGAGTAGTCAGCGGCTGGAAAAATACTTGCTCGACTACCCTCCCCTTGTTCTTGGGATCCGGGGGCTTTTCCTTGGTGTTGGCGCTTCCCGCCAACTTCTTCAGGATCCGGACCTCGTCTTTAGTGAGGTCCATGGGCTCTTTCCCCGTTCTCCTCGCAGGAGGAGTCTTGGGGAACCCGGGAGGGGTCGTTCTTACTGCACTCGGTTCTCCAGCAGCTTCTTTGTTCTCGGGGCCATCTCCATCTTCTGAATCTCCCAAGTCATCGGGGGGGTTTCTCAGAAGAATCTCCCAGGAGCTCTCCTCTGCAGCTTTTTCTTCTTCTATCTCAAGCAAATTGCACCCAGTGTCATCAGGGGGATCGGGGTGCTTCATGGATAATCCCAGATCAAACTCAACTTTCTCTCCGCCGACGTTTAGAGAAAGTTTTCCGTTCTTCACATCTATTAGAACGCCAGCAGTGTCCATGAAAGGCTGTCCCAGGATAATGGGGGGGTGTGCGTCTTCGGGCATGTCCATGATTACAAAGTCCACGGGCACATGCACCCCTCTCCCATTCACGGGGAGGTCATCCACAACTCCTACCGGATATTTGACCGACCGGTCAGCTATTTGTAGGGTCATCCCGGTGGGCTCCAAATCACCCATCCCTATCCTTCTGTACATCGACAAGGGCATCAAACTAACACTCGCTCCGAGATCGACGAGTGCACGATGAATCTTCACTGCCCCGATCGTGCAAGGAATGGAAAAGCTCCCCGGGTCTTTAAGTTTCGGCGGATTTGCCCTCTGGATAAGAGCGCTACACTCCGCCGTCAACACTACTTTCTCTTTTCTAGACCCTCTCGTCACCAAATCTTTCAAGAATTTTGCATAGGAGGGGATTGTCTCGATTGCTTCTAGGAAGGGGATCTGCAAACTCAGGTCCTTGACCATGGCGAAGAACTTGCCATATTTCTCATCAATTTTTGCCTGAGCCAACCGTTGTGGAAATGGCACAACAGGTTTATACACTTTCGGGCTCTCTTCCTCCTTCTTCTTATTCTCTTCTTCAGAGACTCCCTCCGGAGTCATAGGATTTGATGACGAAGCGCCGGCGTCGTTTGATTTTTCGATCGGTTTCTCAACGACCAATGGTGCTTCCGGGTTGCTAGGGGGCACACTAGTAGGAATTTGTGTCCCGCTTCTTAGAACGATAGCGGACACATTTGTGTGCTCGTGCATGAGTGCCGATGTTTGGGTTGCTCCCCTCGGGTTCACCTCCGATTGTGGCGGTAATTAGTTTTGTGACCTCGCAAGGTTCGCCACTTGTAACCCCAGCTGGGTTACTTGGTCCGTGAGGGTCCGCTGACCCATTTCCAGCTTTTGGTTGATCCTCTCCTGGTTGGTAATATATTGAGTCAAGAGAGACTCAACCGGAGAGACGGCCCTTTGTTGGCCATACTGCTGCTGCTGCTGGAATGGCTGCTGAGTCCTGGGGGCGTAAGATTGTTGCTGAAATGGTTGCTGCTGATATTGTTGCTGCTGAAACTGACCCTGCTGTGGCCTAGCCGGCTGATAAGTTTGTTGCTGCGGCTGCTGAGGCGGTGAGGGCTGAAATGGTGGCCGGTAACTGAAGTTCGGGTGGTTCCGGTTGTTTGGAGAGTAGGCCGGGTTGGAATTTGTCCTTGGCGGATACGGCGCATTTCCCGTAGGGTTGTAAAATAGTGCGCTCGCCTGATCCAACGGTGGTGAGATGTCACCACCGTCGAATTCCCCAAAGAATTCGGACTCTACCGCAGAAATTTGCTGTGTACCGGCCCCACCGGCTCCTACCATTAGTGCAGAGATCTGGGTCGAAAGCAAGTCGAACTTGCTTGAAAGTTTGTCGACGTCCTCGACTCTGTGTACACCCCCAGACCTTGGTGTGGCTCTCTCGTCACACCACCGCTCATTGTTGGATGCCATATTTTCCAGAATATGCCCGGCATCTTCCTCGCTTCTAGACATGAAGGAACCCCCAGCCGCGGCGTCCATAGAAGATTTCAGGTCATCCCTCAACCCATTGTAGAACAGATTAATAATCTGCCACTTCGGAAGCTCATGGTAAGGGCATCTTCTTTGCATTTCTTTATATCTCGTCCAAGCTTCATGCAAGGACTCGTGGCTGGCCTGGGAGAAGGAGGAGATCTCACTCCTCAACTTCATGGTCTTCCCCGGAGGAAAGAACTTCGTCAGAAAAGCGTTGGAGAGCTTCTCCCAGGTGTTGAAAGTGTTGGGGTCCTTCCCCTTAGCCATTGCTTGGCTTTGTCTCGCTAAGAGAAGGGGAACAGCTTCAGACGGATAGCCTCTGTCGTGACACCATTAATCCAGAAGGTGTCACACTTCTCCAAGAAGGAGTCTAGGTGCTCGATCGGGCTCTCCATGGGTGCACCCGCAAACTGATCCTGCTGGATCCACGTCACCAATGACGGCTTCAGCTCAAAGCTTTGGGCCGTGATAGCTGGAGGACGGATGGCGGAAGTAGACTTGATAGATGGCATCGAGTACTCCAGCAGAGACTTTTGAGGTGGGGTGTTCTCCTCCATGGATTCGGGATCTTCTCTTCTCCGCTTCTCGGCGGCCAAACGCCTAAGGGTGGCGTTAATCTCTGGATCGAGGGGAATCAAGTCGTCAAGACTCCTTGAACTCCTGCGCATGAAAAACAATAAACACCCGTGAAGCGACAAGTGGGAAAGAAACAGATAAAATAAGAAATAAAAATAAGAAAAATAAAAAAGAAAAAGGAGAATGCGAAATTATCGCGAGGTAGGGATGTGAGCTAGACACGAGGGTTCAAGAGATCCTAAAATAACAAGCACGTTGCCTCCCCGGCAACGGCGCCATAAACTTGACCGGTGCCCCGCTTGCGTCGCGGCGGCGCGGTGTCGTTTACCGCAAGTTTCACGGTTAGTGTAGGGTGCGGGAATATCGAACTCAGGGAGGCGAGATTGTGCTTGGGTCAGGTAGGACCTAAATCACCCCGAGGGGCGAGCTAGCCCGAATCGGTAGATGGTTGTCACGAAAGAAAATAAAAGGGTATAAACAAAAGGAAAGTAAACCCGGGACTTTGGTTTCCAACCCGAGGAGAGACTCTCGCCGATACGGCCTACGGGTATGGATAGCGATCGGGATTAGGGTCTAATGGTGAGACGTTGCCTCTGAAAGTGGTACCGGCGTCCCATGGGCCCGATATTCCGGTCGGTGCCCAGGATGATACACCGGACTTCCCGGATTTGATCAGTGGGCACTTTCGTGTCCATTAACACTGATCGATCCTGGGAGCACTAAGCCCGCAACGATATCTCCCAACGTCTCATCCTGCCGCTCCTGTGTGCTAAGATTCAGCGTCTACGCTAAGGGCGTGAGCTATGGCTAGGGAGTCAACCGCCAAGTTTATTCCCCCTTGGCCCAACGGTCAAAGGCAGTCTTTTTCCCGCCGATGACAATGAAACGCCCCGCGTAACCGTTAGATTCCTACTCCCTATCGATTTCCTCACCCTATGGACGCATCGGGAAGAGCCCCCGAAGGGGTTTCCACCAAAATCCCAGATTTGGGAACTACTCACAAAAATTCATGAAAAAGCGATCTAAATGAAATTTAACCGTTGAAATCATAATCGGACAATTGCAATGCGGAAGTAATAGAGTAATAAAGACAATACTAAAATTTTAGAAAGATCTAAAAACTTACAAAAGAGTAACAATTACAGCCGTCACAAGGAAATAAAACAGTAGAAAAAACATCAACTCCCGTTTCTGGAACCCTAGGGGTTCTATATATAGAACTTCGCATCAACCGATCGGTTGACAAGTCAACCGATCGGTTGATCCGTTACAGATAAATAACAGAAAACAACGAGTTTTCACCCGATCTCATGAACCGGTCGGGTGAGTTCTTGGGCGACCGGTTGGATCTTGGAGCAGTCGGGTGAACCGATCGGTTCGACGCCCGTGTCTTCAGCTCATCTTCTTCAGCTACAGATGAACCGATCGGGTGAGAGTCACCCGATCGGTTGGAATTTTGCTCGAAAAAACAGAGAACAGCCGCCCGCAGAACCGGTCTGTGAACCGGTCGGGTGACTTCTTTGTGAGCTGCGGTAGAGACCGGGTGGTGCACGCGTGCATCACCCGATCGGTTGAAGATGACCAACAGACTGGGTGAGGGGCTGAAAGATGAATTCTTCGACGTTTGACCCCCTGGATCACGCGTGACTTCTCCCGTTGCTCCGGGGACTTGGGATATCATCGTTAAACGTCCCCTACGTGGTCGGACTCCTGCAATCATGGATAAACAAAGAAAAGTGAAAGAAAACGGGAAAATATACGAAAACGAATAAGAGACGGCGGAAAAACACGGAGAAACACAAAAGAAAACGTGCGTGAATATATGAAATATAAACGCACGTCAGTTTCCACTCCAACGAGCGACTCTCGCCGATACGGCCTACGGGTAGGATGGCGATCGGAATTAGAGTCTAATGGTGAGACGTTGCCTCTGAAAGTGGTACCGGCATCCCATGGGCCCGATATTCCGGTCGGTGCCCAGGATGATACACTGGACTTCCTGGGTTCGATCAGTGGGCACTCCCGTGTCCATTAACACTAATCGATTCCGGGAGCACTAAGCTCGTAACGATAACTCCCAACGTCTCATCCTGCTGCTCCCGCGCGCTAGGATTCGGCGTCTACGCTAAGGGCGTGAGCTATGGCTAGGGAGTCAACCGCCAAGTTTATTCCCCCTTGGCCCAACGGTCAAAGGCGGTCTTTTTCCCGCCGATGATAATAAAACACCCCGCGTAACTGTTAGATTCATAATCCCTATCGATTTCCTAACCCTATGGATGCATCGGGAAGAGCCCCCGAAGGGGTTTCCGCCAAAATCCCAGATTTGGGAACTACTCACAAATATTCATTAAAAAGCGATCTAAACGAAAATGAACCGTTAAAATCATAATCAGACGATAGGAATGCGAAGGTAGTAGAGCAATTAAGATAATACTAAAGTTTTACAAAGATCCGAAAACTTACAAAAACAGGAAAATTACAGCCGTCACAAAATGAAGAAACCAGTAAAAAATAACCAACTCCCGAATCTGGGAAACCTAGGGTTCTATTTATAGAAAACGACATCACCCGATCGGTTGACAAGTCAACCGGTCGGGTGAGCCGCTTCACAAAATTACAGCGCGATGCGGGGGTTTCACCCGGTCAGTATGAACCGGTCGGTTGGATCTTGGTGCGGTCGGTTGGATCTTGGTGCCGACCGGTTGGATCTTGGTGCGGGCCGGGTGAGGAGACCGGTTGGAGCTTCGAGTCTTGGCTGTTGAAATTCAGCTACAGGTGAACCGATCGGGTGAAGGTCACCCGATCGGTTGGAAATCAGCTTCGAATTTCCAGAGACTTTGAGCTTTTGACCCGGTCACTGAACCGACCGGGTGACTTCTCGGGGGCTCCAAGCTGCGTCCGGGTGGTGCATGCGTGCATCACCTGATCGGTTGGAGATGACCAACCGACCGGGTGAGGGGCTGAAAGATGTAATCTTCGTCGTTTGACCCCCTGGATCACGCGTGACTCCTCCCGTTGCTCCGGGGACACATGATATCATCGTTTTGCGTCCCAAATGCCAGCAAACTCCTGCAAAACACGGAAAATACGAAAAAGTGAAAGAAAACAAGAAAATACAAGAAAACACGAGAAAACGAATAAAAGACGGCGGTAAATACGGAAAAACATGGAAGAAAACGCGCGTAAATATATGAAATATAAACGCACGTCAAAATCCCCCAAGCTGAACTCTTCCTCGTCCTCGAGGAAGACGAGTGAGAGTATGAGCTCGGAGGGGAAAAATAGAGAGAAAGAGAGAAAAAGAAAACTCTATATCCTAGATCGTCCGTCAGAGCCAACAAAATCAAAAACGACACACCAAGCAAGCAAACGCCAAATCACATCACTAAACCTAGGAATACGAGTCCAAATAAGTGCCGTGGGCCCACGCGATGAAGCGCGAGTGAGTGTGGTCGTGCGCTAGCAGTCGGTGCCGCTATCTACGATGTGCAATAAAGCTCGATATACACAGACCCAGGAAACGACCCAAATACCGATTCGAATTTGAAATTGCGGTGAATATTAGTTCATGCATGCATGAGAAGAGTATAAGAATAGAAGCGTATCATGCATCGGGGACTCCACAACTAGGGTTAAGGAAATCACACCACTATAGCCTAGATACTAGCTAAAAAGTTCCTAAGCCAAGTGTTTTAGAAAACAATGGGGGTTGAGATGATGTGGAGTAGAACACTCGGTGCAAATTCTCGCCTTCCCTTTATTCTCGGTAAGTAGGAAAAAATATTCACACGGGAATTTTTTTGGGTTTTGGGCATTTGTATTTTTTTGGCTTTTTGGCTATACAAAATTTTTCTTTTCTTTTCTTTTTGGGTTTTTCTTTTCTTTTCTCTTTTTTTTATTTTTGGGGTTTTGGCTATACACATGTGTACTCTCCCAAGTGGGAGAACGGTACACGACGAGGGGATTTGCACCAAGTAAAACAAAAAAGAAGTCGGAATCTAAACACTTGGGCAAAGGAAACTATTCTCGCTAAATAGAGCATGGGCTAAATGGGTTATCCTAGTCCTTAATTGTGGAATCCCGACACATGCGAAATGAAGTACACGATATATATATATATATATATCAAGCAGAAGCAGACAGGGGAAATAAATACCGCATATTCAAATCGAAGCATGATAATCTAGGGGTCATTCCTGGACAGGTATATAAAGTAAAATCACAAAGTAGAAGCACACCAAACAGATAGGCACGACACACGACTCACAAAAAAAACTAAGAGGACCCACGATGCGTGAAATGCAAGAGAACTCGAAATCCTAGGGTTAGTGAATGTGATTATCGATGCCATGCAAGGTGTGTGTGATTTTGTGGCGATTCATCATAGGGTTCATCTCTAGGAGAAAGAGATAAAAAGAAGAGAAGTAAAAAAGAAAAAATAAAAACACGATGAAAACGACACAAAAACGAAAAGAAAGACTCAAAGGACGCACAAAGTGCGACTCCCCCAAGCTGAAGCTTGCATTGCCCTCAATGCAATAAGAGTGAGTACGGGAGGGCAATGAAGATGGGGGGATACGCACCGACACAAAAAGAAATCAAAAACGAGGAAAACACAGAGATGAAACTGAAAATAAAGAAAAATCAAAATCAAACCCACACGACACGAAAAAAGAAATAAAACCACACGACACGACACTCAAAAGGGGAAAAAACAAGCACACACACAAAAATAAGAAAAAACAAAACACGACAACACACCAAATTAGACGTCCCCCAAGCTAGACATGACAGTTGTCACGACCCGCTTCCCTAAAATGGAGGCGAGACGTGAAAAGGTCCGCACGAGAGTGGAGCTGTGAAGCCCCAAACCTGATAAGCGTCAATAAACATAAGCAGGTCCCTGTAACCACAAACGGAACAACAATAATAACACAAGGAGAGACAGAAATTCGAATTCTCATATCTCATAATGTCCAACACGGAAGTAAGTCCAACATCCAGAAAAGCCACCAGGCTAAAAGAAAGAGTCTAAAGGCCCAGAACAAGGCCAACAAAAGCAACAACGTAACAAAGTATAGGTGCTACGCACCAACAACAAAACAGCAGTCTAAACAAAAGGGAAAACACAACGGAGACACTAGGACTGGTCCCCAGTGTCCACGTACTCCCCGTCAAACACAAGCTCGGGCTCGGCGTCAGCAAACACCTCGTCCTCAACAAGGTACTCAGGCTCAGGATCTAACATGTGTCACCCAAAAGAGTAAAGGGGCACATGTCAGCAAGTCTAAAAGACTTGTGCAAGGAAACTGAAAGTATGACAACTAGCAACCTAGCAGTTTTAGTATGCATGACATGGCAGTTATACATGAGTGCACAAGCAAGACATGGTGAACAATAAGTACAAGGGAACAATTATCGGGACAAGACAAGAGTAGCCAAGCTACTAACAATCTCAATCAATTCACTATTCACGTTTCACTGTTGTTTGTAGATGTTTACGCCTTACAGCTGAATGGTATAGCATTCACGCTGATTGGCCGCTTAACACTACCCCACCCCAGAGTTTACGCCTTACAACTGCAGTTGCTGATCAGGCAGACCCCCAGTTGAATGACCGCTTAACTCTTACCCCATCCCACACGTAAACAAGCCAGGGTCCCTGTACATGAGCCCAGCAAGTGAGCCAGGGTTGCCCCGCACGGGAGCTTGTTTTCCTAGTTCACAATTCAATATCGAGCGTTGGGGTTAGCAACTCATTATGCTCGCTTCTGGTCACGAGCCAGGAAACACAAGTATTGTAGTGATGCTATGCAATCACGGGATCACTTAAAGAATGCAATGACATGACAATTAATTTGCGTACCGTTAATGGAATTTAAACATGACATGGTAATTGTGCAACATGATATATGTCGGAACTAGCTTCGTTGTGAAGCTAGTTCCCCAATTTGCGCCTAGGCGAGTATCATTTCGTCGCCTAGCCTCTTTTACGCCTACAACAAGCAAATGGCCTAAAACATGGCCTAAACCCTAAGTGGCAAGTTTCACTTGCCTAGCACCGAGGATGACGATCACGAAGGTTCGTCTCGCAGATGCTAATCTACGGGAAAGTCGCTGTTATGGAGAACAATCATCAAACAACATGTAATTTCATTAGGGTTTCATAAAAACTCAATGGGTCATGAAAACATCAAGAGATCGGTTTCTTACCGTGAGGAAGCGGAAGAAACACTCCAGAGAACCTAAGGACCAGATCTGGAAACCAATGGAGAAGTTTGGAGAACTAGGGTTTTTGGGGGATTTTGGGGGTTTGATGGAGATTTGGGGAAGATGAGAGGTAGAATGTGTTGAGGGATGGTTTGGATGATGGAGGAGGAGCTTGGGATGAAGGAATAAGGGTTTGAGGAAGAAGGGGGCTCAATGGGGGAGAAACTAGGGTTTTGGGTCGAGTGGAGGAAGAAGAAAACGTTTGGGAGGGGTTTAAATAGGATGGACTGGCGACTGCCCAGAAATTAGGGTTTTAACACAGATTAGTCGGTCAAAGAGCAACCACTGACCGACTAGTTTGGCAACTAGTCGGTCGGTAGACCAACGCAGACCGACTAAGTGTAAACAGTAACTTCTGAACGAAAATAGGATTTGGATTTAGTCGGTCGATGAACAACTACTGACCGACTAGTTTAACAACTAGTCGGTCGAAAGATGAACTTAGACCGACTAAGAATGAATAGTACTGATACTAAAATTTAGATGATGTGTTAGTCGGTTAAAGAAGCATTGCCGACCGACTAGTTTGCAACCTAGTCGGTCAACCAACGTTCTTAGACCGACTAACGATAAGCAGTAACTCCTGAGAAATTTAGAAAGCCAACTAGTCGGTTCAAGAAGGATTGCCGACCGACTGGATCGTCATCTAGTCGGTCGGTGCCCCTTCTTACAACGGCTAATAAGCACCAAAAGTTCCGATACGGAGCGCGTAGCTCCGGGATCGATTCCTAAGACTCCTAGGCTTGATCTAACAGTAAGATACGACCGTTATGAAGCCCGTCACGAATGACTTACTCCGAAATCGACGATCCTAAGGAAGAAACGAGAAAACACGACGAAACGATCGAAAATGAAAGTTACGGAGACGAAAACCACACATGAGGAGAAAACCCACCAAAACATATATTATAATATAATAAATCCAGATACATGAAAACCAGTCGTTACATCCTCCCCAACTTAAGAAAAATTCCGTCCTCGGAATTTCCCAACACTCACGTGTCCAGGAACAAAAGTGGGAAACGCTCTCGCATCTCATCCTCATTCTCCCAAGTAGACTCTCCAGGTGAGCCGTGTCGCCACATCACCCTCACAAGATTGACAACCTTGTTCTGAAGCGACTTCTGACGCCTGTCCAGAATCTGCACTGGATGCTGGTCATACGTCATATCGGGGCGAACGGTAATCTCCGAAAAATCCACCGCATGAGATGGATCGCCAATGTATCGACGAAGCTGCGACACATGGAAAACATTGTGAACTACTTCCAAAGATGGCGGCAAGGCTAAACGATAAGCTACCTCACCAACCCTCTCCAAAATGTCAAACGGTCCAATGTATCGCGGGCTCAACTTCCCTCGCTTCCCAAAACGAATCACACCGCGATTCGGGGAAATCTTCAAGAACACATGGTCGCCCGGCTGAAACTCCAAAGGACGACGTTTAGCATCCGCCCAATGCTTAAAACGGTCCTGAGCAATCCTCAACCTCTCCCGAATATTCCTGACGATATCCACGGCCTCCACGATCATCTCAGGTCCCAACAACTCCCGATCACCAACGTCATCCCAACTCAATGGCGATCGACATTTCCTCCCATAAAGAGCGGCGAAAGGCGCCATGCCAATGGACGCCTGGAAGCTGTTGTTGTAAGAAAACTCTACCAGATGTAGATGGTCCTCCCACGAACCCTTGAAATCCAACATGCACGCCCTCAGCATGTCTTCCAAGATCTGAATCGTCCTATCAGACTGGCCATCCGTCTGCGGATGGTACGCCGTGCTGAAACTCAGACGCGTACCCAAACTCTTCTGCAAACTCTGCCAGAACTGAGATGTGAACCTCGTGTCTCTGTCCGACACGATACTCACGGGGACTCCGTGAAGTGGCACAACCTCCTGCACGATTCACGTCACATCACTATCCAAACTAGGAAAAGGAAATAAAAACGGAGAGTAAAAGAATTTTACCTCCATATATCTCCTTGCTAGCGCCTCAGTGGACTGTCCCACTCGGAACGGAATAAAGTGCGCAGATTTGGTCAATCGATCTATGATCACCCAAATCGCGTCATTCTGCTTCGGACTCCGAGGTAGTCCAGTCACGAAATCCATAGTGATGTGTTGCCATTTCCACTCCGAAATCGGAAGCGGTTATAGCAACCCGGCCGCACGCTGATGCTCCGCCTTCACTTGCTGACAAACCAAGCACTTGGCTACACTCCGAGCCACACTCCTCTTCATACCATGCCACCAATAATTCAGACGAAGATCCTGGTACATCTTGGTGCCACCAGGATGCACAGAATACGGCGAACTGTGTGCCTCCACCATCAACTCCTCTCTAATATCCCCAGCTGGCACACACAACCTGGCTCCAAACCTCAGCGAGCCATCCTCCTGAATCAAAAAGTCAGTCTGTAGACCGGCTTCCACCTGCTCCCGAATCTTCACCAGTTTCGGATCCTCAGCCTGGCCAGCCTTAATCCGATCCACGATCGTCGACTGTACCTGCATGTACATCAACGAAGAAGCCTCCCCAGGAAGAACAATCTCAACACCAGACTCGCAAAAATCCTGCTGCAATCTCCACTGCAAGGTCAAAATCATCACCGCTGGAAGCCTACTCAGCGCATCAGGAACAACATTCACCTTGCCAGGGTGATACTACAAATCAATCTCATAATCCGCCATGAGCTCCAACCATCGACGCTGTCACATGTTGAGCTCCTTCTGAGTAAAAATATACTTCAAGCTTTTGTGATCGGTGAAAATCTTCACTTTCTCACTCAGCAGGAAGTGCCTCCAAATCTTAAGAGCAAACACAACGGCAGCCAACTCCAAATCATGCGTCGGGTAATTCTTCTCATGAACCTTGAGCTGACGAGACGCATACGCCACAACATGCCCATGCTGATGCAACACACAACCGAGACCCTTGCCAGAAGCATCGCAAAAGATCTCAAATCCACCGCTGCGATCAGGCACAACAAGAACAGGGGCAGTCGTCAACCTCTCCTTTAGAACGCCAAAAGCATTCTCACAATCACCCGACCAAACAAAAGCAACATCCTTCCGCGTCAACCTGGTCATCGGCTCGGAAATACGAGAAAAGTCTTTAATAAAACGCCGATAATATCCCGCCAAACCAAGGAAACTCCTGATCTCAGACACAGACGACGAAACAGGCCACTCTCTGATGGCCCTAATCTTCTCGGGATCCACAGAAATACCATCTCCAGTCACCACATGCCCCAGAAAAGCAACTCTATCCAGCCAAAACTCGCACTTCGAAAACTTAGCATACAATCGATGCTTCCTCAAAATCTCCAACACCGTCCTCAAGTACGATGCATGCTCTTCCTCCGAACTCGAATAGATCAGTATGTCGTCAATAAAGATAACGACAAACTTATCCAAAAAGTCGTAGAAAATCAGGTTCATCAGATTCATGAAAACTGCGGGTGCGTTAGTTACGCCGAAAGGCATAACCACAAACTCATAGTGTCCATACTTCGTCCTGAACACTGTCTTCGGCACATCTCCCTTCTTCACCTTCAACTGATGGTAACCACTCCTCAAATCCAATTTAGAAAACACCCTCGAACTTCCAAGCTGATCAAAAATATCATCGATGCGAGGCAGCGGGTATTTATTCTTAATGGTCACCGCATTCAACTCCCGATAGTCCACGCACATGCGACGCGAACCATCCTTCTTCTTCACCAATAGCACCGGTGCTCCCCACGGAGACACACTGGGATTAATATATCCCTTCTGCAAAAGCTCATCCAACTGCTTCCACAACTCCTCCAACTCAGCAGGTGCCATACGATACGGCGCCTTCGAAATCAGCTGCGCACCTGGAACGAGATCAATAGAAAATTCCAAAGCTCGATCAGGCGGCAAACCAGACATCTCCTTGGGGAAGACGTCATCGAAATCACGCACCACAGCTGGCCTCTCCAACTCCATCTGCAAAGCCACAACCTCCACCGGCCTGGCCCGAAATCTGACAGGACCAAGCGAACTGCTACCTCGACTGAACTCAAATACTGGATGTCCGGGAATCTCGAACACCACCTTCTTCCTTCGACAGTCAATCGTAGCATAGAAGCTCGCAAGCTAGTCCATCCCAAGAACTGCATCATAGTTGATGATGTCGTGGACAATGAAATCAGCGTAAAGCTCATGTACACAGACCACCAACGAGCAAGAATTGCAACCACGATGCACCGAGACCACGCCATTCCCTGTAACGATATTCCAACTCTTGGGAAGAGAGGACGTCGACAAGGAATGCCTCTCCACGAAGCTCCAAGAAATAATGCACATCGATGCACCAGAGTCAAAGAGGACTCGTGCAGGAAATGTGCACACCAAAACCACACCTAACAAGCAATTAACAATCAAACCCTAGTCTAGCAAACAACCATGTTCAAGCAAACAACACAATCTAACAATCAAACCAGCTAGGGAAGTAACAGCTAGATCGAGGATTACCTGCGATAACCTCATCCACAGCCTCGCTCTCCACAGCGGTCATCAGAAAAGCCTGCCTCCTCGGCGGAACAGCCTGCTGAAAAGCCTGCCTCTGCAGAACAAGAGCTGCTCCACGTCCAGTAGGAACAGACGCTCGCTGCTGCAACGGCTGTGCTGCAACGGGTGCCCTCCGCAGCTGACTCGCATGCCGACAATCCTTCGTGAGATGAGAAGCATCACCACAAACCAGACACTGGACCAAAAACTTCCTACACTGATCCTTGATGTGGCCAGGCTTGCCGCAAAAATGGCAAGTCTTCAGAACAGGCCCTCCTGGCCTCTTAAACTGAGCTGGCTGATTAGGCTTGAAACCAGGCCTAACCACCGCCCTGGCCTGCTCCATAGGCCTCTTCCCCGCACCAGAAACATGCCCCCTCCTCTGACTCAAGTTCAGCTCCTGCCTCCTGGCAGCGACCAGAACCTTCTGATAAGAGTCCAGGTCAGAGGAAGACACAAAACTCTGGAGCTCCAAAGCAAGTCCCTGCAGGAACCTCTGAGCCCTCTCATCAGCATCCTGCACCATCTTCGGCGCGAACCGACTCAGCCTAGTGAACTCTTGGTGGTACTGGTCCACCGTCAAGCTCCCTTGCTTCAGATCAATGAAGCGCTGCAGCATCTCCTTCTTAGCAGCCTTCGGAAAGAACTCCTCATCAAACCTGGACTTAAAGGTAGTCCAAGCTATCGGCTCCACCAACATCTTATCTTCCGCATCCCACCAGTTCCGAGCATTATCCTTGAGTTTCCTCTTCGCCAAATAAACCCATCCAGCCGGGGTGATCTTAGCCATCTTCAAGTTATCCTCTATGTTCCGAATCCACTCATCGGCAGCCAGAGGACCCTCAGTCCCATCAAAATATGTGGGACCCAGCTCCCGAAATTGCTTCGCTCCCGGCTCAGAGCGAGGGGCATCCGGAAGTGCCTGGGCAGCTCGAGCAAGTGGAGCATTCTGGACTTGCAGGAGCACGCCCTGCTGCACTTGCATCATCTGGAGCATCATCCACATCATCTCCCCATTGGTGGGTTCCCGCTCAGGCTCCTCATCATGAGGGAGCACACCACTACCCCCACCACGGGTGAATCGTCTTCCTGCCATCTAGTGACACAGAAAACGAAGCAGATTAGACTCATAGCTTATGACTCGGACGTCGAACTTAGTTTATTGGACATTCTAATATTATTATCGCTATTCCGATAATCGCAGTTACAGAAGGACCTGCATGGGCCACCAACAAAACCTGTCACGACCCGCTTCCCTAAAATGGAGGCGAGACGTGAAAAGGTCCGCACGAGAGTGGAGCTGTGAAGCCCCAAACCCGATAAGCGTCAATAAACATAAGCAGGTCCCTGTAACCACAAACGGAACAACAATAATAACACAAGGAGAGACAGAAATTAGAATTCTCATATCTCATAATGTCCAACACGGAAGTAAGTCCAACATCCAGAAAAGCCACCAGGCTAAAAGAAAGAGTCTAAAGGCCCAGAACAAGGCCAACAAAAGCAACAACGTAACAAAGTATAGGCGCTACGCACCAACAACAAAACAGCAGTCTAAACAAAAGGGAAAACACAACAGAGACACTAGGACTGGTCCCCAGTGTCCACGTACTCCCCGTCAAACACAAGCTCGGGCTCGGCGTCAGCAAACACATCGTCCTCAACAAGGTACTCAGGCTCAGGATCTAACATGTGTCACCCAAAAGAGTAAAGGGGCACATGTCAACAAGTCTAAAAGACTTGGGCAAGGAAACTGAAAGTATGACAACTAGCAACCTAGCAGTTTTAGTATGCATGACATGACAGTTATACATGAGTGCACAAGCAAGACATGGTGAACAATAAGTACAAGGGAACAATTATCGGGACAAGACAAGAGTAGCCAAGCTACTAACAATCTCAATCAATTCACTATTCACATTTCACTGTTGTTTGTAGATGTTTACGCCTTACAGCTGAATGGTATAGCATTCACGCTGATTGGCCGCTTAACACTACCCAACCCCAGAGTTTACGCCTTACAACTGTAGTTGCTGATCAGGCAGACCCCCAGTTGAATGACCGCTTAACTCTTACCCCATCCCACACGTAAACAAGCCAGGGTCCCTGTACATGAGCCCAGCAAGTGAGCCAGGGTTACCCCGCACGGGAGCTTGTTTTCCTAGTTCACAATTCAATATCGAGCGTTGGGGTTAGCAACTCATTATGCTCGCTTTTGGTCACGAGCCAGGAAACACAAGTATTGTAGTGATGCTACGCAATCACGGGATCACTTAAAGAATGCAATGACATGACAATTAATTTGCGTACCGTTAATGGAATTTAAACATGACATGGTAATTGTGCAACATGATATATGTCGGAACTAGCTTCGTTGTCAAGCTAGTTCCCCAATTTGCGCCTAGGCGAGTATCATTTCGTCGCCTAGCCTCTTTTACGCCTACAACAAGCAAATGGCCTAAAACATGGCTTAAACCCTAAGTGGCAAGTTTCACTTGCCTAGCACCGGGGAAGACGATCACGAAGGTTCGTCTCGCGGATGCTAATCTACGGGGAAGTCGCTGTTATGGAGAACAATCATCAAACAACATGTAATTTCATTAGGGTTTCATAAAAACTCAACGGGTCATGAAAACATCAAGAGATCGGTTTCTTACCGTGAGGAAGCGGAAGAAACACTCCAGAGAACCTAAGGACCAAATCTGGAAACCAATGGAGAAGTTTGGAGAACTAGGGTTTTTGGGGGATTATGGGTGTTTGATGGAGATTTGGGGAAGATGAGAGGTAGAATGTGTTGAGGGATGGTTTGGATGATGGAGGAGGAGCTTGGGATGAAGGAATAAGGGTTTGAGGAAGAAGGGGGCTCAATGGGGGAGAAACTAGGGTTTTGGGTCGAGTGGAGGAAGAAGAAAACGTTTGGGAGGGGTTTAAATAGGATGGGCTGGCGGCTACCCAGAAATTAGGGTTTTAACACAGATTAGTCGGTCAAAGAGCAACCACTGACCGACTAGTTTGGCAACTAGTCGGTCGGTCGACCAACGCAGACCGACTAAGTGTAAACAGTAACTTCTGAACGAAAATAGGATTTGGATTTAGTCGATCGATGAACAACTACTGACCGACTAGTTTAACAACTAGTCGGTCGAAAGATGAACTTAGACCGACTAAGAATGAACAGTACTGATACTAAAATTTAGATGATGTGTTAGTCGGTTAAAGAAGCATTACCGACCGACTAGTTTGCAACCTAGTCGGCAACCAACGTTCTTAGACCGACTAACGATAAACAGTAACTCCTGAGAAATTTAGAAAGCCAACTAGTCGGTTCAAGAAGGATTGCCGACCGACTGGATCGTCATCTAGTCGGTCGGTGCCCTTTCTTACGCCGGCTAATAAGCACAAAAAGTTCCGATACGGAGCGTGGAGCTCCGGGATCGATTCCTAAGACTCCTAGGCTTGATCTAACAGTAAGATACGACCGTTATGAAGCCCGTCACGAATGACTTACTCCGAAATCGACGATCCTAAGGAAGAAACGAGAAAACACGACGAAACGATCGAAAATGAAAGTTACGGAGACGAAAACCACACATGAGGAGAAAACCCACCAAAACATATATTATAATATAATAAATCCAGATACATGAAAACCAGTCGTTACAACAGTGCTAGCAAATAAAATTTGATCGTGAAATGCAGAAATATGCAAGGGGGAGTCAAAAACAAACAAAGTGAAATCAAATAAAAATAAAAAGGAAGTGATGCGACACGTGAATGGGTCCCCCCTGACAGAGACAAAGAGGGGCCCCGAAAAGACAGATGGGCACAAATATGGGGGGGGCAAAAGCGGGAAAGGAAAAATCAAGCAGGGGCACCACCCTCTGGGGGTGGTGATGGGGGCCTGCGCTGGGGACCAGGAGTCGTGGGGGGTGGAATGTGGAGCTCAGAGACATCGGGTGGGTCTTCACGGATGTGGCGAATGAAGCTTTGAAGAAAGGGGAGGTCTCGGTCGACGGACTACTCGGTTATCCGACCACCCTGTCCAGCTAGGAGGATCATGGCCGTGAATCGGTCGGCTTGGTCGTCGGCTTGGAATTGCATCCCATATTCGGGATCGTCAACGTGAGGGGGGAAGTGGTGCGTGGTGTGGTAGATGGGTTGGAGGTGGTGGGTTGAGCGGGGGGTTGTGTGCGACGAGTACGACGGGTGGGCCTAGGGTTGGAAGAGCTGGCGTCGGTGGGCTTAACACAGCAAGGAGGCATTGTGCGGGTGTCGTGTGTGTGCGTGAGTATGCAAAATACAATGAATCAACACAAACACGAAACACGACCAACGAGCAAATGGAATATTTAGGGCAAAATTAAAATTGAGCTAAGGAGCGAGTTTACCCAAATGAGATGAAGATCGTTGCTCGTAGATGCCCCGATGCTACTCGATAGGAGCACGTTGTGAAGCCGTAGTGATTTCTTCAGCAAGTTTCGAAATTTAGGAGAATGGGTGAAAGTTAGGGTTTTGTGTGCGGGTGGAATCGAGGAGAATGGAGAGAAATCGATGGTGGGATGGATAGGGAAATGGGGGGAGGTCGATTGGGGTTGATTTTGGGGAAGATCGCGGTCTGGCGCAAGAGGAGCAGGCGAAACGTCGGGTTGGGATTCGAAAATGGCGAGGGCGGAACGAACGGGTGGCGACGGAAATTTATAGGAATTTAAGTCGACCCGGTCGGGTGAGATATCACCCGATCGGTTGAACTTAGGTCTAAAATTCGACGCTGAAGAAACGCTATGGGCGACCCGATCGGTTGAGAACTCAACCGATCGGTTCGCCGCTCCACAGATTTTCCCGAGAACTCAGAGTTTTTCACCCGGTCCCTCAACCGGTCTCTCATCTTGCCACCCGGTCGGTTGATGAATTCTGAAATTTTTCCGAGAGTTCCCCCAGGTCACCCGGTCTGCTCACCCGGTCATTTCTTTCTTCACCCGGTCGGTTCATTTTATGACAGACACGGCTGCTAGCTGATACATCCCAACCGATCGGGTGAGTTATCACCCGGTCGGTTGAGGCCTTGTTTTCTGCAAAAACCCAAAAATCGCCTAAGTTCCTTCACGGAAGCTGTTTCGGCTGGATTTAATAATAAAAATAGATAAAAATAAAGTAGAAAAAAGTCCTAAAAAGCAAAGCAAAAGTTTAGAACATGGGTTGCCTCCCATCAAGCGCTTTTGTTTAACGTCGTTTAGCTCGACACCCGTTGATGATTTTCATGGTGGGTGATACGGGTGATGCCCAAAATCCGGCATCTCTTCAGCTCCAGAAGTTGTGGCTATTGGTGTAGTCGGCGGCTGTAAAAAGATTTGCTCGACTACCCTCCCTTTGTTCACAGGATCCGGGGGCTTCTCCCTCAAATTGGCGTCCACCGCCGACTTTTTTAGGATCCGGACCTCATCGCCAGTGAGGTCCATGGGTTCTTTTCCTCTTCTCCTCGTGGGAGGAGACTTAGGGAATCTGGGAGGGATCACATGTCGCGCGATCGCCTCATTAGACACTCCATTCTTAGGGGAGCTAACTTGCTCTCCAAGGTCCCCCAAGCTATTGGGGGGATTCCTCGAGAGCACTTCCCATGCACTCGTTTCAACAGCTCCTTCTTCTTCATTCTCCAACACATTGATACTAGGATCGTCCGGGGGGTTTGGATGTTTCATCGACAAGCCCAAGTCAAATTCGACACTTTCTTGGCCCACATTCAGGGAAAGCTTCCCGTTCTTTACGTCTATCAACACTCCGGCGGTTTCCATAAAGGGTCGTCCAAGAATAATTGGGGTATGCTTGTCTTCCGGCATGTCCATCACCACAAAATCGACTGGAACATATACCCCTTTCACATCGACTGGGAGGTCATCCACTACTCCCACCGGATACTTGACCGAACGGTCAGCAAGTTGTAATGTCATGCCGGTGGGCTCTAAGTCTCCCATCCCTATTCTCTTGTACAACGATAGGGGCATTAAACTGACGCTCGCACCAAGATCGACGAGCGCCCTATGGATTTGCACTTCCCCAATAGAGCAAGGGATGGAGAAACTTCCTGGATCCTTGAGCTTGGGCGGATTTGCACGCTGAATGAGTGCGCTGCACTCTGCCGTTAACACGACCTTTTCTTTTCTAGATCCCCGTGTCACCAAGTATTTCAAGAATTTAGCATAGGAGGGGATCGTCTCTATGGCCTCGAGGAAGGGGATTTGCAAACTCATATCTTTCACCATGGCAAAGAATTTGCCATACTTCTCATCGATTTTGGCTTTGGCGAGCCGTTGTGGGAAAGGCACAACGGGCTTGAATACCTTCAAATTCCCTTCCTCTTTCTTCTTCTCTTCTTCGGGGGTTCCCTCCATAGCCACAATTTTTGGCGACGGGGCACCGTCGTCATTAGCTTTTTCAATTGGCCGCTCGACGGCCAGTGGTGCTTCCGGTTCTTTGGGCGGCGCTCTAGTAGGAATTTGTGTCCCGCTCCTCAAGACGATGGCAGACACGTTTTCATGTTCATGTGTGAGTGCCAAGGTCCGAATTACCCCCTAGGGTTCACCTCAGGTTGTGGCGGTAATAAATTCTGAGGTCTTTGCAGGTTCGCCACTTGCAACCCCAGCTGGGTCACCTGATCTGTGAGTACTCTTTGTCCCATCTCCAG
This sequence comes from Scilla litardierei, assembly GCA_030789695.1. Classification (NCBI taxonomy): domain Eukaryota; kingdom Viridiplantae; phylum Streptophyta; class Magnoliopsida; order Asparagales; family Asparagaceae; genus Scilla; species Scilla litardierei. The sequence continues at coordinate 94,090,755 of CM061140.1, read as the reverse complement.
CTTCAGATTGATTTTCTCCTGGTTGGCTATGTATTGAGTCAAGAGGGACTCAACCGGAGAAATGGCCCTCTGTTGGTCGTATTGCTGCTGGGCGGGCTGCTGATTCCAAGGGGCATATTGTTGATATTGTGGTGGAGGTTGTTGCTGATATTGCTGCTGCTGAAACTGCTGCTGGGGCCTAGCCGAATGATATATCTGCTGTTGTTGCTGAGCCGGTTGTTGGTAGGGTGCCCGGTAACTAAGGTTCGGATGATTCCGGTTGTTGGGAGAGTAGGCTGGGTTTGAGTTGGTCCGTGGTGGAAATGGCGCATTCCCCGTAGGATTGTAAAACAATGCGCTCGCCTGATCCAACGGTGGTGAGACGTCACCACTGTCGAATTCCCCAAAAACTTCGGATTCTACCGCAGCAATCTGTTGTGTACCGGCGCCACCGGCGCCTACCATCAATGCAGAGATCTGGGTCGATAGCAAGTCAAATTTGCTTGACAATTTGTCGACGTCTTCCACTCTATGGATGCCCCCAGACCTCGGTGTGGCTCTCTCGTCACACCATCATTCATTGTTGGATGCCATATTTTCCAAAATTTGCCCGGCATCTTCTTCGCTTCTTGACATGAAGGACCCTCCAGTCGCGGCGTCCATGGAAGACTTTAAATCGTCCCTTAGCCCATTATAAAACAGATTTATAATCTGCCATTTGGGGAGCTCATGGTGGGGACATCTTCTCTGCATCTCCTTGTATCTTGTCCAAGCCTCATGCAAGGACTCGTGGCTGGCCTGGGAGAAGGAGGAGATCTCACTCCTCAGCTTCATGGTCTTCCCCGGAGGAAAGAACTTTGTCAGGAAAGCATTGGAGAGCTTCTCCCATGTGTTGAATGTATTTGGGTCCTTCCCCCTAAGCCACAGCTTGGCCTTGTCTCGCAAGGAGAATGGGAACAGCTTCAGTCGGATCGCCTCAGTTGTGACACCGTTAATCCGGAAGGTGTCACATTTCTCCAAGAAGGAGTCTAGATGCTCGATCGGGCTCTCCATGGGTGCACCCGAAAACTGATCCTGCTGGATCCATGTCACCAAAGACGGCTTTAGCTCGAAGCTTTGGGCCGTAATAGCTGGAGGACGGATGGTGGAAGTGGACTCGATAGATGGCATCGAGTACTCCAACAGGGACTTGTGAGGCGGGGTGTTCTCCTCCATGGCTTCAGGATCCTCTCTTCTTCGCTTCTCGGCGGCCAAATGCATAAGGGTGGCGTTAATCTCTTGATCAACGGGGATCAAGTCGTCGAGACTTCTTGAACTCCTGCGCATGAAAAACAACAAACACCAGTGAAGCGACAAGTGGGAGAGAAACAGATAAGATAAGAAATAAAAAAATAAATAAAAAGGAAAAAGAAGAATGCGAAAATTATCGCGAGGTAGGGATAAGAGCTAGACACTAGGGTTCAAGAGATCCTAAAATAAAAAGCACGTTGCCTCCCCGGCAACGGCGCCATAAACTTGACGTGCCCCCGGTTTGCGAGCCGTAAATGGCCAGGGGACCCGCGTGAGGGTTTAGATATTTGTAACCGCAAGCGCATGATGTTGTAGTGTGGCTTGGGGGTCGAACACATGGAGGCTAGGATGTGCTTGTGTCAAGGAGGACTGAAATCACCCCGTGGGTGAGCTAGCCCGGATCGGTTGATGGGTTGTCACGGTAAAGGAATGCAAGGTATGGACAATATGAAAATAAACCCGGGACTTTGGTTTCCACTCCAACGAGCGACTCTCGCTGATACGGCCTACGGATAGGATGGCGATCGGAATTAGAGTCTAATGGTGAGACGTTGCCTCTGAAAGTGGTACCGGCATCCCATGGGCCCGATATTCCGGTCGGTGCCCAGGATTATACACCGGACTTCCCGGGTTCGATCAGTGGGCACTCCCGTGTCCATTAACACTGATCGATTCCGGGAGCACTAAGCTCGCAACGATAACTCCCAACGTCTCATCCTATCGCTCCCGCGCGCTAGGATTCGGCGTCTACGCTAAGGGCGTGAGCTATGGCTAGGGAGTCAACCGCCAAGTTTATTCCCCCTTGGCCCAACGGTCAAAGGCGGTCTTTTTCCCACCGATGACAATAAAACACCCAGCGTAACCGTTAGATTCCTAATCCCTATCGATTTCCTAACCCTATGGATGCATCGGGAAGAGCCCCCGAAGGGGTTTCCGCCAAAATCCCAGATTTGGGAACTACTCACAAATATTCATTAAAAAGCGATCTAAACGAAAATGAACCGTTAAAATCATAATCAGACGATAGGAATGCGAAGGTAGTAGAGCAATTAAGATAATACTAAAGTTTTACAAAGATCCGAAAAATTACAAAAACAGGAAAATTACAGCCGTCACAAAATGAAGAAAACAGTAAAAAATAACCAACTCCCGAATCTGGGAAACCTAGGGTTCTATTTATAGAAAACGACATCACCCGATCGGTTGACAAGTCAACCGGTCGGGTGAGCCGCTTCACAAAATTACAGCGCGATGCGGGGGTTTCACCCGGTCAGTATGAACCGGTCGGTTGGATCTTGGTGTGGTCGGTTGGATCTTGGTGCCGACCGGTTGGATCTTGGTGCGGGCCGGGTGAGGAGACCGGTTGGAGCTTCGAGTCTTGGTTGTTGAAATTCAGCTACAGGTGAACCGATCGGGTGAAGGTCACTCGATCGGTTGGAAATCAGCTTCGAATTTCCAGAGACTTTGAGCTTTTGACCCGGTCACTGAACCGACCGGGTGACTTCTCGGAGGCTCCAAGCTGCGTCCGGGTGGTGCATGCATGCATCACCCGATCGGTTGGAGATGACCAACCGACCGGGTGAGGGGCTGAAAGATGTAATCTTCGTCGTTTGACCCCCTGGATCACGCGTGACTCCTCCCGTTGCTCCGGGGACACATGATATCATCGTTTTGCGTCCCAAATGCCAGCAAACTCCTGTAAAACACGGAAAATACGGAAAAGTGAAAGAAAACAAGAAAATACAAGAAAACACGAGAAAACGAATAAAAGATGGTGGTAAATACGGAAAAACATGGAAGAAAACCCGCGTAAATATATGAAATATAAACGCACGTCATTTACGCAGCAGGCGGGGCGGCTCACTCGGCTGAGTGACAAATGTCACTCGGCCGAGTGACAAACCCTGTAAATTTACAGTAAGTTGGGACTTTTCGGGGGTCTGTCTTCGGGAGTGACTCGGCCGAGTGGATCTACTCACTCGGCCGAGGGGCATTTCTTGCTCGGCCGAGTCGGAACCGTCAAAAGCCTGTACATTTATAGTAAGTCGGCCTCTTTTGAAGTGGATTTTCCCATGCCACTCGGGCGAGGGGATTTCCATGCTCGGTCGAGTGGACTATCGTCACTCGGCTGAGTGCACGCCGATTTCATTCTGTTGATGCGTGTCCGGTCTGGTCGGCCGAGTGGTCTTCTTGCTCGGCCGAGTGGGTGGTTCACTCGGCCGAGGGAGATGCTGCAGATGCCCAATCTTCATCTTTTCGCTTCCTCGTCGCTCCTACGACGTTCCTTCTTCTCCCGCTTGTCTTCCATCGCCGAATAGCCCTCAAAAGAGCTTTGGGTGACACTCCAGAGTGGGTGCAAATCCTCTTGATCTCAAAATCACTCCAAATCGCTCCATATCTCCTGAAATACAACCAAAACAAGAAATCATGAAAAGCATCGCAATATTGTCGAATAATAGTGAAAAACGCGATATGAGCGATCAAAGTGGCATGCTAACATGCAGAAAAAGGGTGTAAAATATGGAGCGAACACTCCTCTTCTTATCATCCATAAATCCTTTGCTATTGCGTGCTCTCTTTGTCACTTGGTTCTCTGATCCGTTTGTCATCCTCTCCTTGCGTGACTGATTGTCCAATGCGTCTCTTGCGTGCCCTGTTGTCTCATCTCGTTTCGGTTTATCTTGGTTGCTTCCTTAAATCCGTGCTTTGACTCATATCATGTTTTGCTGCCTCATGTCCTGTTTTACTGTTGCTCGGTTGGTTTGCTTTGATGGTTGTTGTTTTTAGTACATTGCCTATGATCGTTATATGACCATATTTTGTATGTTGGTTGCTTTAGCTACTATGGTTTCATGATGTATGATGGTTCTATGCTGTACTACAACTCGTACTTTGTTTTTAGTTCTGTTATATCCTCTCTATACTCCGACGTTTCGTAATATAAGTTCTGTTTTTCAAGTCTATATGCTCGGTTTATCACTTATCTTGTTTGTCTATTGTCGTAACTTTCCATCTGTTGACGCTTACAACATTTTTATTTTCCGCTAAGTCTCTGCTTATCTTCCTTATTATGTTATTACTTCCTCCTATTCGTTATTTTATGCATCATTTTCTCACTATCGACATTAGCTACCTACCAAATAACATAGCCTGCCAATTTTCTTTTTCCACTTTTTGTGGATGACAAAGGGGGAGAATTACAGCATATATTCAGGGGGAGTACCATCACATATTCAGGGGGAGTAACATCACATTAAAACATGTTAAATCACATTTTACATTTCATTGTTTGTCATCATCAAAAGGGGGGAGAATGTTGGAACTTGGTATTTTCCATCCTCTCTTACATAAGGTTTTGATGTGACAAATCAATATATGTTATGTTACTAAATCTAACTATGTAGATGTGCAGACAAAACACTATTTCATTCACATCACGCATATGATCAAAGTACAAGGACTCTCTGCAAAAACAGCCTTGCTACTCAAATTACGTTTAAATATCGTATCTACTGAATGATGTATTTTTAACTTTTTAGATAGCTTCAGGGCCTTGAGTATAACATATCATTCATCCATAAGCTCAAACATTACATCATCTTCCAACCTATTTGATCTTAAGTCAAAATTCTCTTTCCTCAAAATTAGTCGACTAGGATTTTTTCCTAGCCTACTAAACAACTATATTTTCGTTGACTTTTGACTTGATACTTTCAGACAAGGATCTATTCATTTTCTACTCCATGTCACCAAATTTTTGTGACCGTTTGTGACCGTTTCAAAATTAGCAGGCTACGAATTTTCCTAGCATGTCAAGTCGTTTTTTGGACCGAAATTTTCCAGATCGGTTTCTGACCATTGTCCAACGTTCCTTACGGTTTCTGAACGTTGTGCAACATCTCTTACAGAACCGTTCATAACCGTTTTTAAAAGCTATAAAAGGAGGGGCACCCCCTCTCTTTTTCACTCACACACTTTCCTCTTCTTTACTCTTTTTTGTTGAAATCAAGCCATTGATCTTCTTAAGCAATTGGACCCTTAGTTGTTCTTTTCTTATTTGTAAGAAGAAATCATTAGATTTCTTTCTTCATTTAAGAACGGAAGAACTTGTATTTTCAACACTTTTTGGGAAAGTTGTTCTTTTCTTATTTGTAGGAAGAAATCGTTAGATTTCTCTCTTCGTTTAAGAACGGAAGAACTTCAATTATGTTTCACCATTATATACCTTGAAACATTGAAGTTCCTCTCTAAACACCTTCCTTGAATTCATTTTCTGATATTCATGCCAAGGCCATAGGTGTTTTCTATTTCATTATTTTACAAGTTTGAATCTCTGTTATTGAGATTGTACAAAGTTTGGGACACGGGGAGTGTCGCCATTTTTGTAAGTTTGTGCTTGCAGGGCAAGTGATTATAGTGGATTGAAAATTTCTACGGGGAGGAGAGGTCTGGAGTAGGATCAATAGGATCTGAACTAGGATACATCTTTGTGTTTGCGATTGGTTTAATTTTCTATACTTGTCATTTCATTCTGCGCCATCTTTGCAAATATTAGTAATGTTTTATTTGCAACAATTTTTTAAATACACTATTCACCCCTCTCTAGTGTATTGATCCATACAGGTTGAAATTACAGTAGTTACCCACACCGTAAGACACCAAAACCTAAATAAAAATCGCTAACTTAACTCATTAAATTTATTTTACGCTCCTTTAAAATGTTGTGCTAATCTAGAAACGACGATCAGACTTTTTTAACTGTGCATATATGGTAGAATCGATGAATAGTCTGAACATTCAAACTTCACTTGAAACCGATAGGATATCCACGATCAACTTAGAGAAAACTTAAAAGAATTTCTAAACTAGTCCTGACACCGTCCGTTGACTTGTGACAACTGACATTGACCGACACGCCATCTGCGACGAGGCTCTTTCGACAGACGTTCTTCTTGCCACCGCAGGCAAGTGTACCCACTTGCGTTAGTTACGGCCATGTTTAGGCCATCTCCCTCTTTAAATTGTAAATTGTTGAACAAGAGAACCAGACGTGAAATGATAGCTCTGGTACACCCTCATGACAGCCTAGGCTTGACGACGAAGTCTATGTATAAATTTCTATAACTATCATACTAGGAACTATCGGTGTGTGTGTTTGTGTGTGCGTGTGGACACCCTAGACTAAAAAGAACATACTATACTCATGTCATGCCATGTAACATCATCCACGAATTGTTTTACATAGCATGCGGGCAATAAGGCACTCTCCAAGACAGAGAGAGTGAACACTTGTACAGATACATAACCTGCGGGAAGCCCGGCACTCATCGAGTGGAGTGAGTGGCCCCTTGTACAGATACATAACCTGCGGGAAGCCTGGAACTCATCGAGTGGTATAAATTGCTATAACTATCATGCTAGGAACTGTGTGTGTGTGTGTGTGTGTGTGGACACCCTAGACTGAAAAGAACATACTATACTCATGTCATGCCATGTAACATCATCCATGAAATGTTTTACACAGCATGCGAGCAATTGGGCACTCTCCAAGACAGAGAGAGTTACCCCTTGTACAGATACATAACCTACGGGAAGCCAGGCACTCATCGAGTGGAGTGAGTGACCCTTGGCAACCTGCAGGGATTGAGACACCCACCTAGCAGAGTGGGTGATCCTTGGTACGGAACAACCTACGGAAAGCTCGGCACTCACCTAGCAGAGTGAGTGGCCCCTGCAATCTGTGGATATATAGGCACTCACCTAGCAGAGTGAGTGGTCCTCGTATAGTCTTGTCTTGAGCACTTATGGTGGGGTTGGGTTGAGCGGCCACCAGATTAGAGAGTTTGTCCACTTTCTAAGCTGAAGGCATGAACCCTCTTGGTGTCGAGTCGCTTAGTATCACACAGTCTTGGTGTCGAGTCGCTTTGCTGTCACACAGTCTTGGTGTCGAGTCGCTTGGTGTCACACAGTCTTGGTGTCGAGTCGCTTGGTGTCACACAGTCTTGGTGTCGAGTCGCTTGGTGTCACACAGTCTTGGTGTCGAGTCGCTTGGTGTCACACAGTCTTGTCTAGTATTGCCATGTCTTGTAGCTGGTAGCTTACGCTACGAATTTTACCTGCCACATTTAATTTTTGCACAGTCTTTACTTTTCCTTACATATATGTATAAATGCCATGTTGTTGCATCTCTCATGTAATCAACCTTAAAATGTCGTCTTTAAATTCAGTTACACTTGCAATAGAGTCTTCTCACCTTTCCCTTGTAGACTTTTCCTGACGTACAGCTCCTTTTCACTTGGGTGTTGTACGTTAGGTACTGAGACGGAGTACGCAGACGAGCCGGCCTTACTTGAAGACTTGGAGCCGGAGGACATTGACCCGAGTACGTTCTCGACGAGGACCAGATCTAGAGGTTCCTCACCGTTGCTGTCTTACGGAGGTTACTGCTTTCTAGTCTAGGTGTGTAGAAACATTTTACTTCTTGTCTAGGTTGGGTGTGTCGCACCATTAGTTTCCTTTTTCCACAGTTGTAGCCATGCTTGGGCTTCTTTTATTAGACTTGATATAACGCTGGATATTATCTCTTTTATCAATGAATGCAGTTTCCTTTCGAGTACTCGTATCCTACTGTTATGAACTTTTATATGAAAGAACCTGTAATTAATTGGTATCCCTACAGACGCTTATTGGGCCCGAGCCTCACAGATCCGGCCCTTGCAGACCTTCGTCTCGTCCTCGCACCCGTTTTGGGAAGCGGGGCGTGACACTCATGGTCACTGTCGTCTAGTGGTTTTGAGCCCCAACCTGTAGTAGGGTCAGGCTATAGGGTCTCACACTGGATAAGATTTACGTCTTAGTAATAGGAATGATTAAGGAGGAGTGCACTTGGTTGCACGGGAATAATTAATGTCACAAAGGGTTTGTGACAATAAAGTCTAAGATTATTTAATGAGAACTAATAATGTCGTAAAAGGTTTGCGATAAGCAGTAGGAGAATGCTACTAGAGATTGTTGCATATGATGCAAAATGGTTTAAAATATATCGTAAAATGTTTACGAGAATAGTTTAAGCATAGAAAAGGATTACATGGGTTTCTGGATGGTCCAGATCAAAACATATGTTCAAACGGATCCGGAATCAGCTCAAAAGGAGCAAAATGATCTATTTATAGCCAAAAAGCCCAGTTCTAGCCCAGCCCAACTGGGCGGGTGGGTCTGACCCACCCAGGCGGGGGTCTGGCAGGCAGGCACACCCAGGCAGGCGGGCCCACCTGCTGGGCATGCCCAGACCTGCGAGTGGGACCCACGGGTGGGCCCGGGTTTTGAGAAAACCATATTACTAATTAACGGCTGCATTTTGTTCTGAAAATATGATTTTTGGGCAACTTTGAACATTCATTTGAGGGGTCAAATGAACTCGAAATGGATCACCGTTTGCTTCTATGCGTTCACCGTTCAGTGCTCTTCGATTTGGTATATGATATCGTTTGTGAATCTCAACGGTGATGGAGGAATAATTCGCTAAAGTTTAGCATTCGTGGAAGGCAAACTTGAAATTGTTTTTACTCTATTAACTTTAGTCCCACATTGCTCATGAGACGAGGAAGGGGGCTGGCTCCCTATATAAATAGGGGCTACCTCCTTGAAAAATCTGCACCAAGTCTCCGCTTTGAGTAGCTCCAAAAAGTTTTGAGCACGCTCGTAGCAAGACTTAATATTTATTCCCTCATCCTAAATTCTTCTGTTCCTCTGTTCGAGTCCTAGCAAGACTGCGAGAAGGTTTGAATCGGATCCAAAGTCTTTGACGCGGGTCTTCCTCAAGTGAAACCTTCTTCGACAAGTGGTTGGTTTGGAGGCGCGGTGTTGGCTCGCTTCGGGTGGTATAGTCTTGGAGGCGCGGAGTCAGCTCTCTTTGGGGAGTAAAGAAAGGTTACTGACAGCGACGCTTCGCGCAGGAGTGAAGTGACGGGTATGCCATTTATTTTATTCTTTCATATATGTTGCAGTAGCTTAGATCTGTCTTTGGGGATGGTCGGACCAACCCCAAGATAGTAGATTTTCCTGGCTAGGGTAAATAAAATCATTAGTGGTGTCATTAAATAGTTTAATGATTTTTATTCCGTTGCCTTTTTCTGCTTCTATCGTATGGATGTCGTAAGATGTGCGTAGATATTATGCCCTAAGGGTCCATTAGAACCCAACATTGGTATCAGAGCCGAGGTCTACTATGATCTAATTTCTGCAAATGATATTAATTGCATAAAATGTTTGATTAGAAACATGAAAAAAATTTGATTATTTATATTTAATAATTATGTGATAATTAGTAAACATGTTGCAACTTTTATTTATGAGATGACACTTTAAGTTGCTTGTTTCTATGCTAAACTTTATGAGATAAATTTTGGTCGTTCTTGTTCATGCTAATCATTATGAGATGATTATTAAAAATTGTTGTAACTTAATTTTATGAGATAATTTTAAGTTCCAAGTGTTCATGCTAAAATTTTATGTGATAAAACTTTTATTATTTTAAATGGTTATTTTATTTCTTGCTTATTATGCGATAATACAAGAAAACCTTTTAGGATAGCCATTAAAAGATATCTAAAACTTATGAGGTAATTTTTAGACAGGTGGTATGATTTAAAAATTTGTTGCAACCATTAAATTCCTAATACTTGATTAGGATAGCCCTCTCCAATAATTATTATTTTAATTGTTCTAATAATAATTTTGAAAAAGGCTATGATTTAAATTGTTACAACTTGAAATTTTAAATACCTAATATTTGATTAGGATAGCAGCTGATATTAATAATTCCTTAAAGTTGATAAGGAATTTAATAAAAGTTATTAATCAATCCCAATAATTTTGAATTTTAGGATTCAACTAGTTCATAGGATTAACTAGTTTTAATGAAGCCATATTAAATTGATGTTACACATACAAATAATTAGTATACTTAAAGGATCATGAACCGGTGTCTAGTGTTTTTGTGACTAGTGTTGTGGATCACTCTAGCTCAACTGGGGATAGTGATCATGGCCTAGCCAAATCCACTGGCCATGTTTTGCTGGACCACACGGATGCGAATTATTATTATGTGAAACCATCGATTACATCTAGTCTAATACATTCAAAATATAATTCAAGATTAATCGTAGTCCTCCTTGTTTTGGAGTTTGGCAACTATAGGTTCTGTGTTATAGTTGTTGACCACACTCAAGCTATGTCATGACAACCTTATGGAAACCAACTTCTAATTACATGTGATGTAGTCTAGATTTAACCTAAGTCGTCAGGTCGTGAATACATCGAGCACCGGTGTAAGTTAAGCTATACACGAAAACATGGGTCTGACTAGACTAGTCATTATGATTTAGATGAGCACACTTATGATCATAAGTGGTTATGGGTAAAAACCTATATGGAGTCATATATGATATATCGACTGCAAAGTCAAACAATTTGTTGAGCACACTCAAGGTTGTGAGACTCGGGGTGGTTGGATCTCTCTCCCATTAACTTTAATAAATGAATTTGTTCATTATTATGGCTTAAACTGATCATTAAAATAGTGGGAGAATATAGTTTGATAAAAAACCTTTTGAACTATAAAGAACACATGCTAATTCAATAATTTTATCATATGCAGTATGGAGTCAGGACTAAAGTCTATCATTGAGAAGAACGTGCTGAATGGAACCAACTACAAAGACTAGTTGAGGAACATCAAACTGGTCCTCTCGTTAGCCGGGATAGGTTATGTGTTGACAGACCCTGCTCCCAACAAACTCAACGATAAAGCCACTGAAAAAGAAAAGGAGTCCTACAATCTACGGCAGAAGGATGCAGAGAAGGCAATGTGTCTTACTCTGGCCTCAATGAACAACGAACTGCAGAGAAAGCATGAACATATGGATGTTCAGCGCATATTTTTAAATACTGAATAGTTGTAAGGTAAGCAGTATCGGGCTGCAAAATTTGAGGCTACCTACAACCTTTGGGGAATGAAGATGACGACAGGCCCCGTCCAGGCCACTTGTTCAAGATGATCGGATACGTTGACAACGTAACTGAGTTAGGATTTGTCCTTGATCATGAGATGACCACTGTCATTATCTTGAAGTTTTTGACTCCTGCTTTTGGCCCATTCATTACGAACTTTATAATGAATAATACTGAGGTGGAACTCCATATCCTCCTGAACATGCTTCGGTAGTTCGAGGAGAGAATCCAGCCAGAACCACCAGTGTTGGTTGTCGGCTCTGCTTCTTCATATCATCCTAAGGGCAAAGAAAAGAAGGGGCAGATCCCTCAACCTGCTAAGCCAAAGTAGGAGAAAAGAAAAGGGGGCATCGTCTGATTTGGAGTGTTTCCACTGCCATAAGCCTGGACACTGGAAGAGAAACTACAAGGCTTACCTTGCAGAGAAAAGAGGGCACGGTGATGCCTCAACTTCAGGTATAAATCTTGTTACAAAGTATATGTACTTCCATGAAGTTTAATACGTAGTATGAGATATCGGTATGTTTACTAAACATCTGTATATTGTATACATGTGCTTAAAACTGTGGAAAGATGAAGATCCTCGAACGGTCAGCAAAGAGAGCAATCATTATTGTTGGGGCCGTCAAGGACTTCAAAGATATCAATGATAGTGTTTGTATTTTATTTTGAATAAATGAGGTATTATGAGCTTGAACAATGAATAAATTGAATGTTATTTTGAATGGAAATGTTTTGAACGATTTTCTATGAATAAAATCATTGTTTGATCTTGAAATATCTTGATGCGTATACTCTGGTGGCATTCTGAGTTGATGGTAGTGTACTGTGTTGATGTGATCAATTAGAGTAGGCAGAAGACATTTTAACCTATCTAAAGTAACAAGTCATTTTCAGGCGCATTTATATTAGATGTGTTCTTTATAATACGCACACACAAAAAGTTCTTGTTATGGCTGCATGTGAAACTTCAAGTTAGAAGATTAATGCAGATAAAAGGAAAGATTGCGTGGTTAGTTCTGATTAAGTAAATTATACTCAAGACTTCTATAAACGGATTTTGATATAACATACTCGTCAAACAACCTAACACAAGTCCATTCGGTTTTAACTCATTCAGCATAAAAGGGCTGGTTAATACCTTGTAATCAATATTCTAAATGAGATTTAGAAAACACAATGAAGTAGTATGACCAGAAAGTTCTCAATGTCGGTGGGAGCTAGAATGTTGCTTAGTTCCAATTTTGGGCTAAGTAAAATTCCAATGGTTAAGAACATCTATATGTGACATATAGTCAAAAAGGTTTTCTTTATGTCATAGATATAAAAAATTTGGTGTCTTTAATGTACTGGACAGAAATGAGACAGAACTATTGGAATATGCTAAGGTATGACTAACTAGTATGAAATGATAAATCTAAGATAAAGAAGTATATACTAATCGGTTAGCTATACATAAGAGGATAAACTTATTGGATGAGATCCAGAGACATCTTCGAAGGAATCACCCATGTGTGATCATGGGTGTTTAGTAAGTGACTCTGCAATACTGCATAATAGATACATTTTGGCAGATCCATTCTCTAGGTTCTGACATATGAACGTCCGTAGAGACTTATATGGTAAAGAGGTATAAGATACCGAGATAAATAGCCTGAGTGCCAGTGGAAGATGCTGGAAGATATGTGACCTCGGGGTAATTTATCTGAGAGAACATCTTGTTCGAATTTAAATGGTATTAATTATCCTAGTATGAATAAAATGGTTTTAATACTTGGATAATTTCCTTAGACTTCAAGTAAGGTCATACACATATCTAGATGGAGATCTCTATTATGGAAAGTGTCTGACCGATAAGAACTTGAGTCTTAAAGAGTTCATGGTCAGAGATGTGTCGAGAAAAGGATATCGGTACATCGGACAGACCATTGTGTCTTTGTCTTAACCAAAAGGGTGATGATGATCATAATCATTCGACATGACGAAGTCGGAGACGAGACACGTGTGCTCATTAGAGAATGAGTCCACTGAACGACCCAAGGCAGAGTTATAAAATGGTTAACATTAACTAAACTGTCATTGATAACTCTCTAGTGATGATAGGCAAGTTGGTCCTTAAAACTTGAGGTCACTATACAAACATATGCATAACCGTTGTCACTTAGATCTATGATCTAGCTTCGAGGTAAGGCCGACTGAAATGTCTCAAGTTGGGTGACACTTGAAGCGTATGAGGAGTGATCAAGAGAGGATCTGTCTCTTTCGTCCATGGGAAGTTAGTGTCACAGGCTCAGTACGGTTCTTGGGCAAAACCTCGACCGGGGTATGTTGTAGGAAGTACCACATGGACATACCAAAGACCGGAGCATACTAACCAGTGCTAGCTAGTAGGGTTGACAGTTTATCATACCCTAGGTTATGTAGTGACATAGTTATGACGAAGGGACTAAAACTGCTGTATTCATCACGGACATAGTCAGAGTGATCCCAACGACACTTTAGTCAATGGGTCGATCATGCAATTATGATGCCGAAATAGGGACGATATCTGCTGCTCGTGGCCATTGTCGTCTAGGGGTTTCGAGCTCCAACCTGTAATAGGGTCAGGCTGTAGGGTCTCACACCGAGTAGGATTTGTATCTTAGTAATAGGAAGGATTAAGAAGGAGTGCACTCAGCTGAACGGAAATAATTAATGTCACAGAGGGTTTGTGACAATAAAGTCTAAGATTATTTAATGAGAATTAATAGTGTCGCAAAAGCTTTACGATATAAGCATTAGTAGAATACGATGAGGGATTGTTGCATATGATGCAAAAGGGTTTAAAATATAGCGTAAAATATTTGCGAGAATATTTTAAGCATAGAAAATGGTTATATGGGTTTCAGGATGGTCTCAGTAAAAACCTGTGTTCAAATAGATGCGGAATCGGCTCAAAAGAAGCTAAAATGATCAATTTATAGCCAAAAAGGCCAGAACTGGGCTTTTGCCCAGTTCTGACCCAGCCCAACTGGGCGGGCTGGGCTAGCCCGCCCAGCCATGGTGGGCTGGTCTGGCCTGCCCAAGCAGGTGCCCAGCCCACACTAGCAGGTAGGCACACCCAGGCGGGCAAGCCCACCCGCTGGGCATGCCCAGACCTGTGGGTGGGACCCGTGGGTGGGCCCGGGTTTTGAGAAAACCCAAATACTAATTGACGGCTGCATTTTGTTTCAAAAATATGATTTTTGGGAAACTTTGAACATTCATTTGAGGGGTCAAATGAACTCGGAATGGATCACCATTTGTTTCTATGCATTCATCGTTTAGTGCTCTTTGATTTGATATATGATATCGTTTACGAAGCTCAACGGTGAGGGAGGGATAATTCACTAAAGTTTAGCCTTCGTAGAAGGCTGTTAGGCTCATTTTATACACCTTTTTACACTCTTTTCTTCTCGCATTTTCCGCATTTACTCCATATCATTCTCGTTATTGACGTGCGTTTATATTTCATATATTTGCGCACGTTTTCTTCCGTGTTTTTCCGTATTTTACCGCCGTCTTTTATTCGTTTTCGCGTGTTTTCTTGTTTTCTTTCACTTTTCCGTGTTTTCCGTGTTTTGCAGGAACTTACAGCATTTGGGACATAAAACGATGATATCATGAGTCCCCGGAGCAACGGGAGGGGTCACGCGTGATCCAGGGGGTCAAATGACCAAGATTGCCACTTTTCAGCCCCCACCCGATCGGTTGGACACAGCCAACCGATCGGGTGATGCACGCGTGCACGACACGGACTGAAGTTGGAGCAAAGTGCAAAGTCAACCGACCGGTTCGCCGACCGGTTCATCCCAACAAAGTTCTCGGGAAGTTGGAGCTTAATTCCAACCGATCAGGTGAAATCTCACCCGATCGGTTCATCTGAAGCTGAAGTTTCCCAAACGACGACCCGGTCATGCCACCCGTTCTCCTTAGCGACCGGTTGAAGCTCCCGAAGCCCGACGGCCAAAGCAACAAGCGGCTCACCGGATCGGTTGATGTTTCAACCGATCGGGTGGCCTTTTCTTCCGCTTTCGCGCACCGCTGCTCATTCATTGAAGATCTGCTACCATTCCAGAAGGATTTTGGGTGATCTCTTATTTTTCTAGCGTCGGCATCGTCGTTAGCTTTCCAACGATAGGTCGCATGCCCAAATCCGATTTTTCTAGATTTTTCTGGAATTTTCTAAGCGCAGCTATGTGCTGAAACTGGCTGCAGTCTGGAATTTCACTTCAACCGATCGGTTGACTTGTCAACCGACCGGGTGAGATCTGTTTCTGCGTATCTGAGCTCTCTGTTTATTCAACCCGATCGGGTGAGTTTTCACCCGATCGGGTGGGCCTTTTTGACAGTTTTGAACTCGACCCAAGAGGGTTTTTGAGGGGTTTATAAATAGGGTTTTGGGGCACGATGGAGGGGAGTTCTTCCTCAGTTTTTCTAGGGCTTTTTGCCCCCTTTTCTTGTAAGTTTAGATTAGATTAGATTAGCTTTTATATTGCAATAAATCTTGTATTGGATTGACGATTCAACTCAAGATAAGTATTTTCCTCTCTTTTTCTCCATTGTTTGTATTGTGTTTATTTTGCTTGATGGTGAAAGTTTATATGTCTTTTGTGCTATTTGTTTATATGTTATTCACCATTGAGTAGTTTTGATGAACCCTAATACGGGTTAGGGTAGGATTGATGCTTGTAAATTTACATTAGACTTGGTTGCATGGCACGTGTTCGATGAAATGTGTCAATGAGGATTTCTAGCAATCTGGGTCCAATTCGTATGGCAACACACTAGATGTGTTGGGGATTGGGGTCCGGTGCTTGTCCTGTCAAGATCCGCTTTGATGTATTGCTAGAAATCACATTTGACCTATTTGGCCATTAGGGTTACGCGGGGGTGTTTCATTGTCATTGGCGGGAGAAAGACCGCCTCTGACCGTCGGGCCAAGGGGGAATAAACTTGGCGGTTGACCCCCTAGTCATAGCTCACGCCCCCAGCGTAGACATGGAGTCCTCGCACGCGGGAGCGGCTTGGACGAAGTGTTGGGAGATATCATTGTGGCCTTAATGCTCCCGGTTGCGGAAGGTGTTAATGAACACGGGAGTGCCCACCGTCCGGAACTGGGTAGGCCTAGCCTGCTTGGCACCGACCGGAATATCGGGCTATGGACGCTAGGTACCACCTTTTGGGGCAATGTCTCATCCTGGATCAAGTCAAATGCCAAGTTTCATGAGTGCTCTAGCCCGTGTTAGCGGGGATTCATTTCGTGTCTTTTTTCATTTCTTTCTTTCATTTCTACACTTCCCCCATATCATCCGTGTAGCTAGCACACAACCTAGGCGAGGCTAGTAGCCACTCAAGCCATCCACCTCCATGTGTTCGATAAACCCGCACCCTACACTAACCGTGCACTTGCGGTAAAACGACACCGCGCCCAAACCGTAAACGGGGCGCCGGTCAAGTTTTTGGCGCCGTTGCCGGGGAGGCGTTCGGTTTGATATTAGCTTAGCTTGGGTTCGTTAGACTACGCATAAAAACACAAAAAAAATTCTTTTTCTTTTTTTTTAAAAAAATATATTCAATAACCAAGAAATTTTTCCCCCACTATTATATTATCTTTTTGTTATTCTCTTGTACTATTGACGCTCCTCTCTAGTTTTCTTATTTTTGTTGTCCATGTATCTTTGATATTGCCATGTGGAGATCAGATTTCGATGCTCAGATGGGAGGCCACGATCCCTATTCATTTGTGGTTTGTGAGACTTGTGGGATGGCGGGGCACGTGTATTATGATTGCCCATTTACGCTTGAGAGCCTCCCCCCATCCCAAGGCCAAATATTTTCCCACAACCTTAGCCCAAACACCTCCCATCCATTTCCTCAACCTTATACCCCTCCACAAACACAAGAAGAATCAAGCCTCGTGTCTCTCCTTGAAAGTGCCATGTTTAACCAAGGCCAAATATTACAAAACTTGATGGTACCAATCACCGAGCCGACACCGAGGAGAGGGGATGAAGGAGAGGATATACCCACTTTCATGGTTGAGACCACCATCTCATCGGCCACCATAGACACATCTCATGCCGATGCCCCATTTTTCCATCACTACCACTTGGATGACGAAGCATTTTTTGATGATGATAGTGAGGATGGGGAGATTTATCTAGGATCTGTGGGAGAGATTTCTTGTCTTGATTTGGATACCCCATACGAGTCCTATGAGAGCACTGAGGAGTTTACAGAGATTATGCATACCGACGAGGAGGATGTGCGTGAGGACGAGGACACCACAACCACATACGAGGGGTCCGCTCCACATCCACCTCCACAGCCATCTCTATCACAGCTTCCTCCTTGGTCGGTGGTCAACCATGAGGATGTCATTCAGGACATCGGGCAGATGGAGGAGCATGAGCATATCGTCGAGGAGGATGTGCATGAGGGCTTGGATACGATCATCCACTTCATAGAGCCCGAGCCGCATCTACCTCTACCGTCACGCCCCACTTCTTCTGCGGCTGAGCTACTACTTGAGCATATTGCCCCTATTCAGGGAGATTTTCATACTCACTCTCACTCCACATTTGAGTCTCTCTTTTCACGTCATATTTCTTTAGACTCATATATTTTTGACACGCCATATCTCTCGCAGGACACAGGATCTACTTCCCTTGAGGTATGCTGCGGTGCGTCACTACCTGGAGAGCCACTTCTCATGGAGATCGAGGACTTGGTCATCGCTAGTACAGAGGATAGCGACCCATTCTCAGGGAGTATTCGTCACCCTTTTATTATTTTTCCATCTCATGTTGACGATTATCTCTGGGATACATTTATTTTGGGAAATAATTTCTTGCCATGGACTAATGCACCTCGTCCTTTGCAGGTCACAGGTGGACACCTACGAGGGATGCTTGGAGGTGCATTGCTTGGGTCCATTGGCACACGTGGCACAACGCTTCTGGCGGAGCCACAAAAGGAGCAGTTAGAGCAGCTACCTGCCCCACTTCAGATCTTGGATCCGCCTATGCTCAGGTGTATCCTAATCCAGTAGTGTAAAAATTTACCGCTTTCTAGTTTAGATTTGAATAATCTCGTCTCCTCTCATTAGCGAGGGGAGCGTATCTAGAATTTGCTTTTGCATCTTAATAACCCTTCATTTCGTGCCCTTCTATCATTTCACCCTCTTCCTCTTCCGAGGAGAATGAGCACACTGTCTCTCCTGCATTTTGATTTCTTTCTTTTCCGATTTTCCCCCTAGCATATCTCTACATCCCCATTGATCATATCATTTTGCTAGCATTGTCATGTTCAGCTTGGGGGAAATCGACTTTTGTGTGCATGTTTTTGCGTGTCGTTGTGTGTCTGTGTCTATGTGTTCTTTTGTCGTGTTTTATATTTTTTATTTTAGTGTTTCTTTTTCTTTATTTTTTAGTTTTGCTCATGTGTTTTTCGTGTTTTTCATTTTTTTGTGTCGGTGCGTAACTCCCCCCCATTTTCATTGCCCTCCCGTATTCACTACTATTGCATTGAGGACAATGCAAGTTTTAGCTTGGGGGAGTCGCACTTCGTGCGTCTTTTGTCTCTTTTTCTTCGTTATTTGAGTCGTTTTTCTCCGTGTTTTTCTTTTTCTTTTTCTTTTCTTCTTTTTATCTCTTTCTCCTAGAGATGAACCCTATGATGAATTGCCACGAAAATCACACGCACACTTAGCATAGCTTCGATAATCACATTCACTAACCCTAGGAAGCCGATTCCATTGCATTTCATGCTTCGTGGGTTCACCTTGCTTTTGTGTGAGTTGTTTGTCGTGACTAGCTAGGGGTGTACTTCTATTTTGTGATTTTGATTTATATACCTATCCTTTGTTGACCCCTAGATTATCATGCTTCGATTTGAATGTGTGGTATCTGCTTCTACTGTCTGCTTCTATATGCATGCTATATTTATATCGTATATTTCAATTCGCATGTGTCGGGATTCCACAATTAAGGACTAGGATACCCACTTAGCCCATGCTCTAATTAGCGAGAATAGTTTCCTTTGCCCAAGTGTTTAGATTCCGATTTCTTTTTTGTTTTACTTGGTGTAAACCCCCTTGTCGTGTACCGTTCTCCCACTTGGGAGAGTACACATGTATATACCCCAATATCCAAAAATCCAAAAAAGGAGAAAAGAAAAGAAAAACCCAAAAAGAAAGAAATGAATAAAAAAAATTGTATAGCCAAAAATCCAAAAAAAATACAAATACCCAAAACCCAAAAAAATTCCAGTGTGAATATTTTTCCTACTTGCCGAGAATAAAGGGAAGGCGAGAATTTGCACCGAGTGTTCTTCTCCACATCATCTCAACCCCCATCGTTTTCGAAAACACTTGGCTTAGGAACTTTTTAGCTATTATCTAGGCTTTCGTGTGGTGATTTCCTTAACCCTAGTTGTGGAGTCCCTGACGCATGCTATGTTTCGATTCTCTCTCTATTCTCATGCATGCTTGAACCATATATTCACCGCTTAATTCAATTTGAATCGATATTTGGGTCTTTCTTTGGGTATGTGTATATGGAGCTTTATTGCACATCGTAGATAGTGACACCGTCTGCTAGCACACGACCGCACTCACTCGCGCTTCACCGTGTGGGCCCACGGCACTTGTCTGGACTCGTATTCCTTGGTTTAGTGATGTGATTTGGCGTTTGCTTACTTGGTGTGTCGTTTTTGATTTGTTGGCCTTGACGGGCGATCTAGGATATAGAGTTTTCTTTTTCTCTCTTTCTCTCTATTTTCTCCCTCCGAGCTCCTACTCTCACTCTTCTTCCTCGAGGACGAGGAAGAGTTTAGCTTGGGGGATTTTGACGTGCGTTTATATTTCATATATTTGCGCACGTTTTCTTCCGTGTTTTTCCGTATTTTACCGCCGTCTTTTATTCGTTTTCGCGTGTTTTCTTGTTTTCTTTCACTTTTCCGTGTTTTCCGTGTTTTGCAGGAACTTACAGCATTTGGGACATAAAACGATGATATCATGAGTCCCCGGAGCAACGGGAGGGGTCACGCGTGATCCAGGGGGTCAAACGACCAAGATTGCCACTTTTCAGCCCCCACCCGATCGGTTGGACACAGCCAACCGATCGGATGATGCACGCGTGCACGACCCGGACTGAAGTTGGAGCAAAGTGCAAAGTCAACCGACCGGTTCGCCGACCGGTTCATCCCAACAAAGTTCTCGGGAAGTTGGAGCTTAATTCCAACCGATCGGGTGATATCTCACCCGATCGGTTCATCTGAAGCTGAAGTTTCCCAAACGACGACCCGGTCATGCCACCCGTTCTCCTCAGCGACCGGTTGAAGCTCCCGAAGCCCGACGGCCAAAGCAACAAGCGGCTCACCCGATCGGTTGATGTTTCAACCGATCGGGTGGCCTTTTCTTCCGTTTTCGCGCACCGCTGCTCATTCATTGAAGATCTGCTACCATTCCAGAAGGATTTTGGGTGATCTCTTATTTTTTTAGCGTCGGCATCGTCGTTAGCTTTACAACGATAGGTCGCATGCCCAAATCCGATTTTTCTAGATTTTTCTGGAATTTTCTAAGCGCATCTATGTGCTGAAACTGGCTGCAGTCTGGAATTTCACTTCAACCGATCGGTTGACTTGTCAACCGACCGGGTGAGATCTGTTTCTGCGTATCTGAGCTCTCTGTTTATTCCACCCGATCGGGTGAGTTTTCACCCGATCGGGTGGGCCTTTTTTGACAGTTTTGAACCCGACCCAAGAGGGTTTTTGAGGGGTTTATAAATAGGGTTTTGGGGCACGATGGAGGGGAGTTCTTCCTCAGTTTTTCTAGGGCTTTTTGCCCCTTTTTCTTGTAAGTTTAGATTAGATTAGATTAGCTTTTATATTGCAATAAATCTTGTATTAGATTGACGATTCAACTCAAGATAAGTATTTTCCTCTCTTTTTCTCCATTGTTTGTATTGTGTTTATTTTGCTTGATGGTGAAAGTTTATATGTCTTTTGTGCTATTTGTTTATATGTTATTCACCATTGAGTAGTTTTGATGAACCCTAATACGGGTTAGGGTAGGATTGATGCTTGGAAATTTACATTAGACTTGGTTGCATGGCACGTGTTCGATGAAATGTGTCAATGAGGATTTCTAGCAATCTGGGTCCAATTCGTATGGCAACACACTAGATGTGTTGGGGATTGGGGTCCGGTGCTTGTCCTGTCAAGATCCGCTTCGATGTATTGCTAGAAATCACATTTGACCTATTTGGCCATTAGGGTTACGCGGGGGTGTTTCATTGTCATTGGCGGGAGAAAGACCGACTCTGACCGTCGGGCCAAGGGGGAATAAACTTGGCGGTTGACCCCCTAGCCATAGCTCACGCCCCCAGCGTAGACATGGAGTCCTCGCGCGCGGGAGCGGCTTGGACGAAGTGTTGGGAGATATCATTGTGGCCTTAATGCTCCCGGTTGCGGAAGGTGTTAATGGACACGGGAGTGCCCACCGTCCGGAACCGGGTAGGCCTAGGGTGCTTGGCACCGACCGGAATATCGGGCTATGGACGCTAGGTACCACCTTTTGGGGCAATGTCTCATCCTGGATCAAGTCAAATGCCAAGTTTCATGAGTGCTCTAGCCCGTGTTAGCGGGGATTCATTTCGTGTCTTTTTTCATTTCTTTCTTTCATTTCTACACTTCCCCCATATCATACGTGTAGCTAGCACACAACCTAGGCGAGGCTAGTAGCCACTCAAGCCATCCACCTCCCTGTGTTCGAAAAACCCTCACCCTACACTAACCGTGCACTTGCGGTAAAACGACACCGCACCCAAACCGTAAACGGGGCGCCGGTCAGTTATTTCTCCCATTTTTACACGTTTTTAACCATTTGATTCGTTGGGTATGTTTTTTGTGCCTTTCAGGGAAATTCACACATAAACGATATCAATTCATGATTTGTGGAGCTTGGGAGATATATTTACGAAGATTAGTGAAAAACGGAACTAAAGGAGAGGAGATACGGGTTAAGGAACAGACTGCATGGCTGTGCATGCAAATGCACGCCCTTGTCATATCATAAGGCCAAAGGGGGAAGCTACAGCTGCATCGGCACGGCCGTGCTTAATTCCCATCTGCGAGGCGGCAAAGTCACTGGCAGCACAGGTGTTGCGCACGACCGTGCCACAACCATGCTGGCATGGAGCACGGTCGTGCTCGAAGCAGCGGCGCTGCCTGGTCCTAGGTTTCCTAGCGGCAGAACGGCCTTGCCAATTTGTGACACGGCCATGGGTCCTTATTTTTTCGCATGTATTATAAATTCGTGTGAGCGAATTGGGAGGTGGAGATTCTTTTCACTCGGGATTTTTAGGGGTTTCTTCCCTATTGGGGGTTGTTCTTCCTTGTAATTGTAGGACTCCTTATTCTACGTGTTATGTAATGAATTCTTGTTCATCTTTAGTTTAATTTCAATTGTTTTCTTAATTTCACTTCTCTTGCTTCTTGTGATGCTTTCCTTTATTTGATGTTTATCTCTTGTTGTGATGTTAATAGAGTAGATTTTTGTGCATATGGCTCAGTTAAACCCTAGTGTAGATTGTTCATGTGGGTGGACCGCCCGAAATATCTTTCCAATTAGGGTTTTAGTCTTATGAATAGGTTTGGATGAGCTCAATTCATCACATCTCTTAGCCGAGGAGGGATGACTATCTAGTTCTAGGCACCGACCACCCGTCGGGCACACTCACTAGAATCACCACTACCGTAGCATCTGGTTGACCATCGGGGCTACGGTAAGGGATCCAACCTATTCTTCGAGTCCTCTCACGGTTGGATGTTGAGAGGTCGAGGATTGAGCTTCGACTATCATCTAGGGCTATAACCCGTTGGCTTGAGAAGCTAGGTCGACCCGCATGCTCAATTTGCACTAGCGGTGACGCTTGGCCCTTGGCATCTTTCTTTATTTTTGTATTTTTAGTGTAATTACCCCTTTCCTATTTATATCCACGAGCTAACTAGATACATGATTAGTCAGTACTCATACCACTGCCTCCCTTTGTTGGACACCCGCTGCGTACGATCCATGTTGCTCGTAGTTAACTTTTAAATATCTTTTGCATCGTCTGCAAAGATTGAGCAAAATGGCACTGCTGCTGGAGAGACAATCGGCTTGATATCGATTTGATTGTGTATCTATTAGACTATGCATATAAATATAAATATAAATAAATAAAAGAAATTTTTTACCGTCCACCTGTCTACTCTTTGTTATTACTGACGATCTTTTCTAGTTCTTCTATTTTGTATAGCCAGGTATATCTAGAGTACCAATGTGGACGCCAGACGGAACATACTCGAGTAATTTTGATGTCTCGGCAAATAACGAGTATCGGATGGGAGCACAAAACCAATTTTTACATGTTGCAGGGAAATGCGGGATGTGTGGTCTTCCGGGGCATGCCACAAATGCTTGCACATATTATGACATCCCATTTGACCCAATCCCAATTACCTACAACCCATACCCAAATCACTCCCATCCAAGTCCTCCACCATATATGCATCCACCGAAAGTAGAGGGAAGCCTTATAACCAAGATGGAACAACTTATGGCAACCCAAAGCTTTAACGCCACTCCCCCTCCCACTATTCCAACCTACACCCCTCCTTACCCGACAGCCCAGCCATCCTACCAATCATATGGGTGTCCTGAGCAAAAATCATGGGGTGAAGTCTACAACACCATGCCATGGAGGGAGGAGCATTTGGAAGGATCATTCGGTTTGGACAAATCGAATACAGCCCTTCCATGGCTCGACAGAGGTGAATCCATTTTTATATTGAAGGACACCCATTGGCCCAGCGCATCGCCGGCCACTTGCATAGTGGGAGGTAATTTACCTAAACATAAATTTTTATTTCATGATATAGTTACCTCCCCTTTGCAGGTGATACCATTAGCATACATCGTGCCAGCGACGTCACCTAGAGCTATGCCTCCCACAAAGAATGGGAAATTTGATGGGACGATAGCCAAGCTCGAGGGACTCCTAACCCAGTTTAGAAAATAAATCCTCGAGGTTTGTGCGGGTGAAGAGGAGATGCCTGAAGTTGAAGATCCCACGCCGGCCTTTTTCGTTTGTCAGGTCCCTGAGCTAAAGCCATGCACGAGCATTGAGGAGACTACGACGCACGTGCATATTTTTTAGGAGTACTTGAGCTCGGCCATGAACACGATGATAGACCTCAGCAGGCCCGAGCCATGTTCTATTCCCCCATTTGCCCCGCAGCCACTCCCCATCTCACCAGAGCCCGAGCATCAGCACCACATCTTTCAGGGAGATATCCTGAACCTTGAGCACTCCTTTTCTTAATCTTACATCTCGTTTTATTCATTCTTAGGTTCAGATTTTTCTGACGCAGCGTGTCTCCCACGGGATTTTCATACACTTGTATTGGAGGCACGCTTGGTTTCACCAGCACCTGACCATCCTAAAAATGAGAAGAACGAGGATGTGGTCGCACCCACCCCCAAGAGTATCAAAATTCCTCCATGGAGTACTCGTCAATTTGATTTAGACTTTTCTACACATTTCGACGACTACCTCTGGATAAATTTTGTTGGGGTAAATAATTTTTCTCATTGGGTCAACACAGCTAATTCCTTGCATGTTATAGGTGGACATCTCCAAGGAATACTCGAAGCTGTGTTGATTGGACCCAGTGAAACTCGTGGAGTAAAGCTGATAGCTGAGCCACAAAAGCAGCATGAAGAACAGATTCCTGCACCAATAAAGATCAGAGATCCGCCTTTCGAACAGGTGTATCCTAATCCAGTAGTGTAGATATTTTACTTGCTTTGTAGTGTAATCTCTTAATAATCTCGTCTCCTCTCGATTAGCGAGAGGAGCGTATCAGTATTTAGTTTCACTTAATAAATCTCTTCTTCTCTCATTCGCTGTAACGGCATGTATTTTTAGGCGTGTTTAAGTTCGTGCGCGCCGGTATTTTATTTCAGTCATTGAGTGATTTTCGTCTGTGTGTTCCTTCTCCTACGCGTCGACGCGAGCACGTCTCTGTTTTTAATTTTTTACAATATCGTAACTAATTAACTATTAACCCTAACTATTTCTCCTAACTAAATTATTAATTAACCCCACCCATTAATCCCACCGAAAGAATTCGGTGAGATCCGACAATTCCCTAACCCCCCTTAAATAACATCCCGACCTCCAGCTTCCCTCATCAACAGGCAACACACATTCCAATGATTTTAAAATAACAACAATGGCAGCAACGTCATCCTCCTTCTATCTGCAAGCTTTTCATCTCCCTGCAATCTTCATCCCCTCTCTCTGATAAACCCAATTCCACCTCCTTCAACCAAACAACACAATTTTCCCCTTTTGTTCATCATCTCAAATCAATCCACAATTTCATATTACAAATCCAACACCAAAATCAAAACCCAAATCAACCCACAATTTCATATTCATTCATCCCTAAGATCAATTCGACCAAAAGCAAAACCTAAAATTGAATTTCAAATCAGAAATTGAAGAAGAAGAAACCCCAAATCTGAAATCAATTTCAGATCAACCCCAATTTCCTCCTCCCCTACGTCAGATCAGCCCCACCCTGCTGGCCGCCACCGCCGCCTGCTGGCCACCCCCCTGTCGCCCAACTGCCTCCTCTTGAGCCCACCTGCAAGAAGAAAAAAAGAAAGAGAGGAAGAAAAAGAAAGGAGAAAGAAAGAACATATAGAAAGAGAAGAATAGAAAGAGAAGATAGAAGAGAAGGTATAATCGTATTGGGTTAAGTTTTGCTAATGGGTATGGTATTGGATTTAAGCCATGCTTTTTGGGTAGGTAAGTTATAATCCTATGAGTAAACAATACACTATTTTTTTAGTAATAGTTTCCAAAATTATATAACAGGCACTTATAAATGTTATAAAATTTTAATAGTATAATAGTTTTTAATAGCATGTTAATAATAACTTAGCTCATAGCATGCCAGTATAACATAACTTAGCTCATACATAAAAAACACAAATAGGTGTGTATTGTTAGTCTGTTACATCTAGACCAGTTTATATATGTTAAGAATAAGGTTAGTTTATAACTGTATGACCTAAGTTATGTTAGCATTTAATTAGTTATACATGTTTGGCTTATTATCGTATATTTAATGATGCAGATACGTCGCGACTTTCCATAAATTGCTTGGACACCCAAAACCATCCCAGTCAGGCAAGTGTGCGAATTATTGCAGTTTATTACATTGTAATTGCATTTCAACTTGTTAATAAAAAACACATATATGCAACATGTTCATCAATTAACCAATTAATTTCTTGTTCTGAAATGGCTTAAATTGCTTGTACACATAAATCATGCTTCACACTATACTTGTACACACATTGTTAGATTGGACATTAATGGAACATTTTGAAAATACTTGAGTTCATGAATTCGTGCGCTTCAAAGGCGTAATCTTGAATTCGTGCACTCGTGCAACTAGATTAGGCTGGCTCATGTTCCAGCACAATATTTGGGTGGGGTTAGGGTTGAGCAGCCACTAAGTGTGTGCAAGGGTCACCTTCAAGAGGACCACATTCATGCGGTGGGTGGCATCAATCACGATTATACCCCCTTAAGAAGGACTGACTCACTCATCATGTCTTAAAGGCGAGAACCATATACAGATAGAAATCATATGCATGGAACTTAAATCATTTATCGTCACTTCACTTGCACACTAGAATTGTTTTGACTATCGTATTGTACTATCTTTAGAACTGCCATGTTCTTAAATGCTTTTACTTTAACTGCTTAGAATTGCCATGTTAATAACTGCATGTTGAATAAATGTATAACTGCGACTTTATAACTATTATTCTCATTTAATCTGTTTAATAATTCGTACACTTCGACTTAGGTCATCTCACCTTTTACTTGCCAGACCAATGCTGACATATATTCATGTTTTTGGAATGTATGTCAGATTGCGAGACAGATTACCAGGAGGAGTTGTTTGAGGTGGCTGACCCAGAGAGCTATGAGTTTGTGGACCCAAAGTTGCTACATACAGAGGACTAGAGACTTATTCTGTTGTTGTTTCAGATTTGCTTTAGCACCTTGTAGTAGGAGTATGTTTCTATGTTGTATTTGTTTCCTTTGGCCATGCTGAGGCCGTGTTGCTTTTATTTCATGTATGAACTTCTGGATGTGGCTTTGAAATTAATGAATGTTTTTATTGTTCTGAATGCATGCAAGAATCCTGTAAGGTTGTTATCACAGACGCTTAGTGAACTCGAGCGTCATCGCTCCAGTTCATGCGGACCTTTGTAACTTTCTCGCTTCCATCGTATTTTGGGAAGCGGGGCATTACAGGTTGTAGTGGTGGCCCATGTAGGTCCTGCAACTGCAAAGATTCAGAACAGTAAGAATGTTATTATTAGCCAAACATCTAAAGTAATCTCGTACACGAGATTAATTCGGGGTTTTCTTGTCTCAGAATGGCAGGAAGACGTAATGCTCGACCTGGAGCCAGTGCTGTCGGAGTCAGAGATGAGGACATCCGCCAGATACTTGGAGTTATGAGAGAGATGCTAGAGGTTCAGCACCATCTGGTTCAGTAGGAGCAGTAGGCAGCACCAGTTGCACCACCTCACCCTCACTTTGAGCCTGGAGCCAAGTAATTCCGAGAAATGCACCTGAAGAGCTTCTCCAGAAGAGAGGGTCCACTGGGGGCCGAGGAGTGGATTCGTAGCATTGAGGACGACTTGGGTCTTTTCTGAGTCAATCCGATCGAGTGGGTGTAGCTAGCCAAGAAGTAGTTGACGGGTAATGCTCGCAACTGGTGGGATGCTAAGGAGACCAGGCTGATCAAGCCAATTTAATGGGCCACCTTTCGACAGAGGTTTGACGCTCAGTACTTTCCCAAGGCTATGAAGAGAGAGATGCAGCAGTGATTCATCAACTTAGTCTAGGGCACCATGATTGTTGATGAGTATGAGGCCGAGTTTGCCATGCTGAGTCGCTTTGCCCCTACTCTGTTAATGGACCTAGATGACTGTGCCCACTGCTTCCTATATGGCTTAGATCTGGACATTCAAGATTCGATGTCCTCGGCCACTTTTACTACTCATGAGGAAGTTCTGGTGGCGGTAAAGAAGCACGAGCTGATCGTGAATCAGAAGAAGACGTGTCAGGCAGGCAAGCGCCCGATGGAGTTGCAGAGGAGTGTACCTAGGCCCAGTTTTCATCCAGTTCAGACTACTCAGTTCAAGAGGCCAGCTGCACCCGTCCCCAACTGAGCTCAGCTGACTTGTCATTACTGCAGCAAGTTTGGACATGTGAAGAAGGATTGTAGGAGGCTGTTAAACCAGTGCCTGGTTTATGGATCGCCTGATCATACTGCGAGGGACTGTCCCCGCAGCACTCGACCTATACCGGTTGAGCACCTAGACCTGATCAACGGATGGTACCTGCACCTGGATAGCGTAGTCCACCGCTGGTTTTGCAGAAACAAGCTTTTCAACAGGCCAACCAGCCAAAGCGCCATGCATTCACCATGACAGCTGTAGAGGCTAAGGCTGAGGATGATGTTATCGCAGGTAACATCTAGACCTAGTCTTTACCTTGTTTATACTTTCATGCTTGATTAGATCACCATGTTTAACTTAGTTATATTATATCTTAGGTATCATCTTAGTTTCTTCACACCCAGCCCTGACCCTGTTTGATTCTGGGGCTTCCATGTGCATCTTATCCCGGAAGTTTGTAGTTGAACATTCGATTCCCACTTTCACTCTCCCAAAGTGTTAGAATATCACTACTAGGAATTGTGTAATGAAAGTTGCATTGGGATGCAGACCCTGTCCATTGGTGATTAGTGGACATGCGGTATATGCTAACTTTATTGTCCACGATCTACCCACCTTTGATGCTGTTCTCGGCATTGATTTGTGAGGTGGTTTTATGCCACGATCGACTGTCACAAGAAGAAGGTGGTATTCGAAATTCCTAATCACCCGGTGTTCGAGTTCGTTAGTGGAGGTCGTTCATTTGGGCATGTCAAATTCCGGGCCCAGCCGAGTGATTTGATTATTGCATCCTTGTTGGCTAAACCTGAGAAGCCTGCAGTAGTGAGAGATTTTGAAGACGTCAGATTTTGAAGATGTCTTTCTAGAAGACATTTCTGGACTGCCGCCCGATCGAGCGTTGGAGTTTGGCATTAATCTTATGCCAGGGCTCAATCGATTTTGAAGGCGCCTTATCGTATGGCTCCTGCAGAGCTGGAAGAGCTGAAGAAACAATTGGATGAGCTATTGCAGAAAGGTTTCATTCATCCCAGTGTATCTCCCTGGGGTGCACCTGTCTTATTGGTGAAGAAGATGGACAGGTCAAGGAGAATGTGCATTGACTATCGGGAGCTGAACAAGGTCACAGTGAAGAACAAGTACACGTTGCCCGCATTGACGACATCTTCGACCTGCTTGGTAGATCGAGAGTATTCTCGAAGTTGGATCCTCTGAGTGGATACCATCAGGTGAAAGTCAAGAAGGAAGATGTGTCCAAAACAGCTTTTCAGACCAAATACGAGCATTATGAGTTTGTTGGCATGCCATTTGGTGTGACCAACATCCCTGTTGTGTTCATGAATCTCATGAATATTATCTTCTATGATTTTTTAGATAAGTTCGTGGTGATTTTCATAGATGATATCTTGGTAATTCGAAGAGCAAGGAGGAGCATACCGAGCATTTGAGGATGGTCTTGGAGACACTTCGTCGTCATAGTCTATATGCCAAGTTCAGCAAATGTGAATTCTGGCTGGACAGAGTTGCATTCCTTGGACATGTGGTATCGGGAGCTGGTATTTTAGTGGATCCAGAGAAGGTCAAGGCAGTCAGTGAATGGCCTATACCTCAATCAGCCTATGACATTAGAAGTTTCCTTGGATTGGGGGGATATTATCGCAGATTCATCTAGGACTTTTCGAGGATAGCTGAGCCTATGACGAGATTGACAAGGATAGATATCAAGTTCAGTTGGTCAGATTCTTGTGAGCAATCCTTTAGCACTCTGAAGGAGAGGCTGACTACTGCACCAGTCTAGGCTATTCCAGATAGAAGTGGAGGCTTCGAGATATTCTGTGATGCATCAGGCAAGGGCCTTGGATGTGTTCTGCATCAGCACAATCATGTGGTCGCATATGCTTCGCGTCAGTTGAAGGTTCATGAGAAGAACTATCCGACCCATGACTTGGAGTTAGCCGATGTCGTCTTTGCATTGAAGACTGGCGAAATTCCTTACAGAGTGAGCAAGTGAAAATCTTCACTACTCACAAAAGTTTGAAATACATATTCACTCAAAAGAAGCTGAATATGAGACATCGTAGATGGTTGGAATTGATAGCGGACTACGACATCGACCTTCAGTATCATCCGGGGAACGTGAATGTCGTACCTGACGCTTTGAGTTGTCTACCAGAAGTATTGATTCTTACAGCTCAATGGGAGTTACAGCAGGATCTGTGGGGGATAGGTATCGAAGTTGTTTTACCGGGAGTCACCTCATCGTTGATGAACATGCAGATTCAGTCGACGATTATAGATCAGATCAAGGCTTTTTAAGCTGAAGATGTTAAGTTGCAGAAGATCAGAGAGCAGGTTGAAGCAGGACTCCGGACTGATTTTCTTATTCATGAGGATGGATCCCTGAGACATGGCAGCAGGATCTGCATACCTACAGGGGAAATCAGATAGAAATTGATGAATGAGGCTCACAGTTCACCTTATTCTATTCATCCTGGTGGTATGAAGATGTACAAGGATCTTCGTCAGAATTTTTGGTTGCACGGAATGAAGAGAAGCGTGGCACGAAGCGTTGCTAAGTGCCTTGTGTGTCAGCAAGTGAAGGCAGAGCATCATCGCACTGCTAGACTGCTACAACCTCTGCCAATTCCGGAGTGGAAGTGACAGCACATCACGATGAACTTTGTGACTGGCTTACCTCGAAGCACCAAGCAGAACGACGCAATCTGGGTCATCGTTGATCAGTTGACCAAGTCTGCGCACTTCATACCATTCCGAGTTGGGCAATCCACAGAGGTATTAGCAAGAAAGTATATGGAGGTAATGACCTAACTCGTACCTTTATAATTTCTTTCTAGTACCAATTATGATGTAAATCATGTCGTGTAGGAGATCGTACGACTGCATGGGGTCCCCGTGAGCATTGTATCGGACCGAGATACGAGATTCATGTCTCAATTCTGGAAGAGTCTGCAGACCAACCTGGGTGCCAATCTGAAATTCAGTACTGCATATCACCCTCAGACATATGGACAGTCAGAGCATACCATACAGATCTTGGAGGGTATGCTGAGATCCTGCATTCTGCATCTCAAAGGCTCATGGGAGGATCATCTGCACCTATTGGAGTTCTCCTACAACAACAGCTATCAGGCGAGAATTGGCATGGTGCCATTTGCTGCTCTCTACAGGAGGAAATGTTGATCGCCACTGAGTTGGGATGACATTGGTGATAGAGAGCTGTTGGGACTAGAGATGATAGTCGACGCGGTTGGTGTTGTGCGGGATATCAGGGACAAGCTTCGGATCACCCAGGACCGTTACAAGTATTGGGCAGATGCTAAATGGTGTCCTCTAGAGTTTCAGCCGGGAGATCATGTATTCCTGAAGATCTCCCTGAATCGAGGAGTGAACCGCTTTGGGAAGCGAGGCAAGCTTAGTCCGAGATAATTGGACCCTTCGATGTGCTAGAGCGAGTTGGAGAGGTAGCTTATCGCTTAGCACTAGCACCATCCTTAAAGAGAGTTCATGACATATTTCATGTGTCCCAGCTCCGTCGTTATATCAGCGACCCTTCTCACGAAGTGGACTACTCAGAGATTACAGTTCGATCAGATCTGACGTACGAGCAGCGACCAGTGGAGATCTAGTCAAAGTGATGTGGTGTCGCAACTCGCCAGGAGAGTCCACCAGGGAGCGGGAAGATGAAATGCGAGAGCGTTATCCATATTTGTTCCTTGCTCCTTAGTTGATAAGAATTCCGAGGGCGGAATTTTTCTTAAGGTGGGTAGAATGTAACGGCCTATATTTTTAGGCGTGTTTAAGTTCGCGCGCGTCGGTATTTTATTTCAGTCATCGAGTGATTTTCATCTGTATGTTCCTTCTCCTACGCGTCGACGCGAGCGCGTCTCTGTTTTTAGTTTTTTTACCATATCGTGACTAATTAACTATTAACCCTAACTAATTCTCCGAATTAAATTATTAATTAACCCCACCAAAATAATTCGGTGAGATTTGACAATTCTCTAACCCCCGCTAAAACAACATCCCCACCTCCAGCTTCCCTCATCAACAGGAAACCCCCATTCCAATGATTTTAAAACAAAAACAACGGCAGCAACATCAGCCTCCTTCTATCTACAAGCTTTTCATCTTCCAGTAATCTTCGTCCCCTCTCTCTGATAAACCCAATTCCCCCTCCTTCAACTAAACAGCACAATTTTCCCCCTTTGTTCATCATCTCAAATCAACCCACAATTTCAGATTACAAATCCAACACCAAAATCAAAACCCAAATCAACCCATAATTTCAGATTCATTCATCCCCAAGATCAATTCGACCAAAATCAAAACCCAAAATTGAAATTCAAATCAGAAATTAAAGAAGAAGAAACCTCAAATCTGAAATCAATTTCAGATCAAACCCAATTTCCTCCTCCCCTACTTTAGATCAGCCCCACCATGCGCCTGCTCGCTGCCGGAGCCTGCGCGTGGCACCAGCCGAACTGCTGGTCGCCGCCGCCGCCCCCTGATGGCCGCTGTCGTCCCCCCTTGCCGCCCAACTGCCTCCTCTTGAGCCCACCTGCAAGAAGAAAAAAAGAAAGAGAGGAAGAAAAAGAAAGGAGAAAGAAAGACCAGATAGCAAGAGAAGAATAGGAAGAGAAGCTAGAAGAGAATGTATAATCTTATTGGGTTAAGTTTTGCTAATGGGTATGGGTATTGGGTTTAAGCCATGCTTTTTGGGTAGGTAAGTTATAATCCTATGAGTAAACAATACACTAGTTTTTTAGTAATAGTTTCCAAATTTATATAACAGGTACTTATAAATGTTATAAATTTTTAATAGTATAATAGTTTTTAATATCATGTTAGTTATAACTTAGCTCATAGCATGACAGTATAACATAAGTTAGCTCATACATAAAAAACACAAATAGGTGTGTACTGTTAATCTGTTACATCTATAACAGTTTATATATGTTAAGAATAAACGTAGGTTAGTTTATAACGGTATGACCTAAGTTATGTTAGCATTTAATTAGTTAGACATGTTTGGCTTATTGTCGTATATTTAATGACGTAGATACGTCACGTCTTTCCATAAATTGCTTGGACACCCAAAACTGTCCCAGTCAGGCAAGTGTGCAAATTCTTGCAGTTTATTACATTTTAATTGCATTTCAACTTGTTAATGAAAAACACATATATGCAACATGTTCACCAATTAACCAATTAATTTCTTGTTCTGAAATGCATTAAGTTGCTTGTACACATATATCATGCTTCACACTATACTTGTACACACATTGTTAGATTGGACATTAATGGAACATTTTGAAAATACTTGAGTTCGTGAATTCGTACACTTCGAATGTGAAATCTTGATTTCATGAACTCGTGCAACTAGATTAGGTTGGCTCATGTTCCAGCACAACATTTGGATGGGGTTAGGGTTAGCGGCCACTAAGCGTGTGCATGGGTCACCTTCAAGAGCACCACCTGCATAAGGTGGATGGCATCAATCACGATTATACCCCCGTGAGAAGGACTGACCCACTCACCACGTCTTAAAGGCGAGAACCCTATAGAGATAGAAATCATAGGCATGTAACTTAAATCATTTATCGTCACTTCACTTGCACACTAGAATTGTTTTAACTATCGTCTTGTACTATCTTTAGAACTGCCATGTTCATAAATGCTTTTACTTTAACTGCTTAGAATTTCCATGTTCATAACTGCATGTTGAATAAATGTGTTACTGCGACTTTATAACTATTATTCTCATTTAATCTGTTTAATAATTCGTATAGTTCGACTTGGGTGATCTCACCTTTTACTTGCCAGACCATTGCTGACATACATTTATGTTTTTGGAATATATATTAGATTACGAGACAGATTACCAGGAGGAGGAGTTGTTTAAGGTGGCTGACCCAGAGAGCCAGGAGTTTGTGGACCCAGAGTCGCTCCCTGAGAAGGACTAGAGACTTGTTCTGTTGTTGTTTCAGATTTTCTTTAGCACCTTGTAGTATGAGTATGTTTCTATGTTGTATTTTTTTCCTTTGGCTATGTTGAGGCTGTGTTGCTTTTATTTCATGTACGATCTTCTGGATGTGGCTTTGAAATTAATGAATTTTTTTATTGTTCTAAATGCATGCAAGAATCCAGCAAGGTTGTTATCACAGACGCTTAGTGAACTCGAGCGTCATCGCTCCAGTTCATACGGACCTTTGTAACGTTCTCGCTTCCATCATATTTGGGAAGTGGTGCGTTACATTCGCCTCACACGCTTTCTATTTCTCACTTAGCTCTGATTTTTACACTTACCTCCCAAATACACATTTGTCCATATTTTTCACAACACTATCTCATTTGGCGCTATGCTTCATGCTAGCTTGGGGGAGACTCTCCCGTGCTCTCCACATTTTTCCCATAGGTTTAATGATGTATCATTAAAACCCTATTTCACCACACCCTCCCTCCCCTGCACATCCCCCCCCCCAATTTCATGGTCCTTAAGCATTAATGAGAATGCTTAGTTTAGCTTGGGGGAGAGGTGTTTCACTACTAGTTTGGTGGAGGATTCCACACTTTTTCATTTATTTTTCCCTATTTTCTTTTCCATTCCAATTTTCTTTTCATTTTCGCCATAAAATCAAAAGAAATCATCCCTTTAGGAAAAACACTTGCGTGCGATTCCACCTAGACATTTGACTTGAGTTGCTCCCTACACGCACTCTTGCTACCCCATGGAAGGACTTTTTCTCGTCTCACGCACGATCCCATTTTTAACTTCCTCTCCGTGAGTGAGCACTAGATCTCCGTTTAATCCACAATATGATAGAATGGTTGTCTATTCAACTTTTAGCTCACACAAATATAGGTTTCGCCAATTGAGTAGAGTACACCTTTGCTCAAAGGGCATTGGCCTTAGATAGAGTGTGATTCCCTCTAAAAGCATGGTGGTTTAACATGTTCAAAAAAAGAGGGAAAAGGGGGAGAGAAAAATAAGTGCGTCGTTCTTCCAGTCGCTTCAAGTAGCTGGGTCCCCGTGCCTCAGGAATCACTGGGATTCGTGCCGAAAGATGAAGATTTGGGGGAGTGCACTAAGAAAATAAAATCAAAATTAGGTGGTTCGGGAGAGTAGGTCCGAGTGGTCCATTTTGACCCAACTCCCTAGACTCATCTGAGTTGGGAGTCGTTGACTGAAATCCCACTACACGGATCACCCGAGTTTCGTTCGGATAAAAAAATTTCATTGCATGCATGTCTACTACCATGGTTTAGTAGGAATTAGCTTATCTTAGGCCAATCCTAGAAAGTTGAGTCCCTATGACACAATTTCGGTTTCTACCTTTACTTGTGTAAGACAACGGTCAAATTCTTCTAATCTTAAGCCTATTGAGCTGATTTTCTACGATTTAGTCTTCTCCACGAGGATACGAGTTAAGCTTGAGATTTTGTTGGAGACCGATATTTTTGAGTCGCATGCCATGCTCGACAGTTAGAGTGTCGCATTTTAGGAGTAAACTCTAATTTCATTGCTTAAGTGGTTTGCACGCACGATTGGTTTCGAGAGTGTGATCCTCGGATTTCTTCTGACAATCTCTTCTCGTACTCTTGTCTTGTCTTGCTCGGGATGAGCAAGAGTTTAGCTTGGGGAATTTTGTTAGGCTCATTTTACACACCTTTTTCCACTCTTTTCTTCTCACATTTTCCGCATTTACTCCATATCATTCTCGTTATTTCTCCCTTTTTTACACGTGTGTATCCATTTGATGCATTGGGTATTTTTTGTGCATTTCAGGGAATTCATGCTTAAATAATATCAATTCATGATTTATGGAGCTTGGGACATAAATCGGTAAAGATTAGCAAAAATCGGAGTTAAAGGAGGGGAGATAAGGGCTGAGGAGCAGATTGCACGGCCGTGCTTGCAAATGCACGGCCTTGTCATATCCTAAGGCCAAAGGGGGAAGCTACAGCAGCATCGGCACGGCTGTGCTAACTTTCTACACTGCCATGCTCAATTCCCTTCTACAAGACATAGAAGTCACTGGCAGCACGGGCATTTTGCACGGCCGTGCTGCAACCGTGCTGGCAAGGAGCACGGCCGTGCTTGAAGCAGCGGTGATGCATGGCCCTAAGTTTTCTAGTGGCGGCATGGCTGTGTGCCCTTATATTTTTGCATGTTGTATAAATTCTTGTGAGCGAATTGGGAGGAGGAGATTCTTTTCACACAGGATTTTTAGGGTTTTCTCCCCCATTGGAGGCTGTTCATTCTTGTAATTGTAAGATTCCTTATTATACTTGTTATGTAATGAATTCTTGTTCATCTTTAGTTTAATTTCAATTGTATTTTCTTAATTTCACGTCTCTTGCTTCTTGTGATGCTTTCCCTTATTTGATGTTTATCTCTTGTTGTGATGTTAATAGAGTAGATTTTTGTGCATATGGCTCAACTAAACCCTAGTGTAGATTGTTCATGTGGGTGGACCGCCCCAAATATTGTTCCAATTAGGATTTTAGTCTTAGGAATAGGTTTGGATGAGCTCAATTCATCCCATCTCTTAGCCGAGGAGGGATGACTATCTAGTGCTAGGCGTCGACAACCCGTCGGGCACACTCACTAGAATCACCACTACTGTAGCGTCTGACTGACCATCGGGGCTAAGGTAAGGGATCCAACCTATTCTCTGAGTCCTCTCACGGTTGGATGTTGAGAGGATGAGGATTGAGCTTCGATTATCATCTAGGGCTATAACCCGTTGACTCGAGAAGCTAGGTCGACTCGCATGCTCAATTTGCACTAGCGGTGACGTTTGGCCCTTGGCACCTTTCTTTATTTTTGTATTTTTAGTGTAATTACCCCTTCCCTATTTATATCTGTGTAACTAACTAGATACACAATTAGTCAGTACTCATACCACTGCATCCCTGTGTTTGACACCCGATGCATTCGATCCGTATTGCTCACGGTTAACTTATAAATATCGTTTGCATCATCTGCAAAGATCGAGCAAAGGCAAACTTGAAACTTTTTCCTCTGTTACCTTTAGTCCCACATTGCTCGTGAGACGAGGAGGGGGGCCGGCTCCCTTTATAAATAGGTGCTAACCCCCTTGAAAAATCTACACCAAGTCAGCTTCAAAAAGTTTTGAGCAGCTTCAAAAAGTTTTGAGCAGCTTCAAAAAGTTTTGAGCACGCTCGTAGCAAGACTTAATATTTATTCCCTCCTCCTAAGTTCTTTTGTTCCTCTGTTCGAGTCCTAGCAAGACGACGAGGAGGTTTGGATTAGATCCAAAGTCTTTGACGCTGGTCTTCCTCAAGTGAAACTTTCTTCGGCAAGTGGTTGGTTCGGAGGCGCGGTGTCGGCTCGCTTCGGGTGGTCTAGTCTTAGAGGTGCGGAGTCGGATCGCTTCGGTGAGTAAAGAAAGGTTGCTGAAAAAGACGCTTCGTGCAGTAGCAAAGTGACGAGTATGTCATTTATTGTATGCTTTCATATATGTTGCAGTAGCTTAGATCTGTCTTTGGGGATAGTCGGACCCACCCCAAGGTAGTAGATTTTCCTAGATAGGGTTAATGAAATTATTAGGGCTGTCATTACATAGTTCAATGATTTTTATTCCGCTGCCTTTTTCTGCTTCTATCGTCCGTCCGGCGTAGGACGTGTGTAGATATTATGCCCTAAGGGTCCATCAGAACCTAACATGGAGCATATTAGAATTTTCTGCTTTCTTTTAGTTTGAAAATAAATGAATAACCCTCACCTCTCGTGTGGCACACCACACTTTTCATGAGCCCAAAACCCATCATGTGCTATATTGCCCATTCTTCGCCTTAGTTTTGCATTTATATGACTCCAACACCATGCCCCCCACCCATTCACCCTATCTTTCACACTAAGGTATGCTTTTCTGATAGCTTGGGGGCGACACTTCAATGCATGCAACACTTACACCCCCCATTTACAATATTCAGCATTGAGGATAATGCTTGATTCTAGCTTGGGCGAGGTGCACTTCACTCATCATTTATGCATGTTTCATATTAAGAATCCCACCACGCTAAGTCTTTATATGCATGGTCAGTTTGGTGAAAAAATTTCAAATTTACACTCTATTTGTTCAATTTCCTATCATTCATCGTGATATATGCTTAGGGGATGTCTCTGATGTTAGATCTCATTGTAATATGCCCATTATGTTTATGTTCATAATCTTTAGAATAAAAGTACTCAAAGCATGCACAGATTATATTTTTAATTGAGAATCCATCTTATACATGCACCTTGGAGTTTTTAGTTGAGTTGATGGTTAGTGATCTGATAAGGATTTGGATTAACGGCATGCTTACTGAGTACTGAGGAGTGACGTTGCTTAGCTTGTTCATGTTCGAAAAGAAAAAAATAAAAGAAAAGAAAAAGAAAGAAAGAAAAAATTGAAAATGAAAATAAAAAAGAGAATAAATATGCACCGATCTTCTAGCTACATCAAGTAGCCGGGCCCTCGTGTACTAGGAAGCATTGGGGGTTCGCGTCGAAAGGTTTAGCTTGGAGGAGTGCGTAGGAATAAGGTTTTTAGATTGGTTTGAACTAGTAGGTCCGAGTGTACTTGGCCCAATGCCCTAAAATCGTCTGACATGGGAGTCATCGACCCAATCTTCCTTACACAAACCAACTAAAAATCCACAAAAAAATTTGATGGAAATAAGAGCATGAACGAAGCTAGAAATTTCACAAATCACGGAAAGATAGCGTGTCGTGAGCACCACTTCCTTGATATATTCACAACCCATTATATGATACTAACTTTTCATTTTTCATTGCATAATTTTGATTCCCACTTCAATAGCCTATGCGGGATAGAGGAAATATTTTGAGATTTGAACATAACCGTGATAACGTATATTGCATGATGATTTACATTAGAGAAAATGCTCTAGGATATATCTTGATATATTGATAGGGATTGGCATGTTTATAAATTCCATGATCTGAAAATTTTCGCCTTCCAAGTATATACACTTATCGTCATGAATTTCTTGATACCATCTATCCCATGCATGCATACCACACTCTCTACTCTTTCTTTGTCTTCCTCGAGGACAAGGAGCTTGGGGGATTTTGATAAGTGATTATTTTGTATGTTTTTAGTGGGATTTATCCCTGTATAATGTCATTCGAATCCCCATTTTATATACCACTTCATACCATTTTCGTTCACTTTTACTCCTTGCGTGTTTTTATGCTTTTCAAGTTGAAATCTTTCTGTAAAGAGCTAGTTGGAGTCAAAGGAGCGAAATGAGAAAATGAGGCGAAGAGATGAAATCAAAAGAAGGAGTTGATGAGATCCAATTCCACGCGACCGCCTTGCAGTGACACACGTGATCGCATCGCCGAAATGGACCCAAGGAGTAGCTGGAAGCCACGATACATGTGACCGCTTGACAGATCCACGCGGTCGCGTCACCAGGACACTCCAATGGAGCTTAGAAGCCATCGATGCGGTCGTTAGAGCATGCGACGCGACCGCGTCGACCTATGAGATGGAGGCCCCAAACGGTCATTCACATGACCGTTTGGGAGGACATTCTGAAGGAGCTGAAAACCACAACGACGTGGTTGTGTGGCCATATCGACGCGACCGCATCGAGGGTACCAACTTACTGGAATCCTTGGACCGATTTTTTAACAGTCATGTGGCTATCCGACGCGAACACGTCAATCCAACAAATCTGAGAAAGCCAAAGTGTGTAACTTCCCAAAATCGACGTAACCACGTCGATTCCATAATGCGACTGCGTCGATATCCATCATCTGAAGGATTTTGAGGCATTCTCGAGCTCCAAATGACGCGTTCTCAACACAGTCGTGTCAGGTCGGATTTTACCCGATCTGCTATGGTTCTTTGGTTCGCTATTTAAAGTTCTGTACTGCTGAAGTTGAGGAGGCAACTGGGGATGCGATTTTACCCCAGTTTTACCCCTTTTCTTGTTTTCTAGGAGTAGGATTAGATTTAGATTAGTTTAGATCTCTTTTCTCATTGATGTAGACATGGAATTAACGACTCCTTGTATGTAGCGATCGAGATAAGTGTTTATTGCTTTATTTAATTGTGTTTTCTATTTGTTCTGATTGTTATTCTTGTTCATCTAGTTATTCTCCATAATTCTTTGATATTTAATAACTAGATCATCGATTTCACGTATCTAACCATAACCTATGGCAGAGCTAGTACTCGATCACCCAACCACCCTACGGACCAACCGTACAGTGCTACGACGACAGCTATGCGCTTGCAATTATAAATATTAAAGCTCACAACACTTTTGCACTAGGATGTTTCTTAAACTTGTCAATCTTAAGAAGCAATTCTTCGTGCTTAAGCTTACTTATGGTGATATCATTTACAAGTGTGTCAATTCTATCATATAGATAGAAATAGTATTGACGTGTTCATTTTTCAAGGTCGCATGATCACATAACAAAGTATCATAATTTGTTTTTATTGTATCATGTTCAACAATCAAGGCATCGTGGCAATCATTCAACTTTTTGTATTTCTTTTTAAGTTTATCATGTTCTTTGTATAGAAGTTCAAAATCTCTTGCTAGTTCTCTATCATCTTCGTCACTTTCACTATTACAGGGGTTAAAATTGTGTACCTCATTGTTGTTTTGGTGTCACATTAGACACAACTAGTTGTCATCACTTTCTTTGTTGTTTCCCTTTGAAAGTTGGGTCTCCGTGCATTCCTCTCCATACTTTTCTTCAAATAGATTCCAAACATGATACGTGGTTGTTGCCTTTGAGACATACTCAAAAATAGATTCGTCAATATTTAATAAAGTACTCATTACTGTTGAGTGTAGTATGACTATGTCCACGTCTTGGTTTGTCCATTGAGATGTAAGTGTAGTGGGTCTCAGGTAGGGGAACTCAATGAAGCACTAAGCATTGTTATTGAGGGACTAAATGTAGCATGTCATGCTTCTCCTACCATAGGAATAGTTTGTTCCAACGAATCTTGGGAGAGAACTCATCTCGATTGTCGACACCATCTCAAGTACCAAGCTCTGATGCCACGTGTTGAGATCATATAGATGGCAATCAATACTAGAAGGAGGATTGAATAATGTTGCTCAAAAAATAATCAATTAATAAAAACCCTTCTAACTGTTGGATCTCATGGCACACCAAATACACTAGGGGGTGAATAGTGTAAACCACGAGGATATTGCAAAATTAAAAGTCAATAAAAAATTGCAATAAGAGTGCGGAAATAAAAGAACACAATCCAGAATATTCCAAACGCAAACACAGAGATTTTTATCTTGGTTTGGATCCTTGTGATCCTACATTCAGTCCTCTACCCCGTAGAGATTTGAATCCGCTAAAACACTTGCTCTCTGCATGTAATCAACATACAAAGATGCCAACACTCCCCGTGTTGCAAACTTGTACAATCTCTTCAACAAGAGATTCACCAAATAAAGTAAAGAAAGAGTAAGAAACAATATCACATATAGCCTTGATAATTGATGGACTTATAGCGCACGGAAGGTGATTGAATCTCCAAGGTTCTGGATGGAACTTGTAGTAGAACAAACTTGAAGATTGGACTTTCTATGGAGGAAAAATTTCTGCAGAGGTTCCTCTAATAAAATCTGAAAATCACTCACTTTCTAGAGAGAGAAAGTAAACTGAAGAAAAGAGAAAGAAAGTAAATTTTCATGTGATTTTAGGCAGGGGTCTGGGGGTCAATTTATAGTCTAAAACGGTAGTTTTTGAACGTTGGCTAACTGCCTAAAATTTAAAAAAATTCTGGGAAGTTTTTCCATTAGTCGACTAATAGGAGAGGCTGGTCGACTAATTAGAACTGCTGACTAGGATTCTGGCTGTTGAGGTGTCCTTTCAAAAAGTAACTTCCGAAAACGGAAAGTAACGTCTGTAAACGGATATAAACTGACAAAAACTAGCCGTTTATGGCAGTTCTAACTTCCAGAAATAAAATATATTATTTAAATGATAAATCATTTAAAATAACTGATTTGAAAATAAACTGTACACTAACAAAGTCTTTTAGTCGACTAAAATTTCAAAAGTTAGGAAATTTGAGAAAAATAATTCTAGAGACTCTAAAATAGGTCTGACAAAGTTTTAGAACAGAAATATTTTAATATTTAGATTAGTAGACTAGCACTAGGGATTGATCGACTAATTGGATTTTAGACGTGATTTTTTGAAGACGAATCCTAAACGACTAAGAGAGATTATC
This sequence comes from Scilla litardierei, assembly GCA_030789695.1. Lineage (NCBI taxonomy): Eukaryota > Viridiplantae > Streptophyta > Magnoliopsida > Asparagales > Asparagaceae > Scilla > Scilla litardierei. The sequence goes on along the minus strand of CM061140.1, from coordinate 94,047,855 downwards.
ATCAAGGCTTTTACATTCTAAGTAAATGCAAGAGAAAAAATAAAGATTATACCTCATTTACAAGATACAAAATATCATTGATAAGCTTCGTCATGTAGTGGATGCTTCTTGCAACTTGTATACTTGATGATTGTCTTAGTTGATTTGTGCTATAACATCTGCATAGATAAAGTTAGTACAAAGATAATATGTTTGTATAATCAAAACCAAATGAGGAGTTGTGAGTTTCCATCATTCTCCCCCTTTTTGATGATTTTACAAACATTGAATATATTATTATAAAACGATGTTATTGTATAAAAAATGTTAGTACTAAAAGATGTTATTGCTCCCCCTTAATATATGGCTTATAAACAATATATGAAGAAATAATTTGTATAGCCATATATGATGTTATAAGAACTTTAGATGTTATCATGAATGTGAAAATGTGAAATATTTAGTGTTAGTGCATCATGTATATTTCTTATGTAGTATGTAGCATAGACATATCTCCCCCTGAATATTAGCATATTAATTCTCCCCCTGGAAATTATCAAAAATGGGGTAAATCTGCCAACTTAGTATATTAGTCGACTAATATTATATGTTGGTCGACTAACTGTAGAAAAATTACAGACATCAGAAAAAGAAACAGAGGAGAAATTGTTAGAGGCAAATTGAAATGCATTAATAGAGAATAACAATAGTGCATAATAGGATGCTTACAAACCATAGGGAAAGATACAATCTAAAGCAAACATAAAGCAACATAAAGCAAACATGCTGACAACCAAAACAAACTAACAACATAGACCACTAGTCGACTAGCCGATCTCCCTGTTCGACTAGAAACTGAAGCGTTCGGAGCCTAATAAGGTGGAGGAGGCCTATAAGCGCGGTGTGATGTGGATGGAGAGTAAGGAGCCCATTGTTCTAAAAGACTCAGAATCTGTGCTTGAGTGCCTGACATATTGGTAAAGTCCATATTTATGTCATGCCGAATTTGCGCAAGACTAGTCTCAAACCCACTTAAGTGAGCTTGGACTCCCATGAAACCGACATTCATATCATCTTGAAGATGATCAATTTGTACTTGGAGGGAGGACCACGATGTTTGAGAGTGAACATGAGGGGTCATGGTAACCTTGCGACGACGAGGTGGTGATTCGATCGCTTGCTCTTCTTCAACATGAGGAAGTGGTTGAAGGTCCATGCGATTCAAGAAGGAGTGATCAAAGCATAGTGGATTATAAATGGACACTTCATCGTCAAGAGGAATTTCAAAATGTTGAAGGATGCGGGTGATCGTGTAAGGTAGAAAGATGTCGTTTGAAATGGGTTTTACTAAGGCTAACATGATAGAGATGGACCAATCGACTTTTATGCCATGCATGATGGCATAGAGAACGAGGTGGCGAGTTTTATCAATGTAATATAAAGAACCAACCGTTAGAAGAAGATTGTAAGTTATGATCTTTAGGAGAAGGCAAGGAGTTGGATGTAAGTTCATGGCAAGCATACCGAAAGGTTAAAATTTTGGACTAAGTAAGTCAAGAGTGGGTCGATGAACCATGGAAAATCAGAGATGTTGATCATTTGATCGAGGGAAGCCAAGGCATTCGGCAAAAGTGCCAAAGGTGAGATGCATATCTACACCTTGAACTTGTGTAGATGCATATCTACACCTTGAACTTATTAAAGTAAAATTGTTTTACAATGAGAGGATAATATCTTCACACCAAAAGCGGAAGAGAGAGACATTATGTAGAAGATGGTAGATATTGAAGTTTTGGATTGTATGATCACTAAAATCGATTGATTGTTCGGGATAGAATGGAGTGAATTCCAAGGCGGCATATTTGGCGCGTGCGTCTTCAGCTGAAGTGGATCGACGAGATGAACGTGGACTCAAATATGAAGCCATTAAAGAGGGATGAAGTGTTCAAATAGAGAATTTTTGTGATCTCTGTCAGAAAATAGATGATTTTCGGCTATATTGTGCCTTGGGTTTTCTCAGTGTGAAGAAGAAAGACCCATGGTGTTTAAAAAGAAAATTTGAGTGGGAAATACGAATTTTTGAATCAAAAACCGAATTAAAAACTTCCTAATAACTTCTAAGACATTTTGGGAACTTCTACAACGTTTTTGGGAGGGAAATCTAGCAAGAAATAGTGCAAAACAACGTTCAGTAACTGTTGTTCTTCGGAAGTTTACAGCGATTAGTCGACTAGTTTTCAGCTTTGGTTGACTAATATGGTATAAATTCTGAGCGGTTTGGCCATGGGTCGAAATTTTAAAATTTATTAATCAAAAATATTTCGATCAAGGGAAAGCACTGATTGGTTATGGCCTTCGAAATGAACAAATTCTAAAAGTGGTTGAGCATAAAGTAAGTACTATTGTACTTATGAAGTAAGAAGATGGAACCTTTCATTGTGTACTTGGTCCTTGGTCCTTGAGAAAGAGATGGAAATTTCAAAAATTTGAAGAGAGGTTTATCTCTTTGCTATGATTGACTGAAAAATAATTTTATAAAAGAAATATATTTAAGATTAATATCGATATCTATATAATAAATAATTCTGGAGGATAAGTCAACTAGTATCGAGGATTAGTCGACTAAGTAAAATACGAATTAAATCAGAAAAATCCAGAAAAATCATAAAATTATACTAACATAATATATAACTATAATATAGAGTTAAAATGTCGATTCACTAATAATGCCGAGTTCTCTTCTAAGTTTCAGAAAAGTCTCTTCCTTAAGGGGCTTAGTAAGGATATCGGCTATTTGATTTTTAGTATCTATATACTCAAGAAGAATGTCACCTTTTTGAACATGATAATCTAAAAAGTGATGACGTATATCTATGTGTTTAGTGCATGCATGATGTACCGGATTTTTGGATAAATTTATAGCACTAGTGTTGTCACACATAATAGGACATGTGTTACATTTAATGTCATAATCTAGTATTGTTTGTTTCATCCATAAAATCTGTGCACATGTTAAACCAGCGGCAATGTATTCAGCTTCAGTAGTAGATAAAGAAACAGATTTTTGTTTCTTACTAAACCATGATACTAACGCATAACCTAAAAAGTGACAAGTTCCGCTTGTATTTTTACGATTAGATTTGCAACCAGCAAAATCTGCGTCACTATATGAAATTAAATCAAATGAATTTGATTTTGGATAATATAAGCCAAAATCATATGTATGTTTGATATACCTGATTATCCTTTTGACAGCAGTCAAATGTGATAATTTAGGATCAGACTGATATCTAGCTCATATACAAACAGAAAACATAATATCTAGTCTACTTGTGGTAAGATAAAGTAATGATATAATGTTTGATATAATGTTTGATCAACACTCTTACCATTTGGATCCTTGTCAAGATTTGATGAAGTACCCATTGGAGTACGCTTTTCTGCAGAATTTTCTAATCCAAACCTTTTGATGAGTTCCTTTGTATACTTACTCTGATGTATAAATATACATTCCTTCATTTATTTGATTTGAAGTCCAAGGAAGTATGTCAATTCACCCATGTGACTCATCTCAAATTCGTTCTGCATTTTCTTAGAAAATTCTTAACAAAGAGAATCATTAGTAGAACCAAAAATTATGTCATCAACATATATTTATATAATGATAACATCAGAATCTATATGTTTGGTAAATAAAGTAGAATCTATCTTTCCAATAGAATAACCAGATTTTAATAGAAAGTTCTTCAATCTTTCATACCAAGCACGAGGTGCTTGTTTTAATCTATATAGAGCTTTCTTTAACTTAAAAACATGATTATCCAAAATTTCATGTTGAAATCCTGGTAGTTGTTCTACATATACTTCTTCCTTTATAATACCATTTAGAAATGCGCTTTTAACATCCATTTGATATAACTTAAAATCTTTGTAACATGCATATGCTAAAAGCATTCTAATAGATTCTAATCTTGCTACAGGAGCATAGGTTTCATCATAATCTATGCCTTCTTTCTGATTATAACCTTGTGCAACTAATCAAGCCTTATTTCTAATTACTTGCCCAGATTCATCCAATTTATTCTTAAATACCCACTTAGTACCAATAATAGGATGATCTGAAGGTCTAGGTACTAATTCACATACATCATTCTTTTTGAATTGATTAAGTTCTTCCTGCATTGCTATAATCCATGAACTATCTTTACATGCTTCAATAACATTCTTTGGGTCGATGATCACTTCTTATTTTACACCTTTTTTCCGCATGTCTGCATGCCATTTAGATCGCCCAAATCATGATTTTCACGATATATCGACGATATTGCGATGCTTTTCACGATTTGTTGTTTTTGTCGCATTTCAGGTGATTTGGCGCGATTTGGAGTGATCTCGAGATGCGCTTACTCTAGTCGGTCACCGACGACCTCCCCGAGGGGTATTTTTGCTGTTGGAGAGGAGCGGAAGAAGAACGGACGTCGCAGGAGCGACGAGGAGGCCAAAACAAGCAGATTGGGCATGTTTTGTGTCCCACTCGGCCGAGTGGAGGAGCCACTCGGCCGACCAGCGAGACACTGCTCGGCCGACCAGATCAGACACAATTTACCTGTGCACTCGGCCGAGCACCAAAGACCACATCAGCCGAGTGACGAGACCACGTCCGCCCGAGTGGCGCCCAGACGAAGCCTTTACAAAACATCCAAGTTACTGTTTTTCGGCTGCCTGAGCTTCAGAAGACCCACTCGGCCGAGTGGTTAATCCCGTCCGCCCGAGTACAATGAAGCCATCGGCCGAGTGACGACAACTCACTCGGCCGAGCCGCCCCCGAAGTAGAGACCCCTGAAGGCCCCGACTTACTGGAAAACTACAGGGTTTTCACTCGGCCGAGCGACTTTTGTCACTCGGCCGAGTGCGATGCGCTGCCTGTAGCGAAAACTGCGGAAAACAGGCTGTGCAGGGGTATTTTGGTCACAGTTTTTGGACGATTTTGAGGGCTATTTAAACCCTGTTTTTACCCTAGTTTTAGAGGCTCTCTCTTAGATTTTTTGCAGCTTTTTAGATTAGTTTTTAGATTTATTCTTGTGATTGGAGAAGAAGCAAATATTGGATTTTTCGTTGGATTAATTGAAGAACTCCATTGGTTTGCATCTCTTTTCCTTAAAAATTCTATTTTTATTGCATATCTTAATATTGTGATGAATTCCATTGCTTATTCCAACGATTATTTTTGTGATCTTGCTATGATTTGTGAGTAGTCTCCACGTCTTGGGGCGTGGGGATGAACCCTACAAGCCCATTTTCATATTTGTGATGAATTGGTAGAAATTGAGCTAGAATTGCTATTAGAGATTAGATTGGGATCGATTTACTACGGATTGCTAGGTATTCATATCAATTGGGATTTGCAAGAGATTGGATCCCAATTTGATAGGAAACCCTAGAAATTCGAATTGGGTTGTAGTCGGATTTTCGAAATATCGGTTTGCAAGAGATTGGACCGATACTAGGATTCCCGGGTGCAATTCCATGCCGATACCCGTTTGCAAGAGATTGGACGGGTAGGAACTATCCTAACCTAGATCGTGGACCGAGTTTGCAAGAGATTGGGCTCGGTGCGCGATTGAACGATGATGTTGATCCTAATGCTAGCTTCCCTAGGGTAGGGTTTGCAAGAGATTGGGCCCAAACCTAGGATAGCTATAGACCGACAACAGCACGAAAGCGTGAGCTTGGTTCTACATTCAGTTGCAACTAGTTCATCCGAAATCTTATTCTAGCAATTTTGATACCGATAAACCACATTTATGAAATACGGTAAGTAGCGGGGATTCCCCTTTCCCTAGACGTTCTTTATTTGATTTGATATTTCCACACTTTGTCTGACGATTGTGACAGGATCGCCCAAGGCAATTTTCTCTCTCTTAAATAGCCAGGTTGATTGGAGCAAGCACGGTCATTCGTCCTCCCTGTGTTCGATACCCGCTCGCTGCTACACCGTGCACTTGCGGTAAAACTACAACCGTTCTTTTGGGTCATGTCCCGGAGCGATCAGTCGATGGATGATATAAATGTACAATTAATCATTTGTTCTATTTGAGATCTCATTCTTACTTTATCAGAAATGTCTCCAATAAATAAATCATGTGGATGATTAGGAACTTCAACAAATGCTTTAGGAAGACTTATATTTTCAGGGATAATCTCAGAAATGGAATTAGTAGAATCATCGTCATCTAACTTAGTGTTTTCTAAAGAACCAGTGATAGGTATAGAATCTTCTTCATCTAAATGTGTGATAGTTGTAGAATTCTCATGGAAATTTACATGAAGAGATTCCTCAATACATAAGGTTCTTTTATTATAAATCCTACATGCTTTACTACGTGTAGAATATCCTACAAAAATACATTCGTCTGATTTAGAATCAAACTTATCTAGTGAATCCTTAGTGTTAAGAATAAAACATTTACAACCAAATACTTTAAAATAAGACACACGAGGTATACAATCATAAAACAATTCAAAGCAAGTTTTATTCATTTGTGGTCTTACCAAAATTCTATTTAAAACATAACATGCAGTAGCGACGGCTTCTGCCCAAAAATATTTTGGAAGATTACTATCGCATAACATGGTTCTAGCACGTTCTATATTTCCTTTCAACTACACCATTTTTGTGGTGCGGCTCGAGGAAAAGAGAAATTATGTGTTATACCATGTTTATTACAAAATTTTGTAAATAATTAATTTTCAAACTCTCCTCTATGATCACTACGGATAGTAATAATGGATGAAGATTTTAACTTTTGAATTATTTTACAAAATATTGTAAATTTATGTTTCAAAAATAATACCCAAGTATATCTTGACAAATCATCAGCAATTACAAATGCATATTTATTACCATTTAAAGAAGCTATTCTGAAATGACCAAATAAATCCAAATGTAAAAGTTCAAGAGGTCTTTTGAAAAGATAGCATCTTTTAATTTAAAAGAAGATTTATGCATTTTACCTTCTTGAAATGCATCACAAAATTGTGATGAGTGAAAGATATATTAGACATTCCAGAAACTAACTTTTGTTTTGAAATACGTGCCAAATGCTTAAAGTTAGTATGACCAAAACGTTTATGCCATAATAATGTGTTATCTGTGTATGCTAGTAAACAATGATCATTTGAAGATATTTTCATGCATAAGACATATATATTATTCTTAAAATTACCTTGAAATAATATATTAGACATTTCAAATTCATATATAATGCATTCATTCTTTTCGAAAGCTATTTTAAAATATTTATCGCATAATTGAGAAATGGATAAGAGATTATGTTTCAAACCATCAACGAGGAGCACGTTTTCGATGATTAGCTTAGTTGGATCACAAACTGTTCCAATGCCAATCACTTTACCTTTGTTGTTATCACCAAAAGTAACTGTGCCACCATCTTTGAATTGTACGGTTGATAGAAGTTTGATGTTTCCGATCATGTGTTTAGAACATCCACTATCCAGTATCCATCTTTCTTTTATGGGTACCTGAAAGATAAACAATAAATATTGGTTCCCTTTTTATATGGGTCATTAGGATTAGTCCTTAGGAAACCAAACCCAAGTGGAATTTGGTTTCTTCAAATAGTTAGAAGAAAGAATAACATTTTGCATAAAGTTAGATATATATAAATCCTTATCATATAAAGCAAATGTCTTTGGAAACCCAAATATTATGCATAATGATTTTCTTAGAAGATGTAAGAAAATTGGTCTTCTTTGGAATATGAGTGGTATACTTTTTCATACTATTAGAAGAATCAATTTTCTTTTCATTAATAAATACATGCTTTTTCTTTTCTAAAATAATATAACCAAAAATATTGGATTTGGGAGTATTCTTATATCCCAAATCTTGTCTATGATTAGCAGGATGTTGTAATCTAAGTAAATCATCTAGATTATTCTTTCCTTTATTGAACTTACTAATGTTATAAGACATATCCTCGTATTTCATCTTTAGAGAAGAGATATTCTTATCCAAAATGGAAATACGTGAAGTCATATTATGGTTCTCAGATTTGAGAATCTCATTTTCATGAAATAGTTTATCATTTTGAGAATATAATGTTTCCTTCTCAATTTTTAGACTATCTAATAAAGAAGAAAAAGAGGTTAGTTCTTGATGTGAAAGAACTAATGCCTTATGTTGAGAATTCAATTTCTTGAATCTCGTATATAATTCATTAAAAACATCATGTAGTTCTTCATTATCTAAACTACTTACCTCATTATCACTTTGTGCCATAAAACACATATGAGCATTCTCTTCATTAGATTGATCGTTGACTTCTTCTTCATCATCTGAAGATGAAGAGTCCTATGTTGCTGCTAGTGACTTCTTTTTCTTTTCGAACTTCTTTTCCTTTCTGAAGTTATTGAATGTCCTTTCTTTTGAATTAAGAAGTGGACAATCCTTTTACATATGTCCAGGCATGTTACATTGAAAACACAAAGAATCATCGGTAGTTTTGTGCTTAAAACTTTTAAACTTACCTCTTCGTAGAAACTTTTTAAAGTTTCTTGTTATAAGTGTCATGTCATCATCGTCCATGTCTAAATCACCGGTGTTTGATGAAGCGACGAAGGCAAGAGTTTTTTTTCTTTGTATCTACTTATCCTTTGCGATCTTGAAGTTGTACTTCGTAGGCCATCAGGTTACCAACCAAGATTTCAACGGTGAGAGTTGACAAGTCATTGGCTTCTTCTATAACTGCAGTCTTCTTCTTCCATTCTGCTGTTAAGGCATAAAGAATCTTCCTTGCTTGTTCCGTTTGAGAATAGGTTTTGCCAAGAGCTATTAAGGAGTTGACAATATCAGTGAACCGAGTGATCATTTATCCAATTGGTTCATTCTCCTTCATTCTAAATAACTCAAACCTGTGAACAAGAACAGAGATTTTAGTTTCCTTAACTTTATTAGTTCTTTCATGTGTTACCGGGAGTGTATGCCATATGTCATATGCTGATTTGGCATGGGAGATACGATTGAATTCATTCTTGTCCATTGCGCAGAATAGTGCATTCTTTACTTTAGAGTTGTGGGTTGCAGCAGATTTGTCAGTAGCGGTCCATTGGGCATGTGGAATTGTACGCTTCTCGTATTTAGTTTCCAACATGTTCCAAAGTTCGTAGTCGATGCTTTGAAGATAGATTGTCATCCTAGTCTTCCAATAGGAATAGTTGGAACCATTGAATACTGGATGCCTTGTAGTAGAGTACCCTTCTAGAAATTGTGATGAAGACGTTGAATTGTTCGTCGAATAGGTGTAGGCCATCTTAAACATGAGGCTCTGATACCAAATGTTGGATCTCCTGACACACCAAATACATTAGAGGTTGGTGAATAGTGTAAATCACGACGATATTGCAAAATTAAAAGTTAATAAAAAATTGCAATAAGAGTGCGGAAATAAAAGAACACAATCCAGAATATTCCAAATGCAAACACAGGGATTTTTATCCTGGTTCAGATTCTTGTGATCCTACGTCCAGTCCTCTACCCCGTAGAGATTTGAATCCACTAGAACACTTGCTCCCCGCATGTAATCTGTTGAGTATTGGACTTCTCCCTACTTGGTGTTAATGATGAGCAAACATAAATACTTGTGACTAATCCCCTATTTTGCAGTTAATCCATTGCCTAAGCTTACTATGAAGATCAACTAGCAATGGATGACTCACAAACGTGATTGAAGGAAATGATATGAATTGGATGATCGTAGATTGATGATTGAAGCTCCGTAAAGACTTCAAGCTCATACGATGAAAAGAAGAGATTATTCGTCAATGTAATTTTTCTTTTATCTCTTCTAGTATGTAGCTTAGAAGTAGAACTATGATGGAGCACTCACACACATCTACTTTCGGTCATAGGACATCTCTAGACATTTGTCCTTTGATCTCAATTCAATTCTCTTTTGTTTGTACTAGGATTGTTCATAACAGCCGACTGCTTAACAGTTTACAATCGCTTGTCTCAAAAACAGTTGACTGTGTTTTGTTCTACAGTCGCCTGTTATGCACAGACTATTACAATGCAGTTTTTGGGTCCTCTCTAATTATCTCGCACAGGCTACTGTTGAACATTTATCAGGTGCATGTCTTAGCGACAGTCGACTGTGAATGGTTCATCAGTCGCCTGTCTCTCCTTGCCCAAACTCTGTTTGATCCGATTTCTACGGTCAGTCGACTTATGCTGTATATACAGTTGACTGTCTATTAGATCAGTCGACTGACTATGCTGCAACAGTCGCCTGTCTGTAAGTCTATTCTTTGACTCAGCTCTCTGGAAATTTCTCCTGTATGTGACAGTCGTCTGTTTAAGGATATACAGTCACCTGTTTTGATTGACAGTCGACTGTGTTACTTGCATCAGTCGTCTGTCCTGTATCTTGTGAGATTTCCAGTGCTTTATCTAACTTACTCTTCTCTTGGCCAGTCGCCTGTTGGTTTTACAGACGACTGTCTTGGCTTCATCGGTCGACTGTCCACGTGGTAAGTTACCGTTATGAATTCTCACCTACCCTTGCTGACTGTGCAACAGTCGGCTGTGGTTTGTTCAACAGTCGACTGTCTCAAGTTCAGATTATATCCGTTGAGATTTTTCTCACGGATTTCGATTGGGTTTTTGCCTAAACTGTTTTGTGGATTTGAGAAAGCTATAAATAGAGCTTCTACTGTTTCATTGGAAGGTTACTCATTCATTGCAAAATCCTTCAAGCTTTCATTTCCAAAGATCAAAGCTTTCAAATCTAAAGCCCTAAGTATTTCCAAATCTTGTTCTCTTGCTCTCCAACCTAGAACCAAAGATTGATCGTCTAGGCATTTGGTTCAGTCAAGAGAAAGGGATTTTCTCCTCTCTTCTAAGAGAGTTCTTCAACACACATCACACTTCTCCTTCAAGTTCTACTTCAAGGCATAGGTGATTGTAAGTGTTGCTTTCAGATTTCATAACTTCTTTATTTGAATTGTGCTCTCGGTTGTGAGAGTGGTTTTTGCTTGCTCCCTGGTTGTGGGAGTCAAGGACATCGATTGTATTCGATTGCACTTGTAGGGTTGCTACAAGTGGGTTTTAAGGAAACCTCAAGTTAGGGTTCTAACTTGAGTATCCGGTGGTATCCGGGTGGTAGGGACGTAGGATTACCGGGAACAAGTCAGGAGTTGACTTGGGTAATCCAAACACTTGAAACATTACTGCGTTTGCGTGTGTTTCTCTTTGGGTTGTTTTTCTATTCCGCACTATTTGTTGGATTGCATTTTATTTGGCGTAAATTCCTTTTAAATTTGCATAAACACTATTCAACCCCCCCTTCTAGTGTTTTCCCCATAGACAGGGTCCTTACAATTGGTATCAGAGCGCAAGGTTTTATCTATGTCATCCAACAACAACAACGTTCCTCAGCTGCCTACGTACAACAATCACGACCGTGATGGAGCGTCCACACTTTTCGAAGGTCAATCTACGGTACGTCCTCCACGTTTCAATGGTACTAACTTTGGTTATTGGAAGTGTAGGATGGAGACATTCCTTAGGAGTGCTTCTCTTTGGAGAACTCTCTACAAGGAGTACGTCGAGCCCTCCGAAGATGATTTCAAGAAATGGACGACTTCCGAGAAGTCCGCCGAAGTCAACAACGCTAAAGCAATGAACGCTCTTCATTATGCGTTGGACCCGAATGAGTTCAACAAGATATGCACATGTAAGAGTGCATATCAAATTTGGAACCATATCATCGTTACCCACGAGGGAACGAATAAGGTAAAGCTTTCAAAGTTATATGTTGCCGTGCAAAACTTCGACTTGTTTCACATGCAGGAAAATGAGAGCATTGCATCGATGTACATACGCTTTACCGACATCACAAACGAATTGGAAGCCCTTGGCGAAATCTACACCGAACTTGAAAAGGTAAGGAAGATTATCATGGGGATGACCTCCAAATGGGAAAGACGAGCAATCGCCATTGAGGAGGTCAATGACTTGAAGAACTACACCGTGGTGAATCTCATCAGGACTCTTATGTCTTACGAAGTAAGACAGGATAACCGATTGAAGATTCGAGCCATGATGAATCCCTCGGAGGCCAAGAAGAAAGCTTTGGCGTTCAACGCCAATTCGTCATCCTCCGAAAGTGATGAATCCAAGAACGAGATGGATTTGGGTGAAATGGCCCAAATGGCGAAGAAGTTCCAACGCTTCTTCCGAAAAGGTAAATTTCCCTCCAACAAATGTTTTGAGTCTACTAATGCTACGTCCTCTCTTTGTTATAAGTGTAATAAGCCAGGGCACATCAAGAGGGATTGTCCAATGGTAAACAACAAAGAAAAGTGGAAGGCACCAAAGTACCACAAGTCCAACAAGAACAAGAAAGACAAGAAGAAAGGACTCGTCGGTACCTTTGATGACTCAAGTGATGACTCATCAAGCGATTCCGATGATGAGAAGGGTGAGAGCGCCCACATGTGCTTCATGGCACTTGAAGACCCACTCTCGGATGAGAGTGATTCCGATACGGATAACACCAAGGTAACAATGGATGAACTTCGCATAGCTAATGAAGAACTATTTGCTAAATACCAATCTTTAATGCTTAGATACTCTAGCTTAAAGAAATCAAAAGTTAGTGAGTCATCCATTCCATGCATTATCAACAATGACACCATTGTTGATACTTTAACCCTTGAGAAAGCAAACTTAGCTTCTCAAAATGTCACATTGAGAAATGAGGTGAATTCCCTCAAATCTCAACTAGATCAAACACATCCCATGGATAATAGTGATCTAGTTACACGCCACACACAATTGGGTTTAGAGAATGATTCTCTTAAAACCCAAGTGCACGAGCTCAAAGCACGGGTGTCCACCTTGGATACCAACATTTCTTCTTTAAAGGAGAAATATGAGCTCATGTCCTCCCGTATTGTGAGATTCAATAAGGGACAAGGACAATTGGATGATTTGCTTGCAAATCAATTTCCGGCCACACATCGTGTTGGCCTTGGATTTGTTAAAGCGAATGCATCTAATGATCGTATCTCTTATAGTGGTGTCACTATAGATTTTGTGAGGCCTTCCTCCGGTGCATCCACAAGTGGTGTCAAAGACACTATAGGTAGCAATCCTACCAAGAATGTCACCACATCACTTTCTCTTCCTTTTGGCAAGAAACCCACTAAGGGTGGAAACCAAAAGCAAGGTCATGCTTATATGTACACTAATACTCATCCACGTAGGAAACATCCTACTTCACAAATGGATAATCATGACACATTTTATGCTCTGCACCCACGGACACGTACACAACCACACATGAGAAATACTCATGTACGTGCTCCCACACACCCATATGCTCATATGCATCATTCTTTCATGTATGCTAATTCTCCACATGTCATGCATGATCAATATGCTTCATATAATATGCATGTTCCCAAGAATACATATCATTCTAGAATATACAATGCATATCCTCCACCACATCTTTATACTAGAAATCATGTTCCTAAGAAGCATGCACCACATAGAAATTCAACACATATGCATGCAACTAGGAATAGGACTCCCAAGATGTACACTATTTGGGGTCCTAAGAACACTAGTCTAAATGTTAGAAATGCTTATGTTGATTCCTATTTTCATGATGTAATTAGAAATAGTAACTATGTTGGGAAGCGGAAGTCCACTTGGACTTGGCTTCCAAAGGGCTAATCCCCTTGGACCCAACAAACATTGGGTACCATAAGCTTATGGTATATTATATAGGTACCCAAGAGAAAGAAGAAGAGCAATAAATGCCTTATTAGCTCTAAAGGGAAAGGATGGATTCTTGATAGCGGTTGCTCCAAACACATGACGGGAGATCTCACATTTCTCTCCGAAGTGATTAGCATCAAAGATGGTGCAACGGTCACTTTTGGAGGTAATCAAAAGGGAACCAGCATTGGAGTAGGTATCGTTGGTAATCCTTCCAAACCCCTAATTACTAATGTTTATCTTGTTAGTGGTTTATGTCACAACCTCATTTCCATAAGTCAACTTTGTGACAAAGGTTACAAGGTTAACTTCGGAGAAGGATTGTGTACTATTGTTGATTGTGATTTAAATGTTTTATTTTCCGGTATTAGACGTAAAAATATTTATTATTTAAGCTTGCCTAAAACCGTAGAACATTGCTTAGTTGCTAACACAAGTGAACAACTATTATGGCATCGCCGTTTTGGTCATGTTCACTTCAAGCACTTATATAAGTTAGCTAAGCATGATCTAGTCAAAGGTTTTCCTAAGATTGTTTTTAATAAGAAAAACTTTTGTGATTCATGTCAAAGAGGTAAACTAAGTAAATCTTCATTTAAGCTTAAAGAAGGGATTACTTCTAAGAGGCCCCTAGAACTTCTTCATCTAGATTTATTTGGGCCAACTAGAACCACTTCTTTAGGTAATGCTCATTATGGACTAGTTGTAGTTGACGACTTTTCTAGATTTACTTGGGTTTCATTCTTAACTAATAAGAATGAAGCTCATGAAGAGTTTACCAAATTTGCAAAGAAGATTCAGAATCTTTTAGGATCCACCATTATCACTATTCGTAGTGATCATGGAGGAGAATTTGAGAATGAGTCTTTTACTAAGTTTTGTGATGACTCCGGGATAACTCATAGCTTTTCCTTTCCTCGTGCAATGATGTTGTAGAAAGAAAGAATAGGACTCTTATTGAGTGTGCTCGCACTATGCTCCATGATAGTCATTTATGACTACAATTTTGGACAGAAGCGGTGCACACGGCATGTTATGTGCTCAATAGGATCCTAGTGAGACCCCGAACAAACAAAACTTGTTTTGAGTTGTTTTACGATAAAAAGCCTCAAGTGAAATATTTTCGTGTCTTTGGTTCAAAATGTTTTATAAAGAACACCTTTGGTAATTTAGACAAATTTGAGCCAAGATCCAATGAAGGAATTTTTGTTGGATATTCCACACGTAGCAAAGCCTACCGGATATACAACAAAACTTCTTCAACGATTGAGGAATCACTTCATGTATCTTTTTATGAAGATTTTGACTTTCCTCATGTTGATGATGATAATGTAGATATTCTTTGTGATTCTCTTAATAATGTTAAGATTAATGATAATATTGTTGAGACTAACACTTCTAACGAAGTTGTTGAAGTTGTTCCTAGTGATCCAGGTTTACCCAAAGCTTATCCAACCGTTCGCAACCATCCCCATAACCAAATTATTGGAGATATTGGTGTGGGTGTTCGAACGAGATCAAGAATTGAAGAATTCTCCCATTGCGCATTCGTCTCTACCATTGATCCAAAGAACATTCAAGAAGCTTGTGAGGATAGCTCTTAGATAGTGGCAATGGAGGAAGAACTAGCGCAATTCGAGAGAAATGAAGTTTGGGAACTTGTACCTCTTCCAAGTGGTCACCAAGCTATTGGGACCAAATGGATCTTCAAGAACAAGACGGATGAAAACGAGGTAATCACACGGAACAAAGCAAGGTTAGTAGCTCAAGGCTACCGGCAAGAGGAAGGCATTGATTTCGAAGAATCCTTTTCCCCCGTAGCTAGATTAGAAGCTATTAGGTTGCTTTTATCTTTTGCATCCCATAAGAATTTTAAATTATTTCAAATGGATGTTAAAAGTGCATTTTTAAATGGGTTTGTAAATGAAGAAGTCTATGTTTCTCAACCTCCCGGTTTTATTCAAGAGAAATTTCCAAACCATGTTTTCAAACTTAAGAAAGCGTTGTATGGATTGAGACAAGCTCCTAGAGCTTGGTATGATCGCCTTAAGACCTTTCTTTTGAATTTGGGTTTTAAAATGGGAGAAGTTGATTCTACACTCTTCATTAAATATTATGAAAATGACATTCTTTTGATTCAAGTTTATGTAGATGATATTATTTTCGGTTCTACTAACTTTAATCTTTGTCAAGAATTTTCCAAGTCTATGAAGGATGAGTTTGAGATGAGCCACATGGGAGAGCTCACCTACTTCCTTGGATTGCAAATTCGACAAATAGAGAATGGCACTTTCATACATCAGACAAAGTACACCAGGGAGCTTATTAAGCGATTCGGGATGGAATCGTCTTCAAGCAAAAGGACTCCCATGAGTACTACTACTCATCTACACAAGGATGAAAGCGGAAAAGATGTAGGCGTTCGTCTATATCGAGGTATGATCGATAGCTTACTTTACTTAACCGCTAGTAGGCCCGATATCATGTTTTCCGTATGTATATGTGCTAGATATCAAGCAAGACCTAAGGAGTCACACTTGATTGCGGTTAAACGAATATTTCGTTATCTCAATCAATCCCTAGATTATGGGTTACTTTACCCTAAGTCTAGCACGTATGAGTTAATCTCATATAGTGATGCCGACTTTGCCGGATGCAAGTCCGACAGGAAAAGTACTAGTGGCACATGCCATTTCTTAGGAAATTCCTTAGTTTCTTGGTTCTCTAAGAAACAGAATTCGGTGTCATTGTCCACGACTGAAGCGGAATATATTGCCGCGAGTCTTGCATGTGCACAAGTTATTTGGATGAGACACACTCTTAGTGACTATGGTGTCAATTGTGATACTTGCCCTATCATGGTTGATAATCAAAGTGCTATTTGTCTTTCCAAGAATCCGGTACACCACTCCCGTACCAAACACATAGACGTGAGACACCATTTTATAAATGATCATGTAGCTAAGAAGGACATCATCTTAGAGTACATTGAAACCCAAAAACAAATTGCCGATATCTTCACTAAACCTCTTAAAGAAGATTCATTTGTGAGGTTGCGTGGAGAATTGGGAATTATGGGTGAATCTGAAATCTAGAAGCTCAATTTTCATGCTATAACTCCTTATTGAGCTCATATTCTTAATTGTCTTTCTTCATGTGCTTTATTGTTTTATGAGATTAAGAAAGGCAATTGTGACTTATTTGATTTCATGAGTTTTCGAAGTTGATTGGAATAATTTGTGTTTCAATGGATTTATTGGTTTCATAATGATTTTAAGATGTATTTGTGATTAGAGTATAGGTCCTAAGGTGAGTGTTCTTATTCTCTAGAATTCTATCTCACTGTGCATTTTTGGACCAGGACAGACGACTGTTCTTCTTCTGACAGTTGACTGCCCTACTCTATATCCTCTATATGAAAATTGATATCTTCCACACAGCCGACTGATGACTGTTTTACAGTCGACTGTTAGTTTAACAGGCGACTGCAATTTAGTTATCAGGCGACTGTACTCTCTGTCGAATTTTTTACAGTGGTCTCTGTTATTCTTGTGATCTGTATTAATTCTCGGCCAGCCGACTGTTGTGTATATGTCAGTCGACTGTCCAGCGGATAGGCGACTGCATTATACTTGCCAGTCGACTGCCCATCTCTCTGAACTTTAATTTTATCACTTCATACAGTCGACTGACTTTTGTTCTCCAGTCGACTGTCTCTTGCTGTGTCGGTTCATGTGATTTGATCCGAGCCATCGATTCCTTGATCCAACGGCTCAGATTGTTTTTCCCTATTTTATATTCAGTCGACGCGATCACTCCCCACGTCGATTTTCTCTCTCCTCCGCTTCGACCGTTCAACTTCTCGCTCGTTTTTCTCTACAAAAACGATCGATTTCGTTTCTTCAACCGTCGATCTCCTCCTAATCGTCGATGTCGATCGTGTTCTACCGTCGTCTTTGATCTTCCACTCCACGATCGTGTGTCTTCCTTCAGTTGGTTTGCTTTCTCTCTCTTGATCTTCGTTGTTTCCTTTTGTTGCTTTAGTTCTTCTTCTCTTGTTTCCATGGCTCCTAAACCTAAGGGAAAAGAGAAGATCGTTGCTTCTAAACAACCTAGGGCTCCTAAGAAACTCATCGCCAAGAGAAAGAAACCCTATAAAGCTCGAACCAAGCATGCCCAATCACCCGTGCATTCATCTTCACCGGGTTATTCTCCTTCTTCTTTGTCCAGCGATGCTCAGCCCTTGATTCATCGTCAGCGCAAGCCTACTGGTGTTCACATCAGTGAGCCTGCTCCTGAGATCCCTCATGTGTCTCCTTCTGCATCCAGTTCGTCTGAAGAGCCTCCTGCTATACCCCCCCTCTGATCCCCTGGTTCCCGTTTGCTGAGACGATCTTTGTCTGGCAAAGTTTCACTCTCTCCTTGGGATCAACCTACTTAGGGAGAGGTACATTGCTTTCCCCGCATTCACTGCTGAGAGACTCTCTGACATTCTGTCCGCTACTCACCTGGCTGATCTTTTTCGCTTCTCTCAGAGCGAGTCCCCCAGAGCCTATCCATTTCTGGTGAAGCTCTTCTATGCGAACCGCATTCGCGGTGAGTATTCGACTACCGGCATCCTCGATACTGTCATCCAGGGAACCCACATTCAGATCACTCCCTCTATCTTAGGGACTATTCTTAGGATTCATTCTGTCGGTTCCCTCCCCACTGATATCAGCTTTTCGGAGATTGACGATCTTGACCAGTCTGTTCTCCGGGATATGTTTCGAGAGGTTCCTTTAGCTCTTGATTCGGGTGTCAGATCATCCATGTTCTCTGCATGGGGTTGGGCTGTTCACCTAGTGGTGAAGTCCAACATTCTGCCGAGATATGGATCGTCCGACCAGCCGTCTCAGGATATACTAAAGTGTATGTATGCTATTTTCTCTGGCATGCCCGTGAACTGGGCCGGTGTCCTCCTTGACAGGATGGACAAGGTTGAGTTCACGTCCTCATCGTCTCACATTCCCTTTGGTGGTCTTTTGACTCGTGTCTTCCATCACTTTGGTATTGACTTGACTCGTTACGAGCCCATGCCTTTTGGCCCTCTCCTCGACGCTTCTGCGAAGTCGAAGTCCTCTTCGGCTCTGCAGACTACCTCGAAAAAGAGGAAGACTACTTCAGCTCCATCCTCATCCATTGTGCCTCCAGCTGATTTGCCTTCATCATCATCTGCTCCACCGTCTCAGGATACTCTTTTGTCGATGATCTCTGGTATTTACCGGCTGCTGTCTCTCTCTCTCCTCCATCAGGGAATTCCCTTCCCTGAGGATTTGAGAGAGTATCTTCCTCAACCTCATGTGCCTCCTCAGCCTTCTGGTGTCGTTGAGCCTCCTGGTGTTGCTTCTATACAGGATGATGCTGCTTCTTCTTCTGTTGCTCCTTCTGACCCTTCTTCAGAGGACACTCATGCTGCTTCAGAGCCTGCTTCCTCGTCTGCAGCCCCTGGAGACGCTGACCCTTAGATCAATGATTTTGAGTGACGTTATTTTTGAGTGATGATATATGTTTTGTCTTTGTATGATGGATGATGCTGTATGCGACACTTTTATATATGTATGATGATATACTCTTTGATGTCGTCATGATGTATTTTTTTTTGTTGATCATGATGTATCTTTTTGGGATGGCCATGTTGATGACCATCCGATGATGTACTCAGCTGCTTTATATCTATATATATGATGTTGCATCCCTCTCTTGTGTCACACTATGCTATATTGATTAACTTCTTTGTGATGTATGATATATTGTCTCTATGTATGCTTCACTCTTCTTGATGTGCTTTTGAGACAATACATGGATTTGATATTGGTTAATTCATGCTCTTTCGTTGATGTGATGAATTTGTGAAAATTATTTTCATTTCGAATATCTAAAATGTTGATATTGGATTTCAATTCCATTACTCACATGTGTATATGATGAGATTTTATGAGTTTTTGATTCGATATATCTTTATACTCCTTGATTGTTGTTAGTTCGTATTTTAGCACTATTATTGTTGTTGTTATTTGCTCCCACCTTTTTGGATAATGCCATAGGGGGAGAGAAATAAACATACAAGATTCATAATGGATGTGCTAAGTATGTTATAACGCTTGAATCTAAGATTTTCGTTGCCTTAGATTCAGGGGGAGTAAGATTACAATGAATAGGGATTTTATTTCTTAGATTTCTTGAATTAAATTCATTCATATCTCACTCATTTACTTCAATTGCTATGTAGATGCTCTAATATTTGTTGGCTAACTTGATTGGCATCTATGTAGGGGTAGTAAGTTTTCATTGCGGACAACTATTTATCTTTTTGTTTATGTTTGTTTGGCATCATCAAAAAGGGGGAGAATGTTGAGTATTGGACTTCTCCCTACTTGGTGTTAATGATGAGCAAAAATAAATACTTGTGACTAATCCCCTATTTTGCAGTTAATCCATTGCCTAAGCTTACTATGAAGATCAACTAGCAATGGATGACTCACAAACGTGATTGAAGGCAAATGATATGAATTGGATGATCGTAGATTGATGATTGAAGCTTCGTAAATACTTCAAGCTCATACGATGGAAAGAAGAGATTATTCGTCAATGTAATTTTTTTTATCTCTTCTAGTATGTAGCTTAGAAGTAGAACTATGATGGAGCACTCACACACATCTACTTTCGGTCATAGGACATCTCTAGACATTTGTCCTTTGATCTCAATTCAATTCTATTTTGTTTGTGCTAGGATTGTTCATCACAGCCGACTGCTTAACAGTTTACAGTCGCATGTCTCAAAAACAGTCGACTGTGTTTTGTTCTACAGTCGCCTGTTATGCACAGACTATTACAATGCAGTTTTTGGGTCCTCTCTGATTATCTCGCACAGGCTACTATTGAACGTTTATCAGGTGCCTGTCTTAGCGACAGTCGACTGTGAATGGTTCATCAGTCGCCTGTCTCTCCTTGCCCAAACTCTGTTTGATCCGATTTCTACGGTCAGTCGACTTATGCTGTATATACAGTTGACTGTCTATTAGATCAGTCGACTGACTATGCTGCAACAGTCGCCTGTCTGTAAGTCTATTCTTTGACTCAGCTCTCTGGAAATTTCTCATGTATGTGACAGTCGTCTGTTTAAGGATATACAGTCGCCTGTTCTGATTGACAGTCGACTGTGTTACTTGCATCAGTCGTCTGTCCTGTATCTTGGGAGATTTCCAGTATTTTATCTAACTTACTCTTCTCTCGGCCAGTCGCCTGTCGAAGAATGTACAGTCGCCTGTTGGTTTTACAGACGACTGTCTTGGCTTCATCAGTCGACTGTCCATGTGGTAAGTTACCGTTATGAATTCTCACCTATCCTTGCTGACTGTGCAACAGTCGACTATCGCAAGTTCAGATTATATCCGTTGAGATTTTTCTCACGGATTTCGATTGGGTTTTTGCCTAAACTATTTTGTGGATTTGAGAAAGCTATAAATAGAGCTTCTACTGTTTCATTGGAAGGTTACTCATTCATTGCAAAATCCTTCAAGCTTTCATTTCCAAAGATCAAAGCTTTCAAATCCAAAGCCCTAAGTATTTCCAAATCTTGTTCTTTTGCTCTCCAACCTAGAACCAAAGATTGATCTTCTAGGCATTAGGTGCAGTCAAGAGAAAGGGCTTTTCTCCTCTCTTCCAAGAGAGTTCTTCAACACACATCACACTTCTCCTTCAAGTTCTACTTCAAGGCATAGGTGATTGTAAGTGTTGCTTTCAGATTTCATAACTTCTTTATTTGAATTGTGCTCTCGGTTGTGAGAGTGGTTTTTGCTTGCTCCCTGGTTGTGGGAGTCAAGGACATCGATTGTATTCGATTGCACTTGTAGGGTTGCTACAAGTGGGTTTTAAGGAAACCTCAAGTTAGGGTTCTTACTTGAGTATCCGGTGGTATCCGGGTGGTAGGGACGTAGGATTACCGGGAACAAGTCGGGAGTTAACTTGGGTAATCCGAACCCTTGAAACATTACTGTGTTTGCATGTGTTTCTCGTTTGGTTGTTTTTCTATTCCGCACTATTTGTTGGATTGCATTTTATTTGGCGTAAATTCCTTTTAAATTTGCATAAACACTATTCAACCCCCCTTCTAGTGTTTTCCCCATAGACAGGGTCCTTACATAATCAACATACAAAGATGCCAACACTCCCCGTGTTGCAAACTTGTACAATCTCTTCAACAAGAGATTCACCAAATAAAGTATAGAAAGAGTATGTAACAATATCACATATAGCCTTGATAATTGATGGACTTATAGTGCACGGAAGGTGATTGAATCTCCAAGGTTCTGGATGGAACTTGTAGTAGAACAAACTTGAAGATTAGATTTTCTATTGAGGAAAAATTTCTGCAGAGGTTCCTCTAAGAAAGTCTAAAAACCACTCACTTTTTAAAGAGATAAAGTAAACTTAAGAAAAGAGAACGAATTTTCGTATGATTTTAGGCAGGGGTCTGGGGGTCTATTTATAGTCCAAAAGGGTAGTTTTTGAACGTTGGACAACTGCCTAAAATTTGAAAAAATTCTGGGAAGTTTTTCCATTAGTCGACTAATAGGAGAGGCTGGTCGATTAATTAGAACTGCTGACTAGGATTCTGGCTGTTGATGTGTCCTTTCAGAAAGTAACTTCCGAAAACGGAAAGTAACTTCTGTAAACGGATATAAACTGACAAAAACTAGCCGTTTATGGCATTCCTAACTTCCAGAAATAAAATATATTATTTAAATGATAAATCATTTAAAATAACTGATTTGAAAATAAACTGGTAGACTAACAAAGTCTTTTAGTCGACTAAATTTTCGAAAGTTAGGAAATTTGAGAAAAATGATTCTAGAGACTCTAAAATAGGTCTCACGAAGTTTTAGAACAGAAATATTTTAATAATTAGATTAGTCGACTAGCATTAGGGATTGGTCGACTAATTGGATTTTTGACGTGATTTTTTGAAGACGGAACCTAAACGACTAAGAGAGATCATCATCAAGGCTTTTACATTCGACGTAAATGCAAGAGAAAAACTAAATATTACATCTCATTTACAAGATACAAAATATTATTGATAAGCTTCGTCATGTAGTGGATGCTTCTTGCAACTTGTATACTTGATGATTGTCTTAGTTGATTTGTGCTATAACATCTACATAGATAAAGTTAGTACAAAGATAATATGTTTGTATCATCAAAACCATATGAGGAGTTGTGAGTTTCCAATACTAACAAAGCCTAAGTCTCCTACAGATGTTACTCCATCGGGTATTTAATCAACTCCTCAAAATAATTGCAATAATAAAAATGAGCAGCAGAGAATAAACAATCAAGCAAGTAAAGTGAGTGAGAGTTAGGAGAGATAATACCAATTGTATACACAGAAAGAATTATACTGGTTCACCCACCCCCGGGCTAGTCCAGTCCCAAGCACTGCTTGGAGTTTCACTACCTTGCGTTAAAATGAGGGCTTCTTACAACCTTACCTCTTCTCCAATAAGAGGGCTTCTACAACCAAACAACCTCTTTACGAAGAGGACCTCGTATACGTGAGGGTTTGACACAACTACAACAAGTGATACAACTTACCACTTACCGACCACCCTTGTTGTTTACTTACACTTTTTGCAGAGATTACAATGGTCATATAGCCGATTGATTGAAACTTGTGTGTATGATGGTTATAGAAAATATTTTGATGTCAAAAGGAAAATAGAAAATGAAATCACTTGAGTATTGATGTGTTTCCATCTTTTCATAGCATCATTCCATTGTATTTCATGCCATATTCGCATCCAAATCATGCATTTTCCTACGATATTGCAATTCTAACGCCATATTCGAGTTTCGTAGAGTTTTGTGGATTTTCAGGGATTTTGGAGCGATTCGGGACCAATTTTGGATATGGACACATCCGGCATGCCTTTGATCCCATTGGCGAAGCTCCACAGGAGTTCGTCGAGGATCGGAAGCTTGTGGGAGGAGTGGAGGAGGGCCCAGCAAGAGAGAGAAGCTGCTGTGAGATTTTCCCAGGCGACTCGATTGATCAGAGTAGGCTGCTCGGTCGAGCTGATGCACGAGAGAAGCTGATACGTATCTGACTCGACCGAGCAGTGTGGTGCTCGGTCGAGCAACTTCTATTCTTTTTAAAGGTCCACCATCAACGTCCTGCTCAACCGAGCAGGACTTGCTTGACCGAGTCAGATGGCGACTCGACTGAGCAAGGCCTAATCAGGCCTAGTAGACAGAACGAAAATCTTTGAAGAAACTCGAGCCACTGACAGACTCGACCGAGTAGGTGGGCTGCTCGACCGAGCAGCCCGGCCGAGCAAGCTTCTGCTCGACCGAGTCACCGACTCGGTCGGCGACAGTGCAGGCTTATTTTGGAATTATTTTTGTGGGCCTGTTGGATGCACGCAGCTGAGTGAAGTACGGATCTGGAGACGCGATCAAGGGAGAGCTCATTCTTTGTATGTTTTTGAATTAGTTTTGGGAAGGAGAGGAGACTAGAAACGATTTGTAGACCTAAACCTATTTCTTGGGGATAATTGAATTGTTTTGGAACATCTATTGCTTTTTGCGTTCTAGAATCTACAGAATCTTCTTGGATTATTATTCGTTATTATTCTTTCTCGTCTTTGGCAAGTAAGCTATTCAAATCTCGATCGATTAATTTGCTACAATGTTCTCTCTTATAAAATTCGCATTTTTATTCTTCAAAATCACCATATGTGAGTAGTCTCCTCTAGGGTTGATGGGTTAGCCCTAAGACTTTAGGAAGAAGATGTGGATCTGGATCTCTAGGTTGTATTGGGAATAAAGGGGCGTATTTCGGTCGATCCTTCCGAACCCCTAGGATAACTCGTACTGAGATTATGCCCACGGTCTGTATAATTGATGAGCTTAAGGAGTATCCTTGAGATTTAAACAGAGAAATTAGTGGATCCAACTAAGGCTCGTGACCATGCCCGGCTAGTGCCTTGAGGGGATCCGCCAACGAACTATATCGCTACATTGACGGCTATGCCATTGCGTCAATGAGAGCCACCGAAATACCTTGAAATTCTAACCCACGAGAGTGGTATGAATTGAGAGACTAATGCTCTAAACCTAATGCAATGTAAGGATCCCATTCCAACATCGATCTCCGACGGTCTTTGCTGTGATCCCTAAGACCCTAGGTTTCTTTATTATCAAGTCAACACCACCATCACAACCAAACTTTTCAAATCGACAGCTATCTCACTTCGAGATCTAAAAATAATCTGAGACCTCAAATACACTGTCACCGTCCCTGTGGGATCCGACATCTTTTATACTATAATTTGACATCGTCCGCTTGCGGATAGAGCCTGGAGCTAACACCTAGGAGCCATACTACGCCTAGTGACTGTGACACCGCTAGGTGGAATTTAGGTGTAACCTCGGGGTGCGTCAAGTTTTTGGCGTCGTTGCCGGGGACGGTTATGGTGTACCTCAGTTTGTTTTTAATTTGAAGAGTTTGCTAGCGAATCCAATCATTCCTTATCTTTCCACCATTTTTATTCTCTTTTTATTGCTACCTCGCTGCTAACATCTTCCTCCAGCAAGTGATCATACTTAAGAAATCAGACGTGATGGAGATGATGATGCAAGTACAATGGACCACTGAGTTTGACAGTGACTCAGATGAGTTTAGCTTTTCTCCGTATCATCTACATGGTCTTCAGGATTCGCGCATGGATGAATCCATGATCGAATGTGCAGCTGGAGAATTAATTGATGCAGTTCGGTTTATCGGATCAGGAACCTATGTTGCAGGTAACGTAAATCAGCAATTGATCATGGATCATATAATGAACAAGGTTTCTGATGCAGGTACCATTGAGGGCGACATTCACATAAGCTTCGAAGGGGACGTGATGTTCCTGCAGACTATTGAAGCCCTACCAGTTGATGCAAGCTATAGAGAGACTCGTCGACTGGAGCCATTGAACGATTCCCAGCCATTGAGTGTAATGGAAAGTGTAGTTGCTGATGTATGGGCGAATGGTCCAGTGGAGTTCCCTACAGACGACCCGGTTACACAAGAACTCTCAGTCTTTACCACGAACGCCTTCCACAATGCAGATACCTTAGATGGCATCCCCATCGCTGACGGAGTCTATGTGCGATATGAGGGAGACACCCTATGCTTCTACAACGATAACATCCCACAGACTGCGACATATGAAGAACATGTCTGCGAGGGATACACGGGTTCCGAACCAGTACAAAATGACATTGACCAGGGAAGTTCTCCCAACTCTATACTCGATAGAGAATGCGTACTTGATGACTTTACCTCGGTTACAGGTGCGCTGTGGAAACGAAATCTGCAGACATCTGTCACGACGTACCATCGTCTCCCTGCTCATCCTATAAATCTGCCAACGAGGGGTTTCCAGCTTCTGGACTGACAATTAAGGATGCATCGTTCTCACAAGTAAGCGATGATGGGAGTGCAGCACCCCCTCAGGTAGAACTAAAACCTCTTCCAGCCAATTTGAAATATGCCTTCTTGGGTGAGAACTCCACATACCCTGTTATCGTCAATGCAGCCATCACCGAGATCCAACTAGAAAGCCTCCTAAAATCCTTAGATCCCATAGAAAGGTAATAGGGTACAACATTGCTGACCTAAAGGGCATCAGTGAAACCATATGTACCCATAGGATTCACCTTGAGGATAAGGACGCAACTTCCATTGAGCATCAAAGGCGATTAAATCCCAACATGAAGGAGGTAGTGAAGAAGGAGGTCTTAAAGCTATTAGAGGCCGACATTATCTATCCCATTTCCGATAGTAAATGTGTTAGCCCTGTGCAGGTAGTCCCCAAGAAAGGGGACATGACAGTCATTAGAAACGATAAAAATGAGCTAATATCCACTAGAACTGTCACTGGTTGGTGTATGTGTATCGACTATAGGAAACTCAATAAAGCCACCAGAAAGGACCATTATCCTCTACCCTTCATTGACCAAATGCTTGAGCGTTTAGCCAAACACAAATATATTTGTTACCTAGATGGATACTCCAGGTTCTTCCAAATCCCATTGCATCGGGAAGACCAAGAAAAGACAACGTTCACAAGCCCATATGGCACATTCGCCTACCGAATAATGTCGTCTGGGCTATGTAATGCACCTGCCACATTTCAAAGGTGCATGACGTTTATTTTCTCGGATTTCATCGAAAATATTATGGAAGTCTTCATGGACGATTTCTCTGTTTATGGCACCGAGTTTGATGATTGTCTAGCCAATTTGTCCAAAGTTTTAGAACGATGTCATGACAATAACCTGACCCTAAATTGGAAAAAGTGTCATTTCATGGTGACAGAAGGGGTTGTGCTTGGCCATGTCATCACCTCTAAGGGAATCGATGTTGATAAAGCCAAGGTCGAGGTTATCAAGAGTTTACCGCCTCCCACTAACCTTAAGGGTATCCGTGGTTTCCTAGGGCATGCGGGTTTTTACCGCCGCTTTATAAAGGATTTCTCTAACATTGCTCGCCCTCTCATGGAGCTCTTTGCCAAGGACGCTCCTTTTTTGTTTACTGATGCCTGCTTACTAGCTTTTAACAGGTTAAAGGAAGCTCACATCTCAACCCCAATTATACAACCGCCAGATTGGAATCTACCATTTGAGCTGATGTGCGACGCTAGTGACCAAGCAGTGGGGGTCGTTCTTGGCCAGAGAAAAGAAGGAAAGCTTCATGCTATTTATTACGCTAGTAAGACTCTGAATGATGCTCAAAAGAACTACACCACTACGGAGAAGGAGCTGCTACCCGTGGTTTATTCTATCGAGAAGTTCAGATCATACCTCTTGGGGTCTAAAGTGATTATCCACACGGACCACGCAGCACTGAAATACCTACTGAGCAAGAAGGATGCAAAACCGCGCTTAATACGGTGGATCCTCCTCCTCCAAGAATTTGATATTGAGATCAAAAACAAGAAAGGAGTGGAGAATGTAGTGACAGATCACCTGTCGCGGTTAATTGAAAAGCTGGGGGATGACAGTTTTCCAATTGATGACTCTTTCACTGGCGAACAGTTATTTGCAACGAACTCCTCTGAAGCCCCTTGGTACGCAGATATTGTGAACTACTTGGTAAGCGGCATAGTCCTGCAAGGGTTAGCAACTTACTCGAAGAGGAAGTTCCTACATGACGCCAAGAGCTACTTTTGGAATAACCTGTACCTGTTCAGAACATGCGCCGATGGGATCATCAGACCATGTATCCCAAAGGAAGAGGTGACCTCCATCATATCGCATTGACACGATCAACCATGCGGGGGACACGCAGCGGTCACCAAAACCACAGCAAAAATCCTCCAAAGTGGTTTCTATTGGCCCACCATATTTAGAGATGCGAATGAATACATCAAAAAATGCGATAGATACCAAAGGACGGGAAACATCACGAAAAAGAATGAAACACCCCTTCAGGGCATCTTGGAGATAGAACTATTTGACTCTTGGGGCATTGACTTCATGGAGCCCTTTCCATCGAGTAACGGAAATAAGTACATCACGGTCGCCGTTAATTACGTCTCGAAGTAGGTGGAAGCCATGGCCACCCCGACAAACGACGCGAGGGTAGTAGCCAAATTCTTCAAGAATACCATCTTCCCTCGCTTAGAGTCCCCAGGACAATCATAAGTGATAGAGGGAGCCATTTCATCGAGAAGAAGTTCGAGACGATGCTAAAGAAATATGGAGTTCATCACAAGGTCGCATTTGCTTATCACCCTCAAACTAGTGGTCAAGTGGAGGTATCCAACAGTGTCACGCCCCGCTTGCCAAAACGACGAAAGTGAGACGTGACTAAGGTCTGCATGGGCCGGAGCTGTGAGACTCGGACCCAATAAGCGTCTGTGAGGAACACCAAAGATAGAAACAGGTCCTCGCATATATAAAATTCGAAACAACAGAAAGTACCGAAGGAAAGATGCATTCATTTTATTCCACAAAGATATCCAGAAGTACAAGAGACTAAAAAGGAAATAATGCCTAGCATGGCTACAACTGCAGAAAGAAAACTAATGGTGCTACGTACCCAACCTAAAACAGAAAGCAAAAAGGTGCTACGCACCTAAACTAGACAGCGACAAACCCCCCCAAGTCAGCAACTAAGGAACCTCTAAGTTTGGTCCTCACTCGGGTCGTACTCCTGATCAGCAACGTACTCCTGCTCTAAGTCCTCTGGTACTGGGTCCTGGTCTACTAACTCTGCCTCGGTACCTAACGTACAAACACCAAGAGAAAGTGGTTGTGCGTCAGGCGAAGTCTGCAAGTAAACGTGAGAAGACTCCACTGCAAGGTGCATAACATTTTAAGGTTGACATTTTAAGGGTTGTTTACATGATGATGATGCAACGGCATGGATGATATGTATATGTGCATGAAAGTAAAGACAACTCTGAAAAGTAAACATGACAGGCAATAGCCATAGTGTGTGCTACTGGCTACAAGACTAGTATAGACAAGATAAGACATGACATGAAATACCGTGTGTGTAACGAATGGTTCATGCCTTATGGTTTGAGGGCGGCCAGACCCTCTCCCCATGCGACCGCTCAACCCAACCCCAACTCGAGTACTCAAGACAGGACAATATAGGACCACTCGCTCTAGCTTGACGAGTGCCTCTATCCCCATGGTCCGTAGCGTGACTCTCACTCCCTTGGTGAGCGCTGAACATCCCTTAGGTGAATCTGTAACAGGGAGCACTCTCTCTAGCTTGGAGAGCATCTGAAACGCCCGTAGGCTTTTTATAACATAACAGAAACCACTCTCTCTAGCTTGGAGACCACCTGAAACGACCGTAGGCTTTTTGTAACATAACAGAGACCACTCTCTCTAGCTTGGAGAGCGCCTGAAACGCCCGTAGGCTTTTTGTAACATAACAGAAACCACTCCCTCTAGCTCGGGGAGCGCCTGAAACGCCCGTAGGCTTTTTGTAACATAACAGAGACCACTCTCTCTAGCTTGGAGAGTGCCTGAAACGCCCGTAGGATTTTTGTAACATTTCATGACATGACAAGTGGGAAGGTGTTGTTCATTCTAGGGGTCCACACGCACGCACGCACAGATAGAACCTAGGGTGGCAGTTGTTGTTGGTGTTTGTGCTTAGACTTCGTCGTCAAGTCTAAGCTGTCTAGAGGGTTCCGGATGCTATCATTTCACGTTCGATTCTATTGCTTATACTTATTACAGTTTAAGGAAGACAATGGCCTAAACGTGGCCGAAACTGCGCAAGTGAACACACTTGCCTGCGGTGGCGAGTGAGTCATCGGTCTGGATCGTCTTGTCGAAGCGGTGTGTCAGCGATGGTTCATCTGAAACGAGCCAACTGCGGTGTCAGACCGTGTTTTTCATAAATCCTATTATGGTTCATTTCTAAATTCGACGGGGCTACCCTAATAGTTTGAAGTCACGATTTTTGATTTGATTGCTCTGCCTAATTGACGACTATCCTATGTGCACAGATAATCAAGTCCATTCGTCAATTTCTACAGTTGAACATCGTTTTAAAGAGCGTAAAGTAAACTTTAGTTAATGTTGGCGATTTTTAGATTAAGTTTTGGTTTGCTACGATTTGGGTTCTTACTACGAGTTAGGGGACCAACCATTACGGCGCTTGAACGTAGATCAGACGTCGGGTCTGAACGGCGATAGATCCATGTCATCAGCGACGTCTAGACCGCAGGTAACGCACCGAGACTGGAACGGACATCGGGTACGACGACGGGATCTATCCGGTTACGAGTAGCGCAACGAATCAACACGGCGGCTACGACGTCGGGGAAAACACGCGAGATCCGTGGCGTGCGTGGACTCCTAGGAGCAAGGGACTGCCAGAGATTGGTGGAGGTCGAAGGGGTTTGCTCGGTCTGATGGGTGGCTGACGGTGGCTGCACGCAGCGGTGGCCGGCCGTGAGAAGGCGAAATGGACAGTTTTGAGAAACCTGGTCGCTGTTTTGGATCGCAGCAGAGATGTGGCGGCCTGAGGGGTCAAAGGGGCATGGTAGTAGATAAAGGGGGTCAAGGGGAGTCTGATGGAGGTAGAGGTGGCCACCGGCAGTGGCTGGAGGGGGGCAGCCGCCGGTTGCAAGGCAGGGGCACCGGCTGTCAAAACTGGGGCTAGGGCTGTGTTTTTGATGGGTTTTGGGGGAGAGAGAGAAGAGAGAGGAGAGAGAGGAGAGAGAGGATGATGGCCAGAGTATGGGGTGGTCGGAGAGCTCACCGGTGACGAGGGGATGAAGGCGCAACAAGGAAGAAGAAGCGGTGGCTGAGGGTATGTGCGTGCCCTAGCTTCTCACGGGTTGGGTTGTTTTTAAGATGATGAGTTTGCTATATATGGGTATATTTAAGTGATGGGGGAGAGAGTGCGTGAGATAGGGGGTGTGCAAGGAGGGGAAAACTAAGGTGAGTATAGCAATAAAAATCCCCTCATGATACATATGCAATCTCCTTGATTTGGGTTAAGATTTTGAATTTCAAAATGGATTAGGCTAATCAGGCTTTGAAGATAATTAGTGTGATAGGCCAAGCAAACTGTGCGAAAATTATGAAAAAAATATCGGGACGACCGTGACGATGAGAGGATCGAGGATACGTGGTCTGGTCATGAGCTAAGCCTACCGAGAATGAAAATAAAAAATAAAAACTAAGCATTGAAGTCTAGAGGCTAAAACACCCCTTCATTCAAAGCTGATTTGTGGAGAGCGACCCGTGAAATGACGTTCACTAAAAATCCCACAAATAACTACTCTTCCATACGGTCACAACGACATATGACATCGCGTATTCCGGATAGAAAAAAGGGCAAAGAAAAATACGCGTACAAAAAGAGGAAAGTACGCACGAAAAACGAACGGTCGGAAAGCGGCCGTTACATTTTACTCACCTTAGAATAAAGTCCGTCCTCGGACTTTCTAACTATAAATATACCCAGCCACTCTAGTAACTATCTCAATCACATCACACTATAATTCAAACCAGGTATAGTTACTACAAGTGCTGATATATGCACTAGATAGTCAAACATTAACACTACAAACATGTATACATACATACATACATACATACATACATACATACATATATACTAGTCATAACCCGTGCCCATAGGGCACGATTCATTTAAGATATCCCCCGGCCCCTCACAAGTTTAGTTTCCCTGTAAATTTTGCTCATCCCAAAAAATTTAGTTCGTCCCAACTAACTTAGTTTCTCCCAAAATTTAGTACCACCAAATTTAGTTTTTCATCTCTTAAAATCTTGGATCCCCTAATTTTAGACAACAGCAATAATTAAAGCACAATAATATCATTCATTGCTACACCAAATTTAGTTTTTCATCGCTTATACTAATTGATTTACTCACCGTAATTCATTCATTCCTACACCAAAAATATCATTCAGGCCTTCGATATAGAATGAAACATAGTAGA
Organism: Scilla litardierei; assembly: GCA_030789695.1. Taxonomy (NCBI): domain Eukaryota; kingdom Viridiplantae; phylum Streptophyta; class Magnoliopsida; order Asparagales; family Asparagaceae; genus Scilla; species Scilla litardierei. The sequence continues at coordinate 94,015,533 of CM061140.1, read as the reverse complement.
CCCTCCTAAATTGACATGAACATCATCATCCACCTTCACATAAAACTCAGCATCCCATTCAGCAACTGCGCTGGAGAAGAATGTCTTTGTTTTTGCAGAAAGTTTATGATATCCTTCAGTATGATCCTGCATAACAGGAAGTTTACGGAGCCTAAGGGTTAGAGGTAACTGGATATGGGATGAATTTTGAATGATGGAATTGGTGAACAATCATTGCTTATGAACAATAATAATCTACTTCTAGAGAACGTTTGTGTTTTCCTTTCTGATTAAAAAAAGGATTCACAAATCATCATAAAAGCATATTACTCTAATATATGAAATATAAAAGAACTTTGAACCATTCAGTCAAAAAATGAAACTTGAAACTCAATGCCTGAAGAATAGAACGAATATTAGTCAGCCACAGGTAATGGAAATCTTACTCAGCCCCCAACAAAACCATCGATTTAGTGGTCAATCTCAGTCAGCCACATGTCATATTAGAAGCTTGAAACTCAATGCCAGAAGAATAGAAAAAATATCCCACACTTTAAGGATTAAGAACCAAAAGCATCAGCATCAAATCTAGTTGAATGCTCCACGACTCAGTATCAGTTACAGGTTCGATCAAATGAAACCTCCAAACTGTGCACAAAAGGGTTTCAATATTTTGGGATTAGATCTACTCAACAGGCATAAACCTGTTGCCATACTGTAGATTGATCGAGTAATCACAACTGTTGGTGCTGGTTTCAAAGGTAGATGCATATCGACAATAGATAAGATCAACAAATCGTGCCATGATACACAACAAAGAGAGTAAACATACAAATCCAATGCATATGAATCAAACATAAGAAGCTCTACAATAATCCATGCATTGAGAAATAGAATATGTTAATCCCTTACTATCTAATTTTAATCCTTATATATCATGAAATGGAAATATGTACAGAAATAACACACGTGATTTTCCATGCATACTTCATATTGAGGTACTACATCAATGCTCAAACCCCTCGTTTGCATATTTATTTGCATCACAATACTAAGACTGTCATAACACCAATGCATGTTGCCTGCCTCTCATACTCCACACTTCCACAATCTAATATTATACAGCCATTTCCATGTGTTTCACTTCAGCATTTTGATATCCCTTATCAGCCTTGCGCAAATTACAACCACATATAACATATTCAAAGTAAAAATAAAATATTATATAGGATTTAAGGTAGAAAACCAAAAATTATTAACAAAAAAATAATCAAAAGGGATGTATTGATTAAACAACAAATTCAACCTCATTAAAATTATTATTCAAGTGAGGTCATGTGACCTGTAAAATTAACTTTAACTCTGTAACATCCATCAGTTAATTGTAGATTTTGAAAATACATTGGAGATTATATAGGTCCCCTGAAACTATAGTTGTGTTTTGTGTAATTTACCCAAGAAAATTCACAGATACAAATCAAACAACAAATTGGTACTTAGTAGTATTATTTTTATTTTTATACTATTGATAAGCCGTATTCTTGCATGATAATCAGAGCGGTATTCTTGCATGATTACTAGTCTTCCACTCTGCATAATCTAGCAACAGATTTTTAGAGTATAAATACAAAAGGTTTTGAAGAGAATAATAATGAGAAATACCTCAATGTGTACCTCTCTTTTTTTATTCGGCGAAAAATGGTAAAATGCATGCGCGAGGGCTCGATCCTGCGGCTTCCAAAAGGAAGTGGGGAGAGACACCGCTGGAGCAATTGCTCCTCGGCAATAAGTACATCTCTTTAGCTTGAAGTAAGCCTCGCTATTTTGGGCTTTTTGACAAATGCCTGAAGTTCACACCATAAATATGAGTCAGTGTTTGTACATAAAAACCTTAAAATCTAGAGTAATATATTCGTAATAAGCTTTTGACAATCCTATTTAAAAAAGATATTTTACAAAGATTGCATATAGTAAAATAGTAAATCATAAGTGGGATACAAACTAATGATTAAATAGAACCAAGTAAAGTCTTTGAGGTTTGTTTATTAATAATCAATGACAGTTTCTTAAGATTCAGGAAATGATCAAGGGAAACAACAAAAGATTTTGTTTCAGATACTTCTCAAACTGTGAATAATCAGTTGAATAATCATGTATCCGAAACATTGATTATTAATAAACAAAATCATTTTTACTGGGAAATCATTTTGACTGAACAACAAAAACTGGGAAACAATAAGTTCATCAGTTGAATGGTTTTGTTTCGGATACATGATTATTCACATGGCCTCACTTGAATAATCATGCAAACTGTGAAGTTTTGTTCAATGTTCAATGTTTAATGTTTCAAACCGTGCCAAAACATTGCCAAAACAACAAAAACTTTATTTCTCTCCAGTTTTATTCAATGTTTAATGTCTCATATTAGTGAAGTTTTGTTTTAAAAAACCATCGTATCATCGATTAGATAAAAGTAAAGGTTTAGATAAAAATAAAGGCTGAATCACTACGTTGATTAACTAAACGAAATAGATAAAAAAAATAATACTTCACCATAAATCCTTGAAATGGAAATAGAGACGAAACCGAGACAAAAACGGGGATAGATCTACATACCATGTCTCTCCTCCAAGCCGAATTAAGAAAATGGAAAGGATTTAGCAGAGCTCGCTGCATGAACAATAGAATAATGGACCCCAAGATTGGCGGTTCAATCAACCAGACGAAAATCCTTAATCGACCTTCTCAATCGAAAACTCGTATTCATCAAAAAATTGAACAACATTAGACATTAAACAACAAAAATTGTTAAGAAATACAGAGTCGACGTTCTCAAAATTGGCGATTCGATCAGCCAGACGAAAATCCCCATTCAACCTTCTCGATCGAAAATCCTCAGCTAAGGATTATTCATCGAAAAAATTGAACAAAATTAGACATTAAACAACAAAAACTGGAGAGAAATAAAGAGTGGACCTTCTCAAGATTGGCAATTCGATCAGCCAAACGAAAATATTAATTTTTTCTACTTCTACATGCTTGGCTCCATCCCTCTTCTTCTACATGCTTGGCTCCTTGGCTTTGATTCCATCTGAATCCGTCCGCAATCTAAGGACGACGAAGACCAACGGATCACATCCTCCAACGGCGGAGACGCAGCAGCCGCCGCCGCCACCAAGAGTGGACTCCCGTAGCCATCACTGTCGCTATGCCGGTATGGCCAAGCCCGTACCCCCACGGGTTGGCCAACCCGTTGCCCACGGGGGTGTCGACGTCCCCGGTGAGATCGACACCGAGATCGGTCACTTTACAAACCATTCGAACCAGATTGGGGGAGGGAGGGAGGGGGAGAGAAAGGAGAGATATTGGTCATTGTGTGAGAGAGAGAAAGAGAGAGAAAAGAGAGTTCGGCCGCTTTAAGTGCATGTTGCTCTAAACCATCCGAAATGATGCTCTAGCAATTAAGTGCTTGTTGCTTTCTTAGGACAGATTTCAGCAATTAAATGGCTGTTGTTATCCCCAAAAAAGCCCCTTGCTCTCCCCCAAAAGCAGACTGTTTCTTTCCCAAGTCAAATGGCAGGTTACGAAAAGAAATAGGACCCACAAAAACTCAAAAATACAAACCATTCATCTCAATTTTTAATCCCAACCGTTCATCTTTCAAGATTAAATCCTGGCCCTCTTTTAATCAATCGGTTTGTCCTAGTCAGCTTGTCCTAGTCAGCCCTAGGATTCAAAAATCACTATCAAATGTATAATATATATATATATATATATATATATATATATATATATATATATTCTATAAAACATGCGGTTGTGACTAGGACAATGCGGTTGTGACTAGGACAAACATCCCATCGTCGGTTTTTTTTGTTTTCTTTTGGTTTTTTTGCAGCACTTTTGACCCCCCACAATCCCCACACACACCCCCTCCCTTTTCCGCTTTCTCCCTTGGCTTCCTATCGGATCTTTTTTGTTCCTCCGTCTTTATTTTTGCTGTGTACGTGTATATATATATATATGCACATTCTATACTTATACCTATCATAGACTGTCAAATTCATACATGTACTTCAATTATTCATATAGTCACGTACATCCTTTTATAACTATCACTCACTATCACATAACCATGTTACACATACTTATATAAAAATAGTTTCACACTAGCAAACACGATCGTAATTCTTCACATATAGATAATTAACTATGCACAAAACAATATGGATATACTATTCCCTAATATCTCCTCGTGTATATTCAATACCAACATATCAACGCATGTGGTCACACCATACAATATTAAATCATATAAGCTATATCTAGTATACCTTTATCACTACTATAATACACCAATATATAGTTATTCAAATACACGCAGATACTTCATCTTATATACACATCACATACAATCCTATAACTATATTCAAGACGTGACACACATACCATAGTCACAAACACCTATATCTAAGCACATACTTACCCATGCATGGTGCATGCCCACACACGTTAATATACCATTCATACATGCCACTCATACCACTATATATTTAGCACATTCTACACACCTAGTTTAGCTAACAGATGTACATTCAACCTGTAAAACCTTAGTAAATAACCATACTACATGACCAACACCTATGACTATATAATGGTATAGCCACCCACAATCATGTGTGTAGCATAACTAGACACAACCAGTCCTATCACTATACATACATTATCCATTACTATATTCATAGTACTGCACGCAAACCACAGACATATGTAACAATATACTTAGAGTTTACCCACTCAAGCTTGAGCGAGACTCAAAACCCATATCAGAATGCTCTATATACATAACACGATATTTATACCTATACCAACACCACTCCAATATATATATACACATATACCAACGTAACCACATACATACCATAGTAATATTACAAACATCAGCACACATATATATTCAAATACACTATTCATATATGCATGCATCGTATAGCCACATACCTATAATATCTATTCACACCATAGCAATTTACATATAATTAGTATACTAATACATATTCTTATCCATACATAGTTAAGACATACAATAATCGTGTATACCTCATGGTATACATGCACATGCACAACATCCCGTAAAGGCAAGCAATACCAAACAAAATTATAACCCTATTACCGTACGTATATCACACATATTCATATAGTAAGCACATATCTACTCAAGGCTAAGCACATACATATCTACATACAAGCACACGCTCACACGTACTAACATATAGATCATATAATAGGCCTACACACTTAACTATAAGCACACCCATTATCATTACACTTAACAGGCACATGACTTACTAGTATATTATTTCAAGCATTTACAAGTATCTTCAAACCACATACTCCACTAGTAGATATTCCAACACTAAATCTAATATACGCAGACATCCCTAAAGTGGTATCCACACATATATAAATAACATCACTCATACAACTTCGTACATATATCACGAATAATACTGAGTATACATACACGACACAAGAGACAATCATTAATATCCTACGTGTAGCACACTCATACAGGTCCACACACTCTACCTATATACATGTACCACGACGACATCAAAAAACCCAAAGGGCTCACTACTAAGCTAGAGTTGACACAGTCAACGACAAGCTCTAATGTCTAAACAATAGAAAGGAAACCGAAACCAAAAGCGTAACGAAACAAGATCGAAAAGAACGAGTTCAGATAGGGAAAGGATAAGAAGATAGCTGGTTGGGAGGGAAAAATATTGCTCTAAATAATTAAATAGATGAAAGAAGGATGCGTGTAAAATATGGTATCATATGTATATTCTTATAAAAATATGTAGAAATAGTGAGCAGACGGTACAATTTACAACTCGGAAAAAGGGTTAGACAAAGAAATAAAGAGTAGGGTGAGGTAGGGATTGTTTTGCAAATGAAAATAGATTTATACAAAGATTTTTTTTGAAGTATGAGCACGATGAACATAGAACTGATATATAAAAAAATTGAAGTTCTATTTATCTTAGAAAAACATTCTAAAAGTACGTACGGTAAGTGGTTAAAATAAATTTGGTAGTTTAGAAAAAGGATGATATATTGAATTATCAAAATGATAATAAGGTGTTAAAACTGAAATACGAAAGATACCAGTTAGAAAATGGTTACGATGTAGTAACTAAAAATTACGACCAAGAAGGTTTCAAAATCCAAGAAAGAATTTTAACCCAACCTAAAAGCAAGAAATTTAAATATATAATATGGGTTTTCAAAGAAGTTAAACTGAGCGAAGAATTTAATAAGGAATTTCGAAAATACTTTTAAAGGAATCAGGATTTGCAATGGGGAAGATTCGAAGAGTTTACGATAATCGTCATGAAGCGATCACGTGAAGCGAGGGCAAAGAATATGATCGCATGATGGATACGCCCAGGATATAATTCATGAAAAGCTACGATGGAAATCTACGGCCGATAACACAGAAGTGTAATGATTAGGAAGATGCTAGAAATCAGGGGTTCTAATTATCGGGCCGTCTAAAGATCAGGAGAACTCGGCACTAAGACTTCCTAATGAACTAGACTGTAATAGAGATCTCAGGAAAGGGTCCTAAGAGAATCAAGATTACGTTCTGCTGGTCCCGAAGTTGATGGACCCGAGTGAACGACTAAAAGAAGGACTCTAGAAATTTAACATAGTCAGAGCTGGGTGAGAGGCTACTAGGGTATCCTAAGACGAGTATGACTAAATCTTAACCAAGGCGCCTGACTATCAAACTTGGACGTCTATCTAAGTCTTCCTACCATCTAAGACAAGGAAAACCTAATTTAGACTTGTACATGTTAAACTGGATATTAAATGAATGTGGTACTCCTATTGTTCCGAACTTTTTGCATCACCTGCATGGGCCACCACTAAAACCTGTCACGAACCGCTTCCTAAAACGATGGAAGTGAGACATGATTAAGGTTTGCATGGGCCGGAGCTGTGAGACTCGGACCCAATAAGCGTCTTGAGGAACACCAAAGATAGAAACAGGTCCTTGCATATGTAAAATTCGGAACAACAGAAAGTACTGAAAGGAAAGATGCATTCATTTTATTCCACAAAGATATCCAGAAGTACAAGAGACTAAAAAGAAAATAATGCACAGCATGGCTACAACTGCAGAAAGAAAACTAATGGTGCAACGTACTCAACCTAAAACAGAAAGCAAAAAGGTGCTACGCACCTAAACTAGAAAGCGACTAAAACCCCCAAGTCAGCAACTGAGGAACCTCTAAGTCTGGTCCTCACTCCTGATCAGCAACGTACTCCTGCTCCAAGTCCTCTGGTACTGGGTCCTGGTCTACTAACTCTGTCTCGGTACCTGACGTAAAAACACCAAGAGAAAGTGGTTGTACGTCAGGCGAAGTCTGTAAGTAAACGTGAGAAGACTCCACTGCAAGGTGTTTAACATTTTAAGGTTGACATTTTAAGGGTTGTTTACATGATGATGATGCAAAAGCATGGCTGATATGTGTATGTGCAAGAAAGTAAAGACAATGCTGAAAAGTAAACATAACAGGCAATAGCCTTAGCGTTTGCTACTGGCTACAAGACTAGACTAGACATGACATGACATGACATGAAATACCGTGTGTGTCACGAAGGGTTCACACCTTACGGTTTGAGGGCGGCTAGACCCTCTCTCCGTGCAACCGCTCAACCTTACCCCAAACCGAGTGCTCAAAACAGGACAATATAGGACCACTCGCTCTAGCTTGACGAGTGCCTCTATCCCCACGGTCCGTAGCGTGACTCTCACTCCCTTGGTGAGCGTCGAACATCCTGTAGGTGAATCTATAACAGGGATCACTCTCTCTCTAGCTTGGAGAGCATCCGAAACGCCTGTAGGCTTTTTGTAACATAACAGAGACCACTCTCTCTAGCTTGGAGAGCGCCTGAAATGCCCGTAGGCTTTTTGTAACATAACAGAGACCACTCTCTAGCTTGAAGAGTGCCTGAAATGCCCGTAGCCTTTTTGTAACATAACAGAGACCACTCTCTCTAGCTTGGAGAGCGCCTGAAACGCCATTAGGCTTTTTGTAACATTTCATGACATGACAAGTGGTAAGGAGTTGTTCATTCTAGGGGGGTCCACACGCACGTACACACAGATGAACCTAGGGTGTCAGTTGTTGTTGTTGTTTGTGCTTAGACTTCGTCGTCAAGTCTAAGCTGTCTAGGGGGTCCCAGACGCTATAATTTCACGTCCGGTTCTCTTGTTTATACTTATTACAATTTAAGGAAGACAATGGCCTAAACGTGGCCGAAACTGCGCAAGTGAACACACTTGCCTGCGGTGGCGAGTGAGTCGCCGGTCTGGATCGTCTTGTCGAAGCGGTGTGTCAGCGATGGTTCATCTGAAATGAACCAATGGCAGTGTCAGAACATGTTTTTCATCGATCCTATTATGGTTCATTTCTAAATTCGACGGGGCTACCTTAATAGTTTGAAGTCACGATTTTTGATTTGATTGCTCCGCCTAATCGAAGACTATCCTATGTGCACAGATAATCAAGTCCATTCATCGATTTCTAGAGTTGAACATCGTTTTAAAGAGCGTAAAGTAAAGTTCAGTTAATGTTGGCGATTTTTCTATTAATTTTTGGTTTGCTACGATTTGGGTTATTACTACGAGATAGGGGACCAACCTTTACTGCGCTTGAACGTAGATCGGACATCGGGTCTGAATGGCGATAGATCCACGTCGCCAGCGACGTCTCGGCTATGGGTAGCACAACGAGAGTGGAACAGACAGCGGGTACGGCGTCGAGATCTCTACGGTTGCGAGTAGCGCAATGAATCAACACGGTGGCTACGTCGTCGGGGAAAACCAGCGAGATCCGTGGCGTGCGTGGACTCCTAGTAGCAAGGGGGCTGTCGGGGATTAGTAGAGGTCGAAGGGGTTGCTCGGTCTGATGGATAGCTGACGGCGGCTGCGCGCAGCGATGGCCGGCCGTGAGAAGGTGAAATGGACAGTTTTGAGAAACCGGGTCGCTGTTTTGGATCGCAGCAGATATGTGGCGGCCTGATGGGTCAAAGGGGCACGGCAGCAGATAAAGGGGGTCAATGGGAGTCTAATGGAGGCGAAGATGGCTGCTGGCGGTGGCCGGAGGGGGGCGGCCGCCGGTTGCAAGGCAGGGGCGTCGGCTGTCAAAAACTGGGGCTATGGCTGTGTTTTTGATGGGTTTTTGAGGAGAGAGAGAAGAGAGAGGAGAGAGGGAAGAGAGAGGATGATGGTCGGAGTATGGGGGTGGTCAGAGAGCTCACCGACAGCGAGACAATGAAGGCACAACAAGGAAGAAGAAGCGGCGGTTGAGGGTGTGTGCGTGCCCTAGCTTCTCACGGGTTGGGTTGTTTTTAAGATGATGAGTTTGCTATATATGGGTATATTTAAGTGATGGGGGAGAGAGTGTGTGAGATAGGGGGTGCGCAAGGAGGGAAAAACTAAGGTGAGTATAGCAATAAAAATCCCCTCATGATACATATGCAATCTCCTTGATTTGGGTTAAGATTTGAATTTCAAAATGGATTAGGCTAATCGGTCTTTGAAGATAATTAGTGTGATAGGCCAAGCAAACGGTGTCTGAAAGTTAAGAAAAAAATATCGTGACGACCGTGACGACGAGAGGATCGAGGATACGGGGTCCGGTCATGAGCTAAGCCTGCTGAGAATGGAAATAAAAAATAAAAACTAAGCATTGAAGTCTAGAGGCGAAAACACCCCTTCATTCAAAGCTGATTTGTGGGAGAACGACCCGTGAAATGACGTTCACTAAAAATCCCACAAATAACTACTCTTCCATACAGTCACAATGACATATAACATCGTGTATTCCAGATAGAAAAAGGGCAAAGAAAAATACGCGTACAAAAGAGGAAAGTACGCGCGAAAAACGAACGGTCGGAAAGCGGCCGTTACAAACAGGAAAATCAAAGGCATCTTGGAGAAAACAGTGAGCGCCTCGAGAAAAGATTGGTCACACTAGTTGGGCAATGCCCTTTGGGCATATCGTACCCCTTTTAAAGCTCACATCAGAACAACCCCTACAGACCAGCGTATGGAAAAGCTTGCCACCTTCCGGTAGAATTGGAACACAGAGCGTATTAGGCAGTAAAGAAAATGAACTTTGACTACCAGAGTGCCGCCACGAGACGAGCCTTGCACAGTAACGAGCTTGATGAAATTCGGAGACACGCCTATGAGAATGCAAAGATATATAAGGAGAGGACCAAAGCCTATCATGACAGGAACATCACGGTGGTTCGCCATGATGTCGGTGACCAGGTACTCCTCTACAATTCAAGATTACGCCTCTTCCCTGGGAAATTAAAGTCAAGGTGGTCCGGCCCTTACAAGATAGTAAGTTTATCTCGGGGGGTGCCGTAGAACTCCAAGGGAAGAATGGCAATTTCAAAGTAAACAGCCAGAGGATTAAACCGTATAGAGCAGGAGAATAAATTGGGCGAGAGGAGACATCCCTCCTCGAGGAATGCCTCACTATTCGTTGAAGAACCTGAGGGGGTTGAGCTCACGACTCAAAACAAGCGCTTATTGGGTGGCAACCCGACTTTTTATATCTTTCTCAATTCTTGATTTTGCTTTATCTAATCCGGGAAACCAAATAAAAGCGCCTTCCCATTCTGCAGGTGACGTCCCCGCAATGTGCGTGTCAGATGTGTGCAATATATGATAGGGGGCGTGAGATTTAAATATTTATAACCGCAAGCGCACGGTGTTGTAGAGTGGCTTGGGGGTCGAACTCAGGGATGCGTGGTTATGCTTGTGTCAGAAAGGACCGGATTCACCCCATGGGTGAGCTAGCCCGAATCAGTAGATGGGTTGTCACGAAAGATACAATGCGAGGGATAAACGATATAAAGGGAAACCCAGGACTTCGGTTTCCACCTTATCGTGCGATTCTCGCCAACACGGCCTACGGGTAGGATAACGATCGGAATTAGGGTCTAATGGTGAGACGTTGTCTCTAAGAGTGATACAGGCGTCCCATGGGCCAGATATTCCGGTCGGTGCCCAGGATGATACGCCGGACTACCCGGGTTCGGTCAGTGGGCATTCCCATGTCCATTAACACGACCGACTCTGGGAGCACTAAGCTTACAATGATAACTCCCAACGTCTCATCATGCCGCTCCCGCGCGCTAGGATTCGACGTCTATGCTAAAGGCGTGAGCTATGGCTAGGGAGTCAACCGCCAAGTTTATTCCCCCTTGGCCCAATGGTCAAAGGCGGTCTTTTTCCTGCCGATGACAATGAAACACCCCGCGTAACCCATAGATTCCTAATCCCTATCGGTTTCCTAGTCCTAAGGATGCATCTGGGAGAACCCACGAAGGGGCTTCCACCAAAATCCCAGATTTGGGAACTACTCACACATATTTACTAAAAAGCAATCTAAATCAAAATTGACCGTTAAAAACATGATCAGACGATTGAAAAGTAGTAAGAGCAATGCAAATAACACTATATTAAAGTTTGGTAAAGATAAGACAACTTACAAATATCTAGAAAATTACAGCCGTCAAGAGAGAGAAAAAGCAGCAAAAATAACAACTCTCCCGTTTCTAGAAACCTATGGTCTGTATTTATAGAAAATGACATCACCCGATCGGGTGAAGAATCACACGATCGGATGACCTGCTGCGAACTTCGGTAGCAATCTTCAAAATTTCACCCGGTCAGGCGACACGGTCGGTTGGCAGAAGCTGCTCGTCGTTTGGATCTTGAGCGTCGTCGGGTGAACCGATCGGTTGACAAATCAACCGATCGATTGGAATTGTTGCCCAAAAAGACAGAGACTTGCGATATTCTGGCACGGTCACTCTGTAGGATCCTGCCAAAACAGAGTTAGGATCGATAATTAAAGTGGAGACTTACGCTAGCGTATGCGGAACGGTAGTCTCGGAACTTTGCCTTCGGATTCGCCACGACGGATCGAGTCTTCTCACGAACGGAGTAAGGCTACTAATCCACAATCTAAATCTCTATTTTAGATTAAGAACTTGAATAGAGGAAGAGAGAGGATTTCTGCAGAGCTTCGCTAGGAAGAAGATGCATGCATGAATTTCATGCAAAAGGTGTAAGAAATGGCTTACCCTTGGGTCTTATTTATAGCCCCCAAGGTAGTTATTTTAGGGTAAGTTGTTCCTTTGGAACAACTTAATTAAGGTGTACCATGATACATGGCACATTATAAGCTTAAGTTGTACCATATGCATGGTACAACATAAGCTTAAGATATTCCCCCTTTATAAGCCATATGTCGCATGCACTTATGCATATATAATGCGACTTTCCCACTCATCCAGAGATCCTCTCCGCAAGGGAACAGATTCCCTTTGTACACGACTTCGTGTACGCGACGTTCGAGGTCCGTATTCCCTCGTACATCCCCCACAAGGGTGTACAAACGTCTTCCATATCCAACATCTCCCACTCACACTTGAGGGGATTGTAAGAGAACATCTTTCCCTTAGTTCTTTCATCTATCATACCGAGAAATAGACCGTGCGACCGTCATGCGCTTAGAGTCTGTTGTTGTGCACTTGTTAGAGATACACAACGACCTCGAAGGTGCAAAGTTGAGTAGTTCAACGCATGCTTTACCCTAGATTATTTCTTCACATTTCTTGTACTTTATATTCAACAATTGAATCCCATCTGGATTTCAATTGGCTGGCCAGCTTTGAATCACTAAAGTCCAAATGCGAATATGAAATCAATCTTCCTCTTCTTGCGAACCTTCTGATCTTGACTTGATTCGCTTTTCTAACGTGCCCCGCCGAGCCGAATTACCATAGCCCATTAGTAACACGCTAAGATAGCGATCATCTCGTCAAATCTAAAGGAACCAATTGGAGTCCTTGAGGGTAAGAGTTAAGACCCGTATGGCCTTTGAGTCTCACATAATAGCAAACACTATTACTACTAACTCAGTGGTCGAAATGCATACGTGGTATGAACACGTATTACAACATCACTCCTTTCCCAGGGAGAGTATGTCTTAATGATGTTGTACGGATGAAAAGATCAGACACCACTGTGCCTATCTTTTTGAGTCCCCTTACTACTCGTGAAATATTCACGGACTCTCATCCTGCATAAGACAGATAGGATTTTTAAAAAATCCTACGAGATCTCTTTCAAATATCCTTGTGATACAGATCTCAGATCTTTTGTAAGCATCCATATGATGCAGATCTTTTATTCGACTATCTTGTTTAAGTCCTGACTCTAAATCATTTAATGATTTTGACTTTAAACTAGTCTCATCTCTATCTTATCCATCTGATAAGATAAGGCGGTTGCTCATGTGAGAGAGCCAACCTTAATCTGTCCGACATACACACAATAAAATAGCTGAGACTTAAACACAAATGTACATAAAATTATTTGTAAGAAACTTGTATGCAATATATAAAAGAACTTCTTTCTTTTATTAAACTTTGATCTTCTATAGACATGGGAAATATTACAAGATACAGCTCAGCACCTACGCATTCCCATAGATGATAAGTGTTTGTAGAACACATCTCTGGGGATCGCCTTCGTAAGGGGATCCGCTATCATCTCATGCGTGGATATGTATCCAATGTCTACTTCCTTCCGTTTGTCATAGTCTTTTGCAAACTTGAATCGAATGTCAATGTGTTTGGTCTTACAATGAAATTTAGGATCTTTGACGTAGGCAATCGAAGCTTGACTATCACTGTATATAGGAACAGTGCTTGAGTCAGTGGCATTCGTCAGCCTGTCTAAGAATTTCCTAAGCCAAACAGCTTCTTGGACCGCCATGCTGAATGCTACGAATTCTGCTTCCATTGTTGATAGGGCAATGCAGGTTTGCTTCTTGCTGCTCCAGGATATTGCACCATTCCCGAGCAAGTAAACAAAGCCTGAGGTAGATCTTCGCTCGTCGAGATCACCCGCCCAATCAGCATCGGTATAGCCTTCGAGTCTCAAGGTATTGCCTTGATAGCATAACGCATAGTCCGCAGTCCCTTTGAGGTACCTTAATATCCTCTTCACCGCTTTCCAGTGTGCCTGTCCTGGGTTGGATTGGTAACGGCTTACCATACCAACACCATAGCAAATGTCTGGTCTGGTACACATCATAGCGTACATCAGACTCCCGACAGCACTGGAGTATGGAACTTTTTCCATAGCTTTCCTTTCTTTTGGATCTTTGGGACACATTTCCAAACATAGACCCTCGCCTTTGCTTATTGGAGTATCAATTGGCTTGCAGTCCTGCATATTAAACCGTTCCAAAACTTTCTTTATATATGTCTCTTGAGAGAGAGAAAGAAGTTTCTTGGAACGATTCCTTGAGATCTTAACCCCAAGGATATATGCAGCTTCACCCATGTCTTTCATCTCAAAGACGGATGAAAGCCAAGCTTTGATATCCACGACAAGACGCTTATCATTTCCGGCTATAAGTATGTCATCTACATAAAGAGACATAATTACATACTTGTTTTTAATCCTCTTAATATATACGCAGTTGTCTTCGTCGAGCATGGAGAATCCATACGACAAAACAACTTCTTGAAAGCGCATATACCACTGCCTTGAGGATTGTTTAAGACCATATATGGATTTACGAAGTTTACAAACCTTATGTTTGTTTTCTTCTTGTATGAACCCGTTTGGTTGTTCCATGTAGATCTCCTCATCTAGTTCTCCGTTAAGAAAGGCAGTCTTTACATCCATCTGATGTAATTCGAGGTCCAAACAAGCCACCATTGCCAGAATTAAGCGAATCGAGGTAAAACGCACGACAGGAGAGAAAGTCTCTTCGTAGTCTATTCCTTCCTGTTGCGTGAAACCTTTCACAACAAGGCGAGCTTTATATTTCTCGATGGAGCCATCAGCCTTATGCTTGATTTTGAGAACCCACTTGTTCCCAATGGCTCTACGTCCCTTAGGTAAATCAACCAAGTCCCAGACTTGGTTTGTTTTCATGGATTGAAGTTCTTCTTCCATTGCCGCTATCCATTTATGTTTAGCAGGGCATGTGACGGCCTGTTTGAAATTTGCAGGTTCGTCATCATCTTGTAGTAATGTCATGAATGTTTGAGGAAATTCATCCTCAAATCTCAGAGGTGTTAGCCTCGTTCGATTACTACGTCTTGTTTGAGTTTGATCACTCCCACTTGGAATGACATCACTCCCACTTGGAATAATATCACTCCCACTCGGAATAGGATTGGTATCGTTCGTATCATCCATTGGTGAAGTTTGAAACGTATTTTCTTCTTCACCAAGAATTCTCCCACTCGAACGTTCCGATCTTTCTTGATCCCAAGTCTCAAACAAGGATAAGTCTTGACTTATCTCACCCTGTCTTGGAAACGAATTTCCAAGAAGACAACATCCCTCGATTCGAATTCTATAAGACCCCCATTGTCCTCTTGACCGACGAAAACATATCCTTTGGAGTTTTCAGCGTATCGGATGAAGATACACTTCCTCCCACGTGGCCCAAGTTTGCCATATTTGTGAGAGGATAAATGTGCGTAAGAGGCACAACCCCAAGGTTTTAGAATGTTTAAGTCTGGAGTTCTATTGTTCCACAACTCATAAGGAGTAGAACTTACCGACTTCGAGGGTACACGGTTTAAGATGAATGTTGCCGTCAATAATGCGTCACCCCAAAAGGTGATAGGCAAATTTGCCTGAGACATCATTGATCGGACCATTTCCATCAATGTCCTATTTCTTCTTTCCGCAACACCGTTTTGTTGCGGAGTATAAGGCATAGTTATTTGATGAACTATGCCTTTTTCATCACAAAGTTCCTTAAAACTTATTGATTGATATTCACCGCCCCTATCGGTTCGCAAAACCTTAATCTTGCGATCTAATTGATTCTCCACTAAACTCATATAGTTTTTAAAGCAAGCCAAAGCTTCACTTTTGTGGGATATCAAATAGATATGTCCGAAACGGGTGAAGTCATCAATGAATGTGATGAAATAGGACTTCCCGCGTCTTGTCTTAACATTCATTGGACCGCAAATGTCCGAATGGATAAGCTGTAATGGAACTTCGGCCCTTGTGCCAGTTCCAAACGGCTTGCGACAAGTTTTCCCTACAAGACAATGTTCGCAAGTCGACATTTCAACCTTTGAAACATTAGATAGCAAGCCACTTTTGGCAAGTCTATCCATTCTAGTTGGTCCAATATGACCAAGTCTTGCATGCCAACAAATGATCTCAGAATTAGAGTTAGAAGCATTTGTCAAATGAAAACTTTCATTAATGGAAGAAGAATCATCATACATTGTGTTTAAAACAATTAATCCATTACAAACATTACCAGAACCAATCAAAGAATTATTACAAACAAGGTCAACATATTGTTTATAGAACCTCCATTCATAATCTAAAGACATTAACATGACCACGGAAACGATATTCCTTCTAATATCTGGAGCAAAGAGGACGTCGTGCAATAATAATGTCCGGCCGTTGTCGAGAACTAGCCTACATGTTCCGACGCCTTTGACTTCAACACGAGTGTTGTTGCCGACGTATATCCACTTTGTTCCTTGAGTTATCCTTCGATACTCTACGAAGAACCTTCTGTCCTTTGCAACGTGGTCTGTGGCCCCTGAATCAATCAACCAAAAATAGTTAGATTCAGCAAGAAACATGGAACTAGAAACACATATGTAACTAGCCCTACAAGTTACCTTATCACTTCCATCCGTACACTTACGGGCGAAGTGACCGTACTTGTTGCACTTAAAGCACTTGATCTTCTTCAAGTTCTTTTTCTTTGAGTGCACATTCTTTTGCCACTTTTTGTTCTTAGTCTTCTTTGAGGTTTCCGGTTCTTGCTTTCGTTCGTTCACAAACCTTAAGCGTTTATTCTTCCGCTTATTTCCTCCATGTGAGGAACTAGCGGACACGTGCACTTCTGCACTTGGTTTTGCGGCTTGAATCCGCTCTTCCTCGAGTTCGAGGTGTTTCGATACATCGCTTAATGTTTTAATGCACTCATTATGAGTGAGATGCATTTTCATGTTATCCCAGCTATCTGGGAGTGAACGAATGACTGCTTGGATCTGCTGTTCGTCAGACAGCGTAACACCCGCATCCTTTAATTCAGATATGAGATTCGCCATGTGGCGGAGATGCTTTTTCATAGAATGATCTCGCCGCATTTTGTACGAATCAAATTGAATATTTAAGGAGCGGAGTTTGGTAACCGAAGTTCCACCAAACTTTACTTCTAGCTCAGACCATATATCTTTGGCTAGGTCGAATTCCCGAAATAGACGCATTATGTTATTGTCCATGGCGGACAGTAGCGTAATACGTGCTATTTTGTTCTTTCGAGTCCAAGTATCATAAGCTTCCCGGTCCCTCTTGTGTTGGGCCGTATTGCCCAACTCAGGTTCTACCATTATGTTTTGGTGTGTTTCGAGCACATCTTGCTCCTCCAAAACATATTGGATTTTAATTGACCAAAGTTTATAATTGTCGCCGTTGAGCTTTTCACCTTTGTTAAGCTCTGCGACAATATTCTTAGAAGCGGTAGACATATTCGATTCAAAAAAAACTGCAAAGAAAATGAAAAAACACGATCAAAATTCAATGCATAAAGTTTCGATTCTTTAAACACTTGATAAGTTCCTTGGATGCGTTGAAATGTTACTCTAGAATCGAGAAGTTCACTACGTTCCCAACTACCATCTAGAAGTAACTTTCAAAGTATCCCTCTTACTTATCTTAAGTAAAAAGAAATCAGAAATAATACCCGTATGGTATTAGCAGCGGAAAATTACTTTGAAAAAACATATCTTTCAAAATAGAATAGGTGAGAATTAGCGCAAAGAATTTTAACGCAACAATTGCCAAGCCACGAGACCTGTTCTACACACCCATGGGTTAGATAACCATGGCCGGATCGTGGTAGGACTTGGAATTCTAAATTGCGCTATCCCGATTTAAGGACGGGACATAACCTATTTGAAAAACATCTTTTTCCAAAAATTTGAAAGCACGTTGGCTAGTCTCTGTAGAGTAGAGCACAACGTCACAAGTACATTGGCTAATCTCCGTAGAGTAGAGCACAATGACATGGCTAATCTCGCATGAAGTAGAGCACTATGGCTAATCTTCAAGGAGTAGAGCCCAATTAAAAAAACTTCATTAAAAACGTTAGTTCCGTATGAACTAGTCGGCACTGTGGTTAGCCCCGTATGGGCTAATCGGCACATTCGAGTTTGGCCAATGCCTTTTGTCACCCCGTATGGGTCAGTAGGCAAGTTTGCAGTCGACTCAGACCTTCTGCCAGATTGGTCGACCAAAAACACAAAATTGGTCGACCAATTTTCGAAATGCAAATTCTCCCGGCCAGGGCCTCTGCCCTGGCCGGGGCTTGGCCAAGGGCCGGCCAGGGCCTCTGCCCTGACCGGCCAGGGGCCCTGGCCGGCCAGGGGCCCTGGCCCCCTCGGCCAGGGGCGACCAGGCCCTAGCCTCTGCCAGGGCCGGCCGGCCAGGCCACTGGCCGGGGCCAGGGCTCCTGCCCTGGCCTCGGCCAGGCCCTGGCCTGAGGCCAGGGCGCTGCCCTGGCCTCTGCCAGGGCGGCCTGGCCGCTGGCCGGGGCCAGGGCTCCTGCCCTGGCCTCGGCCAGGCCCTGGCCTGAGGCCAGGGCGCCGGCCCTGGCCTCTGCCAGGGCCGGCCCTGGCCTCTGCCAGGGCCGGCCTGGCCGGCAGGGCTTGGCCAAGGCCGGCCACTGCCGGCCTGGCCATGGCCGGCCATGGCTTGGCCATGGCCGGTCATGGCCAAGGCCATTCGGCGTTGGCCGGCCATGGCCCCTTTGGCCATGGCCGGCCACCCCCTTTAAATGGGGTTGCCGCACTTATTCCTCCCCCTTGATGGGGTGGTCGCCGGTGGTTATTGGCCGTAGCCAACCCCCTCCGCTTGAGGAGGGGGGATGCATGGCCTTCATAGCCCATTTGGCCATGGTGCACATGCACCAAATTTCCTCTTACCCGATGGAAGTAACTACCATCATCTTCCTCGATGAAGCACCCGTTCGTCGATGAAGCACCCGTTCGTCGAGAAATTAGTTATTTCCTAATGGCCGTGTGCCAAAAATGAAAAATAACTTACTATGTGAACGGTTGGTTCTTCCCGTCACGGAGAGTTCCTACCATATCCGTAATGATAGGAGACCCTAACGTGAAAATAACAACCGCTGCGTTCTCTCCGTCACGAATCGTTCCTACTATATCCGTAATAGTAGGAGACCCATTCGTGAAAAAGACAACGACTCGTTCATAGGTTCGACGGGGTGGTGGATTGACCGGGGCGAACCCATATGGCTCTGATACCAATGTAGGATCCTGCCAAAACAGAGTTAGGATCGATAATTAAAGTGGAGACTTATGCTAGCGTATGCGGAACGGTAGTCTCGGAACTTTGCCTTCGGATTCGCCACGACGGATCGAGTCTTCTCACGAACGGATAAGGCTACTAATCCACAATCTAAATCTCTATTTTAGATTAAGAACTTGAATAGAGGAAGAGAGAGGATTTCTGCAGAGCTTCGCTAGGAAGAAGATGCATGCATGAATTTCATGCAAAAGGTGTAAGAAATGGCTTACCCTTGGGTCTTATTTATAGCCCCCAAGGTAGTTATTTTAGGGTAAGTTGTTCCTTTGGAACAACTTAATTAAGGTGTACCATGATACATGGCACATTATAAGCTTAAGTTGTACCATATGCATGGTACAACATAAGCTTAAGATATTCCCCCTTTATAAGCCATATGTTGCATGCACTTATGCATATATAATGCGACTTTCCCACTCATCCAGAGATCCTCTCCGCAAGGGAACAGATTCCCTTTGTACACGACTTCGTGTACGCGACGTTCGAGGTCCGTATTCCCTCGTACATCCCCCACAAGGGTGTACAAACGTCTTCCATATCCAACACAGTCGGCCGTCGGGTGAGCTCTCCGGGTCATCTTCTTCGGGGAAACGGCTACAGGTGAACCGATCGGGTGAAGATCACCCGATCGGTTGAGTTTCAGCTCCAATTTCCAGAGAGAACAGTCGGTTGAACCAGTCGGCGACCCGATCGGTTGACACTTTCGTTGCTTCAACGGTTGATCGGGTCGTGCACGCGTGCATCACCCGATCGGTTGGCTGTGTCCAACCGATCGGGTGGGGGGCTGAAAGATGCGATCTTCGTCGTTTGACCCCCTGGATCACGTGTGACTCCTCCCGTTGTTCCGGAGACTTATGATATCGTTGTTAAACGTCCCCTACGCTGGCAAACTCCTGCAAACACGTAAGAACACGGAGAAGTGAAAGAAAACAAGAAAATACGAGAAAACGGGTACGAGACGGCGGAAAATAACGGAAAAACACAAAAGAAAACGTGCGTGAAGATATGAAATATAAACGCACGTCAAAATCCTCCAAGCTGAACCCTTCCTCGTCCTCGAGGAAGACGAGTGAGAGTAGGAGCTCGGAGGGAGAAAGTAGAGAGAAAGAGAGAAAAAGAGAACTCTAAATCCTAAATCGCCCGTCAGGGCCAACAAAATCAAAAACGACACACCAAGCAAGCAAACGCCAAATCACATCACTAAACCAAGGAATACGAGTCCAGACAAGTGTCGTGGGCCCACACAGTGAAGCGCGAGTGAGCGTGGTCGTGTGCTAGCAGACGTTGTCGCTATCTACATTGTGCTATAAACTCCATATACACAAATCCAAGAAATGACCCAAATATCGATTCGATTTAAAAACGGTGATGAATATATAGCTCAAGCATGCATGAGAAGAGTATGAGAATAGAAACGCATCATGTGTCAGGGACTCCACAGCTAGGGACTCGGGCATCACCACACTATTGCCTAGGTAATAGCTAGAAACTCCCTTATTCCAAGTGTTTTCGAAAGCGATGGGGGTTGAGATGATGTGGAGTAGAACACTCGGTGCAAATTCTCGCCTTCCCTTTATTTTCGATAGATAGGAAAAATATTCACACACATTTTTTTTGGGTTTTGGGTATTTGTATTTTTTTGGCTTTTTGGCTTTTTGGCATACATATTTTTTTTTCTTTTTTTCTTTTTTTTCTTTTCTTTTCTCTCTTTTTTTTGGATTTTTGGATTTTGGGATATATACACGTGTGTACTCTCCCAAGTGGGAGAACGGTACACGACGAGGGGATTTGCACCAAGTAAAATATAAAAGAAATCGGATTCTAAACACTTGGGCAAGGGAAATGTCTCGCTAATCAGAGCATATGCTAAAACAGGCTATCCTAGTCCTAACTGTGGAATCCCGACACATGCGAAATGAAGCATACGATATATGTGTATTCACGCATACAGAAGCAGATAAGAGAGCAAATACCGCATATTCAAATCGAAGCATGATAGTCTAGGGGTCATTCCTGGACAGGTATATAAAACACAATCACAAAGTAGAAGCACACCAAACTCTAGTCATGACACGACTCACAATAAGGCTAAGTGGATCCATGATGCATGAAATGCAAGAGGACTCGACTTCCTAGGGTTAGTGAATGTGATTATCGAAGCCATGCTAGGTGTGTGTGTGATTTTTGTGGCGATTCATCATAGGGTTCAACTCTAGGAGAAAGAGATAAAAAGAAGAAAAGAAAAAGAAAAACACGATGGAAAACGACTCAAATAACGAAGAAAAAGAGACAAATGACGCACGAAGTGCGACTCCCCCAAACTGAAACTTGCATTGCCCTCAATGCAATAGAATTAAATACGGGAGGGCAATGAAAATGGGGTAAATACGCACATACACAAAAAGACACGAAAGACAAGAAAAACACACAGACGAAACTGAAAAGAAGAATAAAAAGAAAAATCACACCACACGACACATAAACAGAAAATAAAAATAAAAAAAATAGAAAATCACACGATGTAACATATAAAATAAACACAACAAGAAAAAAACATCACACGACAGCACACATAAAAATTGACTTCCCCCAAGCTAGACGTGACAGTGCTAGCGATATGATGTGATTGTGAAAAGGCAGAGATATGCACGGGGAGGTTAAAAAACAAAGTGAAATCAAAAAGCAGGAGAGGAATCATCCTCGTCCTCCTCGGTGGAAGAAGTGGGGGTGCAGTGTGGGTGGGTGAGGTGACTAGTGTGCGGAGAAGTGGAGAAAGTGGTCGAGGTGATGGATCGGTGGGTGTGGAGGAAGTGTGGACGATGGGTGGTGTGGAGGTGATGACGGTGAGTGGGAGTGAAATGGCGACCAATGTGGTGGTGGGTGGTGGAGGTACGGGGGTAGGTGAGGATGAAGGGGGAATTGGGGTAGGTGAGGATGGTGAGGGAAGTGATCGAGAACGCACCTGCAATTTCTTGCGGCGCACGTATGGGGTGATGGAAATGGAGGGAAGTGGAGCTGTGGGGGTGACATTGGAGGGAAAGGAAACCGTGGGAGTAGATGAGGTAGTGGGGATGGAAGTAGTGATAGGAGGGGATGGTCGTCTAGCGGGTGATGGTGGAGGTGAAGAATGTGATGGGGGAGGTGAAAATCGTCGAGGGGGTGAAGGTGGTGGTGTGGGTGGAGGAGGTCCGTAGACATGAGTGAGGATGCGGAGGATGGTGGCCATGTCCCTCTCAAGTGCGAGGAAGCACGGGTGAGAGAAAATCGAAGGGGGTGGGTTCGAGGAGGTGGAGGATGAGACGACAGCGCGAAGCAAAGCCAGCTCAGTCTCGAGAGTGAGACGAGCGGAAGTGGCTCGACGAAAGGAGGTGGTGTTGGTAGTGCGGACCGGATGGGTGGGGACAGTGGTGGTGGGAAGTGAAGCCGGGGTGGCATGACTAGGGCCAGCCCCGGGGTCTGATCGCGCCCCGGATACACATCCCGGAGCAGCGACGATCGTAGTCTTACCGCAAGCACACGGTGTAGCGGCGAGCGGGTATCGAACACAGGGATGCCTAATAACAGTGTCTTCTTCGAATCACCTGGCTATAGGGAAAGTCGAGAGAATGTTCGCAATGTGCGGTCACAGTCGTTCAAATGTATAAAGGGCTTAACAAATTAATAAAGACGCTTAGGGGATAGGGAATCCCCGCTACTCGCCGTATCTCTTCATTGTGACTCGTAGGTTTCACAATTGCTAGACTTGAAATTTGGGTGAACTAGTTGCAACTAAATGTGGAACCAAGCTCACGCTCTCGTGCTATTGCCGGTCTATAGCCAACCTAGGGTAGGGTCCAATCTCTTGCAAACCCTAACCTAGGCAAACTAGCGTGAAGAACAACATCATCGTTCAATCGTATCTCGAGCCCACTCTCGTGCAAACTCGAGCTACGACCAAGGTTGGGATAGTTCCTACCCATTCAATCTCTTGCAAACGGGTATTGGTATAGAATTACAATCGAAAAACCCTAGTTTCGGTCCAATCTCTTGCAAACCGATTCCGGAGGAATTCAATTGCAACCCAATTCGAATATCTAGGGCTTCCTATCGAATTGGGATCCAATCTCTTGCAAATCCCAATCGATATGAATCCCTAGCTATTCGTATTATAGCAATCCCAAACTAACCCTAATCAATCCTAGCAATAGTTTCACCAATTCATCACAAATTCGAAATTGGGCTCGTAGGGTTCATCCCTACGCCCTACAACGATAAACTACTCACAATTCATAATAGAATGCAATAGAAATTCACAAATGAAATCAATGGAATTCATAGCAATATTCAAAATATCAACAAAAATTGAGTTTTTGAGGGAGAGAAATACAAACCAATGAAGAACAAGGTAGCATCCAACAAAATCTCACTTTTCTCTCCTCCCTTAAAGCTAAATCTAATCCCTAAAAAGTTAATCTAAAAAGCTGCAAAAAGTTCTGAAAAAGCTCTCTTAAACTAGGTTAAAAACTGGGGTTAAATACCCCCCAAAATCGCCGAAAAAACCCTGACGAAAATGCCCCTGCGCAGCCTCAAATCCGCAGTTTTCGCTACAGGCAGCGCGGCTCACTCGGCCGAGTGACAAATGTCACTCGGCCGAGTGACGAACCCTGTACAAAAACAGAGAGTTGGGGGTCTCGGGGGTCGTCTCCTCGGAGGTCACTCGGGCGGACGGCCTTTGGTCACTCGGGCGGACGGCGATTGTCACTCGGGCGGACCGTCTTTCTCCACTCGGCCGAGTCAGTCATCGGGACTGACAGACGAAAAAAAACAGAGAGTTCGGTCTCTTTTGTTGCCGTCGTCTTGGCTCCACTCGGGCGATGGGTGACTCGGTGCTCGGCCGAGTGGCATGGTGATGCTCGGCCGAGTGCACGCTGATATTGCTCTGTTGCGTGTCCGATCTGGCCGGCCGAGCGGGCTTCCTATGGTCGGCCGAGTGACTCCTTCACTCGACCGAGTGAAGTGCTAAAAATGCCCAAACTTCATATCTTCGCCTCCTCGTCGCTCCTACGACATTCTTTCTCCTTACATTCCTCTCCAACAGCAAAATACCCCTCAAAAGAGTCGTCGGTGACACTCCGGAGTGGGTGCATCTCAGAATCACTCCAAATCGCTCCAAATCTCCTGAAATACGACAAAAACAACAAATCGTGAAAAGCATCGCAATATTGTCGAATAAACGTGAAAAACACGATTTGAGCGATCAAAATGGCATGCAAACATGCAGAAAAAAGGTGTAAAATATGGAGTGATCAAAATCCCCCAAGCTTACCTCTTACTCGTCCTCGAGGAAGATAAGTAAAAGGCGAACCCGGTGGATAAAGATAAAGAAAACGGCGGAAAGGCGAAAAACAGAAAACGAAATACAAAATAGAAAACGAAGAGGGAAGCTGCTAGATCATTTTTCTCAGGGCGTGGGTTTTGCTTACTCATATAGCATGCATCGAATATAAAACACATGTCAAAGTCTTTTATTTTGATATCATAGTATAATGGCGCATTCGAAATAGAAAAACCCAAGAATATCAATATAGCATGAAAAATGGAATAATTCTAAGATTAACATCGTCTGAAGCATCTAAAGCGGTATACAATACCGTAGATCACACACTTTTCAATTGAATGCTTTCTATAAGGAGTATAAGAGATATCACACGATAGAGTAGAAAGAATAGAAAAAGTGTGCTTTTCATGAAGTGAATGCTAAGCGTAGATTTCCTGATTTCGTAAAACTTTAGCAATCTCACCGAGTATTAAATATTACTTAGCCTATGTTGTCATGCACCGTCAAGTAGTCACTCTCTCACACATCATTGGATTCTCTCCCCCAAGCTTATCTATAAGCGTGGTGGCATATATAAAACGATATTTACATCCCCATTTTTATGAAGCTCCAAAAGTCAAAAATAAAACAAAAGCGGGAAGAAAGAGACAAAGTATATGAGATTGGATCGTTTTCGAACTACTTTTCTCTTTTCTTTTCTTATTCTCAAATCTTTTTCTTTTTCTTTTTCCTTTTTTTTCTCGTTTTTAATAGCATATATACACAATGATCCCAAATCAAAGAGAAGGATATACAAGTATTTTTTTCTTTGGATTTTGGGGAATTTGGAGCATGTGATTGTAATAACGGGGGAATGCCAGTAATAGAATCGCTAAGGGGAGATTCACCAATGAATTTAAAATAGAGAAATAATGTTCAAGATATGTGGAGAAAGAAATAAATGCATCTCTCAGTTCACTCTATAGGACGTGCACGACAACTTCAGTAGGGTAATATAATCTACTTAGTTTAATCTCAAAAAGTAAACTAATCCAGATTTATCATTGCTAGCAACAATTCAATCAACCTGAAGTGAAACGTACAAATCATGCATTTAGAAGTGATATGAGAGAAAGGAAAGCAGTACTCCAGATATAAGCATCAATGTGTGAATCTTGGTGTGTTTTCTACGATAGCATACATATGAATTATCAGACATCAGCTAATAATAGAATTTCATCCATTTTCATACACCAAAAGAGAGTGGGTTACTATTTCTAAATGCGAAGCAGAACATCGCATATGATATCAGAAATAAAAACACTATGACATGACAAGTATAGCATGCATATAGAGAAAAGCTAACACCACGTCATCATCATCACAGAAAAGTCATCTCTAGCAAAAGATGAAAGAAATAAAGATAAACGAAAATAAAACTATTTACAATTCAACACACAAGAAAAATAAGAAAAAAGTGATGCATGGTAAAAAATGAAAAAGTGATGAAAAAGTGAGTGATAATGTGGAAAAACGTGGGAAAACTAAAAATAAAGGTGACAAAAGCAAAACGTGTGAGAACTCACTCCCCCAAACTAAAGGGCACAGTGTCCTCAATGTGCGAAGTGTGGCACACCGAGAGACGTGTAATGGGAGGGGGTGGGTATGCATGCATGATAAAAAGAAATAAAAAGAACAAAATGAAAATTATGATGTGAATGTGAAGCATGCAAGGATAAGAGTGATGCAGATATGTGTGTGTCACCAAAAATACTCTCCCTCACTCCCGAAAAAAGAAAATAGGATGATATGATCAAAATGTGGACAAAAATAGTGAGGGGAGGAGGGGGTGGGCAAAAAGCATCAGGACCAAGCAGAGAATGGGCAGCATAACGACAAAAAAGATCGACGGCATCGAGGGTGTGCCTAGGCTGGTGGTGCTGCGCCATCTCCGTCCTGAGGCGGAGGTGGGGGTGGTGGTGGTGGTGGACGTGGAACAGTCTGCTGGGTGGGTGGTGGTCGTGACAGTCGCTCGAGGATCTGGGTCAGGCAAAAGTGAATGCTAGGAAGTAGCTCGAGGCGATGCTGCATGGCGGTGACTGTGGAAGACAAAGCCCTAAAATCGCCCCGCAGTCCACTCATCGCCCCCTCAAGAGCGCGAACGCTCTGAACTAAGGCGTCAGGGGGTGGTGGAGCGGAGGGACGGACAGGTCTAGGCTGAGCTGGTCGGGGCTGTCTAATATGGGCAGTGTAGGTGATCGGGACAGTAGGCATGGGTAGTAAGGGTGCTGTGCTCACTAGTGGATGTCCAGCCTCAATGCGAGGCTGGGACGTAGGCTGGTGTGAGGTGGAAGTAGCAGCAGTGGGAGTGGAAGACAAAATCGGTGACGAGGCGGCAAGAGAGGTCAGTGACACAGACGTGGGAACAGACGTCACGACACTCTCGGATAGGACGGCAGCTGTGGAGACAGAAAGGTCAACCGCTGGGGAGGAAGTGTGGGGTCCAAAAGATGAAACCCCAGCGGAGATCATACTGGCCATGGTCTCCACGACGGCAGTGAAAGAAGGCTCGCCGCTCTCAAGTATGGTGGGTGGACGCTCGGGTAGCAGAGAGGTGAGTGGCTCAACCGACAAGGGCACAGCAGTGGTGGTGGTAGTGGTAGACGTGGTGGGCATAGGCTCAGCAAGTGTACTCCCGACACTGGCAGAAGTTGGGACAGAAGTGTCGGGAGCGGCAGAAAGTGCAGGCTCAGGCTGAGGGAACACAGGGTCAGCTGGCGGTGCAGGGTGTCCAGGTGGTGCAGGCTCAGCTCCCTCGGCCTCTAGCACGTAGGCGGCGGGGATCAGGAGATCCATCGCCGGAAGCCAGTCATCGTGTGCTGGTCCTATGTGTGTCTGAGCGGGGCTCGGAAGGATCATGTAGTCAGCACCGAACGGACCGTGCAACCAAACCTAGTGCCGCTGGTCGTGCGGACGAAGCATCTTCATCCGGGCCATGACGTCTATCGATAGTGCAGTGGGGCCCGGGGCTCGTCGCAGGTCAGCCGGAAGGTCCTCACCGGTCATCAGGGCTAGCAGGGTGATCAGGCCGCCACAACATATCGGTGAGCGAGCGCCCATCGATACGATGATGCGGTCCAAAAACCAGCTAGCGACGTCAATCTCAACGGTGGGGACCAACGTAACTCCATCCCTATCTAGAACTCTGGGGAGAGTCATCGCGTAGAGCATATAGAGCTCAGGCGTCGACATCGTCCCAGGCTCGTACCTCGCCAGAAAGGTGGTCGCCATAAGGCGCTGTGCTATGCGGAGGCAGGGGTGGACTATGGCCGAGGCCTTGGCCCTACTAGGGTCAAAGGCCTGAGGTAAACCTGTGATCCTGGCCCAGAAGGCGTGTGAATCGAAGGATGGGGGAGGGATGTGTGTGGGGGCATAGGCTCGGTCGGGTGTGGGGACAGCGGGCCACTGAAAGAATGCCCTAAGCATATCGAGAGTGATCTGACACTCACGATCCATAAGTCGGAAGGAGCATCCCTCAGCGGTCCGGGCGATCGAGCTGAGCACCTCGAGTGTCGGACGGACGTAGGTGTCCGTCGACACAGAAAGAAAGTCTCGCCAACCCACGTTGTCGTACAACGTGAGCATCCCCTCAAGTACCCCCAGGCGGTCTAGGTCAGCAAGGTGTGCGAACCTGGAGGGCACTATCGAGCGCTGGGCGATACGCTCAAAAGCGACGCGATGTGCGTCGTCTCGGAATGTAATACCCAGCGGCCCGACGATAGGAGCCGGTGGTGGCTGTGGGTGTGGGGGCTCGGCTGGAAGTGGCTGTGGGTGGACTGGATCGGCAGGCTGTGGCTGTGTGGGATGAGGTGGTGTAGGCGGAGGAGAGTCCTCCATCTCGTGGGAGGGGCCGGGCTCATCCGGCCGCTTCCGCTTGGCGGAAGCTCTCCGAGTGCGTGGCCGTGTTCGGGGCGGCATGTGTGCCCCGAGTGATCACCCAACAAGTAAAATGTGAGACGTGCTAAAATAAATGGAACGATGGTATCTGAACACGCCGCGAGAGCAAAACAGCGGATGCGTGTGAAGACGCCGACTCCACAAGGCCAAAAGCGCGCCCCGGAAGCTCCCCTAAGCTCCCCTAAGCTCCCCAAGATTGCCTACACATCAAACAACGATATCAGCGTGTAAAATTCAAAATACATGGGGGTTAGGGGTATAATAGATAGATAATGAAATTAATTTGGGGTAGGGGCTCAATAGGTGCACGGATCATCAAAAAATAGGAGAAAATGGAGAAATAGGGCGAAATCGGGGTTACCAGAGGATGGCCGGCGGCGAGGGAGTCGCCGGCGGTGAGGGTGGTCGGCGGTCGGCGGTCGACGTCAGCCGGCGGTGGCTCGGCGGTCGGACCGGTGGACGCGGTGGTCGGGCGAGTGAAAGGCGGCAGCGGGCGAGCGAGGGTCGAACGTGCGCGGGTTCGGGCGATCGAGAATTTTGACGCTTCGTATTCCGCGTCGAGCCCGCGTCCGCTTATATAGGATTAGTTATGACTCGGCCGAGTGACTATGTTACTCGGCCGAGTGATCGTAACGAAATTATTTTATAAACTCCTCGCCGCTTACAACTCGGCCGAGCGGCTTTGCCACCCTCAGCCGAGTGGAAAAAGTCCATTCGGCCGAGTGGCATAAGCTACTCGGCAATTTTCGCCCTAGGAGCGTATCTGTTTTACTCGGCCGAGTGAAGATATATACTCGGCCGAGTGGTAATTTGTACTGAAATTGAAAAAGGAACAGAGAGTTGGGTGCAGCAGACTTCCCTCATTGGTGCGCCACTCAGGCGGACGATGTTGATTGCTCGGCCGAGTGGATATGGTACTCGGCCGAGTGAGGCCCTGTTTTCTGCTGTTTGGCTCCGTTTTGGCTCTAGTCTCTGTTTTTCTTTCTCCAGTTGATTTCTTTCTTCTACAAAGCCTCGAGCGCGTTCCTGGAGTGCTCTTCTTCGCCTTAGTCGTCCTCCATACGATAGATATCCCGTTCTCCTCTACTGTCAAAGAAAATAGGACCCGTTGTCAAAAAATTTCGGGCGAACGACTCAAAAATACTAATAAAGTCTAAAACAAAAAATAAAAACCAAAAATAGAAAAACGCGATAATCGTCGGGTTGCCTCCTGACAAGCGCTCGTTTTAGGTCTTGAGCTCGACCCCTATTGATTTTCAATTAACGCTTGATGTTGGGTGCATACGAGATGCACCCGTCGAACTTGCTTGGAAGACCACTCGGATTTGGATCATGGTGGGGTGTGGTCTTCCTCAGTGCCCCTTCGTCATGGGCGATGTTGGGGGGTGGCTCCCCTAAGCTAGAGCTTGCTCCGGTCTTCCTCTTTGTCGGTGACACCGATCTTCGTATCGGTGGAGCTTTCTTCGGAGTCCTCAACTTCGAGAGCTTGCAGAGCTCCCGTATCCTAGCGACATCAGCGTCGCCATCATCAATTGCCATGGAGATATCGGGGGAGTGCTCCATCTTCTCTTCTTCGGCCAAGTCTAGGCCTTCTTCGAAGCTATCTTCGTGGAGTGCGTCGATGGAATGGGGGATCGCCTCTTCAATGACCTCATCAAGGAGGTATGAAAGGTCGTCCGGCCGTCCCTTGAGTAGATATATTCTATTTACCTCGCCCATAGGGACTCCTTCGGAATATTGCTTTAGACGTTGCCCATTTACCTTGAAAGTGGCTCCGTCTTTCCCTTCCAATTCAAATGCTCCTCCCGGTTGTATGCGCTTGATTGTGAAAGGTCCGGACCACCGTGACCTCAACTTCCCGGGGAATAGTCAGAGTCGAGAATTATATAGCAAGACCTTGTCTCCGACCTTGAAGTCTGTAACAGTTATACGGGTGTCGTGGAGAATCTTGGTCCTCTCTTTGTAATTTCTTGAGCTCTCGTAAGCATCTCTTCTAATTTCATCAAGCTCATTGATGTCCAAGAGTCGCCTCACCGCCGCACTCTTATAGTCATAATTGAGGGTCTTGATGGCCCAATACGCACGGTGCTCCAACTCTACCGGTAGATGACAAGCCTTCCCATAGACGAGTCGGAACGGTGTGGTGCCAATAGGAGTTCGAAAGGCCGTGCGATACGCCCATAGGGCATCGTTTAGCTTCATGGACCAATCTTTTCTAGATCGATCTACGGTCTTTTCAAGAATTTGCTTGATTTCTCTATTTGAAACTTCCACTTGTCCGCTCGTTTGAGGGTGGTAGGCCATGCCAATCCTATGGTTTACCCCGTACTTCTTCAACATGGCTTCAAATTTGATTTCTATAAAGTGACTTCCTCCGTCGCTTATCAAAGTACGAGGCACCCCAAAGCGCGGGAAAATATTCTGCTTAAAAAACTTTGAGACAACCCTTGCGTCATTGGTAGGGGTGGCGATGGCTTCTACCCATTTGGAGACGTAGTCCACGGCCAACAAGATATACTTGTTACCCTTGCTTGACGAAAATGGTCCCATGAAGTCCACTCCCCAACAATCAAAGAGCTCAATCTCAAGAATGGGCTTCATTGGCATCTCATTTCGTTTCGAAATATTCCCGGTTCGTTGGCATCTATCGCACGCCTTGACGAAGTCGTGCGTGTCTCTGAACATGGTTGGCCAAAAGAATCCACTCTGCAATATCTTAGCGGTAGTCTTAGAAGCGGCATGATGACCCCCGCATGGCATACCATGGCAATGCAAGATGATGGAGGTGGCCTCCTCCTTAGAGATACATCTCCGGATAACCCCATCCTTGCATATCTTAAAGAGGTACGGGTCTTCCCAGAAATAGCTACGGACCTCATGCATAAACCTCCTCTTTTGCTATGTCGGCATCCCGCTAGGTTTAATCCCACAAGCCAAGTAATTGACATAGTCCGCATACCAAGGAACTTCCCCGGGCCTTATGGCGTATAGCCTCTCATCGACAAAGGAGTCATCGATGGGCAAGCTTTCGTCCTCTTTGTCGCGAATAAGCCTAGATAAATGATCCGCCACAACGTTGTTTGTACCCTTCTTATCTCTTATTTCCAAGTCAAACTCTTGCAACAAGAGTATCCACCTAATCAACCTTGGGTTGGCCTCTTTTTTGTTTAGAAGATATTTCAATGCCGCATGGTCGGTGTGGACAATCACCTTGGAACCAAGGAGGTAGGAGCGGAACTTCTCGATGGAATAGACGACCGCTAGAAGCTCTTTCTCGGTAGTTGTATAATTTTTCTGCACGTCATCCAATGTTTTGCTCGCATAGAATATTGCATGGAGCTTCCTATCCTTCCTTTGTCCCAATACCGCTCCAATGGCTTGGTCACTTGCATCACACATGAGCTCAAAGGGAAGGCTCCAATCTGGTGGCTGGATGATGGGCACAGAAATTAGTGCCTCCTTCAATGTATTGAAGGCTTGCAAGCATTCACCTGAAAAAACAAACGGGGCATCTTTAGCAAGCAAGGAAGTAAGAGGTCGGGCAATCAAGGCGAAATCCTTGATAAAGCGGCGGTAAAACCCCGCATGACCAAGAAAGCCTCTAATGCCCTTGACATTAATAGGAGGAGGGAGCTTCTCAATTACCTCAATCTTTGCCTTATCTACCTCAATTCCTCTCGAGGAGACAATGTGCCCAAGAAATATACCTTCCGTGACCATGAAGTGACACTTCTCCCAATTTAGAGTTAGATTATTTTGTTGGAACCTTTTAAGAACTTTAGTAAGATTAGCCAAACAAGAATCAAACTCGCTTCCATAAACCGAAAAATCATCCATAAAAACTTCCATGATATTTTCAATGTATTCGGAAAAAATGGATGTCATACACCTCTGAAAGGTGGCGGGAGCATTACAAAGACCAAATGGCATCCTACGGTAGGCATAGGTACCATAGGGACAAGTGAAAGTGGTCTTTTCTTGGTCATCTTCGTGCAAAGGGATTTGGAAAAACCCCGAATACCCATCCAAATAACAAAAGTATTTATGTTTAGCTAGGCGTTCAAGCATTTGATCAATGAAGGGTAGTGGGTAATGGTCTTTTCGGGTGGCTTTATTTAATTTCCTATAATCAATGCACATTCGCCATCCCGTGACAGTGTGTGTAGAAATGGGCTCTCCTTTATCATTTTTTATAACGGTCATCCCCCCTTTCTTGGGGACGACATGAACAGGGCTAACCCACCTACTATCAGAGATAGGATAAATAATACCTGCCTCGAGCAATTTTAGGATTTCCTTTTTAACCACCTCTTTCATGTTCGGGTTCAACTGCCTTTGAGGCTCAATAGAAGTGGCTTCAGTGTTCTCCAAGTGGATCCTATGCGTGCATAGCCTAGGGCTTATTCTCTTAAGATCAGAGATAGTGTAGCCAAGGACATCCTTGTGATCCCTAAGGACTTCTAATAGTTTTTCAAGTTGGTTTTGGCTGAGTTGGGAATTTACAATCACCGGGAAGGTCAATTTACTACCCAAGAAAGCATACCTTAGATTCGGCGGTAATTGTTTAAGCTCTACCTCAAAGGGGGCCGTACCCTCTGCTTCGTCACCTTGTGTGAATTTGGCTTCTCCTTCAACATCTGAGTTTAGCTCACTCTCGAGTGGAGGCTCAGATTCGCTTCCTAGTGAGGACGGTGCATCGGAATAGACGCTCTCCGATTCCACGCTTGCATCGATAGGACCACCACCTTGCTCCGGTTCATTCATGAGATCAAGAAATACGTCAGCAGATTCATAAATGCAAGAGTGGGGGTCATAGAGTGTATCTCCCTGAATATCGGTTTGTTCGAAGTGTTCCTCGGGAGTGTAGTACTCTTCGACACACGTTCTATTGCCTTCAAAATATAGCTTTTCGTCCCTCACATCGACTCTGATATCACCCCCAATAGTCCCATCCGGGGAGATTTGATCCATCACGAAGTTAGCAAACAGTTGTTCGACGGGGTCCTCGATATTAATAGCAAAAGCTCCGGTAGCGTAGACCTCATCGATAAGTTCCTTGAGGAGCTCCGCAAAAGATTCATCATCTCCCTGGCCAGACTCAGTCATTGGAATTGCATCCCCCATTTTACCTGTTAAGATCTCGTGGGAAATTTCGGGAGGGCTTGCAAAATGGGGCTGTAAACAGAGTTAGAACAGAATGAAGAAATAAAGAAAGAAATTGAAGAGAAATAATCGGGTGATCCAAATCAAACACCGTCAAAATGCCCTCCCCGGCAACGGCGTCAAAAACTTGATCGCGCCCCGGATACACGTCCCGGAGCAGTGACGATCGTAGTCTTACCGCAAGCGCACGGTGTAGCGGCGAGCGGGTATCGAACACAGGGAGGCCTAATAACAGTGTCTTCTTCGAATCACCTGGCTATAGGGAAAGTCGAGAGAATGTTCGCAATGTGCGGTCACAGTCGTTCAAATGTATAAAGGGCTTAACAAATTAATAAAGACACTTAGGGGATAGGGAATCCCCGCTACTCGCCGTATCTCTTCATTGTGACTCGTAGGTTTCACAATTGCTAGACTTGAAATTTGGGTGAACTAGTTGCAACTAAATGTGGAACCAAGCTCACGCTCTCGCGCTATTGCCGGTCTATAGCCAACCTAGGGTAGGGTCCAATCTCTTGCAAACCCTAACCTAGGCAAACTAGCGTGAAGAACAACATCATCGTTCAATCGTATCTCGAGCCCACTCTCGTGCAAACTCGAGCTACGACCAAGGTTGGGATAGTTCCTACCCATCCAATCTCTTGCAAATGGGTATTGGTATAGAATTGCAATCGAAAAACCCTAGTTTCGGTCCAATCTCTTGCAAACCGATTCCGGAGGAATTCAATTGCAACCCAATTCGAATATCTAGGGCTTCCTATCGAATTGGGATCCAATCTCTTGCAAATCCCAATCGATATGAATCCCTAGCTATTCGTATTATAGCAATCCCAAACTAACCCTAATCAATCCTAGCAATAGTTTCACCAATTCATCACAAATTCGAAATTGGGCTCGTAGGGTTCATCCCTACGCCCTAAAACGATAAACTACTCACAATTCATAATAGAATGCAATAGAAATTCACAAATAAAATCAATGGAATTCATAGCAATATTCAAAATATCAACAAAAATTGAGTTTTTGAGGGAGAGAAATACAAACCAATGAAGAACAAGGTAGCATCCAACAAAATCTCACTTTTCTCTCCTCCCTTAAAGCTAAATCTAATCCCTAAAAAGTTAATCTAAAAAGCTGCAAAAAGCTCTGAAAAAGCTCTCTTAAACTAGGTTAAAAACCGGGGTTAAATACCCCCCCAAAATCGCCCAAAAAACCCTGACGAAAATGCCCCTGCGCAGCCTCAAATCCGCAGTTTTCGCTACAGGCAGCGCGGCTCACTTGGCCGAGTGACAAATGTCACTCGGCCGAGTGACGAACCCTGTACAAAAACAGAGAGTTGGGGGTCTTGGGGGTCGTCTCCTCGGAGGTCACTCGGGCGGACGGCCTTTGGTCACTCAGGCGGACGGCGATTGTCACTCGGGCGGACCGTCTTTCTCCACTCGGCCGAGTCAGTCATCGGGACTGACAGACGAAAAAAAACAGAGAGTTCGGTCTCTTTTGTTGCCATCGTCTTGGCTCCACTTGGGCGATGGGTGACTCGGTGCTCGGCCGAGTGGCATGGTGATGCTCGGCCGAGTGCACGCTGATATTGCTCTGTTGCGTGTCCGATCTGGCCGGGCGAGCGGGCTTCCTATGGTCGGCCGAGTGACTCCTTCACTCGACCGAGTGAAGTGCTAAAAATGCCCAAACTTCATATCTTCGCCTCCTCGTCGCTCCTACGACGTTCTTTCTCTTTCCACTCCTCTCCAACAGCAAAATACCCCTCAAGAGAGTCGTCGGTGACACTCCGGAGTGGGTGCATCTCAGAATCACTCCAAATCGCTCCAAATCTCCTGAAATACGACAAAAACAACTAATTGTGAAAAGCATCGCAATATTGTCGAATAAACGTGAAAAACACGATTTGAGCGATCAAAATGGCATGCAAACATGCAGAAAAAAGGTGTAAAATATGGAGTGATCAGGGTCTCCCTGGGACATAGGGATATCCTGCACGCCTAAGTGGGCGACAGTGGAAGGTGGTCTCGGAGCGTCCTGGGGAATGAATGGAAGATGGAGCCCCTCCATAAACTCGGGATCGGGAGGAAATGTCCAATCTGCCGCCAATGCAATAGTCATGCGAGCGGGGTTGGGCAGAATGGTATAGGGAGATGGGGGTGACCGTAATGGAAGGTGAAGTGGCCATCGGGGCGGGGCTTAATCATGTGAATATGCCACAGGACATCTACATCTAGACGTGAGGGTCCTGCGGCAGTGGGAAGATCTCGGGGGATGACAATGTTAAATCGGGGAGCAGAAGCTATGATCGTGATAAGGCCCCCGCAACAAAGCTTGCCCTTGCCGGCACGGCTAATCTCCAGAAGCTTGGAGACAAGCCAAGCACCGGCATGGACGGGAATGGTAGGGGCCCTAAAAGAAATCTCGTCATTGCCCCGAACGAAGGGAAAGGTCATGGCCTAGAGAATGAAGAGATCAGGGATGGTCACGGTACCTGACTCATCCCTGGGGAAGAACGTGGAAGAAATGATTCGGTGGGCCAGACGGAAGATGGGGTAAATGATGGAGGAGGCCTTGGCCTTACCTCGGGGATAGTCATGGTGAAGGGTGAGGCGGAACCAGAACTGATCGACGTCAAATTCGGGGGGATACCCGGAGGGGCGGATAGCGTCGTTCCCCAGGATGGGGAAACCAAAAATGTCATTGATGGTATCCAGATGGGTGCGAATGGTTCTATTGCGGACCCGAAATATGACGACCGACCCCGATTCACAGACAAGTGTGGATAAAAATTCGAGTGTGAGTGCGGGGTAGTACACGGCGCTAGCGTTCAGGAAAGCTAACCAACCTAAATTCGCGAAGAGGGTCTCGACCTCGGTGAATACACCGAGATCGATAAGCATTTGGGTGTGGGTGAATTTGGTCGATAGATGCCCCCGAGCATCAAGTCTATGGTAAAAGTCTGTGTGCTCCTGGTTCCTGAAGCGGTAGCCATACGGGCCTATCAGTGGGTCCTCAACTGGGATCATATGATGGGGTTGGGGTTGGGGTTGGGGTTGTGTAGGCTGTGCGGGAGGAGGGCGTGTGTGTGGTGGACGTGTGGTCTTGCGTCTCTTGCAAGACGACTCCCCCTCTCGCATGATAGCCTTAACTCTGTCTTGATCCCTAGCCATGTGGGTGTGTGTGCACGAGTGAATGCAAAATTATGATGAATGTACACACACAAGCAATCGAGCAAGTAAAAATATCTAGGGCAGAATAAAAATTTGAGCTAAGGAGCGAAGTTACCCAAGCGAGATGAATATCCTTACTCGTAGATGTCCCAACGCTATACAACGGAGAGAAGTATGAAGCCGCGGCAACTCGTTTCAGCAAATATCGAAAATGGGGGTGGTTAGGTGAAAACTAGGGTTCTGTGCGGTTGAATCGAAGAGAAAGAGAGGGAGATCAATGGAAAGATGGAAATGGAGGGTGGAGGGATTGATCTAGGGGGTTTTCGGTCGGTAGGGTGAAGGAGGAGGTCGGTCGGAGGGAGGAGAAGTCGAAATGGCTAGATGAAATCGGGGTCGGGCGAGGGAGATGAACGGGTGAGGGGGGTTATTTATAGGGTTTAAGTCGAACCGATCGGGTGAAATTTCACCCGATCGGTTGGCTTTTAGGTCGAAAAAATTTGCCGAAAAGAGGCTACAGGCGACCCGATCGGTTGAGAACTCAACCGATCGGGTGGCCGCTTCACACTTTTTCCCGAGAGTTTGTACAGCTCACCTGGTCAGTCACCCGACCACGCTT
Source organism: Scilla litardierei (assembly GCA_030789695.1). Classification (NCBI taxonomy): domain Eukaryota; kingdom Viridiplantae; phylum Streptophyta; class Magnoliopsida; order Asparagales; family Asparagaceae; genus Scilla; species Scilla litardierei. The sequence continues at coordinate 93,977,854 of CM061140.1, read as the reverse complement.
TGTATCAACCGACCGGTTGATCAATTCCCCAAAATTCCCGAGACTTTTGCACAGATCACACGGTCAGCCACCCGGTCTCAGCTTTGCTTCACCCGACTGGTTCGTTGGAGCTCAGATACGGCCATTGTCTGATACGTCTCACCCGATCGGTTGAGTAATCACCCGATCGGGTGAGGGCTTGTTTCCTGCAAAAATTCACAAATGGCCTAAGTCTCTCGACGGATGATCCCGCGGCTGAATTTAATTATTAAAATAGAAAAATAAATATAATAAAAATCCTAAAAACAAAGATAAGAGTTTAGAGCATGGGTTGCCTCCCATGAAGCGCTTTTGCTTAACGTCGTTTGCTCGACTCCCGCTGATGATATTCAAGGTGGACGAGGGTGATGCCCTAAAGTCGGCATCACTTCGGATTCAGAGTTGGCGGCCTTCGATATCGTCGGCAGTGACAAGAAAACTTGCTCGACGACCCTCCCTTTGTTAACAGGATCCGGGGGCTTCTCCCTTATATTGGCGTCGACAGCCACTCGTTTCAGTATCCGAATCTCTTCTCCGGTGAGCCCCATGGGCTCTTTCCCTTTCCTCCTCGTCGGAGGAGCGTTTTGAAATCCGGGAGGGACCGTGTGTGCCGCATCCGCTTTCCCAACAACGTCATATTTCTTCAGGCCGACTGGTTCTTCTAAGTCCCCCAATCTATCGGGGGGATTTCTTGAAAGAATTTCCCAGGAGCTTGCCTCTACAACTCTCTCTTCTTCTAACTCCAGCATGTTGCACCTTGGATCATCCGAGGGATTGGGGTGCTTCATTGACAACCCTAAGTCGAACTCGACTTTTTCGTTACCGACGTTAAGGGAAAACTTTCCCTTCTTCACATCTATTAAAACGCCGGTAGTGGCCATGAATGGCCGTCCAAGGATGATGGGGGTGTGCGCATCTTCAGGCATGTCCATGACGATGAAGTCCACCGGCACATGCATCCCCTCTTATGTTGACAGGGAGGTCATCTACAACACCCACCGGATATTTAACCGAACGGTCTGCAAGCTGTAGGGTCATACCGATGGGCTCCAAATCACACATCCCTATCCTCTTATATAGCGACAAGGGCATTAAACTGATGCTCGCTCCGAGATCGATGAGCGCGTGATGGATCTTTACCTCCTCGATCGCACAAGGGATAGAGAAGCTCCCCGGGTCTTTAAGCTTAGGCGGATTTGCTCGCTGGATGAGAGCACTACATTCCGCCGTCAGAACGACCTTCTCCTTTCTCGACCCCTTTGTCACCAAATCCTTGAGGAATTTCGCATAGGATGGTATGGTCTCTATAGCTTCAAGGAAGGGGATTTGCAAGCTTAGATCCTTGACCATGGCAAAGAATTTTCCATACTTTTCGTCTATCTTGGCTTGGGCTAGCCGTTGCGGAAAAGGCACAACGGTCTTGAACACTTTGAGGCTCCCTTCCTCGGTTTTCTTCTTCTCCTCTTCAGGGACTCCCTCCGGATTCGTTTTCTTTGGCGACGAAGCACTGTCGTCATTCAATTTCTCAATTGGTCATTCTACGACCAACGGTGCTTCTGGTTCCTTGGGGGGCACTCTTGTGGGGATTTGTGTCCCGCTTCTCAATACGATAGCAGACACATTCGCATTCTCGTGCATGAGTGCCAAAGTCTAATTTGCTCCCCTCGGGTTCACTTCAGGTTGTGGCAGCAATAGATTCTGTGGCCTCTGAAGGTTCGCCACTTGTAACCCCAGCTAGGTTACCTGATCAGTGAGAACTTTCTGCCCCATCTCCAGCTTCAAATTTATCTAATCCTGGTTGGTGATGTATTGAGTTAAGAGGGACTCAATCGGAGAGATGGCCCTCTGCTGGCCATATTGCTGCTGCTGCTGAATGGGTTGCTGATTCCTTGGAGCATATTGCTTATACTATTGTGGAGGCTGCTGCTGCTGAAACTGCTGCTGCTGAGGCCTAGCCGGCTGATATATTAGCTGCTGTTGTTGCTGAGGAGGCGGATGTTGATACGGTGCCCGGTAGCTAAGGTTGGGGTGGTTCCGTTTATTTGGAGAGTAGGCCGGATTGGAGCTAGTCCGTGGTGGATACGGCGCATTTCCCGTAGGATTGTAGAATAGTGCGCTCGCTTGGTCCAACGGTGGTGAGATGTCACCACCCTCGAAGTCTCCCATGACTTCGGTTTCCACCGCCGTAATATGCTGTGTACCGACGCCACCGGATCCTACCATTAGCGCGGAGATCTGGGTCGACAGCAATTCGAACTTGCTGGATAATTTGTCGACGTCCTCGACCCTGTGGATACACCCAGATCTAGGTGTGGCTCTCTCGTCACACCACCGCTCATTGTTTGAGGCCATATTTTCTAGAATGTTACCGGCATCTTTCTCACTTCTGGACATGAAGGACCCCCCAGCTGCGGCGTCCATCGAAGACTTCAAGTCGTCCCTCAATCCGTTGTAGAACAGATTGATTTTCTGCCACTTGGGAAGCTCGTGATGAGGGAATCTTCGCTGCATCTCCTTAATTCTTGTCCAAGCTTCATGTAGGGACTCGTGGCTGGCTTGGGAGAAGGAGGAGATCTCACTCCTCAGCTTCATGGTCTTCCCCGGAGGAAAGAATTTTGTCAGAAAAGCGTTTGAAAGCTTCTCCCAAGTGTTTAACGTATTCGGGTCCTTCCCCCTAAGCCACAGCTTGGCCTTATCTCACAGAGAGAAGGGGAATAGCTTCAGACGGATCGCCTCAGTCGTGACACTATTTATCCGGAAGGTGTCACATTTCTTCAAGAAGGAGTCCAAATGTTCGATGGGGCTCTCCATGGGTGCACCCGAGAATTGATCCTGCTAGATCCACGTCACGAAAGACGGCTTAAGCTCGAAGCTTCGTGCAGTAATAGCAGGAGGACAGATGGCGGAGGTGGACTCGATGGATGGCATCGAGTACTCCAGTAGGGACTTGTGAGGTGGGGTGTTCTCCCCCATGTCTTCGGGCTCTTCTCTTCTTCGCTTCTCTGCGGCTAAACGCCTTAGGGTGGAGTTTATCTCCGGATCAAAGGGAATCAAGTCGTCGAGACTTCTTGAACTCCTGTGCATGAAAAGCAACAAACACCCGTGAAGCGAAAAGTGGGAAAGAAACAGATAAATTATAAAACAAAAATAAGAAAGTAAAAACGAAAAAGAAGAATGCGAAAATTATCGCGAGATAGAGATGAGAGCTAGACTCAAGGGTTCATGAGATCCTAAAATAACAAGCACGTTGCCTCCCCGGCAACGGTGCCATAGAGCTTGACGTCCCCTCAATGTGCGTGTTAGATGTGTACAATATATGATAGGGGGCGTGAGATTTAAATATTTATAACCACAAGCACACGGTGTTGTAGAGTGGCTTGGGGGTCGAACTCAGGGAGGCGTGGTTGTGCTTGTGTCAGGAAGGACCGGATTCACCCCATGGGTGAGCTAGCCCGAATCAGTAGAAGGGTTGTCATGAAAGATAGAATGCGAGGGACAAACGATATAAAGGGAAACCCGGGACTTTGCTTTCCACCCTATCGTGTGATTCTCGCCAACACGGCCTACGGGTAGGATAACGATTGGAATTAGGGTCTAATGGTGAGACGTTGCCTCTAAGAGTTATACTGGTGTCCCATGGGCCCGATATTCCGGTCGGTGCCTAGGATGATACGTCGGACTACCCGGGTTAGGTCAGTGGGCATTCCCATGTCCATTAACACTGAACGACTCCGGGAGCACTAAGTTCGCAACGATAATTCCCAACGTCTCATCCTACCGCTCCCGCGCGCTAGGATTCGACGTCTACGCTAAGGGCGTGAGCTATGGCTAGGGAGTCAACCACCAAGTTTATTCCCCATTGGCCCAACGGTCAAAGGCGGTCTTTTTCCCACCGATGACAATGAAACACCCCGCGTAACCCATAGATTCCTAATCCCTATTGGTTTCCTAGTCCTAAGGACGCATCGGGGAGAACCCACGAAGGGGCTTCCACCAAAATCCCAGATTTGGGAACTACTCACACATATTTACTAAAAAGCAATCTAAATCAAAATCGACCGTTAAAACATGATCAGGCGATTGAAAAGTAGTAAGAGCAATGCAAATAACACTATATTAAATTTTGGTAAAGATCAGACAACTTACAAATATCTAGAAAATTACAGCCGTCAAGAGAGAGAAAAACAGCAAAAATAACAACTCTCCCGTTTCTGAAAACCTAGGGTCTGTATTTGTAGAAAACGACATCACCCGATCGGGTGAAGAATCACCCGATCGGGTGACCTACTGCGAACTTCGGCAGTAATCTTCAAAATTTCACCCGGTCAGGCGACACGGTCGGTTGGCAGAAGCTACTCGTCGTTTGGATCTTGAGCGTCGTCGGGTGAACCGATCAATTGACAAATCAACCGATCGGTTGGAATTGTTGCCCAAAAAGACAGAGACTTGCGATATTCTGGCACGGTCAGCCGGCCATCGAGTGAGCTCTCCGGGTCATCTTCTTCGGGGAAACGGCTACAGGTGAACCGATCGGGTGAAGATCACCCAATCGGTTGAGTTTCAGCTCCAATTTCCAGAGAGAACAGTCAGTTGAACCGGTCGGCGACCCAGACGGTTGACACTTTCGTTGCTTCAGCGGCTTACCGGGTCGTGCACGCGTGCATCACCCGATCGGTTGGCTGTGTTCAACCGATCGGGTGGGGGGCTGAAAGATGCGATCTTCGTCGTTTGAACCCCTGGATCACGCGTGACTCCTCCCGTTGCTCTGGGGACTTATGATATCGTCGTTAAACATCCCCTACGCTGGCAAACTCCTGCAAACACGTAAGAACATGGAGAAGTGAAAGAAAACAAGAAAATACGAGAAAACGGGTACGAGACAGCGAAAAATAACTGAAAAACACAAAAGAAAACGTGTGTGAAGATATGAAATATAAACGCACGTCTGCAGGTTGATAGGTAAGGGGCACACAAATTGATGTTCTGAATGGAAGAGAGAACTGGAAGGAGAACATCTGAGAGGGCAAAACAGCTGAATGGAGAGTCACGGGTGACTCGATCGAGCAGCCACTTGCTCGGTCGAGTAGCACAGGCACAAGAAAAGAGAACGAAAACGTCATTGTCTACACGGCCCGAGCAGCTTTTGCTCGGTCCGTGTCGAGAGCTGACTCGACCGAGCAGCCACTTACTCGGTCGAGTAGCGCAGGCACGCGAAATCAAGGAAGAAATGGTGTTCTGTCTACACAGCCCGAGCAGCATCTGCTCGGTCGAGTAATACCTTGCTCGACCGAGCAGACCAACTGCTCGATCGAGCTGAGAAAGGTGCATGGAAATGCTTCAAAAATGACGTTCTGCTTACACGGTCCGAGCAGCATTTACACGGTCCGAGTGGTCACTTACTCGATCGAGTAACCAATTGCTCGACCGAGCTAAAGGGATCATGTCAAACAGCGACGATGCTTGCTCGGCCCGAGTAAACCTTGCTCGACCGAGCAAGCTGAGGGAGTATTTACCTTGATTTATTTAAAGTAGCTGGCTCTGTCACGCCCCATTCCCCAGAATACCCGGCACTTAAAATTTTTTTTTTCAAGTATCCTGAAGAGTGAGGGTGATGAGAGGAAAAGAAAGAGGAAGAGTAACTGAATAAGCAGGCCACTGCGCACATGCTGGAATAGTACAAGAGAAGCTCCACAATAATAATAAAATAACATCATGAATAATAAAGAACACTAACAACATAACATATAAATAACAACTTTCATTTATATACATAATCCAGGTACACCACTACATATGCACAAGCATTTTCCACCTCCCAAACCAACCATATCACACCACAAATATTGCTCACACCAAGTGCTACCCCTGAACCCAACTTCAAGTCACCACCAACCATGATAACCCTGCTACCTGAAAAATATAGAGGAGCACATCAATGTGTGCCCAGTAGGAACCAACTTGGGTTTGGAACTCCGTTTTAGGGTTATCAGATCACAAGGCAAGCAAGAGAAGTAGAGCATGAATCTAAGTGGTATAATGAAAATTAAATAGATAATCAAAGGAATCATACCTGCGGTCCATGTTGAGTTACTGCAAGAAAAGGGGTTAGCACAAATAATAATAATAATAATAGTAACAATAATAATAACATGAGGGCTCAAGCAACCAATATCAAATACGATAAGTGCAAGTGCCTGAGGCATGACACCAAGCCACAAATTACGGGCAAAGGGGAGGTGAAGTGCTGCCAGCATATCCACAATTTACTCAAACCCACACAAATCTTATTTTATTATTTCATAATTGAGTTAATTGGAACTTGGGTAAACTGTGTGATACCAGGACCTGGACTTCACCCCAAATTTGGGGTGAATATAGCACATGGCGCAGTGGACACGGGCACTGTACAACACCGGGCCTCTCACCTCCCCCGTCCCTGGCAGGAGTGAGGCTATCCACATATAACCCAACCTCCGTATGACCCCTCCACTCCCGGTAAAGGCGAGTGGGTGTAAAAATGTAGCTCAACACATCACATAATGATCTCCCAACTTCACAGTCCAGGCCTCATATCCACAATTTACTCAAACCCCACCTAAAACCCGGGCTTTGCTAACTCACCCTCATTAGAGAGGACTGAGAATTATTCAATTTCATTGGTTAACATCCTAAGTGACACGTTAGGGGTCTTGATGGCATGGGTATGCACATATCACTTCAACTGTCCATCATCAAACATAGGGTCATGCACTCACGTGACATGCCCTCTATCTCCACACATCATCCACTCACAAATATAACGTTCCCATGCCATTCAAGCCTCCAATTTCACCAATCATCACCGTGGCACAAAGCAAACACTAATATGTGCACGTTACTCAAATTATTGGATTTTGCCCTCATTGAGGCATTTCATCGAACACCTGGCAGGCGTCATTTATATCAAAGCAACTCAATAAAATTTACATGTGCCGAGTGCATGAACATTCATTTTACCATACAACAATATTAAGCAAGAATAATGAAAGCCAATTAACCACATTTAATGAATAAGAATAGCACTAAAGGTATTCAGCTTGCTGAAATTGCAAGAACATCCATAAAGATCAACATAATACATCCATTTCTCTTGGGAATTTAACAAAACTTTATAAATAAAAGTTGAAGATATAAAAGTTATGAATCTACAGATAATATTTCATACAAAAATATGGACTATACGATTTATGGTGATTTAATTAGTGAAGTGTGTCAATTCTGTTTTTCAGACAAATTTTAGGGTCTGTGTTCAACACCAATTTTGGGCATGTTCTAGCCAGAATTTCGACATAAAACTTGATGAACTTTGAGAAAAACTTGTTAGCTTTCCAACAAGACCAAAATCATAAATTTCCAAGATGTGTGCAGTTCTGTAGGACAAATTTAATAAACTGTGTCAACACTGAAAATCAAACAGACATGTTGTGAAGATGGATTTATTTCTCCCAATTCCCGAATTGAAACTATATCAAAATTTATATGATTTGGGGTAGAACTTCATGATCTACATGCTCATATTTTTTTCGAAACATGATTCGAGCTACAGTAACTGTAATGGAAGCTACAACAGACATCAAGAATTCTGAAATTCAAAAGGAGATGACTTTGCTAGGAATTTCAAAGAGAAAGTTGTGAAATTGAGCAATATCATGTAAAAATTGTGTTTCTTCATCAAATATTAGATAAAGCATGCTATAAAAACAAATTAGAGAAATTTAAATTGATTGGAATTCCAATCCCAAGAGATTCCTACCTCCAAGAAGCACTTCTTCTTCTCTTCTCTTCTTCTTCTCCTTCTTCTTCTTCTTCTTCTTCTTCCTCCTCTTTCTTTTCTTTTTTTTTGTGAAGAATTTTTGGCCATGGTGCCATGGGGGGCCGGCCATGGTGAGGGAGGGAGAGAGGGAATGAGAAAGGGAAAGAAAGAATGAGAGAAAGGGAGAGAATTCTAGATTTCTCTCTCTTTTTTCCATCTTTTCTTATTCTTTTCTTATTCTCCAAGAAAGGAATATTCCAAGGGAATATTCCATGTAAAAATGACCAAAATACCCTCTTAAATTTCCATAATTCACAAGTGTGCCATTACTTTACGTACACACCATTTAAGTATGTACGAACAGCAATTTAGGCCCAAATGACCGTTTTGCCTCTGACCTTTCTAAAAATTTACGGGGATTGCCATTGACCCCCCAACCCCTTTCACACTTGCATGGCTCTTCCTACACACATCCATGCACATCCATGCGAGCATTCATGCATCTCACACACGCGTCTAACACATTCCTGTTGTTTTGCACCGACGACTTCTTTCACGCTTCTCTGCTTCACACTTCGCATTCACTTCCCTTAGCCACGTATTACGACCCAATCCCCCTCTCACTACGTCACATACATCGATATCTTCGTTTATCTCATGCCTACGTATGCACCGTAGATAGAAATACCACACGTATTCATTAGAATACATGTATACTTCAAAACAGGGCATGACAGGCTCGACCGAGCAATCAGATTGCTCAGACCGAGTCGCGGGGTAGCTGATTTTGGGTCCCATTCTAAGCCGGGTTTGAGCTATTTACTTACCCTAAACCCATCCTATAACTCTTACCCTAAGCGATCATACCCTAATCCCCTAATCGCCTCCTGAGTTCCCCTCCCACTCGATCCTGTCGGATGACAACCCGCCCCCAACCGCGGCCGCCTCCAACCACCCACTGGTTAACCTCCCCCCCCCCCCCCCTCTCTTTCACTCAAATCTCTATCTCTCTCTCTCTCCTCATCCTCAAGTCCCCCCTGCCTTTACCAGCCCTCACATACCCCCTAGGGCTCAACCGAGCAAGATTAATGCTCGGCCGAGCTCCGACATACATCACCCCCTGCATATTAATTCTCCTCCCCTGACGTTATTTTCTCCTCTTTCAGGTATGTTTCGTCTACGTAGAAGGGCAAGTCTAGGAACAGCTTGGGGGATACTCCTGATCAGCAACAATCACGTGACCGATCACATCGCCGCATCATTCGTGTCGATACAGTCTTTCCCATATATACTTTACACCCCACGTTTTTATACTGCTTGCAAGATGCCACCACACCGTGCAAGAACCACAAACACCGACACCGGCCCGCCCAACCCTAGGCCTACTAGACGCTCCTGTCGTACACGCTCACCCACACAGGACCACACTGTTGGTGAATCATCCACCACTTCACCCCTACCAAACAACGCCCCAACTCCTCCCGGGCGTCTACATATCGGTGACGCATCATATGAAATTACCTTCCGTGACACTAACCAAGGCAACCAGTTCGTCGCCATGCTCTTACTCGTATGTCAGGGGGCGGCATGACTCAACAGTCAGTCGAGCATGACCTACCTTTTCTTCGCAATCTAGTTAGGCACTGGCAAACTGACCCACCTGTCGAGCCACAGCCACCCTTCACATTTTCTGGTCCACAGCATGGGGACCCATCACCACCTTCAGAGGGTGGTGCCCCTGCTTGATGCTGTCCCTGCCCATTTTTTGCTTCCCTCAGATTATATCGTACCCATCTGTCTTTTTGGGGCCCTGGTCTTACACAGCTTGGGGGAGGATCCGCCATACATCATTTCATGCATATGCATCATATTTTTAGCATTGCATCATATCACGTTTTATTTCTTCTGCACAGTTTTATTTTCTATTCCTTTTCTATCCCCACACCACCCACCCTTCCTAGCATCCTCTCCCGCATACTAGCGTTTTCTCAGCAGTGAGGACACTGCTAGGTTTAGCTTGGGGGATGAGCGCTATCGCTTTATTTTTCATTTTTCTTTTATATTTTTATTCCTTTTTCAGTCTTTTTATTTTACTTTGCCGCTCATTTTCCACCTTTTTATCTTTTTCTCATTCAGCATCACGTTTTTTTGCTTTTTGCCATGCATACATGTCTGTTCTCATTCTCTTGTTTTCTCCGCCTTTTTTATTTTTGCTGAGGTTGTTCTGCATGATGATACTCCTCATAGCCCTCAGTAGTTACTCACGGTGCTTATTATTTGATGACATGCTATTTAAGGTAGTTTCAGTTTTACTATCTATATGCCGGCATATTCGTTTGCTGATCTCTCTAATTTAATGCCTGATATGAATTGAAATTGAATGCATGAAATAGTATCTAGTATGTGATTTTTTGGTAATGAACCTAGGTTCACGCATCATTAGAACACTTGGAGCACCTGTTTGCTATCTCATTCACCTCTTTTTGCATGCTTGATATTATTGCGCTTATTACTGTGTGTTTTTCAGTATTCATCAAGATGAATGAAAATATCCATGATAATTATGAGTTTAGTTAGAGTATTATCCTCTTGAATCGTTGTGCACCTCTGATGAGTGAACCGAGTGATATACTATTTTCCTTCTCCACATATCTTCATGATTCTCTACATATCAGTTGGTTTCACCCCCTACAGCTACTTTTACCGCATCTTACTTTCCAAAAATCCCAAAAGAAAAAAGATAGCTTCTAAATCAGATTTAAAAAATGTGAAAAAGAGAAAAAGAAAAGAAAAAGAAAGAAACGAAAGAAATAAAATTTTTTTAATATCCTTTATTAGAAGCTATCACAAATACTTGGGAAAAGACAAAAACTTTCATATCCTATTCCTAGATACGATGCCTCGAGCTAAGCTTGGGGGGTGAACCATTTGATCATATGAGTGAGTATAACATTAGAGTGGAGACGGTTCACAACGGGAAGATTCGATAATGCTTGAACTTTACAAAATATTTTAGTTTTAGAGTTTTTTCGTGATTCAAAGTGAATACTTGAATAGCATGATTCCTTCCATTCTTTATTGCATGTTGGTGCGATTCTATATGCTCCACTTGTATCTATTGATTGAAAAGTGCATTGCTAACTCTTTTTATACTAGACTATATGGACCGCATGAGATTGATATGAGTTGATGGAATTATTTTAGAAGATCCATGTTTTTTGTCTTTATTGCATGCTAGCCATATGATTGGTAAACCTTGAAAATGCCATTAGCATGTATTTTTACCATTCTAAGCATCATGGTATACTGCTGAGGCTTGAGATCTGATTGAACTTTAGCACCCTCCTTCCATCTCTATTCTCTTTTATTTTTATTCCTTTTGTTTATCGCCCGGCATACCTAATATTCGTCTTCCTCAAGGACGAGTAAGAGGTAAGCTTGGGGGATTTTGATGTGTCCATATTTTCCATCTTTTCGTAGCATCATTCCATTGCATTTCATGCCATATTCGCATCCAAATCCCGCATTTTCCTACGATATTGCAATTCTAACGCCATATTCGAGTTTTGTAGAGTTTTGTGGATTTTCGGGGATTTTGGAGCGATTCGGGACTAATTTTGGATATGGACACATCCGGCATGACTTGGAGCCCGTTGGCGAAGCTCCACAGGAGTTCGTCGAGGATTGGAAGCTTGTGGGAGGAGTGGAGGAGGACCCAGCAAGAGAGAGGAGCTGATGTGAGATTTTCCCAGGCGACTCGACCGAGCAGAGTAGGCTGCTCGGTCGAGCTGATGCACGAGAGAAGCTGATATGTATCCGACTCGACCGAGTGTTGGATATTGAACTCCCCGGATTTGGTTTTGGATGATGAACAAACATAAATGTATCGTGAACTAACAATTTGTGAGCGCAGTTATGGAGATCGTCGCCAAATTCATATGAACATCCAAAGCGACGTCTCGAGACTTCTCAAAGCATGTGATCGTATGCCTAAAGCTTCGTTGAAGCTTTTGGACCATTTTAGAAGTCATGAAGATTCGGATCGAAGCTTTCGAAGACGGTTCGTCAAGTTTTATTTATAGTCTTTTAGCTTCGTTCTGTAGAATGTTAAGCCTTGAGTAGGTCTTACGTTTTAATCTTCATAACGCTCCTATCTTAGAGCATAGGAACTAGTAAGAAGTCCATACAAACTTTCTCGAAGCATCGCGCTTCGATTCGTGACTTCTTGTGCATGTTAGTTGGTTCAAGAAGAAGAACCAACCGACTAGATGGTGATCTAGTCGGTCGGCAATGCTTCTTGGACCGACTAGTTTTCCTTCTCAATTCTAAGCTCTTTACTGTTTACAGTTAGTCGGTCTACGTTGACTCACCGACCGACTAGTTTGTGATCTAGTCGGTCAGTGATCCTTCTTAGACCGACTAGTTGAGCTTCTACTATACATGCCATGTTACTGTTTGTCGTTAGTCGGTCTATGTACACTTGGCGACCGACTAGTTGATGAACTAGTCGGTCAACATTTGTTCTTGGACCGACTAAATCAATTTGTACTCAGACTATTTGTTTTATCTCTTAGTCGGTCTAAGTTGACTCACCGACCGACTAGTTGTGAAACTAGTCGGTTGGCAAGTGTTCTTTGACCGACTAGTTCTGTTAGTCTGAACTTCGACCTATTCCCTGTTCACCACTTAGTCAGTTCATGTTGATTGACTAGTCGGTTCATGTTGATTGACCGACCGACTAGTTGATGAACTAGTCAGTCGGTGGTTGTTCTTTGACCGACTAGTTTGGTTCAGAATAGAGCCGTTGGAGCATTAATTGAAACGTTTTTCTCTCTCTCTTTCCTCTAACCTATATATACTTGGTGTGCTACATTCATTGCACTCAAGGCTGATATTAAGATAAGTTTATAGATCAAAGAGAAAGCATTCATTCTCATTTAAAGCTCTTCCATTCCAATCTAGAATCTCTTATCACTCTTATTTCAAAAGAGAGATTCATTGATTGTGAGCCTTCCAAGCCAAGTGCTTGATCCTAGGTCACCAACAACCCCATAGCTCTCCATAGCTGATCTACATCTTGGAGCTAGGGTTTTGTGCCTCTTCATCTTCCCCAAAATCCGTTTTACCCTAAATCGTAAGTTTACTCAAGGCATAGGTATTTTGTGGTAAGAACTTTCATTTCATTTTACATTGTTATTGTAAGTGATTCACTCTCGGTTGTGAGAGTGTGTTTGTGATCCTGGGTTGTGGGAGTCACAATTTTCATTTGTGTATGATTTGACTTGTGAAGGTTTTTCACAAGTATTTCATAGTGGAAATCTTGAGTTAGGGTTTCTAACTCAAGTATCCGAAAGTGATCCGGGTGGTTGGGACGTAGGATCACCGGGAACAAGTCGGGGAGACTTGGGTGGATCTGAACCCAGTAATATCGTTTGTTTGCGATTGTTTCTTTGTTGTCTAACATTTACATTTCCGCATTTCCGCATTTCCGCATTGTTTGGTAGAGTTTGCAAGGTAATTAGGAATTAGCCTCTTAATTATTTTAAAGTACTATTCACCCCCCCCCCCTCTAGTACTTGTGCAGTAGCTTAGCATGGCATTACATTTGGTATCAGAGCCAAGTCTATAGCTATGTCTGCCAACGACAACAAGACCGTTCGTCAACCTTCCGACTATAGCACCTTCAAGAATCGTGAAGGAGCGTCTTCGGTGATGGAAGGACACTCCTCAATGAGGCCTCCGGGTACTGGAAATGCCGGATGGAAACTTTCCTCCAGAGTGCTTCACTATGGAGGGCCACGATGAAGGAGTATGTCGAGCCTGCCGAAGAAGATTTCGAGAAATGGACTACCGTGGAGATCACCGCGGAGGTAAGCAATGCCAAGGCAATGAACGCCTTGCAATGCGCTTTGGAGCCCGAGGATTTCAATAAGATATGCACATGTAGAGTGCATATCAAATATGGAACTCCCTCCTCATCTTGCATGAAGGGACTAGGAGGGTAAGAGACTCCAAACTCGTAGTGGTTAATAAAGATTACGAGTTATTTCATATGCTACAGGGTGAGAAGATGAAGGAGTATTATGCTCGCTTCGTCGACATCACAAATGAGTTGGAGGCTCTCGGTAAGACCTACACCCAAAAGGAGAAAGTCTCGAAGATTATCGATGGACTTCCTTCTAGTTGGAAGAAACGTACCTTCGCCATTGAGGAAGGTAATGATATGAAAACTTATACCGTTGTTCAACTAATGGGTACCTTGATGTCCTATGAGGTATGCAAGGATAGCAAGTTGAAGTTGCAGGAAAAGATGAAGTCCTACCAACAGCAAGACGAGCCAAAGAAGAAGGCTATTGCTTTCAAGGCCGCTCCATCTACTTCCACATCGACCGATGATGAAAACTCGGAAGACGAGTTGGACTTGGAGTCCATGGCTCTCATGGCCAAGAAGTTCAACCGGTTCTTCCGGAAAGGTAACTTCAAAAACAAGTCAAAGTTGAATTCTTCTAACGCCTCCTCTCCTTTGTGCTTTAAATGCAACAAGCCAGGACACATGAAAGCGGAGTGTCCTCAAAACAAGCACAAGGAGAAGTGGAAGGCGCCGAAGTTCGACAAGTCCAAGAAGTACAAGAAAGGGTACACAAAGGGGCTTGTCGGGACATTCACCGACTCCGAGGATTCCTCTAGCGGAGAGTCGGATGATGAGCAAGTGGAGCAAGCACACATGTGCTTCATGGCTAGAGAGGAGCAAGATAAAGATTCCTCTTCCGATGATAGCGACAACGAAGGCGATGAGGTAACCATGGATGACCTTAGAAATGCTAATGAGCAATTATGGTCTAAATACACTAAGTTAGTAAATAGGTATACTAAAGTAAAAGATGATTTAGCTAGCATCCAAACCTCGCCTAAAACTATCATCACCAACAACGACACCGTTGTTGAAGAGTTGAAGAATGAGATTGTAAATCTCAAGACTCAACTTGAACATGTTAGCATTGAGGATCCGGAAGAACACAAGATAGCGGATTTGACTTCTCAAAACTCGACTTTGAGTATTGAGAATGAAAATCTCAAATCTCGTGTTTATGTGCTCACATCGCAAGTATCCACTTTGGATGCTTCTTTGCGTTCTCTCACCGAGAAATATGAGAACACATTAGGCCGAATTAATAAATTCAATAAGGGTAAGGACCATTTGGATAAAATCCTAAGTGACTTACTTCCGGCCAATCATCACATTGGCTTGGGGTATACGATGGGAAGTTCATCCAAATCGGCCACTACTTTTGTTAGGCCAACTTCCGGTGACTCAACGAGTGGTAGCAAACACTCTATTGGTAGTTCATCTACCAATGGTGCTTCCACCTCGTACACACCTTCTTTTGGAAAGAACCCCACTTTGGGTGGACCTCCAAAGAAGGGCCATGCTTACATATACACGAATACCATGCCACGTAGGAACACACGTCCTACTCCACATGCTCACACATATGATGATTTCTATACTACACGTTCACGGGCACGTGCACACCATGTGAGACACCCTCATGCACGTGTTCCTCCACATGCATATGTACACCCACATCATCGTATGAATAATTATCCACATGCACCATTTCATCATGTTTGTAACGGCCACTTTCCGACTGTAGGTATTTTAGCGCGTAGCTATGTTTCGTGTGTATTTTGTGTATTTGATTTTTATTACTGCCTTCCATAGTTCAGACGCTCGACCGGACCCCGTATTCACGATCCTCTCGGAGGCGCGATCGCCCCAGTATTTTTCTTGTAATTTTTGGACGTCAAGGGACCAATGAGCAATAACTCACTTTTAATTATTAAAACATTTATATATATATATTAAATTAAACCTGTACGATTTTTAAAACAAAACAAATTTATTATTATTAATCATCCCATATCTTAACCTATTGATAATTATTTTTCTTTTA
Source organism: Scilla litardierei (assembly GCA_030789695.1). Classification (NCBI taxonomy): domain Eukaryota; kingdom Viridiplantae; phylum Streptophyta; class Magnoliopsida; order Asparagales; family Asparagaceae; genus Scilla; species Scilla litardierei. Next base: position 93,962,089 of record CM061140.1, on the reverse strand, counting down.
CAAATCAAATCAATTCCTTGAGAGAATCAAATCTGTGAATAAATCAACTTTGATAAAATCTAAACCTATTGATCTTTCATATCCTAACTACCCAACAGACCCCCCATATATCTCTACCCACGTGAACCTATCCCCTAACATACTGTACACGAACTCTACACGGAGAAACAACAAGCCGCACAACTCAAAGAAACCCCAGGCCTTATCATCACACTCTACAATAAAACCCTAGGTGACCCTACCCATATACAGCCGCCCCTCACTATTTCTCTTAGCTAACCCTAGACTTGTTCTTTTAAATCCAAACCTGTAAGCTAACGTCTCACGTGCTCGCTTTTTGACCTACAAATATTAAGCAATCTAACCCTCACAGTACCATACGCCCCCATCACCTTCCTCCGGCCATCAACAACCCCCGTTGTTCTCTCATCTCTCTCTCGCATCACCCTCGTTCCGCAGCCACCCACGGCGCCTCCGCGTCACCGAGTGCCGCCGCTCCGCCCGCCTACCGCAGCCGCCTCTGACCGCCGCCTTGACTACCGTGAGCACTGCCCGGCCCCCCTTTCACATTTTAACCTAGGGCCTTCTCTTATTTTTGCCTCAGCCGCCACCAAAATACTTTTCCCGAGCTCTCCCTCTCGCATCTGCTCCTCCCTCGCCATCATCGCTGACCAGCCCCCGCCGCGCATCACCATCACCTCACCGCGCCCTCGCTGCCTGGAGAAGCTGCTCCCGCCGCCGGCAAGACCACCGGAGGCCGTCCCTCGCGAAGCACACAGCGGCCTGCTCTGCAGCGCTTTGCCAACGCACGACGGTCGAGCACCGTCTGACTTCAGCGAAGCCCCTGCACCACTTCAGACCGCCGGTGGCCATCGTCACGAGCCCAGCGCCGCCCTGCTCTCGTCGTACGGCCATCTTCCGCACGCAGCAGTAGCCCCTCTCCGGTAACTGCTTTTCTCCGGCCATTTCCAGGCCGCGAGACGCCCCGGAGCCTCTCAGATCCGGCCAGCCATCACCCTCACCGGTCGTCTCCTCGCTACCCTGTCAACCACGTCGCCGCCTTCCCCTCTCCCCCGGCAGTGTCGACTCCATCTCAGGCCGTAGCCGCACCCTGTCCCTACACGACAGCCTCGATGGCTGACAGCCACACCTCAACTTCCAGGTCGTCGGTAGAAGCCCAAGAATCACCACGGCCAGTAGCTAGAGCTCCGACCAACTCCTTCCTTGAGCTTCGCCTTGGCCAGCAGCTAGAGCTTTGTCTAGCGCCTCTGCTCCATGCCCCTCCGGATGCCGAGAGCCTCCCTTAGCCATGCCGTCGCAGCGTGCCCCTCGTTGTGGCCTGCGATCAGCGAGCACCTAGCTGAGAGAACAAATCTGTAAGTGCATTAGCAATGTATATATTATGTTGTGTTACTTGCCTAGTTATGTACTGTTAGGAATATTAATGGTCAGGAGCAATATACTAAATAGCACTAGAATCATGTTTTATGGTACAGTAATACATTGTATGTATTAAATCATGAAACAATTAGTTATTAATAACTTGTAACATATCTGTTAGCTATATGAGATCATTATATAAACTTTATTTTACATCTGGATGTTAGAAATCAATTCGTTAAGTTATAATATTATTGGGATAGCTTTACACCTTTAGCTTATTACCACTTTATCTGTGACGCAGATAATTAGTACGCTTTCTCGTTACCATCTGGGTCCCGACGTTCCCTCTCTAATGCGCTACTCGCAGTCGAGGAACCGGAGCGAAGGCGGTGCGATCCGTTGTTCAGATCCGACGTCAAAGCCTACACGTGATTGTCGAACCAGGTTGGTCCCCGGAACTCATAGCGAAACCCACACTATAGCAAACTGAACCTTAACTAAAACTAGACAAAAATAATTAAATTTACTTTTCCGCACCAGTAAAACGTTGCTCACCGTAGAAATCGACCATCAGACAAACTTTCTGTGCACATAGGGTAGTGGTCGATCTAGGCTGATAAAACATCAAATTGTGACTTTGACAATTAGGGTAGCCCCGACAACCTAGAAATGAACCTAAATAGGATTATTGAAAAAAACGCGACCTGACACCGTCGCCATGACCTGTTTCAGACGGACTTCCGCTGACGAGACGCCTGGACGAGACGCTTCGAGAGGACGACACACTCACCGTTTCAGGCAAGTGTATCCACTTGCACTTTTTGGCCGTGCTTAGGCCTTAGTTGGTTAGAATTGTTAACGGTGAACAAATAGAACCGGACGTGAAATGATAGCGTCTGTGACGACTCCTGACGGCTCAGACTTGACGACGAAGTCTGAGCTCGACAACAACAACTTTTGACATCATAGGGCTATCATGTGTGTGCGTGTGTGTGGACACCCTAGAATAACCCTTCCCGTCTCGTCACGTCCCGTCCCGTCTTGCACAGCCCGCTGGGTAATAGGGCACTCTCCGAGTGATCCCTTGTACTGATTCACAGCCTGCGGGCAATAGGGCACTCTCCAAGTTAGAGAGAGTGATCCCTTGTACTGATACACAGCCCGAGGGCAATAGGGCACTCTCCAAGCTAGAGAGAGTGATCCCTTGTACTGATTCTCAGCCTGCGGGCAATAGGGCACTCGCCAAGCTAGAGCGAGTGATCCCTTGTACTGGTGTCATGTCTTGTCTTGTCTTGGGGTTTGGGGTTGGGTTGAGCGTGCGCACGGCAAGAGGGTCTGATCCCCCTCGAACCGTAAGGCGTGAACCCTTTCGTGTCTCACTTGTCTTGTCCTGCCTTGTTTCCATCACGTCCCGTCTTGTCTTGACACCTGTAGGTTAGTCCCGTAGTTGGTAGCACACGCTACAACTACTACTTGTTGCGCTTTACTTTCCTGCTGCGTTACTTCTGTTTGTTACTCAGTTATAACCCCAGCATGCTAATCAACCAGTAAATCATTGTCTAAAAGTCGATACACTTGCAGTTTGGTCTAACCCTTTTTGTAGACCTGACCTGACGTACAGTTCCTTCTTTTGGTGCTGTACGTCAGGTGTTGAGCCAGAGTTCGTGGACGAGGCAGACTCATTGGAGTACGTGGAGCCGAGGACGTCGTCATCAGAGTACATACCTGACGAGGACCAGACCTAGCAGTCATTTTTAGTCATCACTTTCAGAGGTTACTACTTTTTGGTTTGTCTTTAAATCTTTTGTTGCCATGCTTAGGCTTCTTTTAGACTTTGTACCAGTTGGATATTATATCTCTATTAAATGAATGTAACTTCCTTCCTGTACCTTTGTTGTCCGAACTATAATAATGCAAGAACCTGTAATAATTTTTAAAATGGTACCTCTACAGACGCTTATTGGGTCCGAGCTTCTAAAGCTCTGGCCTAAGCGGGCCTCGTCACGTTTCGCTTCCGTCCATTTTGGGAAGCGGGGCGTGACAGGTTTTAGTGGTGGCCCATGCAGGTCATGCAAAATTTCGGAACAATATAAGTACTGCATTCATTTAATATCCACGTACCAGTCTGAATTAGGTAGGAAGACTTAGGTAGACGACCCAGTTGGTTAGTCAGACCCCTTGGTTAAAGATCTAGTCATCCTCGTCCTAGGATACCTTAGCGTCCCCATTTGACTCTGACCGTGTTAGATTTCTAAAGTCCTTCTTTTAGTTTAGTCGTTCGCTCGGGTCCATCGACTTCGGGCACAGCAGAACGCAGCATTGATTCTCTTAGGAACCTTTTCCTTAGATCCTGATATAGTCTAGCTCATTAGGAAGTCTTAGAGATGGGTTATCCTAATCTTTAGACGACCCGATAAATAGAATCCCTGACTTCTAACGTCTACCTGATCCTTACCCTTTCGTGGTATCAACCGTAGAGTCCCATCGTAGCTTCGTGAATCGAATCCTAAGTGTGTAACCGACATGCGATCATCTTTCTTTCCTCCCGATTCACGTGATCGTTTCCTGACGATTATCGTAGATCCTTCAAATCTTTCTCATTGCCAATTTTGCCTCCTCTAAAAGTATTTTCGAAATTCCTTATTCAGTTTCTTCGCTCAGCTTAATTTCTTAAAAACCCCTATACTATATGTTTCAAAATTCTTGCTTTTCGGTTGAGTTAAAATTCTTTCACTAATCTTGAAACCTCCCTGGTTGTAAAATTATTTTACTATCTCGTACTTATTTTCAAATCGGCATCTTTCGTGTTTCTGTTTTAAACCTTGTTATCAATTCTACAATCCAATATATATATATATATATATTACTCTTCTAAACTACAAAATTTTATTGCTAATCACTTACCTTGCATACTTTTAAAATATTTTCCTAAACTAAAGGGAACTACAATTTTCTTTTATAAATATCAATTCTATGTTCATCGTGCTCACATTTCAAAAAAAAATCTTTGTATAATTTATTTAATTATTTATTTATTTTTCACTTGCAAAACAATCGCTACCGCATCCTACTTTTATTTCTTCATCTAACTCTTTTCCAAATCGTAATAATTTTACCAATCTGCCCACTTTCCTATGTATTTTTTTAATAAGTATAAAAGTATATGATACCATATTTTACACGTAATTCTTCTTTCCATCTATCTAATTATTTTGAGAAATATTTTCGTCACACCCAACCAACTACCTCCTTATCTCGCCTTATTTGAACTCGTTCCTTCCGATTCATTTCGTTACACTCCTGGCTCCTGTTTTCTTTAGGTTGTGTAGACATTAGTCCTTGTAGTTGTCTACGTTGTCTCTGGTTTAGGAGTAGGTCCTTTGGTAGGTGATGTCGTCGTGGTGGTTGAGCGTAGGTAGAGTGCATAGACCTGTATGAATGTGTGTTCTTTAGGATCCCGATGATTGCCTTTTGTGTCTTGAATGTGTACTCAGTGTTAACCATGGTATGCTGGAAGTTGTCCGAATGACGGTATTCATACTTATATGAATGGCGTCATCGCAGGCAGATCCTTAGACTTAGTTTTAGTTTTAATGAATGGTTTATCTTGGTTGTATGTGACTGTATCAAAACTTTGTTTTCTTTAAACCAAATCTTTAAAGTTTTAAAACTAGCTCACAAGATCACAAATCACTTAACCTCCCTCATCCATTACCGCAACACCACATGTTTTTTTTTCCAAATGTTTTAAAATATTTCCTTGGCCTTAAGTCTCTCTTTCTCTTCGATTCTTTCTCCCTTAAACAAAATTTTCGTGTTTATGGTTGTTATATTAATTGGGACTAGCTATTATCGTTATAGGATTATGTTGCGGGTAGGCATAGAGTGAGATGAGATATACTGTAGCGGTGATTGGTTGATTTTGAACACAAAGATATTAGATTTGATTTCTTTCGGATGAAAAGAACTCTGATTGGATGAAATTATGTATAGGAAGATGAGTACTTAATCGATCTGAAACTTGAACGAGTGGTAGATAGGAGTAGTTATAAAGGTATGGTATGATTTAGAGTGACCATGAAATGATGAAAACATTTGAAGCACCAAGACATGATTATTAAGTTAACGTGAGAAGACATTGGGAATAACACGACGTGTTGAGATGAATGGATGGTTAGGTAGGCGGACTTAATATTGGTTGGGATTAGTTATAGTGAGTAGGATAAGATGTGATTTTGATAGTTCAATTATTTGGCGGATAAATTTATGGGAAGATATGAGAGGAATGTATTAAGGACGCGGCGATTGTTGATTTGTGAAAGGTGTTATAAGATAGACAAAGTTTTTGTCTTGGATTGGTGATTGACTAGGACATCTTTTTAGCGATTGATTAATATTGGGAAGAGATTGAGAAATTTAAAGATGTTATGGAGCGATGATGTTTAATGGAGTGGTAGATGATTATTATTCTTATATGAGAACTTGGGGTTGGAAATTTGAACATCAGTGATGGGTCTATAGTTAAGTGTTAGGAGGTGAGATTAGTCGTGGCTTTATCCAGTGAAAAGAAGGGTTATGATGGATTATTTGAGCAACGATGTTTAAGTTATAGGATTAGAGATCATTGTGTGGAAGATGGGAGTTACAGGCTTAAGTATTTATATATTTTATAATTATTATTAGTATAAGTGATTCCGATGACGGAATCATTTCTAAGGTGGGTAGAATGTAACGGCCACTTTCCGACTGTACGTATTTTAGCGCGTAGCTATGTTTCGTGTGCATTTTGTGTATTTGATTTTTATTACTGCCTTCCATAGTTCAGACGCTCGACCGAACCCCGTATTCACGATCCTCTCGGAGGCGCGATCGCCCCAGTATTTTTCTTGTAATTTTTGGACGTCAAGGGACCAATGAGCAATAACTCACTTTTAATTATTAAAACATTTTTATATATATATTAAATTAAACCTGTACGATTTTTAAAACAAAACAAATTTATTATTATTAATCATCCCATATCTTAACCTATTGATAATTATTTTTCTTTTACAAATCAAATCAATTCCTTGAGAGAATCAAATCTGTGAATAAATCAACTTTGATAAAATCTAAACCTATTGATCTTTCATATCCTAACTACCCAACAGACCCCCCATATATCTCTACCCACGTGAACCTATCCCCTAACATACTGTACACGAACTCTACACGGAGAAACAACAAGCCGCACAACTCAAAGAAACCCCAGGCCTTATCATCACATTCTACAATAAAACCCTAGGTGACCCTACCCATATACAGCCGCCCCTCACTATTTCTCTTAGCTAACCCTAGACTTGTTCTTTTAAATCCAAACCCGTAAGCTAAGGTCTCACGTGCTCGCTTTTTGCCCTACAAATATTAAGCACTCTAACCCTCACAGTACCATACGCCCCCATCACCTTCCTCCGGCCATCAACAACCCCCGCTGTTCTCTCATCTCTCTCTCGCATCACCCTTGTTCCGCAGCCACCCACGGCGCCTCCGCGTCACCGAGTGCCGCCGCTCCGCCCGCCTACCGCAGCCGCCTCTGACCGCCGCCTTGACTACCGTGAGCACCGCCCGGCCCCCCTTTCACATTTTAACCTAGGGCCTTCTCTTATTTTTGCCTCAGCCACCACCAAAATACTTTTCCCGAGCTCTCCCTCTCACATCTGCTCCTCCCTTGCCATCATCGCTGACCAGCCCCCGCCGCGCATCACCATCGCCTCACCGCGCCCTCGCTGCCTGGAGAAGCCGCTCCCGCCGCCGGCAAGACCACCGGAGGCCGTCCCTCGCGAAGCACGCAGCGGCCTGCGCTGCAGCGCTTTGCGGCCAACACACGACGGTCGAGCACCGTCTGACTTCAGCGAAGCCCCTGCACCACTTCAGACCGCCGGCGGCCATCGTCACGAGCCCAGCGCCGTCCTGCTCTCGTCGTACGGCCATCTTCCGCACGCAGCAGTAGCCCCTCTCCGGTAACTGCTTTTCTCCGGCCATTTCCAGGCCGCGAGACGCTTCGGAGCCTCTCAGATCCGGCCAGCCATCACCCTCACCGGTCGTCTCCTCGCTACCCTGTCAACCACATCGCCGCCTTCCCCTCTCCCCCGGCGGTGTCGACTCCATCTCAGGCCGTAGCCGCGCCCTGTCCCCACACGACAGCCTCGACGGCTGACAGCCACACCTCAACTTCCAGGTCGTCGGTAGAAGCCCAAGAATCACCACGGCCAGTAGCTAGAGCTCCGACCAACTCCTTCCTTGAGCTTCGCCTTGGCCAGCAGCTAGAGCTTTGTCTAGCGCCTCTGCTCCATGCCCCTCCGGATGCCGAGAGCCTCCCTTAGCCATGCCGTCGCAGCGTGCCCCTCGTTGTGGCCTGCGATCAGCGAGCACCTAGCTGAGAGAACAAATCTGTAAGTGCATTAGCAATGTATATATTATGTTGTGTTACTTGCCTAGTTATGTACTGTTAGGAATATTAATGGTCAGGAGCAATATACTAAATAGCACTAGAATCATGTTTTATGGTACAGTAATACGTTGTATGTATTAAATCATGAAACAATAAGTTATTAATAACTTGTAACATATCTGTTAGCTATATGAGATCATTATATAAACTTTAGTTTACATCTGGATGTTAGAAATCAATTCGTTAAGTTATAATATTATTGGGATAGCTTTACACCTTTAGCTTATTACCACTTTATCTGTGACGCAGATAATTAGTACGCTTTCTCGTTATCATCTGGGTCCCGACGTTCCCTCTCTAATGCGCTACTCGCAGTCGAGGAACCGGAGCGAAGGCGGTGCGATCCGTTGTTCAGATCCGACGTCAAAGCCTACACGTGATTGTCGAACCAGGTTGGTCCCCGGAACTCATAGCGAAACCCACACTGTAGCAAACTGAACCTTAACTAAAACTGGACAAAAATAATTAAATTTACTTTTCCGCACCAGTAAAACGTTGCTCACCGTAGAAATCGACCATCGGACAAACTTTCTGTGCATATAGGGTAGTGGTCGATCTAGGCTGATAAAACATCAAATTGTTACTTTGACAATTAGGGTAGCCCTGACAACCTAGAAATGAACCTAAATAGGATTATTGAAAAAAACGCGACCTGACACCGTCGCCATGACCTGTTTCAGACGGACTTCCGCTGACGAGACGCTTGGACGAGACGCTTCGAGAGGACGACACACTCACCGTTTCAGGCAAGTGTATCCACTTGCACTTTTTGGCCGTGCTTAGGCCTTAGTTGGTTAGAATTGTTAACGGTGAATAAATAGAACCGGACGTGAAATGATAGCGTCTGTGACGACTCCTGACGGCTCAAACTTGACGACGAAGTCTGAGCCCGACAACAACAACTTTTGACATCATAGGGCCATCATGTGTGTGCGTGTGTGTGGACACCCTAGAATAACCCTTCCCGTCTCGTCACGTCCCGTCCCGTCTTGCACAGCCCGCTGGGCAATAGGGCACTCTCCGAGTGATCCCTTGTACTGATTCACAGCCTGCGGGCAATAGGGCACTCTCCAAGTTAGAGAGAGTGATCCCTTGTACTGATACACAGCCCGAGGGCAATAGGGCACTCTCCAAGCTAGAGAGAGTGATCCCTTGTACTGATTCTCAGCCTGCGGGCAATAGGGCACTCGCCAAGCTAGAGCGAGTGATCCCTTGTACTGGTGTCATGTCTTGTCTTGTCTTGGGGTTTGGGGTTGGTTGAGCGTGCGCACGGCAAGAGGGTCTGATCCCCCTCAAACCGTAAGGCGTGAACCCTTTCGTGTCTCACTTGTCTTGTCCTGCCTTGTTTCTGTCACGTCCCGTCTTGTCTTGACACCTGTAGGTTAGTCCCGTAGTTGGTAGCACACGCTACAACTACTACTTGTTGCGCTTTACTTTCCTGCTGCGTTACTTCTGTTTGTTACTCAGTTATAACCCCAGCATGCTAATCAACCAGTAAATCGTTGTCTAAAAGTCGATACACTTGCAGTTTGGTCTAACCCTTTTTGTAGACCTGACCTGACGTACAGTTCCTTCTTTTGGTGTTGTACGTCAGGTGTTGAGCCAGAGTTCGTGGACGAGGCAGACTCATTGTAGTACGTGGAGCCGAGGACATCGTCATCAGAGTACGTACCTGACGAGGACCAGACCTAGCGGTCATTTTTAGTCATCACTTTCAGAGGTTACTAATTTTCGGTTTGTCTTTAAATCTTTTGTTGCCATGCTTAGTCTTCTTTTAGACTTTGTACCAGTTGGATATTATATCTCTATTAAATGAATGTAACTTCCTTCCTGTACGTTTGTTGTCCGAACTATAATAATGCAAGAACCTGAAATAATTTTTAAAATGGTACCTCTACAGACGCTTATTGGGTCCGAGCTTCTAAAGCTCTGGCCTAAGCGGGCCTCGTCACGTTTCGCTTCCGTCCATTTTGGGAAGCGGGGCGTGACAATGTTCCTTATGCCTATTCACGACATGCATCACGTAGAAACCAACAACGCAAGCATGCACCCAATAGGATGAGGGCTCCCAAAATATTCACAATTTGGAGCCCAAAGGACACAACTATGGATGAAAAACAAATTTACATGAATTCTTACTTCATGAATGTTGTGCATAGTAGTAATTATGTGAGGAAGTCTAAGTCCAATTGGACTTGGCTTCCAAAAGTCTAATCTTTTGGACCCAATGACATTGGGTACCATGATACGATATTTTCTATCTTTAGGTACTCAAGAAAAAGAAACGGAGCAACAAATTTAAATTTAGCTCTAAGGGGAATTGGATACTCGATAGCGGGTGTTCAAAACACATGACGGGTGACGCTCAATTGCTCTCCGGAGTGGTTCCCATTGCAAATGGAAACCGGGTAGTCTTTGGAGGCAACGAGAGAAGAACCATCATAGGTGTTGGTAAAGTGGGTAATCCTTCTAAACCTCTTATAAAAGATGTTTACCTTGTTAAAGGATTAAACCACAATCTCATTTCAATAAGCCAACTTTGTGACAAAGGTTACAAAGTTAGCTTTGCAAAAGGAATGTGCCATATTTTAAGAAAAGATAATAATGAATTATTGTTTTCCGGCACACGCCATAAGGATATATACATCCTAGATCTTCCAAGATCACATGAACAATGTCTCATTACCAACACAAGTGAACAACACTTATGGCATCGACGTTTTGGTCATGTGAACTTTGGAACACTATTTAAACTTTCCAAGTTAAATTCTATTAGAGGCTTCCCTAAGCTTGTCTTTCAAAAGAAAAGCTTTTGTGACTCGTGTCAACGAGGCAAGCTTCCAAAATCGTCCTTTAAACCTAAGAAAAGCATTTCTTCTAAGCGGCCACTAGAGCTATTACATCTAGATTTATTTGGGCCAACTAGAGTTGCTTCATTAGGAAATGCACGATATGACTTGTCATCGTTGATGACTTTTCTAGGTTTACTTGGGTATTTTCATTGTGTAATAAAAATGATGCTTTCGAAAACTTCACAATTTTTGTTAAGAAAGTACAAAATCTCATTGGAACCACCATTGTCACTATTCGTAGTGATCATGGAGGGGAATTTGAGAATGAGTCTTTCTCAACGTTTTGTGATGAAGTTGGTATTACACACACCTTCTCTTTCCCTTGTGCACCTCCTCAAAATGGTGTAGTTGAGAGAAAGAATAGGACGCTAGTGGAGTGTGCTCGCACTATGCTTGATGATAGCCAACTTGGCCATCAATTTTCGGCAGAAGCGGTACACACCGCTTGCTATGTGTTTAATAGAATACTTTTGAGGCCCGGCACTAAACAAACTTGTTATGAATTGTTGTTTGGTAGATTGCCTCAAGTTAAACATTTTCGTGTTTTTGGTTCAAAATGTTTTATTAAAAACACGTATGGTAGTTTGGACAAATTCGATCCAAGATCCGATGAGGGGATTTTTGTTGGATATTCTTCACGTAGCAAAGCCTACCGGAAATACAACTAACAAACCTCAACGATCGAGGAATCACTTCATGTTTCATTCAATGAAGGATTTGTTCCAACTAGAATTACTAATGATGATGACTCCATGGATGTTTTATGTGATTCAATTGGTAATTCTAACTCTATTGATTCTATTGATTCTATTGATACTAACCCGACTAATGAAGTTGTTGAGAATGTTCCTAGTGATCAAGGAATTCCCAAACGGCTTCATACCGTTCGTGACCATCCTCATGAGCAAGTCATTGGCAATATCCATGATAGTGTCAAGACAAGATCTCAAGTCAACCACTTCGCTCATTGTGCCTTTGCCTCCTCGATTAAGCCAAAGAATGTTAATGAAGCGTGCGAAGATAGCGCTTGGATCCTTGCCATGGAAGAGAAACTCATTCAATTCGAGAGGAATGAGGTTTGGGAGCTTGTTCCATTTCCATCGAAGAACCACACCGTCATAGGGACAAAGTGGACTTCAAGAACAAGACCGACGAAAACCAAGTCGTCGTCCGGAACAAAGCTCGGTTAGTAGCTCAAGGCTATCGGCAAGAGGAATGTATCGATTTCGAAGAATCCTTTGCTCCGGTAGCTAGATTAGAATCGATTAGATTATTGTTATCTTTTGCATGCCATAAGGATTTTAAATTATTTCAAATGGATGTTAAAAGTGCGTTTTTAAACGGAGATGTTGTTGAGGAAGTTTATGTTTCTCAACCTCCGGGTTTTATAAATGAAAAATTTCCAAATCATAAGAAAGCATTTTATAGTTTGAGACAAACTCCTCGAGCTTGGTATGACCGTTTAAAGAATTTTCTTTTGGATTTAGGTTTTAAAATGGGAGAAGTTGATTCCACATTATTTGTTAAGTATTCGAATAATGATATAATTTTAGTTCAAATTTATGTTGATGATATCATTTTCGGTGCTACTAACTTTGCTCTTTGCGAAGAGTTTTCTAATGTGATGAAGGATCAATTTGAGATGAGCCACATGGGTGAGCTCAAATATTTCTTAGGTCTCCAAATTCGCCAAATGAACGATGCAATCTTCATCCACCAAACGAAGTACACGGTGGAGTTGCTAAAGCGATTTGGAATGGAGAATGCCTCCGGGAAGAAGACTCCAATGAGCACTACTACACATCTTGATAAAGATGCGGGCGGAAAAGATGTAGACATTCGTCTATATCGAGGTATGATAGGTAGTTTGTTATATCTTACCGCAAGTAGGCCCGATATTATGTTTGCCGTATGTGTATGTGCTCGTTATCAGTCTCAACCTAAGGAGTCACACTTAGTAGCGGTAAAGTGTATTTTCTGTTATTTAAGTTATACACTTGATTTTGGATTACTTTATCCAAAATCCAGCACGTATGAGTTAATCTCATATAGTGATGCAGATTATGCTGGATGCAAATCCGACAGGAAAAGTACTAGTGGCACTTGCCATTTTATAGGAAATTCTCTTGTCTCTTGGTTTTCCAAGAAGCAGAATTCCGTATCACTTTCAACCACCGAGGCAGAATATATTGCCGCCGGTGCCGCGTGTGCTCAAGTTCTTTGGATGAGACACACACTTAAAGACTTTGGTATAAACTATGATACTTGCCCTATCATGGTGGACAACCAAAGTGCAATTTGTCTCTCTAAGAACCCGGTACACCATTCCCTTTCGAAACACATAGATGTCTGACACCATTTCTTAGATGATCATGTTGCTAAAAAGGACATCATATTAGTGTACGTTGAAACCCAGAAGCAAATCACCGATATTTTCACGAAACCCCTAAAGGAAGACTCCTTTGTGCGGTTACGTCGAGAATTGGGGATTATGGGAGAATCTGAGATTTAGGATTCATTTTTTTCAATAATCTTGCATGCTATTCAATTTCATTATATTTGCACATGCTAGATTTATTGGAATTTTCTGGATTTTTGTTGAATTTTCGGAATTTTCGCTCGATTTGTTCATAAACGTCAAATTTTAGATTTTCGATGTTTAATGGGGTAGTATACTGATTAATGAGAGTATTTCGATGTTTTTTCCAAGTGCGATTAGGAGAGAAATCAAAATTTCAAAATTTTCAATTTTTTGGACTCTCTTAGTCGGTCAAAGTTCATTGGCCGACCGACTAGATTCAGTTCTAGTCGATCAGTGAATGAGCTTAAACCGACTAATTCTTATCAGGATTTTTTGCTTCAGTTACTGTTTACAATTAGTCGGTTCAAGCTCATTGACCGACCGACTAGATCGTGATCTAGTCGGTCAGTGCTTGAATTGTGACCGACTAATTGTGATGGGGACAGTTGCGTCTTTTGAGCTTCCAACCGACTTAAATCTGATCAAATCGACTTATAACTCAGCCCCCGACCGACTAGTCTCTTTTCTAGTCGATCAAAATCCCTCTCTCAGCCAACACCCCCCCCCCCCCCCCCCCCCCGCGCGTGACCCTTTGACTCCCTCTCTCCCTCCGTCATTTCCGATCAATTTCCGGCCGTTCTCCGTCGCCGTCCGTCGATCTAGGTGATCCTCCTCCCTCTCCTAGCTTCCTAGGGTTAGGGTTTACCTCCTAGGGTTAGGGTTTATATCATTTCCTCTTTATAGGGTTTCGGCCTAGGTTCGTTTTTAGGGCTTTCAATCTTAGATTTCTCGGTTGATTCGTACGTTTCGTGTCGCGCTTATGGCACGTACACGTATTCAGATCCGTCCTACGAGTCCATCGCCTATGACCGTAGAGCCATCCCCTACGGATCCCAATCAACCCACGCGAACCCCTCCGAAACGCCGATCGAAGACCACCCAACCTTCTTCGTCTTCGCCCCCTCTTAAGCGTAAGAGGTCAGCGACAGCGAAGCCCCGATCCCAATCTCAGCCCAAGCCCAAGCCTATGTCTCTCCGTGCCCCCACTCCTCCGTCCGATTCCGACACCGAGTACATTCCTGAGACTGAGACCCATAGGGATCCTTCACCTCCTCCTAGGCAACCTGAGTCTAGCTCCCGACCCCGTACTTCCACTCGTCAGCCTAAGGGAAAGGGTCCGATGCCGGTGGGCGGTGTCGATATTTCATTGTGTCGCGACGACCCGTTGTGTCTCACGGCTTACAACCGTATCGAACATTGTCTGCTTCTTCTGGAGCATTTCATACAGTTCTCAGACTTCCCAGGCCTAGCTGACCTTCTGTCATCTTCCGGTCTTATCGATTACCTTCGATATGAGCCTAAGGCGAATCCACGCCCTTACCCTGCCTGGTCAAACTTTTCTACGCCAACCGTGTCCGGGGTCAGTACGACGAGACCCACTCGATTGAGACGACTGTCTTAGGGACACCGATAGTCCTCACGGTAGAAATCTTAGGAGAGTTGATCGGTTGCTCGTCGTCTGGCCTCCTCCCTTCTGATATTTCAGTCGATGACATATCTTCCCTCGATCAGGTCATCCTTTCTGAGATCTTCCACGAGATTCCTACTGCCATGATTGGCGTCCCCTCAAAATCATTCAAGCCTAATGGCTGGGTCCTAAACCTGATTCTGAAGTCATGCTTACTTCCTAAGTACGGCTCCTCTTCCTTGCCTTCCCAGCCATTCCTGAAGTTGATCTATGCCATCTTTATGGGGAGCGAGATTAACTGGGCTCGAATTATACTCGATAAGATGGATTCTTTCGAGTGTATCCGGAAGTCCACGAAGTCTGCGCATATCCCATATCCGTGCTTGTTGACTCTTGTTTTTCGCCACTTCCGTGTCACACTTCCTCCTGATGATGAGCGTCCTCTCGGTCCCCCTCTGAATGCGACGGCCGTCAAGAAGTCTCTTGCGGTGCTCCGTCACGTTTAGAGGACGACCCCTTCAGCATCTGCCTCTGCCTCTGCCTCAGCTGCTCCCTCTACCACTCTTGACGAGCTCGCACGTTCAGTGAGACATATGGAGTCTCTTTATGCTCGGACTGAGGAGATACTTGGTCGTATCGCCTCTCGTCTGGGTATTGAGATCCCTCCGTCAGTCTCTGACGAGGAGGAGTTGGATGAGGAGGAGATTGAGGAGCTTGTTCGTGTTTCTACTCGTGCCCCTGAGGGCACTTCTGGAGCTGTTGCCTCTTCTGCTGGTGACCCCAAGAGTACTCATGTTGCCACCGTTCCTGCGGTGGATGCTACGACTGATGCTCCCGAGGCCACTACCGTCGCTCCCGTAGACACTACTGCTGATCCGGTGACCACCACTCCTGCTGTAGAGCCTGCTGCTGCTGCAGATCCTACAGTTGCCCCTTGAGCTTCTCTGAGGACTCTCCAGATGCACCTTGGATGATAGATCTAGTGTGAGAGTGTGTGGGTAGGATAGAGTGTGGTTATGTTTTTGGGATCATTTTTGATCATTTTGATGTATCTTCATGTACTTTTGATGTATTTTGGATGGATGTCAGTATGTTTTGTGATACACTGATATATGTGTGATATGATGTTATATTTTGTGCTTCGATCATTGGATCGCTTTTGTATGATGTCGATGTATCATCTTGATGTACTCATGCTTCATTTATATATATATATACATCGATGTTGACATTTCATTATGTTGTGCACATTTTATATTTTATATGTCTCTGATGTTTGGTTTCGTCGCTCGACGATAATAACTTGGTTAAATAGAATTCATTTTATGAAAACATAGAATTGTTTTCCATGCACTAAATTAACCAAGAATGTTGATATTGGAGAGTATATTCCATAACTCAATTCGTAAAATTAATTTGAGTTTTGATGATTTTATTTATCGATTTTCGACATTGGTCTCATTGACACGCTTTGATTTAATTCGTATTTTTCTTTGGTGTCATTTGGACCGTGGTCGTATTCTACGACTCCCGTGCTTTTATTTGAAGCCATTGTTGTTGTCGTTGATCTCCTCCCACTCTTTTTGCTAATGCCAAAGGGGGAGAGATATAATAATGACATGTGCTAAATGATAATTTAAGCATTTTTCCAAGAATCTAATTTGATGTGTTAGATTCAGGGGGAGTTAAGATATAAAAATTGGATTTCAAATCCTAAATTTCAATATTTGATTCTCATTTTAAATACTTCACTCGTCTGCTTGATGTGTATTATTATTGTTTAATTTGGAATTAACGTGTCATCAATGCAGGGGGAGTAAGTAAATTTCATTTGAATCATTATTTTTGATTATTATTTATGTTGGTTTGTCATCACCAAAAAGGGGGAGAATATTGGATATTGGACTCCCCGGATTTGGTTTTGGATGATGAACAAACATAAATGTATCGTGAACTAACAATTTGTGAGCGCAGTTATGGAGATCGTCGCCAAATTCATATGAACATCCAAAGCGACGTCTCGAGACTTCTCAAAGCACGTGATCGTATGCCTAAAGCTTCGTTGAAGCTTTTGGACCATTTTAGAAGTCATGAAGATTCAGATCGAAGCTTTCGAAGACGGTTCGTCAAGTTTTATTTATAGTCTTTTAGCTTCGTTCCGTAGAATGTTAAGCCTTGAGTAGGTCTTACGTTTTAATCTTCATAACGCTCCTATCTTAGAGCATAGGAACTAGTAAGAAGTCCATACAAACTTTCCCGAAGCATCGCGCTTCGATTCGCGACTTCTTGTGCATGTTAGTTGGTTCAAGAAGAAGAACCAACCGACTAGATGGTGATCTAGTCGGTCGGCAATGCTTCTTGGACCGACTAGTTTGCCTTCTCAATTCTAAGCTATTTACTGTTTACAGTTAGTCGGTCTACGTTGACTCACCGACCGGCTAGTTTGTGATCTAGTCGGTCAGTGATCCTTCTTAGACCGACTAGTTGAGCTTCTACTGTACATGCCATGTTACTGTTTGTCATTAGTCGGTCTATGTACACTTGACGACCGACTAGTTGATGAACTAGTCGGTCAACATTTGTTCTTGGACCGACTAAATCAATTTGTACTCAGACTATTTGTTTTATCTCTTAGTCGGTCTAAGTTGACTCACCGACCGACTAGTTGTGAAACTAGTCGGTTGGCAAGTGTTCTTTGACCGACTAGTTCTGTTAGTCTGAACTTCGACCTATTCCCTGTTCACCACTTAGTCGGTTCATGTTGATTGACCGACCGACTAGTTGATGAACTAGTCGGTCGGTGGTTATTCTTTGACCGACTAGTTTGGTTCAGAATAGAGCCGTTGGAGCATTAATTGAAACGTTTTTCTCTCTCTCTCTCTCTCTTTCCTCTAACCTATATATACTTGGTGTGTTGCATTCATTGCACTCAAGGCTGATATTAAGAGAAGTTTAGAGATCAAAGAGAAAGCATTCATTCTCATTTAAAGCTCTTCCATTCCAATCTAGAATCTCTTCTCACTCTTATTTCAAAAGAAAGATTCATTGATTGTGAGCCTTCCAAGCCAAGTGCTTGATCCTAGGTCACCAACAACCCCATAGCTCTCCATAGCTGATCTACATCTTGGAGCTAGGGTTTTGTGCCTCTTCATCTTCCCCAAAATCCGTTTTGCCCTAAATCGTAAGTTTACTCAAGGCATAGGTATTTTGTGGTAAGAACTTTCATTTCATTTTACATTGTTATTGTAAGTGATTCACTCTCGGTTGTGAGAGTGTGTTTGTGATCCCGGGTTGTGGGAGTCACAATTTTCATTTGTGCATGATTTGACTTGTGAAGGTTTTTCACAAGTATTTCATAGTGGAAATCTTGAGTTAGGGTTTCTAACTCAAGTATCCGGAAGTGATCCGGGTGGTTGGGACGTAGGATCACCGGGAACAAGTCGGGGAGACTTGGGTGGATCCAAACCCAGTAATATCGTTTGTTTGCGATTGTTTCTTTGTTGTCTAACATTTACATTTCCGCATTTCCGCATTGTTTGGTAGAGTTTGCAAGGTAATTAGGAATTAGCCTCTTAATTATTTTAAAGTACTATTCACCCCCCCCCCCCCTCTAGTACTTGTGCAGTATCTTAGCAGGGCATTACACAGAGCAGTGTGCTACTCGGTCAAGCAACTTCTATTCTTTTTGAAGGTCCGCCATCAACGTCTTGCTCGACCGAGCAGGACTTGCTCGACCGAGTCAGATGGCGACTCGATCGAGCAAGGCCTACTCGGGCCGAGTAGACAGAACGACAAGCTTTGAAGAAACTCGAGCCACTGACAGACTCGACTGAGTAGGTGGGATGCTCGATCGAGCAGCCCGGCCGAGTAAGCTTCTGCTCGACCGAGTCACTGACTCGGTCGGCGACAGTGTAGGCTAATTTTGGAATTATTTTTGTGGGCCCGTCGGATGCGTGCAGCTGAGTGAAGTACGGATCTGGAGACGTGATCAAGGGAGAGCTCATTCTTTGTATGTTTTTGAATTAGTTTTGGGAAGGAGAGGAGATTAGAGACGATTTGTAGATCTAAACATATTTCTTGGGGATAATTGAATTGTTTTTGGAAGATCTATTGCTCTTGCGTTCTGGAATCTATGGAATCTTCTTGGATTATTATTGGTTACTATTCTTTCTCGTCTTCGACAAGTAAGCTATTCAATTCTCGCTCGATTAATTTTCTACAATGTTCTCTCTTATAAAAATCGCATTTTTATTCTTCAAAATCACCATGTGTGAGTAGTCTCCTCTAGGGTTGATGGGTTAGCCCTAAGACTTTAGGGGGAGATGTGGATCTGGATCTCTAGGTTGTAGTGGGAATAAAGGAGCGTATTTCGGTCGATCCTTCCGAATCCCTAGGGTAACTCGTACTGAGATCATGCACACGGTCTGTGGAATTGATGAGCTTAAGGAGTATCCTTGGGATTTAAACAGGGAAATTAGTGGATCCAACCAAGGCTCGTGACCATGCCCGGCTCGTGCCTTGAGTGGATCCACAGACGAACTATATCGCTACATTGATGGCTACCGCCATTGCGTCAATGAGATCTACCGAAATACCTCGAAATTCTAACCCACGAGAGTGGTATGAATTGAGAGATTAATCCCCTAAACTTAATGCAACGTAAGGATCTCATTCCAACATCGATTTCCGACGGTCTTAGCAGTGATCCCTAAGACCCTAGTTTTCTTTATTATCAAGTCAACAACACCATCACAACCAAACTTTCCAAACCGACAGTTATCTCACTTCGAGATCTAAAAATAACCTGAGACCTTAAATACACTGTCACCGTCCCTGTGGGATCCGATATCTTTTATACTATAATTTGACACCGTCTGCTTGCGGATAGAGCCCGGAGCTAAAACCTAGGAGCCATACTACGCCTAGCGACTGTGACACCGCTAGATGGAATTTAGGTGTAACCTCGGGGTGCGTCAAGTATCAAACTCAATTTCATGTAATCTCAAAAGGATAGAGATGAAAACTCCATAGATTTAGATCAGAGAGAAATCCTGAAAACTGCTTAAAAGCTTTTTAGAAAACCTAAGACCAAAGGACTTGAAATTTTGAGAGCAAGAGAAAATGAAGGGCTTTGAAAATTGCATAAGAAAATAGCTTTGAAAATCACTTAAAAATCTTTTCCTTATGTTCTAAAAATCTTGATGAGGCTATCGATATATATAGATGATTTTCGCACAAAACAGATTTGAAAAATCACCTCCCAACAAATAGAAATAGACACAATCGCGCCAATCAAGGAAGTAATTGATTTCTGGCCGTTGGGGCCTGGGAGTCGACTAATGTACACTAGGGAGTCGACTGCTGCCTCCGGAGTTGGCGATACTAGCTACAAGAGTCGATGCTCTAGGCAATGGTCGAACATATATAGAAGTTGTTAAGCTTCAAGAGTCGACTCCTATATGATATGGAGTCGGCTCCTCCTATCATACATGAACAAATATCATAGGAGAGTATGATACGCTATCCAAATAAACTCAAAAGGTTTTCAAAATAATTTTATGACTTTAAAACATTATTCTAAGTGTGTGTAGTTTCAATATCAAAGGCTTACATAAAATCTAAGGACATGGACTTAAATATAAAAATACATCAATAATACCATCTTGGATTGATGTAGCAAGAAGTCCACCATCTCCATGCCGTAGAGTCTTGAGTCCTAGTTGACTTTGAGTGAGCTTTCTCCACACACTGTCTCAACATTATGATCTGGTTAAATTCCTTCATAGCTTTAAGCATGCACCAATGGTCTTCTTGAAATTCTCATCTCATTCTTTAGAGGTAATCTGAATATAATAACCTTCACACTCACATGATCATGATTAGTACCATCATTTGTTACTCGTCATCAAAACTATACTTGGGGCATTCAATATCCAACATAAGACTGTTAACGTTGGTTCGATATGAATCAGAATGGTTAATAATGTAATACACTCACTCACTAATGTATGCCATGTTATAAAGCAGAGGAAGTTACTAATTTCTTTAGGGGTATTGGATTCCTTGGGTTACAAGGTAACGATTAAAGAGGATGCTATAAATATATCGATGGGATCGATTATGGTCATGATAGACAAAAAGTTAGTAGCATGTATCTGTTGAATGGGGCTACTATCATGTGAGATTATAGCATTGGGGAAAGAATTCGTAGGATGTTAATTCGACCAAATTATGACACATCAATCTTTGGCATATCGCAGATAAAATCTTGGAAACTGAATATGCACGGTTGATTAAATGAGTTAACTTCAATGAGTTAGAGTTTTGGGAAGTTTATGTTTATGTAAGGCATATAAAGGTCAGTTTCAGTACAGAAAGTATGATACAAAAGATATTCTTAATATACACCAGTTAACTATTTAGGTGGAGCACTATTTCATATCATTATTCAATGATTTCTCTAGGAAAGTTTGGGTGTACGTGATGAAAAAAGTCAGAGGCATTTCAGGAGTTCAATGAGTGGAAGATCCTTGCACTGGGACCTGAGATGGCAAGTAGAACGCTAGGGGTGAATAATTTTTATCAAATAAAACACAAACTCTAAAATTATCCTCTAATATTCTGCCTAAGAATTGAATTAGCATTACCTAATTGAATCAACAACTATATCTTGCAATAATATAAGCAACGGAAATAAACACAAGTGCAAGATAATAATACAAAGAAATGGAGAAATGCAAACCATAAAGACAATCCCAAACATTATACAATTTACCTTGGTTCAGCCACCCCATGCCCTACATCCAGCCACACGTCCACTCTGGGACAAATACACTATTCCTCAAATAGTACACCACGCCCACTTCACCATAACCCGATGAATGGACCAACACATCTCCAATGAGACCAACATAACCACCTCTCCTCTTGAGAGCACTACCTCACACTTGAAGTTACACTTTAAAGCACAAAGATGTTTACAACTCCCTGAGCCTTGAACACGAAGCATAATGTGCTTGTATGTTGCTAGTGATTTGGGTTCGACTATGTAAGATGGATCTTTGGAAGAGTATATGAAAACTCAATAAGATTGGAGAAAGAGAGCTATAAGCTATGAGGGGTTTTGGGCTTTTCTCTTTTCATTTTCTTTTTCTTCTTCTTTTTCATTTCATTTCAACTGGAAATATTGCTAAAACATCTAAGGTAATCCACAAATATAGAAGGTGAAAACTGCACAAGAGAATCTTAAAAACACACTCCTAACAGCTAGAAATGGCTAGTCAAAAAGCTCTAACTGCTATTACCAATCGACTAATTATCAAGTAGTCGACTGGTTGGTCTTGTTGGAAGCAACGATCTAGGATCTTGGTTTGATGATGACAAACGTGTTGTTATATTTGACGTGTGTGCTAAGTGTGTTGCAGGATTGGCGAAACGATACATTTTTCACTATTTGGAGGAGTTGATATTCATATAGCTTTTTGGGTGTGTGTGAGACCTTTGTCCTAAGCAAAGTGGACTTAGTCCAATTTGAGATGAGATGGAAATGATTTCTTGACTTGGTCAAAAATCTATTCATCTAGCATGGTGGACTTGGTCCAAAGAGAAAAGGGGATGGAGCCAAATTTGAATTGAAAAGGGAGTTGATCAAATCTTTTAGCCAGATTGGAAATATTTGATCTTACCAATTTCCTATTCAAACTTCAATAAAATCCCATTCAAATATTCAAATCCCTTGATTCTAGGGACACCTCCTCGCATCATTCTATTTGATTCTCGGCCAACCCAAAACCCTAAAGAAAATCCTATTTATACTCTCCTATTAAGAGAAAGAGGGTGCGGCTTACAAAAATATTGGAGAGGGTGCGTCAATCACAAAAATAGCAGGGAGAGCGGCCAAAAAGTAATAGGCAAAAACCCTAGCATCAAAACTTGAGGAAGCCCATAAATAATATTTCAAAAACACCTCATTTACAAAAACCCCTAGCCCTCATCTTTAAGCCGTAAGCATCTTCTCTAAAATCTTCACAAAAATAACTCACAGCATCAAAAAGGGATGGCACCCAAGCAATCTCAGATCACAACTCTCTGAAGCTTCATGCAATCAAAAAGCTTTCCCATCTTCGTCAACAACTCAAGTAGAGGAGCCCCTGCCGCTAGCAAGCATCAAGAAGAAGATGACGTCGAGGTCGAAGGAGACATGGAGATCATCGCCACTGCACCGTGGAACCCTCGCCGTCGAAAGAACGCCGTCGCTGTGGAGCGCTGCTACCGTCGAAGCGCCCGCACGTCGGAGAAGAGGAGCTGTCGTTGCCGAAGGAGCTTCTGCCATCGCTTGGAGAGCTACGGAAGCCGCCACCGGAGAAGATCTCGCCCATTGCCGTCGTCGTGAAGAAGAAGGAGTTCGCCGCCGTCATTCAACTCCCGCTACCGTCGATGCAAGTTGAAGTCGTCGGAGTAGTTGTGAGAAGTCACCATTCGAAGGAGAGCTCATCGCTGCATCATCCCAAAAAGAATTCGTCACCGAAGCCTTCATTGCTGTTGCCGTGGAGACCGCTTCTCATCGGAGTTCGCCGTCAATCTTCCACCGTCGAGTCGAAGAAGAAGTTCATCGCCGCTGCTGTGAGGTGATCAAAGCACCAGTTTGTCGTCGCTGCTGAAGATAAACACGCCCTAGGAGAGCTCGGTGAAGGTTGACGTTGTCCTTCTCATGTCGCTACTGTGAGGTGGTCGAAGCTACAGTGGAGCCGCCGTCAATCGCTTCGAAATCGTCGCTCGAACCCACCACACTGATGCATGCCCTAAGTCATTGACGGAGAGACGTTTGTTTTGTGAAGCGAAGGCTGACGTGGCGACCGCATGTTTGCATGAAATTAAAATCAAACGAATCGAAGCGGATTTATTTGTGTCTGACGTGGATTAGTTAAGATAAGGAAGTTGTTGTGCGCACAGACCACTGGAAAATAAGTTTGAACTGAGTCTACTTTACGCACAGACCTATTTGCGTACCAAAATTCAAAGGGCTACAACTTGACATCCAGGAGTCGGATCGACACACCGTTTGCGTCAGATTGGAGCTGACGACGTGCTGATTGATAGAGATGCCTACACGGACACGAACTGAGCATTTCTAAACCCTTAACTCTTTTATTCATGTCTTAGTGTAACGTTCTCTATAGGGGAAACTTTACCTATATTGTGTGACTATTTTGGGACTTGTCTGGTTAGGGCTAGACAAGTGGGACCCAGATAGTTTGGGACTGGCTGGTAGAAAGCGTTACTAGGATTGATAGTGAGAGAAAACACAGTGAGTGGGGTACTGAGAGCCTGGCGAGTGTAGAGACGTAGAGGGTGCTCTGAGCGTGCTCTAACTTGTGGTTTTGTACCTATTGCATTATTCAATACTAGTTATTGATTTGGGGGCTGGAGTAGGTCGTTGGGACGACCGAACCAAGGTAAATCTGCTGTGTACTCTGTGTCTGCATTTTATTTACCTTGCTGCTGCTATAACTGCGTGTGATTTCTCGTGGGTTGCGCGAGAATTTTTTTATTAGCCTATTCACCCCCCCCCCCTCTCTAGGCTAGGATCCAGATCCAACAAGTGGTAGCAGAGCAGGTTAGAGGATCTAGTCTAGTCTAGCTATCATGAAAACCCCAAAGTTAGTCTTTTCCCATGGCATGCCTATTGATCGTCCTCCTCTTTTTAGTGGCCGTGATTATATATACTGGAATGCTAGGATGAAAACTTATTTACTATCTGTTGATGTTGATACTTGGTACATTATTGATAACAGATATTCTATGCATGAAAGTAATCTGAATTTAAATGATAACGATGTGTGTGCTATAAATGCTAGAGCAATGAATATCTTATTGTGTGGGTTGAGTAGAAAAATATTTGATCGCATCTCACATTGCTCTTCTGCGCAGGATATATGGAGGACCTTGGAAACTGCATATGGAAGTGAGAAATCCCTCAGCCGAAATGAAAAGAATCTAAAGGGAAGAAACGCTCCTTTAAATAATTTTGATGCTCCTCTTTGTGACAATACTAAGCGTAAATTTATTTGTTTTAAATGAATAAAGCAGGGACACTTCGCTAAACATTGCCCACAAGAAACAGCTGGTGCCATAGAGAAGAAAGAAAAAGATGTAGTGCGAATGCGGGACATGGATAGTGGAGATGAGCTCAAGGAAAATGAAGCACACACATCCCTCTGCTTGATGGCAAAACATGACGAGGTAAAATCTGGTAGTAAAGCTGAACTCCTTATTCTTTGTAAAGATATGCAAGATAAAATAGTAGAGCTTGAATCCACTATAGATGATTATCAAAATGAGAACTTTGAAATGCAACAATCTGAATATGATATGTCTAAGGAGATTGAAAAACTGAAAATTGAAATTGTTGCTCGTGACTTTACTATTGACATATTGAAAAAGGAAAAGTCCAGTTTTAATGATGAAGCACCTTGTCTTTCTTGTCCTTCATTAATGAACAATATTAGCATGCTAAAACAAGATCTTTTGAAACTAGAAGGTGAAAAAGATTATGAAATAAGAGAGCTTAAGGATAAACTTTGCATGCTAGATAATGATCTTAAGAGAAAAACAATTGAGTTTGAAAAGAAGGAAAAGGAAAACAAGTTAGCTTTTATGAGTAAATGCACGTTGCTTGTGGAAGAAAATAAACATTTAAAAAACAAAGTTTCTAATCTTGAAGTGGCCATTAAGAAATTCTCTATGGGAAAACAATCGTTGGATACCATTTTAGAGAATCAATTATATGGCAATAATAGAAGAGGACTTGGTTTTGGTCTGAAAACCGTTGAAAAGCCAAAATTCCAGAAATTTCACAATGTACCCTCTATTGCAAAGAACTTACATGCAAAGTGCTTTACTTGTGATAGTGTTGGTCATACATCATATTATTGTAAATTTAGGAATACAAATATCAAGTTTAAACAAGTGTGGGTTCCTAAATCTTTAATGGCTAACACTAGTGGACCTTATTGGATTCCAAGGTCACACTTAACACCTTTCATGTAAGTGTGATGGAGGTTTGGCGAGGAGCAAATTTTAAAACGGTCTCATTCTATTTCTAGCTCCTTAGCCAAATAGCGACGAGAAGGTATATTTTTTATCCCTCTTTGTATTTCATTGCATACCTTCATAGATTGTTTTTGTGTGCTTGTTTCTATTTTGTTTTGTGTGCTTATTTGCATGATTTTTAGTGTTTTTATTTCCAATAATAATAATAATAATAATAATATATTAAAAAAATTTAAGCTTAAAAGAATACCCTTTATGATTTATCTTAAGTGGTATTGTATGAATGTTCAAATCTATCCCTTGTAGAAGTCAATTCATTATTGTTGTAGCTACATGAACATGTTGTTATCTTTTTAGTAGCCATGACATGTCTCATAAGTTTTAAACTTGACTTCTACACCTACATTTGCACTTTCACGATATTTGACTTCATAGTACTTTTGAAGACTCTTTTGAAGAATAATGGAAAGTGAATGTAGGAATGATTAAATTCTGAATTTTCTAAGGGATATGAAGTGTTTAGCCATGAATAAAGATTGAGCACAAAAGAATTGCAAATGAAAAAATATATTGAAAATTGCTCCGTATGAAAAATGGATACACTTCATGGCTAATACACAACCCACGAGTATCCAACTTATGCTACATGGGTAATCATTAGCGTTGGTGTATATTACTCATCAAGCAATGCCACCCCACATTTAAAAGTCCTTTTAGGCCATGTTTTAGGGTTTGGTAACTTGAACTCATCTTTGATTAGGTGGGAAAAATCAATCCTAGTGATATTCATGGAAAAAAATTGGAAAATGTGGATTGATTTGGCTGATTTTCTGAAATCGAATCTCCTCTAGTACTTTATTGTCTATATCATTACACTTACACAAAGGTGGAGAAGTCACTTTATGAAATTCCATGAGCTTTAATTGTTTGCTAATTAGAAAACTCATGTAAATGCTAGCTATAACTTTTTATGGTTTATTTTTGCATGAGATATTTTTGGGACTTCATCAGCCCACTTTTGGTGATTACAAAGGGGGAGAAAGAAAAGATTTGACATATTTGATGTCGGTATTATTGGAGCATGTTAAAGGGGAAATACTTGAATAAATGTTGAAGGGGGAGCTTGAGAGAAGGGAGAGCATGCTTTTGTATTTGTTATAATGTTGTGCATGCTATGGTGTAATACTTGAATATCTCATTCCATGCATTGCACCCTTCAACACACTTCACACACCCATACTTATTGCTCAAATCTTTTATGGGTTTGTCATCACCAAAAGGGGGAGATTGTTGGAAGCAAAGATCTAGGATCTTGGTTTGATGATGACAAACGTGTTGTTATATTTGACGTGTGTGCTAAGTGTGTTTCAGGATTGGCGAAACGATACATTTTTCACTATTTGGAGGAGTTGATATTCATATAGCTTTTTGGGTGTGTGTGAGAGCTTTGTCCTAAGCAAAGTGGACTTAGTCCAATTTGAGATGAGATGGAAATGATTTCTTGACTTAGTCAAAAATCTATTCATCTAGCATGGTGGACTTGGTCCAAAGAGAAAAAGGGATGGAGCCAAATTTTAATTGAAAAGGGAGTTGATCAAATCTTTTAGCCATATTGGAAATATTTGATCTTACCCATTTCCTATTCAAACTTCAATAAAATCCCATTCAAATATTCAAATCCCGTGATTCTAGGGACACCTCCTCTCATCATTCTACTTGATTCTCTGCCAACCCAAAATCCTAAAGAAAATCCTATTTATACTCTCCTATTAAGAGGAAGAGGGTGCGGCTTACAAAAATATTGGAGAGGGTGCGGCAATCACAAAAATAGCAGGGAGAGCGGCCAAAAAGTAATAGGCAAAAACCCTAGCATCAAAACTTGAGGAAGCCCACAAATAATATTTCAAAAACACCTCATTTACAAAAACCCCTAGCCCTCATCTTTAAGCCGTAAGCATCTTCTCTAAAATCTTCACAAAAATAACTCACAGCATCAAAAAGGGATGGAACCCAAATAATCTCAGATCACAACTCTCTGAAGCTTCATGCAATCAAAAAGCTTTCCCATCTTCGTCAACAACTTAAGTAGAGGAGCCCATGCCGCTAGCAAGCATCAAGAAGAAGATGACGTCGAGGTCGAAGGAGACGTGGAGATCATCGCCACTGCACCGTGGAACCCTCGCCGCCGAAAGAATGCCGTCACCGTGGAGCGCTGCTACCGTTGAAGCGCACGCACGTCGGAGAAGAGGAGCTGTCGTTGCCGAAGGATATTTCGCCATCGCTTGGAGAGCTATGAAAGCCGCCACCGGAGAAGATCTCGCCCATTTCCGTCGTCGTGAAGAAGAAGGCGTTCGCCGCCGTCATCGAACTCCCGCTGCCATCGCTGCAAGTTGAAGTCGCCGGAGTAGTTGTGAGAGGTCGCCGTTCGAAGGAGAGCTCGCCGCTGCATCATCCCAAAAAGAAGTCGTCACCGAAGCCTTCATTGCTGCTGCCGTGGAGACCGCTTCTCATCGGAGTTCGTCGTCAATCTTCTGTCGTCGAGTCAAAGAAGCAGTTCACCGCCGCTGCTGTGAGGTGATCGAAGCAGCAGTTTGTCGTCGCTGCTGAAGACGAACACGCCCTAGGAGAGCTCGCTGCAGGTTGACATTGTCCTTCTCATGTCGCTGCTGTGAGGTGGTCAAAGCTACAGTGGAGCCGCCGTCAATCGCTTCGAAGTCGTCGCTCGAACCCAGCACACTGCTGCATGCCCTAAGTCATTGACAGAGATGTTGGACGCAACGATCTAGGATCTTTGGTTTGATGATGACAAACGTGAGCGAACTATTTAACGTGTGTGCTAAGTGTGTTTCAGGAATGGCAAAGCGGTAAATTCTCAAAGCGATGACTTAGTCAACCGGTGGAGGAATTGCTATCCACACAGCTAATGGACTTGGTCAAAGAGCTGTACACAAAGCAATTTGACTTGGTCAATTTGAAGGGAGATGGCATCTATTTGGGTTTTGGTCAACTCAATTAGAAATTTATTCCAGTCATACTTTTTCCCTATTCCAATCTAATATCCAATTTGAATTGCAAATTAAATCACATATTGATTGGGTCAAATATCAAAGCGGTTAGCAAAATCCCTACCCCTTTAGAAACCCTAGCTATTCCTATTTAACCCAAGCTTCTAAAATCAAAACCGGCCTGGCATCAAAAATCTCCAAGACAAAATAAATCACAAGGCCGGCCACAGTTTTTGGGGAAAGGGGGGTGCGCATTATTTTTTCTAAGAGGGCTTTTTTTATTTTCGTTCAAAACAATTTTCTGTTGAAGATAGCAACATGAATCTGTTTGGTGCCACAATGTTTGATTTTTGAAGAGTTTGTCACAACCGAATCCTTCAAGTGGAAAGTTTTTTTTTTGGGGTGATAGAGCCGCACCTTAGTTTCTTTCTTTTATCTTTTTTTTTAATGTTCTCAAGTTTTTTTTTCATATGTGCAAAATTTTTGAAGGCAGGCATTCATTGAAGTAACACCAAGCCGCACTTCCTCATCCAATTAAAAAAAATGACAGGCCGCATGATCTTTGAAGGCCGAAGTTAAAGTGGGTTTTGTGCTCAAAGGGAAGTTTTAACCTGTGCCTTTTTTTGTTCATGCATGCAAACCAATAATCAATTCCCAAGAAAAGAACTTTGTTTATTAATTAATTAACTCCTGTGTATGTGCGTTTTGCAGGCAATCATCAAAAATTTTGTTAATCCCAGAGCCTTCAAAAAGAGGGTGCAAGATTCAAAGAGACAGCCGCGTGATTTAATAAATTCAAGGAGCCGAATTTTTGGTGACTTCATCAAAGAGCACTTCATCAAAGAGCAGCAAGCAAAGGAATTAAATCTCGACTCACGCAGAGGGCGCAAGTTTCATAGAGAGGGAGGCAAACTATTGAGTGGACATCAGAGACTACTACCTGTCAGATGAGATCTGACCCGTGCTGATTGACGAAGACGACGCTGCTACACAAACTGAGCTTCCTAAACTCTGTTCTTTATTATTTTGTGTAGTTGTTGTGTTAGATCTTCGTAGGGGAAACTTTACATATTTTTGTGGACTATTTTGGGACTTGTCTAGTTGGGACTAGACAAGTGGGACCTAGCTAGTTTGGGACTAGCTGGTAGAAAGCTTTACTAGGATTGATAGTGAGAGGAAACACTGTGTGTGGGGTACTGAGAGCCTGGCGAGTGTAGAGACGTAGAGGGTGCTCTGAGCGTGCTCTAACTTGTGGTTTTGTACCTATTACGCTATTCAATACTAGTTCTGCTTTGGGGGCTGGAGTAGGTCGTTGGGACGACCGAACCAGGGTAAATCTGCTGTGTACTCTGTATCTGCTTTTTATTTACCATGTTGCTGTTATAACTGTGTGTGCTTATTCGTGGGTTGCACGAATTATTTTTAAAAGCCTATTCAACCCCCCCCCCCCCCCCCCTCCAGGCTAGGATCCAGATCCAACAAGTGGTATTAAAGCAGGTTTTAGGATCTAGCCTAGGATTGACCATGAATAACCATATGGATAGTGCTTTTGCTGAGGGTCAGTCTGTTTCCCGTCCCCCTAGATTTAATGGAGGTGATTATGCTTATTGGAAAAATCGTATGAAAATCTACCTTATTTCTGTTGATTACAAGGCTTGGTAAATAATCGAAAAAGGATATAAACTGACTGTAATTAAAGTAGAAAATGTTGAGATTGAAAAACCAAATGACAAATGGGATGATAATGATTGGAAATCTTATTCGTTAAATGCTAAAGCTATGAATGCTCTCATTTGTGCACTTGATAAATCTGAATATAATAGAATCTCACATTGTTTAACTGCGTAGGAAATATGGCATACTTTGGAGGTGACGCACGAGGGAACGTCACAGGTAAATGAGTCTAGACTCTCTCTTTTGAGCGCAGAGTTCGAGGGATTTCGCATGCTACCATCAGAGAGCATATCAGAGATGTATGCGAGGTTCACCGACATAGTCTACAAGTCTAGCTCGCTTGGAAAGCCATATGATAGCCTCGATCAAGTGAGGAAGATCCTAAGAGCATTGCTAAGCTCTTTCAGACCAAAGGTCACCGCCATCCAGGAAGCAAAGGTATTGTCACAATTGAAGG
This sequence comes from Scilla litardierei, assembly GCA_030789695.1. NCBI lineage: Eukaryota > Viridiplantae > Streptophyta > Magnoliopsida > Asparagales > Asparagaceae > Scilla > Scilla litardierei. The sequence continues at coordinate 93,931,187 of CM061140.1, read as the reverse complement.
TGGAGGAACTTATTGGTAATTTGATGTCCCATGAGTTGGAACTGCAAAATGTTGAAGCATGAGAGAAACCTGAGGAGAAAGAGAAAGCCATAAAGCCCCTTGCTCTGAAAACTGACGAAAGTGAAGATGATGATGACGACATAGCGCTAATGGTGAGAAACTTCAGAAAGTTCATCAAGACCAAGCATGGGAGAAATGAAATGGCACTCAGGTTTAATCGTTCTAACTTTAATAATTCTTCCAAGCAATTTAATGATCAGAAATCTACTGATAGAATGCAATGGTTTAAATGCAAGGGAAGAGGACATCTGATGAAGGATTGCCCAAATGAAACTGCTCAGCTTGCTAAAGGAAAAGGAAAAGCGAAGATATTAACATGGGATATGGATAGCGAAGCTGAAAGCGAGGAGGAAAATGCAGCCCATTCTTGCATGGCTTTGATGGGCATCCAAGATGAGAAACCGTCATGTAGCAAAGCTGAACTTCTTAAAATTTGTGAAGAAATGTAAAATCAAATAGTAGATCATGAGTTCACTATTGAATGTCTCCAAAATCAGAACTATGACATGCAAGTTAGAGATGATAATGTGTTTAAAGAGAATGAAAAACTTAAAATTGAACTTAATGCATGTAAGTCTACTATTGAAGTCATGAAGGAGAAAGAAAGCTTTGATGAAAATGCTCCTTATATTTCTTGTTCCTCATTATTAAACCAAATTAGCATGCTTAAACTTGATTTGATTAATCTCGAAACTGAAAAAGACTATGTGATTAGAGAGCTTAATGATAAATTCTGCATGTTGGATAATGACTTTAAAAGAAAAATGATTGAATTTGAAAAGAAGGAAGAGGAAAACAAGAGAGCTTTTATTAGTAAATGCACGATGCTAGTGGAAGAAAATAAACAATTAAAAACCAAAGTCTCTCATCTTGAAGTAGCCATTAAGAAATTCTCTATGGGAAAACAATCGTTGGACACTATTTTAGAGAATCAATTATATGGCAATAATAGAAGAGGACTTGGTTTTGGTCTGAAAAACGTTGAAAAGCAAAAAATTCAAGAAATTCCACAATGTACCCTCTATTGCAAAGAACAAATATGCAAAGTGCTTTACTTGTGATAGTGTAGGCCACACTTCATATTATTGTAAATTTAGGAACACAAATATCAAGTTTAAACAAGTGTGGATTCCTAAAACAATATTGGCTAACACTAGTGGACCTTGTTGGATTCCAAGGTCCAACTTAACACCTTTCATGTAGGTTAGGTGGAGATTTGGCGAGGAGCAAACTTTTCAATGTCTCATTATTTTAGCTCCTTCGTCAAATAGCGACGAGAAGGTATAATTTTTATCCCTCTTTGCATTTCATCGCATACCTTCATAGATTGTTTTGTGTGCTTGTTTTTATTTTGTTTTGTGTGCTTGCATGCATATTTTTTTAATGTTTTTATTTCTGAAAAAAAACAAAAAAAATTGAAAAACCCAAAAATAAAAAAATGAGCTTAAAAGAATACCATTTATGATTTATCTTAAGTGGTATTGTATGAATGATCAAATCTATCCCTTGTAGAAGTTAATTCATTATTGTTGTAGATACATGATCATGTTGTTATCTTTTTAGTAGCCATGACATGTCTCATAAGTTTTAAACTTGACTTCTACACCTACATTTGCACTTTCACGATATTTGACTTCTTAGTATTTTTGGAGATTCTTTTGAAGAATAATGGAAAGTGAATGTAGGACTGACTAATTTCTGAATTTTCTAAGGGATATGAAGTGTTTAGCCATGAATTAAAATTGAGCACAAAAGAATTGCAAATGACAAAAAATATATTGAAAATTGCTCCGTATGAAAAATGGATACACTTCATGGCTAATACACAACCCACGAGTAACCAACTTGTGCTAAATGAGTAATCATTAGCGTTGGTGTATATAACTCGTCAAACAATGCCACCCCACATTTAAAAGTCCTTTTAGGCCAGGTTTCGGGGTTCGGTAACTTGAACTCATCTTTGATGAGGTGGGAAAAATCAATCCTAGTGATATTCATGAAAAATTGAAAAATATGGATTGATTTGGTTGATTTTCTGAAATTGAATCTCCTCTTGTACTTTATTGTCTATATCACTACACTTACACTAAGGTGGAGAAGTCATGTTATGAAATTCTATAAGCTTGAATGGTCTATTCTTTGGAAAACTCATGCAAATTACACGCTACATTTTATAATGGTTTATTTTTGCATGGAATATTTTTGATGACTTCATTAATCCACTTTTGGTGATTACAAAGGGGGAGAAAGAAAAAGATTGATTTGATGACATGTAGAAGAAAAAGATTGATTTGATGACATGTAGGTACTATTTGTTGAAGGGGGAGCATGAAAAATACTTGAATAAATGTTTGAGGGGGATCTTGAGAGAAGGGGGAGCTTGCTTTTATATTTACTATTTGTTGTGCATGCTTTGTAATGCTTGAATGACTCGTCCATACATCATATAGCATTACACCCTTCAACACACTTCACACACCCATACTTATTGCTCAAATCTTTTGTGTGTTTGTCATCACCAAAAGGGGGAGATTTTTGGACGCAATGATCTAGGATCTTTGGTTTGATGATGACAAACGTGTGCGAACTATTTAACGTGTGTGCTAAGTGTGTTTTAGGAATGGCAAAGCCGTAAATTCTCAAATCGATGACTTAGTCAACCGGTGGAGGAATTGCTATCCACACAGCTAATGGACTTGGTCAAAGAGCTGTACACAAAGCAATTTGACTTGGTCAATTTGAAGGGAGATGGCATCTATTTGGGATTTGGTCAACTCAATTAGAAATTTATTCCAGTCATACTTTTTCCCTATTCCAATCTAATATCCAATTTGAATTGCAAATTAAATCCCATATTGATTGGGTCAAATATCAAAGCGGTTAGCAAAATCCCTACCCCTTAAGAAACCCTAGCTATTCCTATTTAACCCAAGCTTCTAAAATCAAAACCGGCCTGGCATCAAAAATCTCCAAGACAAAATAAATCACAAGGCCGGCCACAGTTTTTGGGGAAAGGGGTGTGCGCATTATTTTTTTCTAAGAGGGCTTTTTTTATTTTCGTTCAAAACAATTTTCTGTTGAAGATAGCAACATGAATCTGTTTGGTGCCACATTGTTTGATTTTTGAAGAGTTTGTCACAACCGAATCCTTCAAGTGGGAAGTTTTTTTTTGGGTGATAGAGTCGCACCTTAGTTTCTTTCTTTTATCTTTTTTTTAATGTTTTCAAGTTTTTTTTTCATATGTGCAAAATTTTTGAAGGCAGTCATTCATTGAAGTAACACCAAGCCGCACTTCCTCATCCAATTAAAAAAAGGACAGGCCGCATGATCTTTGAAGGCCGAAGTTAAAGTGGGTTTTGTGCTCAGAGGGAAGTTTTAACCTGTGCCTTTTTTTGTTCATGCATGCAAACCAATAATCAATTCCCAAGCAAAGAACTTTGTTTATTAATTAATTAACTCCTGTGTATGTGCGTTTTGCAGGCAATCATCAAAAATTTTGTTAATCCCAGAGCCTTCAAAAAGAGGGTGCAAGATTCAAAGAGACAGCCGCGTGATTTAATAAATTCAAGGAGCCGAATTTTTGGTGACTTCATCAAAGAGCAATTCATCAAAGAGCAGCAAGCAAAGGAATTAAATCTCGACTCACGCAGAGGGCGCAAGTTTCATAGAGAGGGAGGCAAACTATTGAGTGGACATCAGAGACTACTACCTGTCAGATGAGATCTGACCCGTGCTGATTGACGAAGACGACGCTGCTACACAAACTGAGCTTCCTAAACTCTGTTCTTTATTATTTTGTGTAGTTGTTGTGTTAGATCTTCGTAGGGGAAACTTTACATATTTTTGTGGACTATTTTGGGACTTGTCTAGTTGGGACTAGACAAGTGGGACCCAGCTAGTTTGGGACTAGCTGGTAGAAAGCTTTACTAGGATTGATAGTGATAGGAAACACTGTGTGTGTGGTACTGAGAGCCTGGCGAGTGTAGAGACGTAGAGGGTGCTCTGAGCGTGCTCTAACTTGTGGCTTTGTACCTATTGCGCTATTCAATACTAGTTCTGCTTTGGGGGCTGGAGTAGGTCGTTGGGACGACCGAACCAGGGTAAATCTGCTGTGTACTCTGTATCTGCTTTTTATTTACCATGTTGCTGTTATAACTGCGTGTGCTTATTCGTGGGTTGCACGAATTATTTTTAAAAACCTATCCCCCCCCCCCTCTAGGCTAGGATCCAGATCCAACAGGAGAGACGTTTGTTTTGTGAAGCGAAGGCTGACGTGGCGACTGCATGTTTGCATGAAATTAAAATCAAATGAATCAAAGCGGATTTATTTGCGGCTGACGTGGATTAGTTAAGATAAGGAAGTTGTTGTGCGCACAGACCACTGGAAAATAAGTTTGAACTGAGTCTACTTTACGCACAGACCTATTTGCGTACCAAAATTCAAAGGGCTACAACTTGACATCCAGGAGTCGAGACACCGTTTGCGTCAGATTGGAGATGACGACGTGCTGATTGATAGAGACGCCTACACGGACATGAACTGAGCATTTCTAAACCCTTAACTCTTTTATTCGTGTCTTAGTGTAACGTTCTCTGTAGGGGAAACTTTACCTATATTGTGTGACTATTTTGGGACTTGTCTGGTTGGGGCTAGACAAGTGGGACCCAGCTAGTTTGGGACTAGCTGGTAGAAAGCGTTACTAGGATTGATAGTGAGAGAAAACACAGTGAGTGGGGTACTGAGAGCCTGGCGAGTGTCGAGACGTAGAGGGTGCTCTGAGCGTGCTCTAACTTGTGGTTTTGTACCTATTGCACTATTCAATACTAGTATCTGCTTTGGGGCTGGAGTAGGTCGTTGGAACGACCGATCCAGGGTAAATCTGCTGTGTACTCTGTGTATGCATTTTATTTACCTTGCTGCTGCTATAACTGCGTGTGATTTCTCGTGGGTTGCGCGAGAATTTTTTTTATTAGCCTATTCCCCCCCCCTCTAGGCTAGGATCCAGATCCAACAGTTCTACATGAGTCGAGTTGTTCAAGATGTCTAGAAGAGCCGATGCTCTCTGTAAAAACCAGTTGACTGTAGTTCGTGTACTAGTCGACTGATGTTCAACAACCAGTCGACTAGTTTCATAACTGCAATCGGCTGCTTTCTAGCGAGTTTCCAATGAAAGAATACAGTCGCCTGACTGGTCGACTGGTTTACCCAAAACCTATTGTTTGGCTATGAAACCTAGGCTTTTATCCAACAATTAAATCCATATTAATTCTAGGTGTTTACATATGTTTTCATGTGTGTGTGACATCTTCAAGGCATTACATAGAATCTAATGACAAGAATAAAGACATACAACAAATTACATAAATTTTCTTCAAGCTCTTGATTTGTTGTAGACTTAATTCCTCATCTTCTTGTCATTGAATCCTTCCTCTTCAATGTGTTGCCTTGGAGTCATGCCACCGTCCTTTGTCAAGCTTCGCTTTAAGATCATTATTTTCTATGCTTGATCAAATCTTGATCAAATCGCTTAGTCTAATTAAACCTGTCACACACAATGAAATTCATTATACTACAAAATAATGTTTGCTTATCATAAAACCATGTATATGGGAATCTAATACTCAAGATTCTTTCCCTTTTTGAGGATGACAAACATATCACTCAAAGTCAAGAAAATTAATTAACATAAACAAAATTAAAATTCTTACTCTCACGGAGATTGTGCATACTCCCCCTGAATTGATGCACTCTTGATTTTGTGATGCCCCTTGAATTTCATTCTCCCCCTTTTGTCATCACAAAAAACTGGAAGAGCAAGTGATATTGGCACCGCTCCCCCTTCCATTCTTGAGAGTTGCATCAAAACATGTATGCTCCCCCTAAAACATAAGATACCTGAAAATCAGAGGTTGAGTATCCTTTCTTTAAGGATCATTAGGGTTAGTCAATGTGGTTAAACAATATAATTAAATATTAACTTAATTCTATTTGAATTAAACTTAGGTATCAACAAGTTAGACATTAAGCACAAAGATACCCTAAAATGATGGGTTCAAAAAATCATCCAATAGGAACCCAAATCCGATTAGGATTTGTTTTCCTAGCATGTATATACAAGCGATTATAAGACACATACAAAATTTTGACAATCTTGTGTATATATGCATGTCTACCAATATTGTTCAAATTCTTTGGAACCCAAATCTTATCATGCAATTTATGCTTAGGCATGGAATTCTTCTTAATAAAAGGATGTATAAACACACGATTAGCAAAATCCAATCTATGATTAGCACTTTTAGAAATATTGGATTCCATACTCGTTTTGCATGCAAATTTACTATACATGAAGGCATAATTCTTTTTATCACATTTAGCATGCAAATTCTTTTTAGCATGATTCTTCTCATTATTAGCTCTAAAACCATTTCTAGAAATAGAATCATGTTTACACGAAGAACTTGTGCTTAAGCTATCATTTTTTTAATCAAATTATCACTTTTAAGAACAAGCTCTTCATGTTTCAACTTACTCAAACATATGTCATACAAAAGCAGATCAATCTTAGCATTTATACTATCACATTCTTTCATGAACAAAGTATTTTCTACAACCAATCTATCATTATCAACACTTAAGTTTTCAATATGTAGATTTGCATCATTCAATATAGAAATAAAAATACTATGCTCACTACTCAAAATAACATAATCATGCATCAAAGTATCATGTTTAGCTTTCAAACACTCATGATCACATTAATGCACTATGTTTATATTTCAACACATCGGCATCATAAACTAATGAATTATGATTCTTCTTTAAACATTTATGTTCATTCTTTAGTGAACTAAATTTATCTTGCAATAACTTGTAATGTTTATCTAAATCATTATATTTATCTGCTAACTCATTATCATCATCTGAGTTAGAGATCACCTCTTCTTCTTCTTCTTCTTCTTGTGCCATGAGACACATAACAACACTTTCTTTTATTTGCTCCTCCTCTTTGTCTTTTGGGATTGGATCTATGGAAGCAAATTCCTTAAAATCGTCAAGCATGTGCCACACTTGATTGGCCATAGTTGCTCCTGACACATATCTCACGACATTGTTAGATAAAGATGAAAATAAGATTTTTAATAACTGTTCATTGAGGGTGGCCATGCTTTTCTCTTCAATTGACCACTTAGAGATGAGTGTTGTGGGTTTAAGATATGGTTCTTCCACAAGACTCCATATAAGGATATGATGTAGTACTTCATTCGGTTCTTTCTGACCGTAGGGAGGTTGCCAAACACTAGAGGTATACATGGATCTTCTTCTTAGAGGAAACATGTTGCTTGTTGACGGCATCCAAACACTAAGCTCTGATACCAATTGTTAGGACCTGAATGGCAAGTAGAACACTAGAGGGGGGTGAATAGCGTTTATCAAATAAAACACAAACTCTAAAATTATCTATAATATTCTACCTAAGAATTCAATTAAAGTTACCTAATTGAATCTTAATCAACAACTATATCTTGCAATAATATAAGCATCGGAAATAAAAACAAGTGCAAGATAATAATACAAAGATGTAGAGAAATACAAACCACAATGACAATCGCAAACACAATACGATTTACCCTACTTTAGGCATCACGTGCCCTAACATCCAGCCATATGTCCACTCTGGGACAAATCCACTTTCCTTGAATAGTACACCACGTCCACTTCACTACAACACGTTGGATGGACCAACACGTCTCCAATGATACCAACACAACCACCTCTCCTCTTGAGAGCACTACCTCACACGTGAAGTTACACTTTGAAGCACAAAGATGATTGCGCCTTGAAGATGAAGCACAAAGTGTTTGTTGTGTGGCTAGGAATTTGGGAGTTGCATCAAAACCTATACGCTCTCCCCCAAAACATAAGATGCCTAAAAATTAGAGCTTGGGTATCATTTCTGTAAGGATCATTAGGGTTAGTCAATGGGGTAAACAATATAATTAAATATTAATTTAATTCTATATAAATTAAACTCGGGTATCAACTAGATAGGCAGTAAGCACAAAGATACCCTAAAATGATGGGTTCAAAGAAAATCATCCAATAGGATCCCAAATCTGATTAGAATTTATTTTCCTAATATGCATATACAAGCGATTATAAGATACTTGCAAATTGTCAACAATCTTATCTATATATGCATGTCTATCAATATTTTCCAAATTCTTTGGAACCCAAATCTTACCAAGCAATTTATGCTTAGGCATGGAATTATTTTTAATAAAAGGAAGCATAAAGACATGATTAGCAAAATCCAATCTATGATTAGCACTTTTAGAAATATTGGATTTCACACTCTTTTTGCATGCAAATTTACTATATATGACCGCGTAATATTTTTATCACATTTAGCATGCAAATTCTTTTTAACATGATTCTTCTCATTATTAGCTCTAAAAACAATTCTAGAAATAGAATCATACTTACATGAGGAACTTGTGCTTAAGTTAACATTGATCTTAATTAAATTATCACATTTAAGAACAAGCTCTTCATGTTTCAGCTTACTCAAAGATATATCATTCAAAGCACATCAATCTTAGCATTTATACTATCGCATTCTTTCATGTTTCAACTTACTTAAATATATATATCAGCTAATTGGTGATGCTTAGTGTGAAGCTCCTTAGATACTGACCTCATGATAAGTAGTTAGCTTAAAGGTAGAGGATATAGAGGATATGAATTGGATCAGGTTTCAAGATGTGTTTGTATCAAGACGGAGTGTTGAATTTTGTAATACAAAACACCAAAATACTCAAGATTTTGGCTCATGATTCATTTGGATTTTTAAGGGACTTTTCGCAGATTTTTTGAAGCTCGAAATCACTTGCTTTTGGAAGCCCAGCATAGCGAATTTTCCCTCATTTTGGTAGCCCAGGCGCTCTGCCCACAGGGGCACGACGCATAAAGTTTGGCATGAGCAACACACGGGTGCACGCACACAGTAGTGCACAAGACACACGGTAGCATTGCAACAATGCATGCAAAAGGCGGGATCGCGTGAGCGCGTGCCACGTGGCACGATTGCAACTGTAATGCACAAATCCAATGACTCAAAATGAAGAGGAGGATGGAGTAGATTTGAAGTTGGTTTTTGACTCGGATAAGAATACTATTTTAGGCAGGGTTCGAGTCTGTAGGAAGAGGAGGATGGAGTATATAGAAGCTGGACTCAGATCCGAAACTATTTTAGGCGGGGTTCGAGCCTGATTTGAGGGCTATTTAAGAGTGTTCAGCCAAGGGTTTTATACATGTTCAAGAGCTAATCTATGTGGATTAAATTTACGGTTCATGTAGCATAAACAGAGAGTAAAAGCAGATAGGTTCGAGAGTTGTTTAAGCGCTAAAATTAGTTTTTCTCCCATTGAATTCAAGTGTCACCCATTGTAATCCAATTTGATTGAAGTGATACTGAGCTCTCCAACCGGACATATATCAAAAATTAGGTGGAACAAGTATAAGTCTTGGTGTAAGGTGTATGGTTTTTTGGTTTGCGTTATATTTCTTATATTGTCGATGGTTGCAGGTTTTACGTAAAAATTCCCACTTACTTTGATTATTGATCCATGATTCTTACTTTTCCACAAGTTAATTGTCAATTTGACAAAATATCCACCCATCAAAACGAGTGATGTTAGAACGTCAACAAGTGATATCAGAGCCAACATTAACATGGCCAGCAATTATTTTGCACTTCAAAGAAGTGTCAATCAAGAAGGACGCGGAAAGGATTGTCGAGAAGGAACCTGGAACAAGGATTAATGGTTATGAATCTATGATTGTGGTTGTGAAAATCAGGATTAGATCTTGAATTGGTTCTTCACTTTAGGTAAGAGCAGCTTATATATATGTTGAGGATAATGGGTATCATATGACATATGAGGCGTAGTCTCATATGCGGCCTCCAAAACTCGCACCTTTCATATTTTTCTGTAAGATCAGAATTGTTTATTTTGATCTTCATATTCTAAAACAAACAAAAAATTGACTTCGAATGAACCCAAGGGGGTTTGCTCGTACATCCACACGTTGCAAAAGGTTTATCCATGAAAAATCATTAAATTTGTGATGTGTGGATGAATGTGCAACACCCATCGGGTTCACCACATATTCGGAATTTTGAGGTTTTACAATATATAGATCAAAATGAACGGTTTTAATTCTCCACACACAAAAATAATAATGGAGGTGGGAGTTTTGGATGTGTATATGAGGTTAAGCCTCGTATATCATATGATACCCATTATTCTCATATATACGTTCTCCCACTTCAACATATGTGAACAGAAAGGCGTTCAAAATGCCCGATGAGTGTGTCCAGACAACAGCAGCAGAATGTAGACAAGAAAATTCTCAACACATGCAGCTGAATCATCTGTATGTTTGGATAGTTAAAGATATAGAGTTGACGAAGAGCACACTGTTTTTTTGCATCAAGTATGGATTGCAGAATTGGCCCCCTCCAAACAGCCAGCATTGACTTGTAGCCTAAGGACTGCTTTGTTCATTATCTAGCTGCACTAACCTCCGAACAGCCAGCTTGTGTTGTCTGTCGGAGATAAGTTTATTGCCACCATGTGTGCAGTATTTATTGATTTTGGGTCCATGATTGCATTTTTATTTCAGAGGCTGCCCCCAGAATGATTGGTCAAATTCTGTAAGCAGGAACATGCATGAGACCTGATGAATGTCTGACAATGGCCTTGTGCCAGCATCTAGCATAATTTTCAACAAGGGAACAGTTTTCTTGACGGTAGCTCTCATAATTATAGCAAGTTGTGTGTACTGAGAATGGTGCTCATGGTGAATATATATAACCATTGGCATTTGCATGCACATATTTCATAAATATTCTTTAATGTATTGGTAGAACAAGGGCAATCATAACGAAGAAGCATTAATTATATGAGCACATCCTTCATTTTGCTAGATACCCTTTGCGAATCAAAGCTAATGTCCAAGCTTCCTTGATACTAGGAACGAGAATGGGCATACCCAAAGCTTGGGCTTCCAATTGGTCATGCCACATCCCCATCCATCCTCGTCCCTTCACTAATTCTAGAAAAATTGTGAAGAGATGAGGATGGATGAGGAAGTGGCATGCCCAATTGGAAGCTCAATTGGGCTTTGGGCATTCCCATTCTGATACTTTTTGTGTGTGATTTCTAATATTTTTAGTCTTGCCCATTATACCCATCTGTTAAAATCAAGGATGCATGTGGGTCCTGTCCACCATCAATTTTCCTGACATTTCCTCCCATAGATTTAATATGCAAGAGTTGTAGGCCAGTGCCAGGGAGAAATGGCCAAATGGCACATACATAGGGATAATTTATTTTATATATACTTATCATGTCCCATTCTTAGATACTTTACAACTGAAATACCGGGCAGTATTTAATGGCATTTGCTTACAATATGTTCTGTTTCTTTATTGCATCAAAACTATTTCACAAGATATCAAAATCATGTGGGATGTCACTTCTGTGGGCTAGTGTTGGTTAAAGCTGATCACCTAACCATGTAACAGACAATATATTTATTCCAAGTTTAGTTAGTGACTTGATGCTGGAGGCCAAGTTGATTACAATGCAGTAGGTTGCAAGGTAAGAGAAACAAATTCCCTCTCTCTCCCCACTACTTGTATCAATTATATTTTTGGGGAAATATGTGCGTGGATTAAGGTGCTTAATCTTGCAATGTGCAGGCTTGAATATGATTTCTGCTATATACTCATCATGTGTGAGAAACTCACACTCCCTCATTCCATTATAATACCACATATCTCCAACAAGACAGACCACATAACTCTATGTGCTACTCATAACTAACTGCTTATATTGCAGTATGCTGCAGATTATATAGATAATAGATATCAGACATATATTTTATTTTCAATAGAGTGATAACTCTATTATACATTTGAGGGAGTTTACCACGGCTTTGTCCTGCGTGGCAAAGTCAAGTCAGGCGTGGGAGAACTCCAGCAACAAAAAAAAAACACCAGCCTATTTATTAGCCCATTTATTTATGGGCTTGACACTGGACTTTTAAAAATCCAAAAAAACCAACCGTCAGCACACTTAATTACAGTTTTGCCTTTAGGGCTTTTTTACACTTCAGCCCTCCAATTTTTTTGCACTTTAACCCCTAACTTTTCCCACTTTTACCACAATACAATACATTCACTCACACCCACTCTCCTCTCTTGTAACGACCTGTATTTTTCCAATACATTTAAATTAAGTATTTAAAGAAAATTCAATTTTAATTGTATTTTATAATGGTTTGTTAGGAGTCTTAAACTGATTTCAAAAATTTCCTATAAAAATATTTTGGAGTACCAGACTAGTTATGGAATATTTTGGTAAAATCGAATTTCATCAAATACCTCTGAAAGATCTGATAAAAATTCATTTTCAGATATTGCAGTTTTGGGTCAATGAATTTATTTTCTATACAAACGTCTTCAAAACGTTTTCAAACTTCTGCAGTAACATCCTATCATCATTTGGGGCTTCCCACATTAATTTCGTAATTTTCTGATATCGTTTCAATAGAGAACCCGCAAACCCGCTTTCTAAACGTTTTGGCCAAAAACTAGTATTTCCGTAGCTCAAACCCTGGAACGGTCTTCGTATTCACGATCCTCGCGACGATACGATCCCGTGGGTATGTTTTCGTAATTTTTTGGACACGTTTACTAGTAGGGGCATTTTCGTAATTTTCGCTTTTTGTATTATCACTAATGACTTTCGTTAATGGAGTTTTATCTTCCTAATTACCCACTTAATCATCTAACCTAATCCCGTTACCCACCTAATCTCATCACCTAACCTACCCGCAGCTACCCTCATCCCCAGCTAACCCTCACTCTCTCTCTCTCAGCTAAAGTTCTCTAACCCTATATATTACCCATCTAACCCATACACACAAAAAAACACAGATCTCTCCCTCTCCCACTCTTCGTATTTTTCATTAAACCCAACCCCACAAAGGCCGTTCTCTCTCTCTCTCCACGGCTTCATTCGAAACCCAAAAGGCCGCCCCCTTTCTCTCTCTTCCGTCTCCTCTCCCGCTCTCTCTCCCTCCTCTCTCGTACTCACCCGCCGGAGCTCCGACCACGATGCACCGCTCCCTCCGAGCTCCGCCCAGCGTTCTCGACGTCGCCGTCGCCACACCCCGCCATGCCACCGAGAGGCCCCCCTCCGAGCATCGCCGCAGCAGCAGCCGCCTCCGACGAGGCCTCCAACGAACGCCTCGCCTCGCCGGAGCTCCGCCCTCCCTCCGAGAGCCTCGCTCGCCCGCACCCCGCTTCGCCGTCGCCTCCCCGAGTCGTCACCGTCGCCGTTGTCTCCATCCGCCGCCGCTTCGCCGTCGAAGACGCCGACAGACCCCTCCGCCATGCACGAAGACGACGAGAGCAGCGGGTAAATTCGAATGGCAAACTTGTAAATATGTCAAACAATTCGTATTTTCGTAATTAAATTAATTAATAAATAGGGTATTAGGGTTTTAAATCCATAACTAAAAATATAGGGCCCAGAAAAATGTGAGACTAGCTCTAGAAAATCAGAAATGACATTCTGGACCCAATGGCGCTAGTTTCGTCTCAATCCGACGCTTAATTTTTCCAGAATTAATTTTTAACCCTATAAGTTAAATCCGTTATTTTCGTTCAAAAATCGGTATCTTCTTATTTTTACGTAAACTAATACTTGAGAAAAATATATGTTATATAACTCTCCGATACGGTCATTTTGACACCTCACTTGCGACATTCTGATGTAGATTGCACCCAGAATAAATTGTGGAATAAATACGTCACTAATTGAAAAATAGTTTTAAAAAAATTGTTTTTGATCTTTTAAAAATTCTAAAACCTACTATAAGCTTTAGAAAAATATTCCCTCTTACAGTAAAACTATTTTTAGCATATATAGCATATATAAAAATTTAGAACGCTTTTCATCACCGTCTTAATCAGTTTAAGTCGTTAACAAATTCCGTTAAATAGGTTAGTTAGTTAATAATGTTTTGATAGGTTGATTTGATGTCTTATAATTAGTTAATAACCATGGAACTGATATCGCCAATCTATTGACGCAGAAAAACGTGCATCACGTTACCATCGCCTGGACACTCACACCCACGTCAAGGCAAGTATTTTTAGTAATGAATTACAAATCTGGTCGTTCCAACTTAGTGCTAAATCTGATGTACTTGTCAATTTCTGGTAGCCCATTTAACGTGTTCTCAATTTTGTTGCTTTCTAATTTAAATGGACTAGTCATATCAATGTTGATCATTTGGAACAATTTTCCACATGCTTGTAACTAAATTGGACTGCTTTTACAGTTTTACTATCTGCATGTTAACAAGATAAATCAATTGGGAAAAACGAGTATGTTACAAACACACATGTGATAACCATCGATTACAGATGGGGTGAAACCATCGAATACAGATGGAGTGAAACCATACATCGACTACAGATGTAATGGAACTTAGTCAGTGAACAGACATACACAAAGAGCCGTGTTGGCTACTCCCGTCAGGTCATGTGTGACTAGTCTGGCTCGTGCTTCAGTATGGTCACATATGACTAGTCTGGCTCGTGTTCCAGTAAACGGCGGAACACTTTGGGGTGGGGTTGGTCCATTGCAGTAGGGTTTGTGAGTGTGTCTCGAACATGACTACGGCCCCTCCGGTGGAGGCAGCCATTGTGTTGGAGCGTCACGGTAAAACCACCGGTGATAAGGTGTATCGAGAACATTTCACCTACCCAGGCATGGACTTATCACGTGCACAAACAATCAAATACTCAACATACAACTGTTTTACTTTACTTATAACTTCTTTACTTTTAACTGCAAAAATATCCATGCATGCTCATACTTTACTTTTCTGCACTTATTATTCATAACTGTGTACTAACGCTCTTTTGTCCTCTTATAGTTGTTCCTCGTTTCATTACTTTAAATATCTTGCCGAGCTTATCGCTGACATATATTTCAATGTTTTATGAAATATATGTTAGGTTTAGAGACAGAGTACCTTGAGGACCCTACTTTTGAGGATCCCATCTTAGAGGTGAACACCACTGATCAGATTTACGAAGACATTGAGATCCTCCCCGCGGAAGGCTAAAGCGGAACGTTTATATTTCAGTTTATTATTTGTATTGTTATTTTTAGGTGTGTTTGCTTTCAGCAGATTGTACGGCCATGCTAGGCCTTAACTGTTTGTGTATTTGCTTTGGACGCTGGTAATGTAATGTAATAAATATTTGTGCTGTTTCTGAGAAACTCGCGTGCAGGGACCTGCCTTCGCTAATTAAACGCTTAGTGTGCTTAAGTCAAAGAAGAGAGAAAAAAAATAATCACCCCTTCTTTGCTTTAAGCACATGCGGACCCGCTCGCGTCCTCGCCCCCAAGTATACTGGGAAGCGGGGCGTGACATCTCTCCTTTGCACATGGTCGTGGGTCCCACACTCTGTGATGTTTTTTTGGATGCATGTGCACTATGTTCACGGGTTATTTCTAGTAAACCATTAAATTAGACATTTTCTAGTTGTATGTATAGATCGTCACTGACCACCACAAATTGTGATGCATCTTACTACCCTGTCCAAACATCGGCATACCTCACCCACCATGCTTGCGACTCTCCAAGCATTGCATTGATGTGAGGAGAAATATGATGCATTCAGAGAAGTCACAATATACCAACTCTTATGTATTATGCATTCAGATATGTCACAATCCCAAATCTCCAACAATAGGTAATCATTAGCAGAAGTCTTAAGTTCTAGATTTTCAAAAAGAAATCTACGGTATTGTTCAAACTAGCTTTTACTTTTTAAACATGATGAGTTGTTCTCGTGTGCATTATTCACAGGGATAAAATAAAGATATATAATATATTTCTCAAAAAGAAAAAAGAGAGAGTTGTACATCTCATGTAGCATCTCAAGCTATTACATTTCTAGGCTATCTTCTTTATGGAACAATTTCTATAGTTTTTCTCGCACACAGTTCTACACAGTCGAATAGAAAGGCGGATTTCTGTGGGGCCTTCATTTTAACAGAGCATCACCATCAGATGTTGATATACTTAACATCGTGAAGCCATCATGAATGGAGGTATTATCACACACAACATGTTGTACAAAGATAGAAAGAATGAATGTAATCACAGCGATACCGTGCGGAGAACTGACCAGCCAAGAGGCCAGAGTAACTTTGCAACACGATCTCATCAGTTCTTCATCTCCATAATCTGCTCCTCCTCAATTGTTTGATTTGCTTCTCCAGCATTATTACTGCACGAAAACATTCATATATTTAGATGTAAATCATACGAGTACTCGATCGAAACATATATTTTTTTTGATACATCGGGCATCAGGAATCAAACTCTCGATCTCTCACAAGGGAGTGATGGGAATACCACTGAGCTAAGAAGCTCGGGTCTCGATAGAAGCATTTACATCTGCATACATGCGTTTATTGGAATTCATGCATTCAACAAATGAAACTGAAAGGCATTTGCAGTATGATTACCCTCAAGTTGATAATAATGGAAGAATAGGAAACTTTGCCCCGATCCCCTCATAGTCTTGTGCATTTGGTTCTAGAATAAAAGTGGGGGCAGTTATGCCACTACACACAGTACTAGACTATCTCCTCTCGTTTAGTATTCTGGAGGAGACTGATCAGAAAGGCAAAACAGCATGATGGATGAGCACAAAGTCAGGCACCTGACGCACCGCCAAGTGCAAATGGCAGCATTTTGTTGTCTGTTCGTTTGAAGAGACAACATCTGCATGTGATGATTATAGAAAAGAGAGAGCGTGACATTATGGAATGATCGGGCGATTAGCCAACAGCACAATGCATGCCGACTTGTATGGTCAAAAATAACAGAAATGGTTAACACGACACACGAGAAAGTACAAGCAAAAAAATAAATAAACTAATTTTAAAACGGGGTATTAGTATGTCCTTGGATATAGTTTAATTTATAGGAAATGAAAATTGCATCTAATAAAATTGGGTAATGCAGTGAGAAGCATGTCACTGCAAGCGTACTTAGAAATAGAAATTATGTTTTTATTTATTTAATAGTAATTCACATGCTCATGGGGCACGGGCCCTACCACACACCCCTTTAGATGTCACATCCACCCACATACAAACATAAATTCACTCATGTCATAAATTTCAATACACATAATAATTATCTCTTCATGTTATAAATTTACCCAAACATACACTGTAACACCCCGCTCCCCGGGTGCCGTCATATTTGTACAAGTGTGTGCAAGTCCCGCAGGTGCCAATGAAAACAAGAAAAACAAGCAGAAAGGAAATAAAGATACGCATGTATTAACTCCACATTATGATACAAAATTTAAATACAAGGGAACAAAAGTACAACTCACCACACACTCCAAGACTAACCCAAAAGTACAAGAAGGTAAACACTGAGAACACACACACACTCAAACAGTGCTCAAGGCCAGGTGTCCTAAATCGGTAACTCCGACTCCAACACATCCAGATAGTCATGTGCGTCAGCTAGTGGAACAACAGAAGTTGTACCATAGCTCAGAGAAGTAGACAATATGTAGACAAACGACTACATGATAATAATAATGGTACACAAAAAGGAAACATAAGCAACAGTTATAATGACATTGTACAGAAATGAAACATGTTATAATTATTTGAAGTTCTCAACTACTGTAAGGTGGTAGCGGTTAAACAGAACCACTCCTAAGTCATGACTTATAAAGAAGAGCACGGTGTACAACCCGAAGACCCTCTTGGACCGCAGAAGTGCTACCCCCCAAGTCGAGTCCAAAGAAGAAAGAACTGTAACACTGTGATAGTGACTCATGACCCATAGAATGGACACCTCCCAGACATGGGCCAAAAGACAGGCTCCAGTCGCTTCAGCACTCCCTCAATCATAAGTTTCCCCAAAACCCAGTGAGTCAAGCTGAATTAATTAATTAGCAGTTTTAGTGTCGTTATGTAGTCTCAGTTTAATATTATTTAAACTACATAGTCAGGTGAGTCCACTGCCATACATGTAATAGTAACATGTCATGTCAAGAGCCAACCTCAAATCCACCAGTCATTCAGTATAAATATTATCACAAATAACAACCCATGGACTACATAATTTAATCACAATATTAAACTTTCTAGCACTAGCATGACATAACAATAAAACTGGCATGTGATAAAGTAAAGCAGAGACATTTCCATTTCAAGATATTCTAAAGTGAACTGATATCAAAAATACCCAATTGTTCCATGCAACGAACCAAAAAACGAAGGAAACATAATAATTGCTCCATAAAGAAAAATCCGAAAGTCAAACTTATAAAGGCTCTAAAGGTTCTAGGTCATTGGGATCAGATTTGGGGTATTTACATCACATGGTGTGGGGGAACCTATACCTACGGCAAAATCCACGGGGTTTCTATTTAGGAACAAGGGGCTAACGACCAAGACAGATGGGAACGGGGCTCATATCCCACACTGAAACCCAAAACAACAAACAAAGGGTTCAACCGAACCCAAACAAGTCACAAAAAAAGCCAGCCACAACCAACAATCAGTGAGGAACCCCAAAACAGCAAGCAAGGGGAACCATCGAACCCAACTCAATAAAGGAAGGGACAGACTACAAGCAAGGGGAGCCACCGAACCCCAAATCAGCAAGCAAGGGACAAAACGAACCCAACCATAGCCCCATGCAAGAACCCCAGGACCACACTACAAGTAGGCGAGGGAACCAACCCCACTAGATAATCGTAGGGAACCAAACCCTACGTCACTCTCCCAAATCATCCTCTCCTGTTGTAAAAATCCAATTTTTCTCACAAACCCCCAACGATTTCAACTCAGATTACGCATGCAAGAAATCAAAAGAAAACTGAAACGTAAGGAGTGATAAAGTCTACCACAGTTCGTCAAAAACCAAAGAAACCGAAGAACAAAATCCACATCAAATCCAATCAAGAAATCAGCGCAGATCCAAAGAAATCGTCGCAAAATCAAGCCTTAAAAGCCGTAGAAATCAAGCAGCAGCTTTGAAGAAATATAGATATATACTTACAGAGCATGTAACCAAGAGGATGAGGGGGAGAGGGGCATTAAATAGCAACCGAAGCAACCTAGAGGACGCGCGTCCTCTCAGACAGGGGCGACAGCCTCAGAGAGGATCAGCGAATCCACATGTCGCCGCAGAGAGGACGGAGGGGGGCTCAGCAGTTGCCGACGAGAACAAAGGACGGAGAGGCGTCGAAAGCCCCCTACCGAGGGCCCCACGGTGATGCGAGAGAGAGAAAAAAAGATGTGATTGCCAAGCCTAGCGGGCTTTCGTCGAGCGAAAATGAGGGGGAGAGACAGCGGGGAACGAAACGAAGCCTCCAGGTGGGCTTCGTCGAAATGGGCCAGCGCCGGAAAAATAAGAGAGGGAGTGTAAAATAATGGACCCTTATATTCTACCCACCTTACAAAAAATTCCGTCATCGGAATTACAACTAAGATACATCAAACAGATAGGGATAACACTCCCTCATCTCATCTCTCTCCCAATTAGATTCTCCAGGTGAGTCTTTATGCCACATCACTTTCACCGGGTAGACCGTCTTGTTCCTGAGAACCTTCTGCTGCCAATCGATGATCCTCTCAGGCTGCTGCTCATATGACAAATCTGGCTGCACCGTGATCTCTGAATGATCAACTACGTGCATTGGATCACACACGTACTTCCGTAGCTGGGATATATGGAACACATTATGCATCTCTTCGAGAGATGGAGACAATGCAAGTCTTTACGCCATTTCTCCCACTCATTCTAGCACATCGAAAGGCCTAATGTACTGTGCGCTGAGATTCCCTCTCCAACCAAACCGAATCATTCCTCTGTTAGGAGAGTTTTTCAAGAAGACATGATGGCTTGGCTGAAACTCCAGATGTCGCCGCTTCGAATCCGCCCAATGATTGTATTTGTTCTGCATCAGTTATAGCTTCTCTCTGATAGTTCGCACCACGCTAACTGCCTCCACAATCATCTCAGGTCTAATCAGCTCTCGATCACCAACATCGTCCCAGTTCAGTGGTGATCGGCACTTTCTCCTGTACAGTAATGCAAACGGTGCCAACCCAATGCTGGCCTGATAGATGTATGCAAACTCAACAAGGTGTAGGTGATTTTTTCACGACCCCTTGAAGTCTAGCATACAAGCACGCAGCATGTCTTCTAAAATTTGAATCGTGCGCTTCGATTGCCCGTTTGTCTAAGGATGATACGCCGTGCTGAAACTCAAATGTGTGCCCAAGCGTCCTTGCAAACTCTTCCAGAAGTAAGACGTAAACCGAGTATCCATGTCTGAAACAATGTTGAGAGGAACCCCGAGCAGTCTCACAACTTCATCCATGTACTTTTTGGCAAGTGTCTCCGTCGACTGGCCTACCCTGAAAGGTACAATTGTCGCTCTAGCTACAGTAGCCACAAGTAGCAGTCATAAGAAGTAGCAAGAAGAAGGAAGAAAACGCAGTAATACCAAAAGCAGTGGAGCAACAATAAAGGCAAAAGAAGCAAGGCAACACTAGCGGTGTGAAGTAAAACAGCGAAAAAAGCAATTAGAGTAAATCTAATATATCAATTTTTCAATTAATTATTTAAAAAATGTAAATGCATATTGAAGATTACTTGAAGAAGAAGATGGAAACCCTCGTCAATCTACACATCGATACAGCATCACGGTGGGAGATTGTTACTGACCTCTCCCACTTTATTTATCACCTCTTACTTTTGTGGCATCATAGAGTCAAGGCAAAATGATCAATCAATTTGGAAACAGACTTATATAACCAGGATTGAACTAAGTTAAAATAGCAAATAATAAATGGGCCATATTTGGCAATATCGTGAAAATCGGCCGATATAAGCACAAAATGATATGATTGTTTCTTTTTCTAGTCATATCGTATCTCCTAGGACACTAACGATTATCTGTTGATATATCAGTCTTATATCAACCAATATTTAAAACAATGCTTACAAGAACATGTTATGAAAAGAAAGAAGTGTTATAAACTTGAAAATTATGGTTTATAATCAAGACATTTGAAAGGCATTCAACACGTGTTCGAAGAGTGTCCAAGAAGTGTTGGTGTCCAATATGGGTGTTGGCGTGTTTGACACTGATACGGCTTCATAATAGAAGTGTCCATGCTACATAGGTTGCAAGCAATATAAATGTTGAAAGGCACCTTGAGAAAATTGAGACTAAGCCTATCCTTGGGTATGACACGGTCACAAGCAGAAACCGGCAAGGAAAATAAAGGGAAAGAATGCATCTTTTCTAATTTCTCTACCTTCGGATGGCTACCTTCGGAATATACAGAATGTCATCATATCTAAAAAATTTGTAGCTCAAATGTGGAAGTTAGTTTCACTGTTCTTCCTTTCAACAAGCAAACATGAAAAGAGTTCCTTAAATAATCCTGATATTTGGGTGAGAAGTTGATAGCAAGTACCAAGCTCCACGCATGAACTTCCTAGAGGATCACCCATCCTAATACTGCTTCCGTCTGTACATGATTACAGAAGTTTTTCCCCACTGTTCCATCAAAATTGCTAACTACAGTTAATTATTGAGTTCATGGGACCTATTATACATCAAACACTTTACCTGCCCATATTAGGGGTGTGAGAATCTGATGCGGACCCAAGCCCGCACCCACTTGAGGCCGGCGGCCACTTAGGGGGGACCCACCCCCCTTTAGTCACTTACGTGCGCCGTAGGAGGCGCGGTAGCACGTAGGAGGGTTAGTTAGGGGTATTCTAGTCATTTTAGACTAGATTAGTAATTCCCCACTTTTCTATAAATTAGGGCTAGCCGTCTTTATTTTATTTGATGCTTATTTTGTGAAGAACAATTGTAGGCGTCATTTGTGATGGTGTTTAGGCTTTGTTCCGTGCATTCAAAGCTAGGAGAGCGAGTCTCCTCTCGAAAGAGGCTCATCTATCAACTATTTTCATCGTTCTTCGCAATTTAAGATCCAAAAATTCCACATTTTTATATTTTTTCCTCTTTAAATTCTGAAATTAATTGATACGAAACCCTAATTCGTATCAAATTGGTATCAGAGCGTTGAGATCCAATGGCGACGAGCACGAGGTCAAAGGCGGATGGCGTGGATGAGAAGGTACAAGGGCTTCGGGAAGAATTCAACCGGGAGATCGAGGGGTTGAAGAAAACCCTAGGGGAATCCCTCAAAGACCATGCGCATTCACAGGAGGACATCCAAGTCGAACTTCGGGCGATGAGGAGGGATGCCGCGCAAGCGGAACGCGACATCTAAGGGCTAAAGGAGGCAACTTTAGATCTGAAAGAGACAACTTCAGATCTGAAAATTTTGAGGGAGGCTACATCGTCAATTCCGGAGATAAGGGCTATGCTCCAAGCCCTCACGATGGAGAGGGGAAGAGATCGGGGCAAGGGGATTCAAGGGGGAGAAAACCAAGGAGATTCTACCCTTGAATCGGCAATTTGGGAGCAACCGGAGGGGATGACGGCTACGGCAACATTTTTGGGGGCGAAACGCAGCCCCCCAAAACCCTAGGAGGGCCGGCCATCAGGAAACAGGGCCGGCAGGCCCTCCTGGGCCTGCGGATGACCCGGCAGGCCCCTCAGGGCCTGCGGCCACTGCAGCAGGCCCCTCAGGGCCTGCGGGAAGTACAGCAGGCCCTATTGGGCCTGCGCAGCACGCGACAGGCCCAACTGGGCCTGCCGCTGCTGCGGCAGGGCCCAGTGGGCCTGCCGCAGCAGCTGCAGGCCCGGACGGGCCTGCTGCGGCATCGGCAGGCCCATTCAGGCCTGCCGCTACCCCAGCAGCCCCGATCCGGCCTGCAGCCCAGTTCTGGGGGCCCGCCGAGGTGCAGGCGGCCCCCTGGGGGCCCGCGTCGACGCCAACTACTTTCCGAGGGCCCCCGGTAGCGCAGACAGGCCCATGGGGGCCAGATGGAGGCGGATGGGCCCGTGACACGATGATTGGGGCTCCAGCAGCCCAATTTTGGAGACCAGAGGCTCACCCACAGGTACCGAGACCACAGGTGGACCCCAGACAGGCATTTGATGGCTTTCCGGAGCGGGGACAGGGCCCGGGGGGCTACTTCGGAGGACGGACAGCGCCGGTACAGCAGCCCAGAGGAGCCGGAGGACCCATGATGGCGCGACAGCAGGAGTTTCCGGGGTATCATTACCAGCCCGAGGCGTGGGAGCGACCCGGGTGGCCTGAGGAGCTGTACGGGGCTGACAGAGGAGGACCCGTTGAGGCATTCGGCGGAGGATTCGGCCGTGGGGGAGACCGCGGTAGAGATGGGGGTCCACAGGGAGACATTAATGCAGACCGCCGCCTCATGAAGCTGAAGATGCCAATTTTTGACGGCACAGACCCGGACGGATGGATCTACCGGGCGGAGCGGTACTTCCAGGTGATGAGACTGACGGAGGAGGAGGTCCTGAGAGCCATAGGGATCTACTTCGAGGGGAAGGCGTTGGCATGGTACAGGTGGAAGGTGGCACGGACACCCTTTCGCACTTGGGAGGAGCTCTCCGCACTGATACTAGACCGGTTCCAGGATACCCTGGGAGGAGATTTCTACGAGCAGTTATCTGCTTTGAGGCAGGAGGGGATGGTCAGGGATTATGTGGAGAGATTCGAGATGTTAAACAGTAGGGTGAAGGGGGTGACTGACGAGGTGATGATCGGGAATTTCATGAGGGGGTTGAAGCCCTCTATCCGAGCAGAGCTGAGGATGCAGAGTCCAGGGACATTGGAGGATGTCCTTCGCCTGGCCCACAAGGCGGAGGAGAAGCATGCGGAAGAGAGGAGGATACGGGGAGCTTGGGGGACCCAGGGGACCCGCCCCACCCCCGCAGCGGCAGCACCGAGAGCACCCACAGCCGCGCCAGAGGCTAGGGCAGAGAGTCGACCTGCGACCCTGGGGCGACGGATGACAGAGGCGGAGGTGAGGGAGAAGCGTGCCAAGGGGTTGTGCTTCCGTTGCGACGAGAAGTTCACCCCTGGACATCGATGTGCTAGTCGCCTGCTTCAGATCACTATGGTACCGGACGAAGAGGGGTACGGAGGTGATGAGGAGTTCGAGGTGGAGCAGGAGATACCAGTGGAGGAGGAGAAGTCTCACCTAGACTTCGCTGAGGTGTCCCTAAACTCTGTGGTGGGGTTCACTCCGAACCACATCATGAAGTTGACGGGGCAGCTAGGGGACACGGCGGTGACGGTGTTGATCGACAGTGGGGCCACCCACAATTTCATCTCCAGCCGGATAATGGAGAGACATGGGCTGCAGTTGAGCACGCAGGAGAAGTTTACCGTGCTGCTGGGGACAGGGAAGATGGAGGAGAGCAAGGGGCTCTGCAAGGGTCTGTGCCTGACCTTGCAGAGAGTACAGATCATGGAGGATTTCCTACCCCTTGAGTTGGGCAATGTTGACATCATCCTGGGCGTGCAGTGGCTGAAGAAGCTAGGGGATATGCGGGTGAACTGGAAGCGACTCAGGATGGAGTTCGAGGAAGGGGAGCGGACAGTGGTGCTCACTGGGGACCCGACCCTATGCTTATCGATGGTGGCCTTCAAGGCCATCACTCGAGCCTTACGGAGAGAGGGGGAGGGGTACTTGGTGGAGTGCCGTTTAGCAGGGGCAGAGCAGGAGCCGCAGGCAGGGGCTCCAGAGGAGGTGGAGCAGGTGTTGGGACAGTACCAGGAGGTCTTCCAGGACCCACAGGGGCTACCACCAGAGAGGGGGCACGAGCATGCGATAGTCCTGAGGGATGGCGCAGCACAAGTGAGTGTGCGCCCTTACCGCTACCCTCACGTGCAGAAGGATGAGATAGAGCGGATGGTCGGTGAGATGCTACAGGCGGGGGTGATACAGCCCAGCGTTAGCCCGTTCTCGAGCCCAGTCCTGTTGGTAAAGAAGGACGGGAGTTGGCGCTTCTGCGTAGATTACCGCGCATTGAACAAGGAGACAGTGGCTGACAGGTTCCCTATCCCGGTCATAGATGAGATGCTAGATGAGCTGCATGGAGCAGTAGTGTTCTCCAAGATTGACTTGAAGGCGGGATATCACCAGATACTGATGAGACCCGAGGATGTGCCGAAGACAGCGTTTCGTACCCACGAGGGCCACTATGAGTTTCGCGTCATGCCGTTTGGCTTGACGAATGCTCCTTCTACATTCCAGGCGTTGATGAACGACGTCTTCTGGCCGTTCCTGAGGAGGTTTATACTCGTCTTCTTCGACGACATTCTGGTCTACAGCAAGACTATGGGGGAGCACGTGGGCCATCTGGAGGTGGTGTTCCGAGAGTTACTGAGGCATCAGCTGTATGCCAACCGAAAGAAGTGCAGCTTCGGTCAGAGGCAGATAGAGTACTTGGGACACGTGGTGTCGGCCGCCGGGGTAGCAGCAGACCGGGCGAAGATAGAGGCGATGTTAGACTGGCCGGTACCCACTACTCTGAGGGCACTACGGGGATTTCTCGGGCTGACGGGTTATTACCGTAAATTTGTGAGGGGATACAGCACCATTGCCGGACCATTGACAGATCAGCTGAAGAAGGATGGGTTCCAATGGGGAGAGGCAGCGGCCAAGGCCTTTGAGGCCTTGAAGGAGGCGATGACCACGGCACCAGTCTTGGCGTTGCCTGACTTCGGTATCACGTTCGTGGTGGAGACTGATGCGTCAGGAGTCGGATTGGGGGCGGTCCTTATGCATCTAGGGAGGCCGATAACCTACTTCAGCCAGGTGCTTTCGGCTAGAGCACGGCTGAAGTCTGTTTACGAGAGGGAGCTGATGGCTATTGTGTTGGCGATCCAGAAGTGGCGACCGTATCTGATGGGCAGGGAGTTCGTGGTCAGGACCGACCAGCGCAGTTTGAAGTATCTGTTGGAGCAGAGGTTGGTGACAGAGGAGCACCAGCGCTGGCTATCCAAGCTGGTAGGGTACAGGTTCGTCATTGAGTACAGGCCGGGGCTGGAAAATAAGGCGGCAGACGCCTTATCACGCAGAGAGGAGGGGGTGCACTTGAGAGCACTCTCGTTGCCGATATGGATAGATGGTGAGCCCATGTTGCAGGAGGCCGAGGCCGATCCGGAGTTGAGACTGGTTCGTGAGCAGCTGCAGGGAGGCGGGGAGGCGCCGCAGGGTTACTCACTAGAGGGGCGGAGACTATTATACCAGGGGCGGTTAGTATTGCCGCGGACGTCCACCTTCATACCCGCCTTATTTCAGGAGTTCCACAGTTCGGTGGTGGGGGACATTCTGGGGTGAAGCAGACATATATGAGAATGTCCCGGGAGGTTTACTGGCCTGGTATGAGGAGAGCGATAGCACATTTGGTTGCTGCTTGTGACGTGTGCCAGCGTCACAAGTACATGGCCATGGCACCAGCCGGACTTTTGCAGCCCTTAGCACTCCCTGAGCGGGTCTGGGAGGAGGTGACGATGGATTTCATAGACGGGCTACCCAGGTCGGAGGGGTATTCCGTGATTTTTGTTGTGGTGGATAGGCTGAGCAAGTACGCCCATTTTATACCGCTGAAACATCCGTACACGGCTGTTTCAGTGGCCGCAGCCTTCACCAGAGAGGTCATACGGTTACATGGGATCCCAGCCTCCATCGTCACAGACAGAGATCAGGTTTTCCTGAGTGGGTTTTGGCGGGAGATATTTCGTGTCCAGGGTACCGTGCTGAAGAGGAGTACCGCATATCACCCTCAGACCGACGGGCAGACGGAGGTAGTAAACCGCAGCATCGAGACATATTTGCGGTGCTTCGCGTCGGAGACACCTCTGTAATGCCCTACCAGCTACTGCACAAGTACTAGAGAGTGGGGTGAATAGTACTTTAAAATAATAAGGCGTATTATTCCAAATTAAATTGCACACAACTACCAAGTCAATTTGCGGAAGCTTAAATTGAATGACAACAATGAAATTAACAATGCTAACAAATGATGTTAATGGGTTCGGATCCACCCAAGTCTCCCCGACTTGTTCCCGGAAATCCTACGTCCCAACCACCCGGATCCCTTCCGGATACTTGAGTTAGAAACCCTAACTCAAGATTTCCACTATGAATATCTTGTGAAAAACCTTCACAAGATCAAATCATACATGCAATGGCAAAGTGAATCCCACAACCCGGGATCACAAACTTCTCTCACAACCGAGAGAGCCAATAAGCAATATAAAAGAGTTTAGATGAAATAAATACTCTTACCACAAAATCCTATACCTTGAGTTTTTCTTACCCAATAGGTGGGATGAAGGATTTGAGGAAGATGAAGTTACCAAACCCTAGCACCAAGGAAATGAGCAGCAATGGGTGCCTAGGGAAGATTTGGAAACTTGAATCAAGCAATAGCTTGAAGAGCTCACCAAGAACAAGCTTCTCTCTAGATCTAGAAATGAGAGAGAATGGGTTTCTTGTGAGGAAGAGAGCTTTAGATTTGAGGGAGAATAGCTATCTCTTTAGAACTCAATGAATCTCTTAATGGCAGCTCTATTGAAGATAGAAATGACCTAGGTTCGTATTTATAGGAACCCAAAAACACAAGTTAGGTCAATCTCCAACGGAAAGAAATCTGTGAGAATTAGTCGGTCAAAGAACACTCACTGACCGACTAGTTCATCAACTAGTCGGTCAGTCACAAAGCATGGACCGACTAAGAGCAGATCTGAGAAGAGATAGAATTTCAGACCTAGAAAACTAGTCGGTCCAAGAACACTGTCTGACCGACTAGTTTCACAACTAGTCGGTCATCCAATGAACGTAGACCGACTAAGAGGCAAAACAACATAGTCTGAAGGCAAGTTGACTTAGTCGGTCCAAGAACAAAAGTTGACCGACTAGATTGTCAACTAGTCGGTCATCAAACGTTCTTAGACCGACTAACGGTAAACAGTAGCTTAGGAGAATTTTAGAGTGAACAGTAAGTCTCAACTAGTCGGTCAAAGAAGCATCACTGACCGACTAGTTCACAAACTAGTCGGTCGGTGAGTCAAAGTAGACCGACTAACTGTAAACAGTAAAGTCCAAGAATTTAAGGAATCAAACTAGTCGGTCCAAGAACAGTTGCCGACCGACTAGATCACCATCTAGTCGGTCAGTACTTGTTCTTGTACCAACTAACATGCACAACAAAGTCCGAATCGAAGCGCGACGCTTCGAGGAAGTTAGAATGAACTTGTGCAAGGATCCTAGAGCTACGAAATGAGCGTTATGAAGATATAGACGTAAGATATACTCAAGGCTTAACATTCTATCAATCGAATCTAAAAGACTATAAATAAAACCTTAATAAACGGTCTTCGATAGCTTCGATTGAATCTTCATATTTTCCAAAGCGTCGCAAGAGCTTCAACGAAGCTTTAGGCATGAATATGAGCTTTGGAAAGTGTTGAGATGTCGCTTTGAATGTTCACGTGAAATTGGCGACGATCTCCAATACTGCGCTCACAAATTGTTAGTTCATGAATTATTTATGTTTGCTCATCATCCAAAACCAAATCCGGGGAGTCCAATATTCAACATTCTCCCCCTTTTTGGTGATGACAAACCAACATAAATAATAATCAAAGATAATAATTCAAATGTAAAATACTTACTCCCCCTGCATTGATGACACGTTAATTCCAAAATGAATATAAATGAATTGCATCAAGCAGACGAGTAAGATAAATAAAATGAATTGATTTTTGAAATATCGGATTTTGAAAATCCTTATATGTATCTTAACTCCCCCTGAATCTAACATATCAAACTAGATTCTTGGAAATTGAGTTAAATTTTCATTTGCGCTATTTTATTATCATTATCTCTCCCCCTTTGGCATTATCCCAAAAATGGGGGGCATACAACGACAACAATTAGGAAATGTAAAATCCAACATCGGGAGTCGTAGACAAAGGCAATGGATCAACTTGACACCAAGGGAAAAATTGTGGAAATCAAAACAAGGTGTGCCAAATTTTCCATTATCAAAAAAAAATCAAAATCATCAAAAAAACTCCAAATCATTATTCATTTCTTGAATAAAGAAACATACTCTTCAATATTCAATATTCTTGGTTAATTTTGTGCATGGAAAACAATTCTATAAAATTACAGAATTTAAATCCATTTAACCAACTTTTTATGCGTCGAGCGACGAAATCACATTTCAAATATATTCAGCGAATATTAAAATTTGCACGACGAATAAAAGACAAAGTGAACGATGATGAACATATATATATATATAGACAACATGAGTACATCCAAAAAGATATCACATCGAATATATGAGGTACATCATATGAAGTGAGACACATCATCTATATAAACAACAAAAAGTACATCATCATCATCAACATCATCATATCATAAAATCCAACACCGACAACCAGAAAGCACAAAAAAAATACATCAAAGCATCTCTCAACCCCATCCTAACCCAAAACACTCTCACTAGAATATATCATCCAAAGCGTATATGGAGAGTCCTCGGAACAACGATCACGAGGAGGAGGCTGGATCTGCAGCGTCCGTTGGTCCAGTCGACGGAGTGGACTCAGGATCTACAGGGAGTAGAGGTGTCTCAACAGATGGAATCGTCGGGGCAGGAGTCGAGATCTCAGGAACAGGCTCTACAGCAGCATGGGTCTCGACAGCAGATGTGTCAGCAGGAATATCAGCAGGCTCAGCAACAGGGTCTACAGCAGGCTCAGAAGACAGAAGGGCTGAAGCAGAAGGCTCTGGAACACCGGAAGTGGTGCCAACTCCAGGAGCAGAAGTGGAAGTACCAGCAGCAGCAGCAGCAGCAGTGGCCTCATCGCCGCGGGCAAAAGAAGTAGCAAGCTCGTCAAGCTCCTCATCGTCCATCTCCTCGGCCTCAGACACCGAAGGAGGAAGCTCAATCCCCATCATACGAGCCATACGGCAGACTACCTCCTCAGTACGAGCCAAACGGGAGTCGTGCTGACGAAGTAGGCGTACGACATCGTCCAAAGTAGCAGGGGAAGACGAGGCTGCAGCAGCTGACGGAGTAGACTGGGAAGCAGATGCGGTAGACCTCTGCACGTGACGAAGAGCCGCTAGAGATTTCTTCACGGCCGTCGCGTTCAGAGGCGTACCCAAAGGACGCTCATCGTCAGGAGGGAGGGGAACTCGAAAATGACGGAATACGAGAGTCAACAAGCAAGGGTATGGAATGTGCGCAGACTTATTGGTCTTGCGTATACACTCGAAAGAATCCATCTTATCGAGTATCACGCGAGCCCAATTTATCTCGCACCCCAAGAAAAGAGCGTATATGAGCTTCAAAAACGGCTGAGAGGGGAGTGAAGAGGATCCATACTTAGGGAGGAGACACGACTTCAAAATCAGGTTAAGAACCCACGCATTCGGCTTAAAAGATTTCGATGGAACACCAATGAATGCGGAGGGGATAACCTGGAAAATCTCTGAAAGAATAGACTGATCCAAGGAAGAAATGTCGTCTACGGAAATGTCCGAAGGAAGGAGACCACACGACGCACAACCAAGGATCTCCCCCAAGATTTCTGCCGTGAGAACTATAGGAGTTCCCAAGACAGTCGTCTCAATGGAGTGACTGGCGTCGTACTGGCCTCGAATACGGTTGGCATAGAACAATTTCACGAGGCGAGGGTACGGTTTGGGATTGGCCTTAGGGTCGTATCGGAGATAATCTAGAAGGCCACTATAAGACAGAAGATCAGCAAGGCCGAGAAAATCAGAGAACTAAACGTAATGCTCCATCAACAGTGGACAGTGTTCTATACGGTTGTACGCGGCGAGACACTGAGGGTCATCGCGGCACAACGATATGTCTACACCGCCAACTGGCATAGGAGCTTTACCCTTGGCCTTACGGGTCTTCGGAGGTGGGGTAGGTTCCTTAGTAGGCTCATCCTCTGGGATAAAATCAGTATCGGAATCGGGAGGAGTAGCCGGAGTGTGAAGAATAGGCTTTTTGGTCTTGGATTTACGGGGTTTAACTACGGCAGTCCTAGGCTTCTTAAGAGGGGGCGACGATGGAGAGCCTTGGGTAGACTTGGCACGACGCTTAGGTTTCGGGGGATTCCTAGGGTCCGAAGGTTGTTCTACGGTCATAGGAGAGGCCCCGGAAGAGGCGATCGGAATGCGAGTCTTAGCCATAGCACTACGAGCACAAACAATCGAAGACTAGGTCACTAACAGCCTAGAGATCACTAGCTAACAACCCTAGAGATCAAGAAAATTCGAAAATCACAAGCCCTAGGTTAGAAATTGAAACCCTAGGATCTAGAGCTTGAAAACAAGGAGAGACAACCCTAGAATAGGAAATCGACCTAGGAGATGGAGGGAGATACCTAGGGGGTGGAGTCGACGGCGGCGGACGGCGGCGATCGACGGAGAAACGGCCGGAAGACGAAGGGTTTCGAGTTGAGGGTTTGGGGTTTTCGGGCTAGAGCAAAAGAGAAGACCGACTAAATGAGAATTTAGTCGGACGAGATCGAGTATAAGTCGGTTGGAAGACGAAAAGACTCAACTGCCCTAACCCACTTAGTCGGTCACAGTTCAAGCACTGACCGACTAGATTACGATCTAGTCGGTCGGTCAATGAGCTTGAACCGACTAAGTCGAAACAGTAGCTCAGAGTGATTTTTAGGGCTGGATTTAGTCGGTCGCAGTATACTTACTGACCGACTAGTTTTCAATCTAGTCGGTCGGAAAGTGTACTATGACCGACTAACGAAAGAAAATGATAGGAGATGGATATTTGCTTGATCTAGTCGGTCTGAGTTCATTTGCTGACCGACTAGATGAGCATCTAGTCGGTTGACAAGTGAACTGAAACCGACTAGAAGAGTCCAAAAATAGAAATTTGATTTCTCTTCACAAACCACTTGGATGAAACATCCTAACTCACTCATTAGTCATCTAAATTACCCCATAAAACGTCGAAATCTTAAATACGACATTGAAATACGAATTCGATCATAAATTCAAATAAATCACATAAAATTCCCAAAAATTCAATTAATCTAGCATGAATGAAATATCGCGAAATATATTAGCATGCAAGATGATTGAATTTAAATATGAATCCTATATCTCGGATTCACCCATAATCCCCAATTCTCGACGCAACCGCACAAAGGAGTCCTCCTTTAGGGGTTTCGTGAAAATATCGGCGATTTGCTTTTGGGTTTCAACGTACACTAAAATGATGTCCTTTTTAGCAACATGATCATCTAAGAAATGGTGTCGGACATCTATGTGTTTCGATCGGGAATGGTGCACCGGATTCTTTGAAAGACAAATAGCACTTTGGTTATCCACCATGATAGGGCTAGTATCACAATGAATACCAAAATCCTTCAATGTGTGTCTCATCCAAAGAACCTGGGCACACGCGGCACCGGCGGCAATATATTCCGCCTCGGTGGTTGAAAGTGATACCGAATTTTGCTTCTTGGAAAACCAAGAGACAAGAGAATTTCCTAGAAAATGGCAAGTGCCACTAGTACTTTTCCTGTCGGATTTGCATCCCGCATAATCAGCGTCACTATATGAGACTAACTCATATGTGCTAGATCTCGGATAAAGTAATCCAAAATCTAATGTGTAACTTAGATAGCGAAAAATACGCTTTACCGCTACTAAGTGAGACTCCTTAGGTTGAGACTGATAACGAGCACATATACATACGGCAAACATAATATCGGGCCTACTTGCGGTAAGATAAAGCAAACTACCTATCATACCTCGATATAGACGAATGTCTACATCCTTACCGCCCGTATCCTTGTCAAGATGCGTAGTCGTGCTCATTGGAGTCTTTTTCCCGGAGGCATTCTCCATTCCAAATCGCTTTAGCAACTCCACCGTGTACTTCGTTTGGTGGATGAAGATTGCATCGTTCATTTGGCGAATTTGGAGACCTAAGAAATATTTGAGTTCGCCCATGTGGCTCATCTCAAATTGTTCCTTCATCACATTAGAAAACTCTTCGCAAAGAGCGAAGTTAGTAGCACCGAAAATGATATCATCAACATAAATTTGAACTAATAAAATATCATTATTCGCATGCTTAATAAAAAGTGTTGAATCGGCTTCGCCCATTTTAAAATTCAAATCCAAAAGAAAATTCTTTAGGCGATCATACCAAGCTCGAGGAGCTTGTCTCAAACCATAAAGAGCTTTCTTTAGTTTAAAAACGTGATTTGGAAATTTTTCATTTACGAAGCCCGGAGGTTGAGAAACGTAAACTTCCTCAACGACATCTCCGTTTAAAAATGCACTTTTAACATCCATTTGAAATAATTTAAAATTCTTATGGCATGCAAAAGACAAAAGTAATCTAATTGATTCTAATCTAGCTACCGGAGCGAAAGATTCTTCGAAATCGATACCTTCCTCTTGACGATAGCCTTGAGCTACTAACCGAGCTTTGTTCCGGACGACGACTTGGTTTTCGTCGGTTTTGTTCTTGAAGATCCACTTTGTCCCTATGACGGTGTGGTTCTTCGATGGCAATGGAACAAGCTCCCAAACTTCATTCCTCTCGAATTGAATGAGCTCCTCCTCCATGGCTAAGATCCAAGCGCTATCTTCGCATGCTTCATTAATATTCTTTGGCTCTATCGATGAGGCAAAGGCACAATTTGCGAAGTGGTGAACTTGGGATCTCGTCTTGACACTATCATAGATATTGCCAATGACTTGCTCATGGGGATGGTCACGAACCGAATGAAGCCGTTTGGGAATACCTTGATCACTTGGAACATTCTCAACAACTTCATTAGTTGGGTTAGTCTCAATAGAATCAATAGAATCATTAGACTTAGAATTATCAAACGAATCACATAAAACATCCATAGAATCATTATCATTTGAAATTCTAGTTGGAACAAATCCTTCATTAAATGAGACATGAAGCGATTCCTCGATCGTTGAGGTTCGTTTGTTGAATATCCGGTAGGCTTTGCTACGCGTAGAATATCCAACAAAAATCCCCTCATCGGATCTCGGATCGAATTTGTCCAAACTACCATATGTGTTCTTAATAAAACATTTCGAACCAAAAACACGAAAATGTTTAACTTGAGGCAACCTACCAAACAACAATTCATAACAAGTTTGTTTAGTGCCGGGCCTCAAAAGTATTCTATTAAACACATAACAAGCGGTGTGTACCGCTTCCGCCCAAAATTGATGGCCAAGTTGGCTATCATCAAGCATAGTGCGAGCACACTCCACTAGCGTCCTATTCTTTCTCTCAACTACACCATTTAGAGGAGGTGCACGAGGGAAAGAGAAGGTGTGAGTAATACCAACTTCATCACAAAATGTCTCAAAAGACTCATTCTCAAATTCACCTCCATGATCACTACGAATAGTGACAATGGTGGTTCCTAAGAGATTTTGTACTTTCTTAACAAAAATTGTGAAGTTTTCAAAAGCTTCATTTTTATTACACAATGAAAATACCCAAGTAAATCTTGAATAGTCATCTACGATGACAAGTCCATACCTTGCATTTCCTAAGGAAGCTACTCTAGTTGGCCCAAATAAATCTAGATGTAATAGCTCTAGTGGCCTTTTAGTAGAGATGCTTTTCTTAGGTTTAAATGAAGATTTAGGAAGCTTGCCGCGTTGACAACAATCACAAAAACTTTTCTTTTCAAAAACAAGCTTCGGAAAACCTTTAATAGAATTCAATTTTGAAAGCTTATATAGTGTTCCAAAGTTCACATGTCCAAAGCGTCGATGCCATAAGTGTTGTTCACTTGTGTTGGCAACGAGACATTGTTCATATGACTTAGGAAGATCCAAAATATAAATGTCTTTACGACGAGTTCCGGAAAATAATAATTTTTCATTATCCTTTCTTAAAATATGACACAATCCTTTCGCAAAGCTAACTTTGTAACCTTTGTCACAAAGTTGACTTATTGAAATAAGATTATGATTTAAACCACTAACAAGATAAACATCACTAATTAATGGTTTAGAAGGGTTACCGACTTTACCAACACCTATGATGGTTCCGCTCTCGTTGCCTCCAAATACGACGCGGTTTCCATTCGCAATGGGAACCACTCCTGAGAGCAAACGAGCGTCACCCGTCATGTGTTTAGAGCACCCGCTATCGAGTATCCAATTCCCTTTGGAGCTAAATTTAAATTTGATGCTCCTTTTCTTTTTCTTTTCCTTGAGTACCTAAAGATAGA
The DNA here is from genome assembly GCA_030789695.1 of Scilla litardierei. NCBI lineage: Eukaryota > Viridiplantae > Streptophyta > Magnoliopsida > Asparagales > Asparagaceae > Scilla > Scilla litardierei. The sequence continues at coordinate 93,895,724 of CM061140.1, read as the reverse complement.
CACTTTCATATCATGGTACCCAAGGTCATTGGGTCCAAGGGATTAGACCTTTGGAAGCCAAGTCCAAGTGGACTTAGACTTCCCCACATAATTCTTACTATGCACAACATCCGAAAAATAAGCATTCATGTACATTTGTTTTTCGTCCATGCTTGTGTCCTTTGGGCTCCAAATAGTGAAAATTTTGGGAGCCATCATCCTATTGGGTGCATGCATGCTACGTTGATTTCTACGTGATGCATGTTGTGGATAGGCATACTGGACATGATGGAATGGTGCACGACGAGAATTATTCATATGATGAGGTGTGTGTACATATGCATGTGTGGGAACACGTGCGTGAGGGTGTCTCACTTGGTGTGCACGTGCCCGAGAATGTGTTGCATAAAAATCATCATATGTGTGAGCCGGTGGAGTAGGACGTGTGTTCCTACGTGGCATGTTATTAGTGTACATGTAGGCATGCCCCTTCTTTGGAGGTCCACCCAAAGTGGGTTTCTTTCCGAAAGAGGGTGTGGACGAGGTGGAAGCACCATTGGTAGATGAACTACCAATAGAGTGTTTGCTCCCACTCGTTGAGGCTTCGGAAGTTGGCCTAACAAAAGTAGTGACCGACTTGGATGAATTTCCCATCATATACCCCAAGCCAATGTGGTGTTTGGCCGGAAGTAAATCTTTTAGGATATTATCCAAATGGCCCTTACCCTTGTTGAATTTGTTGATTCGGCCCAATGTGTCCTCATATTTCTCTTTGAGAGAACGCAAAGAAGTATCCAAAGCGGATATTTGCGATGTGAGCACATAAACACGAGATTTAAGATTCTCGTTCTCAATACTCAAAGTCGAGTTTTGAGAAGTTAAATCCGCTATCTCATGTTCTTCCGCATCCTCAATGCTAACATGTTCGAGTTTAGATTTGAGATTCGCAATCTCATTTCTTAACTCTTCAACAACGGTGTCGTTGTTGGTGATGATATTCTTAGGCGATGTTTGAATGCTAGCTAGGTCATCTTTTACCTTAGTATATCTATTTACTAACTTAGTGTATTTTGACCAAAGTTGAGAGTTAGCATTTCTAAGATCATCCATCGTTACCTCATCGCTTTCGTCATTACTATCATCGGAAGAGGAGGATCCTTGATCGTTCTCCTCTCTTGCCATGAAGCACATATGTGCTTGCTCCACTTTCTCATCATCCGACTCTCCGCTTGAGGAATCCTCGGAGTCGGTGAATGTTGCTCCGACAAGTCCTTTCTTGTACCCCTTTTTGTATTTCTTGGACTTATCGAATTTTGGCGCCTTCCACTTCTCCTTTTGTTTGTTGAGAGGACACTCCGCTTTCATGTGTCCTGGCTTATTGCACTTGAAACACAAAGGAGAGGAAGAGGCGTTAGAAGAACCAAATTTACCTTTGGTCTTGAAGTTACCTTTCCGGAAGAAACGGTTGAACTTCTTGGCCATGAGTGCCATGGACTCCAAGTCCAACTCGTTTTCCGAGTCTTCATCATCGGAAGATGTGGATGAAGCCGCCTTGAATGCAATCGCCTTTTTCTTAGGCGCATCTAGGTTCAAATATGACTTCATCTTTTCTTGTAGCTTCACCTTGCTATCTTTGCGTACCTCGTATGACATCAAAGTACACATTAGTTGAACTACGGTATATTTGTTCATGTCATTACCTTCCTCGATGGCGAAGGTACGTTTTTCCCAAGAAGAGGGAAGTCCTTCAATAAGCTTTAAGCACTTCTCCTTTTGAGTGTAGATCTTGCCGAGGGCCTCTAACTCGTTTATTATGTCAACGAAGCGAGCGTAATATTCTTTCATCTTCTCGCCCTGTTGCATATGAAACATTTCGTAATCTTTGGTTACGACAACGAGTTTAGAGTCTCTTACCCGACTCGTCCCTTCATGTAGTATGAGGAGAGAGTTCCAAATTTGATATGCACTCTTACATGTGCATATCTTATTGAAGTCCTCGGGCTCCAATGCGCATTGCAAGGCGTTCATTGCCTTGGCATTGCTTACCTCCGCGGCGACCTCCGCGGTAGTCCATTTCTCAAAATCTTCTTCTTCGGGCTCGTTGTACTCCTTCATTGTAGTCCTCCATAAAGATGCACTTCGGAGGAAGGTTTCCATCCGACATTTCCAGTACCCGTAGTTGGTACCGTTGAAGAATGGAGGCCTTGTAGAGGAATGTCCTTCCATCACCGATGACGCTCCTTCACGGTTCCTGAAGGTGTCGTAGTTGGAAGGTGGAGGCACGGTCTTGTTGTCGTTGGCAGACATAGCTGAGTATCTGGCTCCGATACCAAATGTAATGCCCTACCAGCTACTGCACAAGTACTAGAGGGTGGGGTGAATAGTACTTTAAAATAATAAGGCGTATTATTCCAAATTAAATTGCACACAACTACCAAGTCAATTTGCGGAAGCTTAAATTGAATGACAACAATGAAATTAACAATGCTAACAAATGATGTTAATGGGTTCGGATCCACCCAAGTCTCCCCGACTTATTCCCGGTGATCCTACGTCCCAACCACCCGGATCTCTTCCGGATACTTGAGTTAGAAACCCTAACTCAAGATTTCCACTATGAATATCTTGTGAAAAACATTCACAAGATCAAATCATACATGCAATGGCAAAGTGAATCCCACAACCCGGGATCACAAACTTCTCTCACAACCGAGAGAGCCAATAAGCAATATAAAAGAGTTTAGATGAAATAAATACTCTTACCACAAAATCCTATACCTTGAGTTTTTCTTACCCAATAGGTGGAATGAAGGATTTGAGGAAGATGAAGTTACCAAACCCTAGCACCAAGGAAATGAGCAGCAATGGGTGCCTAGGGAAGATTTGGAAACTTGAATCAAGCAATAGCTTGAAGAGCTCACCAAGAACAAGCTTCTCTCTAGATCTAGAAATGAGAGAGAATGGGTTTCTTGTGAGGAAGAGAGCTTTAGATTTGAGGGAGAATAGCTATCTCTTTAGAACTCAATGAATCTCTTAATGGCAGCTCTATTGAAGATAGAAATGACCTAGGTTCGTATTTATAGGAACCCAAAAACACAAGTTAGGTCAATCTCCAACGGAAAGAAATCTGTGAGAATTAGTCGGTCAAAGAACACTCACTGACCGACTAGTTCATCAACTAGTCGGTCAGTCACAAAGCATGGACCGACTAAGAGCAGATCTGAGAAGAGATAGAATTTCAGACCTAGAAAACTAGTCGGTCCAAGAACACTGTCTGACCGACTAGTTTCACAACTAGTCGGTCATCCAATGAACGTAGACCGACTAAGAGGCAAAACAACATAGTCTGAAGGCAAGTTGACTTAGTCGGTCCAAGAACAAAAGTTGACCGACTAGATTGTCAACTAGTCGGTCATCAAACGTTCTTAGACCGACTAACGGTAAACAGTAGCTTAGGAGAATTTTAGAGTGAACAGTAAGTCTCAACTAGTCGGTCAAAGAAGCATCACTGACCGACTAGTTCACAAACTAGTCGGTCGGTGAGTCAAAGTAGACCGACTAACTGTAAACAGTAAAGTCCAAGAATTTAAGGAATCAAACTAGTCGGTCCAAGAACAGTTGCCGACCGACTAGATCACCATCTAGTCGGTCAGTACTTGTTCTTGTACCAACTAACATGCACAACAAAGTCCGAATCGAAGCGCGACGCTTCGAGGAAGTTAGAATGAACTTGTGCAAGGATCCTAGAGCTACGAAATGAGCGTTATGAAGATATAGACGTAAGATATACTCAAGGCTTAACATTCTATCAATCGAATCTAAAAGACTATAAATAAAACCTTAATAAACGGTCTTCGATAGCTTCGATTGAATCTTCATATTTTCCAAAGCGTCGCAAGAGCTTCAACGAAGCTTTAGGCATGAATATGAGCTTTGGAAAGTGTTGAGATGTCGCTTTGAATGTTCACGTGAAATTGGCGACGATCTCCAATACTGCGCTCACAAATTGTTAGTTCATGAATTATTTATGTTTGCTCATCATCCAAAACCAAATCCGGGGAGTCCAATATTCAACAACCTCGACAGTGGTATCGGTGGTTAGCCTGGGCGGAGTATTGGTACAATACTTCGTACCATTCAGCAGCAGGTACGACCCCCTTTCGGGTATTATATGGCAGGGATCCACCAGAGCTACTGCGATTCGGGGAACGACAGACACCAGTCTCCCAGGTAGAGGACTATATGAGGGAGCGGGAGAGCATTATGGAGGAGCTGAAGAAGCATTTGCTGCGAGCTCAGCAGGTGATGAAGGCTAGGGCGGATGGGCATCGGCGGGATATGCACTTCCAGGAGGGTGATATGGTCTATCTGAAGCTGAGGCCTTACCGACAAAGATCGCTAGCGAGGAGGAGGAACGAGAAGCTTTCAGCGAGATTCTATGGGCCTTTTGAGATTGCGGCCAAGATTGGCCAGGTGGCTTACAGGTTGAGGTTGCCATCGACTGCGACGATACACCCGGTTTTTCATGTATCGCAGCTTCGGCGAGCCATCGGGGAGCATACGGTGTCCTCTACCCTACCGCCTACACTTACTGAGGAGATGGAGGTGATGCTGGAGCCACTGGAGGTTCGAGCTGTTCGACAGGGACCGCGTGGGCAGAGGGAGGTGCTGATACACTGGGCGGGGCTACCAGACTGCGATGCGACATGGGAGGCCTATCGAGTGATCCATGAGCAGTTTCCCCACTTCCACCTTGAGGACAAGGTGGCTCTTTTAGGGGGGGTATTGATGCGGACCCAAGCCCGCACCCACTTGAGGCCGGCGGCCACTTAGGGGGGACCCACCCCCCTTTAGTCACTTACGTGCGCCGTAGGAGGCGTGGTAGCACGTAGGAGGGTTAGTTAGGGGTATTCTAGTCATTTTAGACTAGATTAGTAATTCCCCACTTTTCTATAAATTAGGGCTAGCCGTCTTTATTTTATTTGATGCTTATTTTGTGAAGAACAATTGTAGGCGTCATTTGTGAGGGTGTTTAGGCTTTGTTCCGTGCATTCAAAGCTAGGAGAGCGAGTCTCCTCTCGAAAGAGGCTCATCTATCAACTATTTTCATCGTTCTTCGCAATTTAAGATCCAAAAATTCCACCTTTTTATATTTTTTCCTCTTTAAATTCTGAAATTAATTGATACGAAACCCTAGTTCGTATCAGAATCAGAACCTCTTCTTATAGTTTGTAACCCATTAATACCCATACATTACAGTGCTTCAAGGGTAAGAGAAGATAAGGTAGGGTGAACAGAATTTCATGGAAAAATGCTATAAAACTGGTTTGTCATTTTTCCATAGAACTCAATTTTTCTTATTGGCCAGTAATCAGCAAACTACCCAGAATATGTAAACGGACAATTTTTTCATTTAGTCTAAATTTTAAAAAATATTTTAAAAAACGACCAACTTAAAAACTAATTACAAAAACCGACCAAGTTTGGTCCAGCTCAGCGCGCACGCGTGTGGGAGGCAGCTTTACGCTTGGCCGTGGTTTGAAACCGCGGCCAAAATGCAATTTGGTCGTGGTTTGAAACCGCGGCCAAAACGCAATTTGGCCGACGCATAATAGAGACTCATGCATCACAAATTGCTAGCTATGCTCATGTTCACTGGCTACCACGTCAGCAGCTCTATTATGCGTTTTGGCTGTGGTTTGAAACCACGGCCAAATTGCGTTTTGGCAGTGGTTTCAAACAGCGGCAAAGCATAAAGCTGCTCCCGCGCGCGCGCTGAACTGGACCAAACTTGGTTTTGACAAATAGTTTTTAAGTTGATCGTTTTTTAAAATATTTTTTTAAAGAGTTTTTAGCATATTTGTCCCTTAAATCTTACGTATTTTGATATTCGTCCCTCAAATCTTCATATTTGCCCTCAAGTCCCTCAAAAGTTAGTATTTAACCTTAATAGTCCCTCTCACTAACTATCTGTTAAAATCTTAACGGAAATGGGAATATTCCGTTAGTATTTAACCTTAATTTACCCTCAAGTCCCTCAAAAGTTAGTATTTAACCTTAATAGTCCCTTAAATTTTGAACGTTAACCTTAATAGTCCTTTAATTTAACGGAATATTCTCATTTCCGTTAAGATTTTAACAGATAGTTAGTGAGAGGGACTATTAAGGTTAAATACTAACTTTTGAGTGACTTGAGGGCAAATATGAAGATTTAAGGGACGGATATCAAAATACGCAAGATTTAAGGGACGGATATGCTAAAAAACATTTTTAAAAATAAGCCTAAATGAAAGAATCGTTCTATGTAAAATGGAGTTCGACATAAGTTGACGAGGATGTAGGTTTCATTTGTTAGGAGAAAGATCTCACAAAAAACAAAAGCTTACGAAGACCTTCCATCGAGCAAAAATCCAAGCTCTCCTTTCACACCACAACCTCTTGTAAAATGAAGATTTAAACTTCACGTACTATAAACAACACCTGGAAAGTATAAACAAGATTTTCCTCTTGTAGAAAAAGAAAGTTCCATTTGCTTTCCTTTTGCTTAAATTATCTCGCCACCAAACAGACATTTACGAAAAAGAAAAGAATACCTGTTAACCACTTTCGAAAGTATTATAACAAACAGCAGAGGAGAGTGAAGCATGATAGTGTGCAAATTCTGTTGACTTAAGTCTGTAAATAAGAATGATATGCATGGAGGACGGGAATAGAATGAATACTGAAAACCACGAAGACAAATTGCAGAAGAAAATTCTTGAGATATCCTTTAAAATAAGTAAAATAAGATGAAATGGAGGATTCGTTACAAGGTTGTTTCTTAGCCTGACCTCGTATAGGGACTCAGAAACAAGAGACCATCAGTTGTTCTTCTTCTGTGTTTTGCTCTTGTCAACTGACTGTATTGTTTCTTCAAATGATTTCTGCATAGATAAAGATCGGTCATCCATACGGGCAAAATCTCATTCCATTAGTAGTACCCAGCACCAAAATAAATGCATATGAATTTATTTTTACTACAACAGTCATCCAACCACCAAAAGTTCCATGGAGGTCAGAGGAGGCATTTGTCCAGGAACGGCCTTCAATGGAGCAATTGTTCATAAAGGGGAAAGTACAAAAGCAAAGAGATGGACCTACAGGTATAGTGAATCATAGGCATTAAGGCATGCTGTGCAAGCCTCGTGAATTTTGTACTATTTATATTAGTTTAAATATATTTTATGTATAAAAATAAACTATAGAAAAATTAAGAGCTTATGTAGCTATAAACCTTCATATTGACGAAAGTTTGAGATGAGGATTTTTCTTTATGTAATGGTGACGCAAAACGGAAGTGTGAAAGTATGTGGTGGGGGGTTTGGGGAGGAAGAAAAGTAAAGATGTCTACTTTTCGGGTCTTGCACCCCGAAAATCTAAAGATCACGGACTTGCATGCCTTGCACGTGGAGATTTTTCGGAACTCTCGCCCATGCAACCAAACACAATATCGCACATCAATAGAAAAGATTTAATTTTAATTAAAAAACACCAAAATTTTTATTGTTCATTCATCTATATATAACAAATAAGTTTATGGTCTTTATATACATTTACAATTTATCTTTCAAAACTCACATCCAATATGTGATAAAAATTCTAAAATAACTAAAACACTCAAAATAAATAAAAGACTCAAACGGACTCAAACTATATCCTAAATAAAATAACCAAAAAATTCAAAATAATTGAATACTTAGTGAACTCAAACTCTATCTTTATTAAAATCTAAAATAAAAAGATTCTATTTAAATTTCAAATTGAATCTCTATCACATGGCACGTGATAGCATGCAAAGCATGGCCACTAAGCTCCTTCAAAAGATGATATAAGGATGCGGCTAAAGAACATATGGAAGCAATCTAAGAACAGTGTAGCAATTAGAGCTTTCTTGTATAATCTATTAAAAATTTCTAATAATAAAAACAAATATAATGGTGAATGTATGTGCATCATATGAACATAATTATTGGGAAAAATAAAAATCGTTGATGTAACATCGTTTTGTCAATAAAGCAAATAAAAATACACCTTTTCCTCTAGAAAGATGGAAGAGAAAGTTTTGAAAAAAAAATTACACATGAGTTAGCAATAACATTAGCCAAATACGTCATCCAAATACCATGGATGGATGTTGATACGTCTAGGGATTTTTGTAGAGATAAAAAAAGGATTTTTATGAGTAGGAAAGGTAAAATGGGATTTTTATAATTAAACGCATATTTGAAAGCAATCTACACTAGCTACAATAATCGATCTAGAGCTAAATTAATTTAAAGATGAAAGATAATCACTCACAAAATATTCTAGGGCTAAGAAAAATAACTCACATGCAAATTCGTCGATAATCTCCTAGGACCGGCCGGCCCTTGCTTTCGGGGGAATTAGTGAATTGTTCAATTACGAAACAACCCCCTACGTAGTCAAGAAACTACAAGTTTGCTCCTGGGCTCGTAGTGTACCCGAGCCGCCTTCTCCTTTGGTAGACCCGCACCTCTGTGGAATCCAGTGCACGCGCCTCCACCTCCCCGCCCACGCCGCATCATTACTCCCCCCAAAAGTGCCACCTTGTCCTCAAGGTGAAATTCTAGAAATTGGTCTCGTATCACCTCACGGGACTCCCATGTAGCATCATAGTCCGGCAATCCCCGCCATCTGATTAGCACTTCTTGTCTCCCTTCTGCGTTCTGCCCCCGGTCAGCTCCTGTGGCTCCAGCAACACCTCCATGTCATCCGTCAGAGTGGGAGGGAGAGTAGTGAGAGAGTGTGGTCCCTAATTGCTCGCCGTAACTGCGACACATGGAATACTGGGTGGATGGTGGATGTAGCAAGTAACTTCAGGAGATACACCACCTTTCCGATCTGAGCAGTAACCTCAAATGGCCCGTAGTAGCGGGCCGCCAGCTTCTCGTTGTTCCTATGGGCCAGTGTCTTCTGTCTGTAGGGTCGTAGCTTGAGGTATAACCGATCCCCTACGGCAAATTGTACATCTCTCCTATGTCCATCGGCCTTAGTTTTCATAATTTGCTGGGCCCGCAGTGCCTTTTCAGCTCCTCCAAATGTCTGTCCCGCTCCTCTAAATACTCCTCAACCTGTGAAACTAGAGTGGTACCCCTACTGTAATGGATCAACTGGGGTGGATCCCGTCCATACAAAATGCGAAACTGGGTGTTCTGTGCCGCCGAGTGGTATGACGTGTTATACCAATATTCAGCCCATGCTAACCACTTGGCCCACTGCTTTGGTGAATCTGAAGCAAAACACCTCAAGTAAGTCTCCACACTCTTATTCACCACCTCGGTCTGTCCATCAATCTGTGGATGGTAGGCTATACTCCTTAACTTAGTCACTTGTACCTTGAACAGCTCCTGCCAAAAACTACTCATGAATACTTTATCTCGATCTGAAACTATGGAAGCAAGAAAACAATGTAAGCGGACCATCTCCCTCATAAAAGCTATAGCTACAGTTATCGCGGTATAGGAATGTCTCAACGGCACGAAGTGTGCATAGTTGCTGAGGCGGTCTACCACTACTAGTATGGAATTGTAGCCCTCAGACCTTGGTAGCCCATCGATGAAATCCATGTTGATGTCCTCCCACACCCTCTCCGGAAGGGCCAGTGGCTATAGAAGCCATGCTGGAGCCATTCCTAAATACTTGTGACGCTGCCAGACGTCAAACTCTGCTACCATTTTAGCGATGCCTCGTTTCATGCCTGGCCAGTAAAGCTCCTTAGACATCCTCCTATATGTCTGATGTATCCCTGAATGCCCCCCTATGGAGCTACCGTGGAACTCCTGAAATATCATCGAAATATGTGTGAACCCTCGAGGTATCACCAGTCTCCCCTAGTAAAGCAATCATTGTCCGCTCATGGTGTAACCTGGAAACTCTGATGAGCCCTGCTGCAGTGCCTCCCGTATCTGTGTCAACCCCACGTCGGCCTCAATCTCTCTGCTCAACGCCTCCCAGTCTAGTTGGACCGGCACAGAGATGGCATCCACCTCTGCCGACTCCTCTCTGCGGGACAACGCATCCGCTGCCTTGTTCTCCAACCCTGGCATGTACTATATCTCAAAGGTGTAATGGACCAGTTTGAAGAGCCATTTTTGATGTTGTTCGGTGACCATGCGCTGCTCCAATAAATATTTCAAACTCCTCTGGTCTGTCCTCACAATAAATCTCCACCCCAGTAAATAAGGTCGCCACTTTTGAATGGAGAGCACAATCACCATCAATTCCCACTCATATACTGATTTCAGCCTGGCTCATGCTGACAGAGTCTGACTAAAATACGCTACTGGCCTCCTGTCATGCATCAGCACTGCCTCCAACCCATGGCCTGAAGCATCTGTCTCTATCACAAAAGGCATGCTGAAATCTGGTAGCGCTAACACTGGCACGGTCGCCATCGCCTGTTTCAGGGCCTCAAATGCCCTGGTGGCCTCCTTGCCCCACTAAAAACGTCCTTATTCAACTGCTCGGTCAATGGCCATGCTATCGAGCTGTATCCCTGCACAAATTTCTGTAATATCCAGTGAGGCCCAAGAAGCCCCTCAGGCCCCGTAGTGTGGTCGGTAGCGGCCAATCTAACATCGCTGCAATTTTCCCCGGTCCGTCGCCACCCCTCTGATGAGACAATGTGCCCCCAAATACTCTACATGTGTCTGTCCGAAAAGGCATTTCTTTCTATTGGCACAGAGCTGATACTCATGTAACTCGTGCAAAACTGCATGTAAATGCCACACATGCTCCTCCACACTGCGACTGTATATGAGTATGTCGTCGAAAAATACCAGGACAAATCTCCGTAAGTAAGGTCGAAACACCTTGTTCATCAAGGCCTGGAATATCGCCGGAGCACTCGTTAAACCGAACGGCATGATGAGGAACTTATAATGCCCCTCATGAGTCCGGAAGACGGTCTTGGGCACGTCGGCCGCCCTCATCCAAATCTGGTGATATCCTGACTTAAGGTCGATTTTAGAGAATACTGCTGCTCCATGGAGCTCGTCAAGGAGCTCGTCAATAACCGGAATGGGGAACTTGTCAGGCACCGTTTCTTGTTCAAGGCTCTGTAGTCCACACAGAATCTCCAACTGCCATCTTTCTTTTTCACCAGCAGGACCGGGCTCGAAAACGAACTCACACTTGGTTGGATCACCCCTGCATGTAACATGTCTCCCACCAACCTCTCGATCTCATCATTCTGCACCTAGGGGTATCTATAAGGCCGCACACCGATGGGAGACACGCCCTCCCGCAACACAATGGCGTGCTCATGGTCTCTAGGTGGTGGCAATCCATGCAGTGTCTGGAAGACATCCTCATACTGGCTCAAAAGTTGCTCTATCTCCAGTGCAACCAAATGTGCCTGATCCACACTCTGCTCCCCTACTGTCACTACCTGCAACTCTACCAGGTAACCCCCTCCGGCCGTGTGGATTGCTCGCGTCATGGCCATATAGGACACTAAAGAACGGTATAAGCTAGGGTCTCCCTGTAATACCATTGTCCTCCATCCGTCCTGGTACTCCAATCTGAGCAGCTTCCAGTTAGTTTTGGTTTCCCACAAAGTCTGCAGCCATTTCATTCCCAGGATGACGTCTGTGCTCCCTAACTCTAGAGGAAGAAAATCTGTAATAATCTGCACTCCATGTACTCTAACGATCACGCCGCGACAAACCATGCTGCTGTGTGTCACCTGTCCTGTGCCCAGTACTACTCCGTATCTCCCGGTGTCGCTCTCCCACAAACCTGCTGGAGATAAAATTATGGGTGTTCCCACTATCGACCACCACCACCACATCCTGTCCGCCCACCTGTCCCACCAATTTCATGGTGTGGTTCGGCGTGAACACCATCACAGAATTGAGGGATACCTCTGTCAGGTCCAAGTGCTGGTGCTCCTGCTCCTCCTCGTCCTCTCCTGCCTCCAGTACGACCACATCATTCTCCTCATCCTCATCCTTCACTATCAATATCTGGAGGGTCCGACCCCTACAGCGATGCCCTGGAGTAAATTTCTCATCACATTTAAAGCACAGTCCTTTGGCCTGCTTGTCTCGAATCTCCACCTCAGTCTTCATCCATATCTGCCCTCCTGGCCGTGGCTCCGGCCTCCCATCCATATTGTCTGTTGTAACTGTTGTAGCTCACTAGGTAGTGGCCGCTCTCAGTCCACTTTCTAGAGCCTGCCCTCGAAAAGCGATACCTCTCCATGACACACGGGCTCTCCTCTCAGTCTCCTGATGGTCTTCCACCATCCTCGCTGATGTCATCATCCCGCATAGATCTGCAGGTCTCAGCTGTCTCAGTCTGGATCTAATCTTGGGCTTCAACCCCTTCATGAAACACCCCTCCAGAGACTCTCCTGACACTCCTCCAACTCGACTACAAAGCGACTCGAACTTCTTAATATACTCCCTGACGTTCCCCTCCTGCTTCAGTGCATACTGTCGCTCGTAATCTCCCCCAGCCTGTACCTCGTCAAAACGCTCCAACAGGAGGGTGGTGAACTCATCTCACATACGAAAAGGCCTCTACTGTTGTGTCCACCTAAACCATCCCAGAGCCTCTCACTCCAAGCAAACTCCTACCGCTCGTAGTAGTCCTCCCCCAGAACCACTGACACCTCAAAATATCTCTCCACTCGGTACAGCCAATCATACGGGTCTCCTCCCTCAGAAATGGGCATATTCAGCTTCCTCAACCGACTCTCCCCAGCAAATCCTCCTCTCCTGCGGCTGCTCCTGGCGTCTCGGCTGGAACATAGGTGGTCTATCAGGAATATACCTCGCGGCTGTCATCATCTCGCGTAGATACGGCCTCCTTTCACTATTGCATGTTGCAACTGTCGTAGCTCCCTAGGTAGTGGCCGCTCTATGTCCACCTGCTGGAGCATGCTCTCGAAAAGCGATACCTCTCCATGACCCACGGGCTCTCCTTTCAGTCTCATGATGGTCCTCCATCATCCTCGCTGATGTCATCATCTCGCGTAGATCTGCAAGTCTCAGCTGTCTCAGTCCGGATTTAATCGTGGGATTCAACTCCTTTATGAAACACCCCTCCAGAGACTCTCCTGACACTCATCGAACTCGGCTACAAAGCGATTCGAACTTCTTAATATACTCCCTGACGCTCCCCTTCTGCTTCAGTGCATACAGTCGCTCGTAAGCTTCCCCAGCCTGTACCTCGCCAAAACGCTCCAACAGGAGGGTGGTAAACTCCTCCCACGTACGAAAAGGCCTCTGCTGCTATGTCCACCTGAACCATCCCAGAGCCTCTCCCTCCAAGCAGACTCCTACCGCTCGTAGCCAGTCCTTCTCCGGAACCACCAACACCTCAAAGTATCTCTCCACTTGGTACAGCCAATCATCCGGGTCTCCTCCCTAAAAATGGCCATCTTCAGCTTCCTCAACCGACTCTCCCCAGCAAACCCTCCTCTCTCATGCGGCTGCTCGTGACGTCTCGGCTGAAACATAGGTGGTCTGTCAGGAATATACCCGACGGCTGGATCCAGTGCGCCTCCATCTATACCATCCCACTGCCAATCTCCCCGCTCATCTTCGTGTGGATATCCATAGTCCCTATGGTGTCCCCCGAGGTGCCCTGAAATCCTCTCCAATCTCCTGTGACCCCCAAAGGGTAGGGGCTGAGTCGACGGGCCTCCCAAGTGTTGTGGCCCTCCATGCTGCTCTCTGCTGCTGAAATCCTTCCCAGGGCCCCATCTGTGGCTGAAAGGATGGCGTCTGAACTGGTCGAGCCCCAAACTGGGTCCACTGATGTGTTGGAGTAGGCGGCGGGGGCTGTCGAGCCCCCAGGTGGCTCGGTGGGCCCATAGATGGCTCGGGCGGGGCTCGGTTTCCCTCTAGAGGGCCGGTGAGGGCCCCCAAGGGGGCGGCGGGGCCTGCCGGCCCCAGATTTGGGACAGCGGGCCTCCGCCGCTGCCCTAGAGGGCCACCGAAGGCCCAGGATGGGCGGGCAGTGCTGGCCGCCCCTCCTGGGGGTTCGACGAAACCCCCGGATGCTTCCGAAAGGGCAGGCGCCCCCTGGTCGACGCACCTCCCCGTGGTTGGGAGGTGGCCGGGAAGGCCTCCCAGTCGTCTCGATCCGCCGTGCCGCGTTGTTCGCTTGGGTATATACTTTCTTCTTCGACATTTTCGAAAAACCCTTCATTAAAAATCACATTTCCCACTTCTTTGTCGACAACGACGGCTCCTTTTTGCTGGGATCTAGCTTTGCGATCATCGCTGCTATTTCTTGCATCAACTGGACCTTATTGGTCGTGGCATCTTGTTGGATGGTCTTCGTCATCTGCGCGAGTTGCTCCGCCACTTCCTTTCTCACATCTTAGATCTCCTCGCTGATTTTGCTCTCAAATTTCTCCAGCTTCTCTTCCAATAATTCAACCTTCTCCTTAGTGCGCATCGTCGCCATGGATCTACTGCTTTGATACCAAATTGATACGTCTAGGGCTTTTTGTAGAGATAAAAAGATGATTTTTATGAGTAAAAAAGGTAAAAACAGGACTTTTATAATTAAACGTAGATTTGAAAGCAATCTACGCTAGCTACAATAATCGATCTAGAGCTAAATTAATCTAAAGAAGAAAGATAATCACTCACAAAATATTCTAAGGCTAAGGAAAATAACTCACATGCAAATTCGTCGATAATCTCCTAGGGCCGGCCGGCCCTTACTTTAGGGACGAATTAGTGAATTGTTCACTTATGAAACAACCCTCCTCCGTAATCAAGAAACTACAAGTTTGCCCCGGGCCCGTAGTGGACCCGAGCCGCCTTCTCCTTTGGTAGACCCGCACTTCTGTAGAATCCCGTGCCCGCGCCTCCACCTCCCGCGCCCGCGCCGCATCGAAGGTGTCGCCCGATATGTGTCAATATCAAGCGTTTCGTCTCAATTAGTTCTTTGTTTCGAAGGTAACCAAGACGGAACGGCAAAAAAATTTGGTTTGGGCCAGAACGGTGCAAAAAATTGAACAATTACCTTTAACGTCATCATAGTCGTCGAGTCTTCGAAGAGCCCCACCGTTGAGCCTTTGTCGAGTCTTTAGATAGCCCCGTAAGAGCCTTGTCAATCTTCGAAGAGTCTCGTCGTCGTCGTCACTTCATTTCGCTTTAATATCATACGCACGAAAAATCTCAGACGAACTAAAATGTTTTAAACATGTTTTGCTTTAAACGAAAAACCTCACGTCTTTGTTTTTCTTTAAACACGTGCAACACGTGATGCACATGCCGCACGCTAAGTACTGCTGCTCAAATTACACACTTGCAAACATGTTACATTTATTCACATGTTTGGCATTCTCTTTTAAACATTTTAACCAAAGAAAAAAGTAAACTTGTAAATAAATGTAAACTGTTTATCATAATTTGACTATCAACACTATGGGCAAACTATGGATGATATTTGTGGTTATTCACCTTACATATTTTGCTAAAAATTTTGCATTTATTTACTACTTTGCCATTATCTTTTAGCATTCTACGGAAGAAAATGGTAATCTTGTTTTTAAAATGTAATATATATAGCAAAATGTGTAACGTGAATAGAAAAACTACCGATTCGATATATTTACCAAAAAGTGTAATATATTTAGCAAAAAAAAGTATAATATATTTAGCAAAATATAGTTAGCAAAAAATTGTAATATCTTTACATATATTTAGCAAAATGTGTAACTTGTAAAAAAAGTATTGATGCTTTAGTATTTGATAGTATTTGATAGTATTCGATAGGGTTTTAAGTATTTGAAACTACCGATACAAACAAGATGAATCGAAACTCCAAAACCACCAAAAGAGCGAAACCTAATACAAACCTAAAATTCTCATAAGACCGAAACCGAATCCGAAATCGAGACATATAACCTTGCCAAAATAGAAACTTAAACCAACAACAAGACACTGCTCCCAAAAAGTTCATCAAAATCTTACATTAACATGTCAAAATATTCAAGTTTCAACTTTTAATTAAGCCAAAATGCAAAAAAAATCATCCAGCCTAATCCAAAATACTAAAAACTAAAACATTTAGTTTTCTTCTTCTTCCACCACTAAGTTAGAGAGGTTAGCCATTAGTTCATTTTCACTTCCATTGTTGCTTTCAAAATCAAATTCCTTATTAACACAAATGGTTTGAGATGCCTTTCCTTTCCCTAATTCATTAATTAGAAAAAAAATTGGTATCTAATACTTAACAAAATGAAACACATGACTATGTTGTTTCTTAACTTAATTTGGACATTGGAATATACATTTTTCCCTTTAGATGAACTATATTTTCATTTGTTCCTTGATTCTCATCTTTAATTATATTTACTAGAGAGGGTTCAAAGAAGTAACCCAACATCTTTCACAATGTGTGTGTCTACTCTTAACATCTTCGTTCTCATTGGTAGCATCCAATCAACAACGAGTCCATGTGGTAAACTAATATGCTGTCCACATGAGCTTTCTTTTTCTTATTCATTTCTATAAGCTTCATATTGAACATGAAGTACACAATAGAATTGAGTCATTTTTGTTCCAAGTGGGTCCTTCTCATTGTATAGTACCTATCATTTGAAATAAAATTTATTAATAACCATTAATAAGTGGAGACCAATGTATTATGTTAATACTAGAAGAGAGCTAAGTTTTCTTTTCTCTTGTTCAAATTCACCAACTCCTTTCGCAACTGATGGAGCTACACATGAGTCTCAAGACTCTTAAGGCAAATTTGTCATGTAGGTGAACTTGATTAGCTCCAAAGTTAGCCTACCAATCAATGTAAAAAGAACCAAGAGATAAAAGCTAAAATTCAGTAATTGTTATATATCTTTGTGAATGTAAGTATGCAGTTACAGTTATCTAATGATTAATATAGAAAATGATTAACATTTTTAAAGATAAAATATATTGCTCGATGTGCATAGCTTCCTAGTCTAATATAGCTATTGAAATTCAAAATTCCACTTCTAGCTTTATGAAGAAATCCAATTACACATCGGCATTGATGGGATCCATTCCACTAAGAATCATTCTATCCATGCAGTCATAACTCCATCTTTTATTTGTGCATCATTGGAAAATTTCTCACCATTTCACACCTCGGCATTCAAGAAATAACTCACCACATAAAGATGGAGATGAAGTTGATCATTCCCCTGTTTTCAATCTATTTTGTTTCATATGTGCTTGTATTTATTCTTTACATTTTCACATGCAAATACAATTCTTTCTTTGACCAAATCCACCATTTCATAAATAAATCCTTTATGCACTTTTTTCAAGTCCTTCACCCTCTATACCTCTACATGCAGAAGTGTTACCAATATGCAACTTGTTGCCAAAACGTAGGATCAACAAGATTTTACCTTGTGCCTTGACAAATGTTGCCAAAATGTAGGATCAACAAGATTATACCTTGCGTCTTGACAGTAGTTGTCTTTTTTACCCAAATAGAAGAAAACCATTTTTGTGAGCTTAACAATTATTTCAACGAAAACCATTTTTGTGAGCTTAACAATTATTTCAACGATCATGTTTGCTTGCATATGCTTTGGGAAGTAAGAAATGTGGTTGCAATTCATGCATGGTCAAAAATAATGTCGCATGGTTCTGTGTATACTCTCATCCAGCTCCAGACCCAATAAATCCTATAAGCGCTTTTTTCCGAATCCTTACCCTCCACACCTCTACACGCAGAAGTTTTGTTTTTATACAATACGCAACTTGTTGCCAAAACATAGTATCAACAAGATTATACCTTGTGCATTGACAGTTTGTCTTTTTTACCCAAATAGAAGAAAACCATTCTTGTGAGCTTAACAATTCTTTCATCGAGCCTGTTGGCTTGTATATGCTTTGGGAAGTAAGAAATGTGGTTGCAAACCACGCATGATCAAGCATGATGTCGCAAGGTTCTTTGTATACTCTCATCCAGCTCCAGACCCAATAATGATTATATATAGATTTTGTCACATCATCTGCTTTCATTTAAGTTTTTCATGAACCTGTATTTATCCAAACTCTTTCAAGCATTAAATCAAGACAATGAGACATAATAAAAAATCCAACAAAGAGTTGCATTTCGCTATTTCTCTATGACCACCTTAAAGTTATCACTCACGAATTCAACAACATTTTCCTTCCTCGCTTCTTTAATAACCGCATTAATGTAACCAGCTAACAAGTTTGCATCATTGATGGAAGGATGTGCATTAATTGACTTAAAGAAAATGATATCGACGGGTTATAGAAAGTTTATCAAGAATCAACTCTTTTATCCAACCATGTGTGGGACATGACAGTGTATCCATATTTGATCCACGCTTTTTTATCTTGGACAACATTATCATTAATCAATGTGAAGAAAAGCATTTTTGACTGCAACTCAAGACTTTCTGAGTCTTGATCGGCCTCAAAGGGTGTGTGAGATGGGAGGGTATCGATAGGATGTTAAAGTGATTTGCGGAAGAAATCTCGGGTTTTTATTGAAAAAGGTGAAATTACAAGATAGTTAGCCTCAATTTGAAAGGAGGAACACTCTCCCAAATCCTCAATTCGAGAGGAATGCTACTCTTCACCTAATCTAGAGTTCTACTCTCTAATCACTACTAATTTCTCTCTAAATTCTGCATAAGGTCCCAATTATCCTAGCCCCACATGCATATAATAGACCGATTTGACCAAAATAACAGAATTGTCCCTGACACCTAGAATTACAATTTTGCCAATGTTAAGCCTCCCCTTGTTTTTGTTGTTACTTTGCTACCCATGCCCTTCCTCCTTTGTCGTCACGCCCCTTACACTACAAGCCCATCATTACTCCCCCAAGATCCACCTTGTCCTTAAGGCGGGATATTGAATCTGTGTGGGTATGCTACTCTAAGTGAGGGTGCTAGTCCTCTCCTGGCTCTTTCTCCTCAGTGCCTTCATCTTCTTCGACCATCAAAACCTGCAGAGCGTGGTCCCGACAACGATGTACCGGCCCAAACTTCTGGTCACATCGAAGTCTCGTCTATGTTTGTGCTTACTCTCAATCTCAGTCTCCGTGAGACCCTTGAACCCGATCTCGGGTTGAGGCTCGGTGTTCTTCTCCTAGCTCGTCTGAACCCCTCCAGGCTGGGACTTTTGTACATCCACCGTATTAATGTGGGTGGTGACCACACTCAATGCTCCCCTGACAGCCTGCTCCACGATGTTCTTGTCCTTCACCATCTGAGCCACCTCGATCATCTCTACAAGCCTTATCGGACTCAGTATACGTAACTCCGCTCGAATGCTCAATTAAGCCCCTTCAAAAATTTCCTTATAAAACCACTTCAAGCATTCATATCACTTGGTCCAAGAGTAGCTCAAACTTTTTCAGGTATTCCCAGACTGTTCCATCTTACTTGAGTATCAGGAGCTGCTCATATAGATCACCGCCCTGCATATTGTGAAAATGGTCCAATATGCGATCTTTGAACTCCTCCCACGAGCAAACGTGCTGCCTTTGCTCCCTCTACTAGAACTAAGTCAATGTCTTTCCTTTCAAACATATGCATGCCGTCATCAGCTTCTCTTTCTTTGTCATATGGTTCACGACGAAGTATCTTTCTGCACGGTAAACCCATCTATAAGGGTCATCCACCTCAAAGATTGGCATCTTCATCTTCTGAACCCTATTGTCCATACCAAAATATCCATATTCTGCTCTTCAACTGGGCTGTCCGTAATAGAACTATCGATAGGCGTTCTGTTGTATGGATGTGTGACCTCCAAACTCTCCACACTTGACTCCTTCCAATGCGTAATTTCCAACCATCCATTGTCAAACCAATCTGGGTCTCCATCGCCATCATCGACCATGATCGTCAAAGCCCCACGTGTATCCGTAAGGCCCTGGGGCATGTCGTTAATCCCCCCGATGGGCCCTCAAGTGAACCCCAGGGGTCACAGGATCCCAGGTCTCTGTCTCTGGGCCCCTTGGAAGCACACTCGAGGACCACCGGCCAATGAACGTCCAACCCCAAGGCCACAGGACCCCTTGGTGTGGTCCCAGGGGCCATTGCCCCTTGGAGCAGCTGTCCAGGTCGAGCGATGCTTCCTTTGTCCTCGACCGCACCCCCAATGGGTTTGGAGGGTTTCTCCATTCGCGTACAGATCATCGCCGTTTAGATGTAGATCTACCTCAAAGTTGAAAGCTTTCTCTTTTTCTTGACCAAAGACAGCGTCTTTTGCCCCTTTGCCCTAGATTTGTGTCGTTGTCTTCATCGTTGTTTAGATGTGGCTTCATAGTCTCCTCATGCAGAGGACAATTCATCTTCTCCAACATTTGTTTCATTAACAATTCCATCGACGAAAATCTCTCATCAAGCTTGTCTACCTTCACCTCAAACTTTTGATGTTGATCCTTGAGGGTCTCCACTTTGTTTCCTAATTTTTCTTAAGGCGTCAACTTTACTCGTCGCCATCAAGATCGAATGTTCTAATACCAATTTGATAGAATCTGCAAGGGATTTTGGTAAGAAATCTTGGTTTTTATTGACATGATAGTTTGTCTCAATTCGAGAGGAGGCACACTCTCCCAAAGCTTCAATTCGAGAGGAAGGCTATTCTCCAACTAATCTAAGATGCTACTCTCTAATCTCTACTAATTTCTCTCCAAATTCAGCATAAGTGCCCAATTACTCTGGCCCCGCATACATATAATAGACTAGACTGATTTGCCCAAAATTAAAGAATTGTCCCCTGTGGCCCAGAATTACAATTTTGCCACCGGTTCAGCCTCCCCTTGTTTTCTTTGTTGCTCTGCTGCCCTTGCCATCCCTCCTTTCCAGCCGCACCCATTCCACTACGAGCCCATCAAGTACATATCAAATAGTCAAGGTATCATATGCATTCTTTTCATTCCTCATATCATGCTTTACGGCTAAGCGATCACTTATTAAGTAGGGTCATAATAGTACTAAATAAACGTTTTTATTAAATTTTAAAAAAACAGAATATGCAATAATGTATGTGAAACAAACCACTTCATATGCTCCGACATTTTTCAGCTGACATTGCCTGGCTGAGAGAAGTTGTTATCACTGCTAGCAGTCACGAGCCACTGCCAACCATCAGCACCATGTTGTGTTGATTTCAGTTTCAATTTCTCAACTGTTTTTTTCAACTTTTTCCTTTTTGATCCAATTCTTGCTCTGATTCCTCTTCCTTCAAATTTATCACGCATGGGCTTTCTATGGGTCTCTTTCAATTTTCTTTTTCTTTTGGTTTATCCATTGTCCTCACCTTTTCACTATATGTTTGTTCTCACCTCTTCCCTTTGCCTTCTTTCTCTCTGAGCCTCATCTCATCTGAGTGTCTCTTTATACTTTGTATGTCCTCGACTCTCTCTCTCTCTCTCTCTCTCTCTCTCTCTCTCTCTCTCTCTCTCTCTCTCTCTCAATTTTAGTCTCTTTCAATTTGCTTCCGCCTTGTTCACATCTCTCTTTGTCTCTCTATGCTCTCTCTCTCAATTTTAGTCTCTTTCAATTTGCTTCCGCCTTGTTCACATCTCTCTTTGTCTCTCTATGCCTCAGTTTTGAAGCCCTCACTTTCTCTGTCTTTATTTCTTGTATGCTTCTTAATTTGTATGGTAATTAGCTAACTAGCTAAGAAAAAAGAAGTAATTAACTGGTTGCAATTGAATTTCCTTTCAAGGCTCCCTTGCTAATTGATTATTGCTTGCAATCAAATTAAAAATTTAGAAATTGCTTCTAATGGTTACTTTTATTTTGATGTAAAAGTTTTTAATACTTACTGTTAATTGATTGCAAATGCACTTTTATTTATTATAGTTGTGTGATAGATGCCAATAGATTGATTGATTTTTTGCTTTTATTTGATAGCATGAGCAGAGACTTTTTGCTTGGGAATATATTGAAGAGTGCAGGAAAGCACTAAATGATTTTCAAGATTTAAAGGGGCATAAAAATGACTTGAATTGTAGATTGGAACGGGCTGGTCTTCCTCAAGAAAGAGAACTTACATGCATGATCCTCCTCCAAGATGAAGAGGTCTTATGTACTAATTTGGGTCATTGAATGCTCGTGAAAAAAATGAACAAAAAAAAGATGCATGCCAAGCTACCAAAAAAGGTCACTTATTATAATGATGCAAATCCGAAGGGAAAGGGATTGTGGTGAGGTAAATTTGGGGGAAATATTTAGGGATTTGTTAAAGTTTCAGGCCTCACGTCCTGAAGATTTGATAACCACTGACTCACATATATCACATGCGAAGATTTTTTAGACCTTACATCGACTCGCATAACTCTTATGCTCAAGATTTTAAATGGTAAACAAAAGTTTGCACCAAATTTTATTCATTCACTCAATGAAAAAAAACAAGTTTAGATGCCTTTATATAGGCTTTGTTACGACCTAAAGATCGTGGGAGTCTGGCTCCCGTCCCGAACCACTAATATACCTCACTGACTCGCCCCTTTGCAAACGGGCTGCCGGTCCGGGGGTCCGAGGCTACATGGGAATGGGCGCACCTCGCCGCGCCCCTCTCCCGGCCGAGGCGTATAACCTCTCTCGCTCGGCCCGCCCGGGGCAATGCGCTCGGATGCTGACAGGGACACGTGCATACCCCTCCCAGCCAGCGGTGCATGGTCCGCACCCGAAAAGGTGCGCGGCCAGGCCGAACAACCCACGAACGGGTCGACCCGGCGGCCCCATGCAAACCCCGCCGCGGGGGATAGCACCGCCGGACCATTGACTCATCACGCACGACAAGCAACCTAGTATAAGGACACGACTGACACTAGCGCCGTCCGACCATCTGACAAAGCACCTCCTGGCCGCTGCGCCCCCTGGCATTTAATGCTTTCGGCCCTGACACCCTGACACCCTGACAAAAGCGCCCCTGGCCGTTGCGCCATCTGACAAAAGCGAGGTTGACACTCCCGTTCCTGACATCCTCGTCCGAAGCTTCCGCTGACAGCCGAGCCAACTCAGCACGTCGAGTCAGCATGCCAGGTCAGCCCCACCTAATCGTCTCCCGTCATGTATAAATACCCCCACACTTCTTACGGTGAGGGGGTTGGCAAATTCTCTCTGAATCCCATTATTCACACACGAGAGCAAAGGTCGTCCATATCTTTGTTCTCCCGCCCATAGCTCGTCACGTACGGTCGACACACCCTCAGTCCGACCTGCGTGTCCAGCCCCCGCTTTAAGTCCAGTTACTGACTTAGGCATCGGAGAGGCTAAGTGTTGGACCCCACCCCCGCCTTTCTGACGAGTTGCTCGTTGTGCAGGATAGCCCGCCCCCAGGCAGAGATTCGTCTTCGGCTCCCGCCATCCGATCCTCCTCCACCGCGTCCGGCGGGATTCGACTCCGTGGCCTAACCGGCGGCAAGTTTAGCCTCTTCACCCCACTAATCACTTGTCAAAAAGCCTACCTACATCCTCTTATCAATATAACCACCGTGCCCTTGGTTCCCCCTAATACAAATTTATTGTACGCAAGTTCCACCCCGCAACAATTGGCGCCGTCTGTGAGAACCGAAGGGTCACACCCATGTTAGACCCCATGCCGATCGCTCGGAACCCTGACCACGGCAAGGATCCCGTGGGTCAGGAGCCACTCTCTCTACCAATCACTCCGGCGACTGACCCCCCTCTGGGGACAGAGGCCGAGACAGTCCAGGCCTCGGCCCGCGCGATCCAGAAGAGCTTCGAGGCCTTTACTCAGGCGATGGGAGGCTGCGCAGCGACAGAAACGGAGGCACCGCCCGGCCCCTCGGAGCCCCCGAACGTGAAACGGAATCTTCACCCTCAGTTTGAGGAGGAGGGGGAGACCAGGGGCTCGCCAAGGAGATTGCGGCCCAGCAGAAGCTCTTGGAGGAGGAAATGGAGGTCGCGCGGCTGTGGAGGCGCCGAGAGGAGGCGGCCGCTGCGCAGAGGCATTTGGACGAAGCGGCCGAGACTGCCTGGCGGGCCTACCTGGACGAACAAACCACCCGCCACCAGCTCCGCTTCATCATCGCGGAACGCGAAAGGCTCCGGAGGGATAACGAAGACAACCGAGAGATCCCGGAGGTGTCGGCGATGGGCCGGCGGCCCTGGGACGGGCGCGGCCCGCCGTTGGCCAAATCCCCACCGGGAAGGGGGAGTCCACCTCGTCAGCGCCACTCCCCCGGTCGTCTGAACGAGGAAGCCGTTTGTCGACAACTACGCTTCCACACCGCCGAGCGCGAAAGGCTCCTGAGGGAGAATTAGGAGCGGAGGGAGATCCGGGAGGAGACGGCCGGAGGGCGATGGTACTGGGAGGACCGTAGCCCGCAACTCGTTGAATCCTCAACCCGTGGAAGGAGTCCCCCCAGGCGACCGCTACGCTATTCCCCGAGGCGGGAAGACCGTCGGCAGCCAAGGCGCGACCGGAGCCAGACCCCCGAATGGCGAAGGGGGCACGCGCCCGAGCGCCCCACCTACCCGGAGGAGGCCACGCCGCTGGCACGATGGATCACGTCCGCCCCGAGGCCCGTAAGGTTCAAACCCCCCCCCACACCTGGCCACCTACAACGGAAGAGGCGACCCTCTCACGCACGTGCAACAATACCGGGGGGCGATGAAGGCGCAGGATGTGGATAAGGCGTTCCTGTGCCGGCACTTCTCGTAAAGTCTGAGGGACACAGCCCTGGATTGGTACTTCGGCCTACCTGCGAGATCCATTGGGAGCTTTGGCGAACTGTCCCACAAGTTCTGCCAGGAGTTCCGGGCCGGGTGGACAAAGAAGAAGCCCCTGGACTACCTCAGCACGATAGTCCAAGGGGAAGGAGAGACGACAGGGAGATACCTGCGCCGCTTTCAGGATGAGAGACGGACGATGGTGACCTGCGGCGATGAGGTGCTCATGCTGGCCTTCAAGACGGGATTGCGAACTCGGAGCCTCCACAAATCCATGCTCCGAGACCCGCCGGCCGACTATGAGGCGATGGTCGCTATGGCAGAGAGGCATGCGTTGGCCGAAGAGACTCTCGGCACGAAGGCCCTATTTCCCCTGGCGAAGCCGCTCCAAGGCGAGCCTAGATCACACCCTCTGCCGAGGCAAGAAGAGGGGCATCGAGGGCGCGACCAACTGGCCCAACCGAGGCGCGACCCGACGGGGCGCCGCCCACGAGTTCGCCCCGGCCCGGCCCGAGAGTTCGCCCCCACCCAAGGGCCCACCCGAGTCATCCCAAGACAGGAAGGCCCCCTTCGGGCGCACTACACGCAGCTCAATGCCCCCCTGATAGAGGTGATGGCCGCGGCAACGAGAGCTGGACTGCTGCCAGAGCCACCCAGGGAAATGAAATCGGACCCGGCTCGGAGAGATTTCCAAAAATATTGCCGATACCACCGGGACCACGGCCATGACACCGACGACTGCTTCACCCTCAAAAGGGAAATCGAGCGGCTGATCCAAGCGGGTCACCTCGGGGGCTTCGTCGGGGGCAGGAGACCAGACCGAGAAGAGGGGAACCACCGGAGGGCACGGAGAGCAGACCCCCCAACGCGCGGTGAGCAGGACGAACCCCTCCCCCCGAAACCGGTCATGCGCATAAACACGATATGCGGCGGGCCATCCTCCGGGAGAGCATCATCATCAAGCAAGAAGGCGTACGCGCGGCAAGTGATGACGGCGGGTTTCGGAGGGGATCCGAGGGGGAGAAGGCTAGCCTACCCTCCCATTACTTTCAGCGACGAGGATCTGGAGGGAGTCGAGCTGCCCCACGACGACGCCATCGTCATCGAGGCCCAGATAGGGACGGCCATCGTCAGCCGCCTCCTGATCGACACAGGGAGCTCTTGCGATATCCTGTTTATGTCAACAATCGAGAAGATGGGGTTAAGGCAGGCGGACCTGAGACCGTGCACCGGGCCCCTCGTCGGCTTCACCGGTCACTCGACCCCCATTGTGGGGGTAATCACCTTGCCAATAACTCTCGGAGGAGAACCGCAGGTCGTCACCCGAATGACTCCGTTCGTTGTTGTCAACATTGCGTCGGCGTACAATGGGATCATAGGACGACCATACATGGCAGCCATCGGAGCGCTCCCCAGCCTGCTCCACCAGATGGTCAAGTTCCAAACCCCACGAGGGGTTGGGTCAGTGCGGGGGAGCCAGATGCTGTACAGGAGCTGCTACGTGGGATCGACCAAACACAAGGGTCCGGAGCGAACCCTGGTGGCCGACCTACTCAGTGGGAGGGAAGACTCCTACCATCGGAGGCCGGCACCTGCTGACGGAACCACAGAAGAACCCAGGGCCGCAGAGGAGGACCAAACCCGCCGCGCCTGTCCTAGCCCCCCTTGATAAGGGCGGGCTAATCCGTCTAAGGAACGCGGAACACCAGTCGTGATGTAAACGGAAACTGTAAGTCTCGAATGAAATATCCTTTTCCCTTTTGCATCTTCGAATTTCGCCATTTCCACCTGAAAATTTCAGCTCAAAAACGCAAGACTCCGGGGCAGGACCAATCCTCGCCACCCAAACCGGAGAGGTGCATGGGCCGAGCCACGCGCTCGCTCCCCCCACAAATGAAGACCTCCGACACCCAAACCGGAGCGCCGTAGGCGACGGCCCCATTCCCGCCCAACTATAGAGGCGGCAAGGGCCGAGCTACCCGCCCTCCCGAGGCGGGCCCATGATTCCTTAACTCAAACATCAGGAAATGAACCCTGACTCGCGGATTGAGGCGACCCTCGCGCAGGTCAAGGACTGATGAGCAACACCTGACACCAATAAAGCCGATGGCCGAAATGACCCATCAAACCAATGGGGCACTCGGGGCATGCGCCATTAATAAAACACCTCCCGAGACACCGGGGTTGATGAGTCACATCGGGCGCCACCTATCGGGAACAGTTTCCGAGGGGCACGATTCCAATAAGCTGGCTCCAGCTCATCACATTAAGGGGAGGGGGAAGGCTAAAGAGCTCCCATTATAAATACCCCCTCAGCCCCTTCAAAGGGGGAGGATGAAAGAGATAATGTGAGGGTAGGTCAGTCCCAATCTCCCCCAAGAAGGTGAGGAAAATGCAAGGGACCCCAACCGCTTCGATGGGCGGTTTCCTCCCCCTGCACGATGATCCCCGATAGGCCATTCCCCTTACGCGAGGGGCACCCCACCTACGGCTCCCCAACTTCCCTTGGACAACTTA
The DNA here is from genome assembly GCA_030789695.1 of Scilla litardierei. Lineage (NCBI taxonomy): Eukaryota > Viridiplantae > Streptophyta > Magnoliopsida > Asparagales > Asparagaceae > Scilla > Scilla litardierei. The sequence goes on along the minus strand of CM061140.1, from coordinate 93,868,516 downwards.
AGGCGCGAGAACCGGAGCCCCAAGGGCGTACCCCGCCCCTCCACAGACGCCCTGCGTGCGCTGGCGCGACAGGCTGACAACCCGATGGATGGGGCATACCTGCCAAATCACCCCATCGGGCACTTCAGCCTCCGCCGAGTCGTAAGAGCCTCAGCAACGGCCGGCCACGCTGATAGGCGGATTCCTCTTACACCCGGAGCGCCATGTCTTCCACCCCTCGACTTCTCCTAGATCGCTTACGCCAGGGAGAAATGCGGACCAAGGGCGAACCACCGCTCCCCACACCCGTCCTACGGCGACTCCAGCCGACAGAAAGGCTATAGCCCCGCGGGATAGAGCAACCACCAAGGACTCCCTCTCCCCCCCCCCAATTCTTTTCACCCTCTCTCCCCACGGGGCCCAGTCCCCCACCCCCCGTGGCCGACACGTGGCTCCCCGCCTCTTCCGGGGTTCCCTGTCGGTGCGTGGACCCTCCGAAGAGACCTTGTAACCCTTCAGGGACGCTGTGACGAAGAGAGGCGCGCCACCTGGGGCGAGGGCAACCACTGAACAAAGCAGTTCGCTCATCTGGGCACAGGCTACAACAGGATGAAACGACCCGTGATCAGAGACCCAGCAACCATTCAGCATACAAAAAAGTGCAGAAAAACACGAGGAGCGAGGGAAGAGGAGGGCCGCCCGGCAAAGTAGAACTCCCACCCCGGGGCCGTTCACCAAAGTAGAACGGCTCGACAGTTCGCCCACGGGCCGACCTATGCCCTAAATCATGTCACTGTCCTTTATGTTAAATTTTAATAAAAGCTAATGAAAAGACTACTCCCAGCAGGCCCCTAGCAATTATCTAGGCGCACTCATGCACGGGAACGATTCCCGGAAAGAGGGGGATGAGCTCCACGCTGCCCCCCCCCCCCCCCCCCCCCCCCCCCCGCCCGGGGCGGGCGAAAAAAAAGAAGAAGACAGTCTACCTGGCCGACCACATTTTCAGGCGCACGACCCTAACAAGGGGAATAAAGGTCGCTCGACCAACGCCAGACAAGAGAAAGCAATACCAAAACATAGCCAAGAAAGGAAATCTCCACATACTCAGAGTCTGAAAATTACAAAATTACGGGTATCGACCCGACAAAACTTTACTTTCTTTCTTTCTTAACACCTATACAAAACTACTCTGGTACGTTCCCCTCACCGACTGCGCGTCCCCCAGTCGCAACATCCCTTCCGTCAGCTTCGGGGGATTCCCCCCCTCTTGCCGGTCTCCGCCTCGACGCCCCCGCCTCCATCGTCGGTCACCCACTCGCTGTCCTCCGCCTCCTCGTCGCGCAAGCTGCGAGTCCGTCGAGGTCGAGCTCAATTGACAGGGACAGGCCCGCCACCCTCTCCTTTATCCGGACCAAGCAGGCCTCACACCCCTCCGCTCGACCTTCCTCGCGACCCTCTTCACGGCCTGTCTCCAAGCCCCTGAACATCGCATCTGCAAGGGCGGGGACGACGGTCGCTTCCTGGTACGAGCGAAACCCCTCGACCTTCCGAGCCAGCTCCTCCTCGGCGGCCTTCGCACGACCCGTCAGACCACCGCATGCGCCTCCTCCCTCTCAAGGGCCTTCTCCAGTTCCTTCGATCTGTCTCTAGCAGAGGCCGCCTGCACCTCATAGTCGGCCAGGACACCCTTTAGGCGCTCTACTTCCGTCTCATACTGGGTGCACCGCTCCCTCTCCTTCGCCATTCGCTCGCCGGCACTCTTACGAAATGCAGCGAATTCGGCTGCCACTCTAGCGATGGCGCCCTCGGCCTTATTAATGGCTGGTGCATGCCTCATAGCTCCAAGCATCAAAGTGATGGCCTGCTCAACAAAAGAGAACCCAATTAGGATATTCCATAAAACCCACTGACAAGCGTCACCTGACTTATCCAACCTATCTGGACCCCGTGTCACACCATGGTTCCACACAGACCCTCAGGCTCCACCGCCTCTAGCGCCACCCTGTCGCGGGGCAAGAAAATATTCTCCGTCAGCCTCGCCGCCACACCACCATCCTCAAACACGGACTCGTCATCCCTCACTTTGAACCGCGCCCGATGAAGAGCCTCGTCAGGGTAACCCTCAACTTCGGCCCTCTTAGCCCTGAAACAGACGAGCGAGGCCTCACAGCTGGGTTCGACGGCCCTCTCCAGAGCAAACAACGGACAGCTGTAGGGCCAGCTATCCCAGCCGGCCGACTTGGCCTGGCCACTCGACGTGTCGGACCCTCCCTGTCAGTCGGTAGCGGTTACCCCCTCCACAGCAGCGGATACCCTGGGGCTAGGCGGCCGGGTATCTGGGGCCTCCACCCCTCCCCCAGTCGGCCCTTCACTCCCGCCTTCCAGGTCGATAACGGAGGGTGTGATCCCCTCCCCGTTTCTCCCCCCCATGCTGGCCGACTCTCCCCGCGCCGGAGCACCAGAGACAGACGAGCTTGCAGGCAGCTTCCTCTTCTTTGTGGACACATGCCCCCTCATTGAACCTTCCACCACGCCTTCCTCGCGCAACCTCTTGGGGACCGTCTTCTTCGACGGTTGTCCCGCCTGCTCCGCAGCTCGCTTTATCATATCCTCGAGCGATAGACTCATGGTGTGACCTGCCAAAGAAAGAAAGTTCAAGGTAAGCACTTCAGATGCACTAATAGCAAAATCTATTATACCTTCGGGCCAGATATTCAATGCTATCATCTCGACCCGGGCGAGCGTCCTGTAGTCTCGGCCCTCCTCCGGTATCGCCATTAGAAACTGTGCGACCTGTTTCTCCTCGTCTCCCAGTTCAAACCCCTCCTTCGCCTCGGGATTTAGCTCTCCCCAATCCGATCTCATCAGCACATCCTCCGGCACGAAGACAAACACGTATTGCTTACTCCACCCCTTAATCTTCTCCGGTAACCCTCTGATGACCGGATGGCTCTTCTTCGCGGAGAGATAATAGTAGGACCTCAACTTCTTCACCGTGAAGAAATGGCGAAACAAAGACAGCGAGGGGCACACCCGGTTGCTCACGCACAGTACAAGGAAACCCACAACCACGCTAATGACATTAGGCATCAGGCGATACAGGGGCAGCCCCAGGAAATTCAACACATCTAACACGAATGGATGGTGGGAAGCGCAACCCTTGCTCGAAGGACACATATACCCCCACCTCGTGGTCGCCCGCGAAACACACCCTCTCTTCTGCGTCAGGTTCACGGACAGAATACGATGGCCTTATGTACAACTCGAAGATCTCAGCAAGGGACCTCTTCAGCACCGACTTCACGCCCACAATTTCGAGGGGCATCGCCCCAGTCTCCGCGGCAGAGCTCCCTTCCCCCATCACCCTCGACCCCGGCCCACGAAGCGAAGATGCCGAGGAAGACATCGACAAAAACAGACCACTTACCTGTAGGGCTCCGACGACTGGGACTGCAACGCTACATCGGCGGTCGATTCCATGCGGGCAACTCCATCAAGGGCAACGAAATCTCCGACAACCGCAGCCGCTTCGTAAAACTTCGCCCGGCAATCAGTCCTGCCTCGCTCCCCACCCGAAGGTCTTTATAGGCGACACTACGAAGTATCGTGACCGTCGACTCCGCGCCACGTGTCGTCAATCCGTTCTATCTCCCGCGTCGATCCCCGTGGCCTGACGCTTCGAGTAATGGCAGCCGTCACCTCTGCCACGCGTCAGCCTTGATATGATCGGGTCGCTTCGATCCCCCCCCCCCGCCGTCGAATCGCAAGGGTGACGTCTAGTCACGCGACTGCCAGCTTCGATTCCCGCCCAAATCCCGGCGAAATGATTGCCCCTATTCGAAATCACGACATCCTTCCCCTCTTCTTTCTATCTGTCGCTCATACCCAGGATGGGTCCCGCCTCCATCGAGGCGACCGAAGCAAGAATGCGCCGCATAATCAATTACGGACTTCGGTATCAACGGTTAGAACTCAATGGGACGGACTGCACCGCCTCGCCCCGCTTCTACATCCCAACTGGACTCACACAACGCTTCGCAACAAACGCCTTGTAACCGCGATACATCTCAACTTCCCTCTCCCGACGACTAGACTATCCTCTGAATAGCGAAGTTGGGGGCAATTATGTCCCTCACAAAACAAAGGACCTATAGACACGAGGAAGAAGACAGTCTGACACAAAACCAATTCAGTGCATTTATCTAAATAGCAAAGATATCCATTAAGCCAGCCGCACGCTACAACAAGACGTCGGGTTTAACCCTCATACGAGAAGGTACAGGATTCCCCAAACCCACGTTCTCAGCGACGACGTTTCTCGTCCGACCGAGCCCTCGTATCCCTCGCCACTTGGCGAACTCCCGCTTCCCTAGCCTCTTGCAACATCGGCACAACATGCTCGTCATGGTAGCGGCGGATAGCGGCCTCGATCACTCCACCCTCAACTTCCCGTTTTTCCTCCATCCGCCGCATCATGATACCCTTCTCCCTCTTCTCCGCCTCAAGGGTCTCCTTTAGGCCGGCTATCTGCCGCTTCTGCAACTCGATCACCCTCTCCTTGCTACCCATCTCTACGGCATGCTTCGACAGGATGGCATCCCTCTCCCGCGTCACCTCTAGGAGTTGGCGCTCGACCGTAGCTTTCGACAAATCAAAGTACGCGGCCCGCCCCTTTTCTACCTCACAGGCCACCCTAACCTTCTCCAGCTCAACTTCCATGGCCTTCAGCTTCCCCTTGACCTCGTCGAGGTCCGCCTTCGCGGTCTCAAGAGCCGCTCTTGTGGCGGCCACAGGAGTGCGACGCTGCAGTGCCATCATATCCGTAACCATCTACAAAAGACCCGAGTCAGCGGGACCCTAGTAAAGAAAGCCGGAGAGCGAGACGAGGGGATCGGCTTACCTGCACGACGTGCCATACAGCAGAACCGCACAACCGTTCCGCTCCCACGCTGGACAAAGATTCGCGGTCCCTAGGCAGCATGCAATACTCTGCGAGGCGCGCTGCCACCCCGGCGTACTCGAATATCGACTCGTCACGGCTTACTCGAAAAGGCAGCTTATGTAGGCGATCGTCCGGAAACGCCTCGACTTCCTCTCGAGTTCTCTTGAAATGAATGAGGGCACCCTCGCAACTCGGGCTCATTGACATTCCCATATCCCGCAAAGGGATCCCGTAAGGCCATTTCTGAACCGAGGGCGCCTTGCGAGGCTCGACCACCTCCGATACCCCCGGCGGAACGGAGGCACCTACATTCCGCGTGGACGAGTCCGCATGGAGGTCATCGCCGAACCCGCCGGTAAAGGTACCTGATTTGGGCGTCCTTCGTCCCCGGTTCGATCTGTCCCCACTAGAGACCTCGCCTCCCCGCTCCCGGGATCCTTCTTCGCGCGCCACTCCCTTGCCTTTCTCGCAAGGACCAGCATCCTCCGTGACGGGACCTCCGGCTGGTCCCGACACCTCCTCCGGCCCTCGCATCACGTCTCCACCTACGAAGGAAAAAGAGATCAGTGTAAGCCTAGCTAAAGGTTTACCTAATGTCAAAATGTACCTAGGGACCAAAAGTCCTAGGCGAGCCGACTGCTCCGCGTCAAACTCGCTAACTGACGGTATGCCTCGGGCAGCTCCGTCAGAATCTGGGCTTTTGCTAGATCATCCCCAGTCAGCGCCACCCTTTCATTCACTAGAGGGTTCCGCGCCCCCCAGTTCGACATCAACACCACGTCGCTCGACATCATCACGAATGCGAACTCCCTCATCCATTCGCCGACATCTTCGGGCACCCCGAGGACAAGTTCTCGTCCCCCCCTAGCACAAACACAATGATACATTCCCCTCTTCCGAACTACGAAGAAGTGCTGGAACAGCGCCAGGGAGGGACTCAAGGAGCAGGCAAGACACAAGACGACGAACCCCACCAGCAAGCCCCAGGACCGAGGCGCCAGGGTAAAGATCGGCAACTCCAGGAAGTTCAATAGATAAAGCAGATACGGGTGGATCGGGAAACGGAGCCCCAACTCAAATGACCGGACATAAACCCCGACCTCATTATCTCCAGGTGAGCACACCGTTTCCTCTGACCCGGGGACCCGTACCTCAGAGGGCAGTCGCACAAACCGCACGCGAATCTCCCTGATGTTAATCATGTCCGACCTACACTTGAGGGACCCAATCACCCTCGGAACAACGGTGCGCCATGACCCCCTTTCCCCAGACCACCGCACCTCCCGCGGCAATGCCCCCTCTTCCACAAGCTCCTCCTCTCCCACTCGGCTACCGCCTCCGAACTCGAAACGAGAAGCCATCGATCGGAAAATAAAAAAATTACCTAGCTGATCCGTCAGATCGGGAAGACGTTCGGAAGAAGATCACCGGCGGCGGAAGTCGTAACCACGCCAACAAGCGATAGACGGAAGTAATAGACACCGGAGAAGAATCGAAGACAGAAGAAAACTCCCGCCGACCGCCTTCCAACCCTTTTTGTTTATAAAATAAGCCGCCGGGTCATCACGACCATCGGTGCGCCGCCACGCGGCGCCCATCTGGATGTCCCTAACGTCTCGACTGGCGTGAGAGTCACCTCATCCATGCGTCGCGAACCCTATCGTGGAGACGCTTCGTTTTTCTACCGCCCTTTCGAATCGTAATAATGACCAATATGGCGGGAGTTCCGAAGCATGCGCCGCCACCCCCGAGCACGGACCGGGATCCGTACCAACGGCTTAAAACATCGGAAACAGTTCGCCCTCCGAGCCGAGCCGGGCTCCCGTCCCGGGCTCGAAGGCCGGGGGCAATTGTTACGACCTAAAGATCGTGGGAGTCCGGCTCCCGCCCCGAACCACTAATATACCTCACTGACTCGCCCCTTTGCAAACGGGCTACCGGTCTGGGGGTCCGAGGCTACATGAGAATGGGCGCACCTCGTCGCGCCCCTCTCCCGGCCGAGGCATATAACCTCTCTCGCTCGGCCCGCCCGGGGCAATGCGCTCGGATGCTGACAGGGACACGTACATACCCCTCCCAGCCAACGGTGCATGGTCCGCACCCGAAAAGGTGCGCGGCCAGGCCGAACAACCCACGAATGGGTCGACTCGGCGGCCCCATGCAAACCCCGCCGCGGGGGATAGCACTGTCGGACACTTGACTCATCACGCACGACAAGCAACCTAGTATAAGGACACGACTGACACTAGCGCCGTCCGACCATCTGACAAAGCACCCCCTGGCCGCTGCGCCCCCTGGCATTTAATGCTTTCGGCCCTGACACCCTGACACCCTGACAAAAGCGCCCCGGGCCATTGCGCCATCTGACAAAAGCGAGGCTGACACTCCCGTTCCTGACATCCTCGTCCGAAGCTTCCGCTGACAGCCGGGCCAACTCAGCACGTCGAGTCAGCATGCCAGGTCAGCCCCACCTAATCGTCTCCCGTCAGGTATAAATACCCCTACACTTCTTACGGTGAGGGGGTTGGCAAATTCTCTCTGAATCTCATTATTCACACACGATAGCAAAGGTCGTCCATATCTTTGTTCTCACACCCATAGCTCGTCACGTACGGTCGACACACCCTCAGTCCGACCTGCATGTCCAGTCCTCGCTTTAAGTCCAGTTACTGACTTAGGCATCGGAGAGGCTAAGGGTTGGACCCCAACCCCGTCTTTCTGACGAGTTGCTCGCTGTGCAGGATAGCCCGCCCCCCAGGCAGAGATTCGTCTTCGGCTCCCGCCATTCGATCCTCCTCCACCGCGTCCGGCGGGATTCGACTCTGTGGCCTACACAGGCGGCAAGTTTAGCATCTTCACCCCACTAATCACTTGTCAAAAAGCCTACCTACATTCTCTTATCAATATAACCATCGTGCCCTTGGTTCCCCCTAATACAAATTTATTGTACGCGAGTTCCACCCCGCAACAAGCTTACAACTGAATGTGGGCCTAAAATAAAAAGAAAAGACTAAAATAACAAAGACTCAAACTCTCATACTAAAAGACTCAAATAACAATTTTAAAAAGGTTCAAACACTAAAATTGATATAAATTCAAATGGAGTCGGATCCCCATCATTCTTCCTGGCTTTGAAAAATTAACATGGTGAATGGTGACAAAAAGAATACACCTACATAAAACTTCATAATCAACCACATGGTGTTGCAGGTGTAGAATAAGTAATCAATGTGATTAGTGAGTAACTGTCATGAAGCTCTCATGAAATAATCGACTCAATCGGATCGGAATCAATCCCGGTAGAGCTTGCCAAGAACTTGCACGATATGTGACCTCTCAGTTTCAAAGATGAAACTCTTCGGATAAACTCTAATTATCTCTTCATCTATGATTATAAATTCTTACAAATTTTTATTGGATTCTGCAACATGCGTGTTAATATTATGATTGATTGCAAGAATTTCATCAGTATCGGGATACAAAACACGTATATAATAAGCATGATGCTCAAAAAATGCAATAGCTCGATGCTCAATGCCAAACTCAATGGGACTTGTAAGTTGTAACCCTAGATGAAGAGACTTTTGCTTTAGGCTTACACGTGTCCAACTCACTTTTTAGGTTTCCAACTACAATTTTGGGTCAGTTAAGAGTCAACACAATTTTCTTACCTTTAAAGATGAATATGTATATGTTGGATCTCCCATGAATGTGTAACATCTAAGTCATACAACAAAGACATACCTAACATAATAGCTGAATCATCCATTAGTATACCATCACATCAAATGTGATATTGATAGCTGAAAAACTAGATATGTTTTAAACAACCTTTGGTAATAGTGTGTGAACTATCAACACATGTAACGTTGTAAGGCTATATGTGAGTTTAAACTTTGAGTCATATCTTCTCTAAAGCTGACTTCTCTAAAGCTGACTTGGTGATAAATTTGTGCAACTACCTCCATCAATAATCACTCTATAAGATCTATGTCCAATTTTAACATAGATAAAAACCACTAGTCATTCTTTAATCTTTCTCACTTTTAGGTGCAGTGATCAGACAACTAATAACATGTAAACACACATTAGACTCCTCTAAGTCATCATCTATATCACCAGTGCCCACAAATTAAACAGACTCTCTCGATTAAACCATCTTCATTACGAATATTTATCATATGTATAAACTCCTATTAGGACATTGACTAGCAAAATGATTAAAATCATGAAATTCAAAATATTATACTCCCTGCAACTTCTGTTATGATGATTTCTCTTAAGTCTTCTATCATTAATAATTCAAAATATTATACTCCCTGCAACTTCTGTTATGATGATTTCTCTTAAGTCTTCTATCATTAATGGCACTAATGTCAGATTTGATCATGTTCTTAATTGATCACTTAGATTGCTTCCCGGCTTTAAACATAGGCTTTCTATATATAAGAGCCTTCGGAGAAGTTTCAAGTTCTTCGACTAAATGATAGCTTCATTAAAATTATTCATTATGTGGAGATCATTTTATTCCGAAGTTATATTTTTAATCTCGTGTGAAATTTAGACAAAATAAATTGAGGGTCTTCGGTAATATCACATCTAGTAAGTACGTCATCGAATTTATCCACGTATTCCAATAGTAAAATTTCCTTACCGAAGATTAATCCACTGAGCTAGGAGCCGGTTCCTATAATATGGAGGAAAATATTTTTCTCTCGGTTTCTCTCTCATTGCATTCCATATTTGCATTTGATCTAGTCCTACTTCTGAAGTTACCTTTCTACTGAGATTGAATAAATTTTGGTTGGGTCTTATAATTACATTTTAGCAAATCAGACCTTACCTGACTCACAAATATCGTCATGCCAATCAAAGACATGATCTATCTTTACCAACCAATCAGAAAAGACCCAGGAGTTACGATAGACATTAAAAGTGTAGGCATCTATTTTAACCTTACGTGAGGATCATCTAGACCATGTCTATATTCAATGTCATCGATATCATCATCAAAGTTGTCAAATCTTCTAGGAGCTTATACTCTACCTCTCCCTCCAGGATCTCTAACTTGATTTGTCTTAAACTCATCATTGGTGTTTATATCGTCACTAGTATGGTCCTCAATTTTCATGTTTCTATTGCGTCCATACATGTTGGTTCGTGAAGGAGTTGAGAATGTTGCCTATGAGCTTCAGATTGTCGTTGGCGGGCTTGAAAATGTTGCTCACATCATAACTAGCATGTCAAATGGATGCTCTACTGTTTGATTTTGGATTGGTCCTATCTGTCATGGTGGTATCTAAAGTTTTACCACTACTAAAGAATATGCAATGAAAAGCAAATGCACATATGTTAATGCAAAATCTTAGACACACAGTATATGAGTGCACCAATCATGAAAACAAAATAAATATTAAAGGTTTGAATCAATATGATAAAGAAAAATGATAACCTAAATATGCCGAAATAAGCACACAAATCAAGAATAAGAAAATATGCAATTAAATATTAATAATCAACTAGTCTGAACAAAATGAATAAAAACTTTGAAATTTAATAATTAAAGATTTTGATCAGATTAGAGGTTAAATAGAGTTAAGATAGCTGCATTCACAAGATACGACCTCTAGGAGTTGTCGAGAATCGATCTGGCTGATCAGAGATGAAAATTCCATATCGAAAGCTCGAAAAATAGCTTAAAATCGTCCAAATACACTGAAAATATGATTCGGGTACTACATCAATTCTTAAACAAATCTGAAAAACCTGTAAAATGAAAAATCGCAATGTAGCTAGCGGCATCTCAACGCAATCAATGCGGCTCGGGTTGGGTAAAAGGCTCTCGACTTAGGTCGACTCAATCAACTTAAATCCGAGATGATAATCATTGTCAACTCGACTCGACGGTTCGAGCATATCAATAGGATCGACGACCCAGGTTGGCTTGGCAGCTCAAGCCGTTATTAAAACGACTAGTTGGCATTGTTACTGTAGCAGCAGATTGACGTCGATCACTTTTCTGACAGTTTTCGATACCGATCTTAATTGGGATTGATTCGTTCGAACTCGTCATGCGACGCTGAGTGTTCTGACAACATTTCTGATTGACAAAGACGATTGTAGTAGCAACAACATTGGCTGAGATGATGACAGTGATGGAAAGGAAATAGATGTGTCGGTGATGATGACGGGTCTATCGGAATAGGATAGTGATGGTTGTGGTTGAAAGGAAAGGTGATGGTGATTATGATGGCGAAGATCAAGGGGAACCGTGATGGCGACAATGAACTCTAGTTGTAGGCGATAATCGCAATGACACTGGGGTCTTGGGAGGTTGGCGATGACGATGCTGACGTCAAGGTGGCGAATGTACCAAATGGTGGTAGCAGGTGGCGCTGACATCAAGATTAGGGTTTGAACTAGGGATAGGATTGAGGAAAATGATGAACAGTAAAAAATTTCTTTCTCTCTTTTTTGATCTGATTTTTTTCTTTTTTTAATTTTTCTCTTTTAATTGAACCTTTTTTTCTTTTTTTTCTTTTTTTAACTGATACCTAACTAAAATAAAAAATGATGATGATGATGGTAAGAAAATATTAGAAAAATTCAAGATTTGGCTATGATACTAATTTAATGTAAAACGAAAGAACAATGGATTGTGATGGGAGAAATTTGGGGAAATATTTTAGGATTTGATAAAATTTCAGGCATCGCACACCAAAGATCTAATGATTACCGACTCACATGTCTTGCAAGTAGAAAATTTTTTAAAGCTCACGCCCAATCAACCAAGCCCACTCTCACGTTTCTCACGCTCAAGATTATAGATGGAAAACAAAAATTTATACAAATTTTCCATCATTCACTTTATGAAGAAGAAAACAAAGTCTACATGCCTCTATATAAACTTACAACTAAAACAATCTTTTATCACAATCGATGTGGGACTAAAATAAAAAGAAAAGACTAACAATGTCAAGGACTCAAGCTCCCAAACTGATATACTCAAATTAAAATTAAAAATGACTCAAACACCACTAAAATTAATCTAAATTCAAATGGATTTAGATCCCCATCAAATAACATTGTCTTTCAATTTGCTAATAGTCCATATACTTAAAATGTAGAGGAAACTATCAAAGCTTTAATAATGTGATGGATGGTACGATCAAAAAAAGTCAAAACTTAACTTTCTAATAAATAAACCGGATAATACCTTCTTGTATAAGTCAATTGATGCATCACCTCACATGAAGAATGTAGACTTCATAGCAGGTTGAATTGGTGACATTACCAAACAAGTAGGTAGAAGGTTGTTTAAATAATGATAGATGATTATTCAAGCTATAAGGCTGCAGAAGAGAACTTAATTTATAAAACGGTTTTTATTATACTCATTATATAACCACATTGTCTTGATTTAATGCTTAAAACATTGAAAAAAGTGAAGGTGCATGAAGAAATTTTAACGGATGCATAAGAGATAACAAAACTAATCTAGCATCATTGTTGGGTTTCGGCTTGATGAGGGGTACACAAAAGACTAAGAGACACTACTTACAATCATGATTCTTGCTTTGCAAAACATTTACAAGTAAAATAGACCATTGAGAGAAATATTTAGCTCACAAAAATATACTACATCTAATATAGAAACATAAAAATGATAGATAAAAGGCACAAGATACCATCTTGAATGATCTTATTTTAGCCACAAATTGTATGTTGGATAAAGACTACACTTCTACTTAAATAAGTATTGAGGAAGTGGACTTGGAAAAGAACCAGCTATAGGATTTATTTACGAAATGATAGCCTTGATCAGAAAGATTGCATTTGCGAGTGGAAATGCAAAAAAGAAATACATGCCAATATGGAACAAAATACAAGAGATTTGGAATGAACTCATCTTCATCTTCATGGGGTTGCTTCTTGAACCCCCAGCTGTGGTGAAGAGATTTTTTCCCGATGTTCAAGAGAGAAAAAATTGGCTGTATGCTTGCATGGAAAGAGTAATTCTTAATTGGACATATCACATTGATGCTGATATTTAATTGCATTTCTTTGATGAAGCTAAAGAGAATTTGGAAGCTCCAATGGCTACAGAGTTAAGAAAGCTATGAATCTTACCTCTAAAATATTATATTTTTTATGTTAACAGTTAACCATAAGTTAATTTCATACTTGCATTCCCATAGACATATGACATAATTGCAAAATTCTAGCTTTTAAACTATGAGTAGTTGCAAAAATCTAGCTTTTCAAATCTTAGTGTATAAATACATGGTTCACCGGTGGGCTCATTTTTGGAGCTAGCAAATGTTACAAGTTGAAAAACTGTGCAATTAGTCTTAAGCCCCACATGAAGCTCAATAGCTGCGAACAAAATCAGAGTACATTAGAACAAAAGAGGGGAAAAGAAAACATTAACTCCTCTAACATTTTGATAATACATAGCTTTCCAACTTATTGGTGATAGCTAATAATTTTTATTTCAAATGGTAAATTTATACAAAAAGAAGGAAAACAAGAAACAAAAAACATTCCCAAAAACTTGAAACAAAAAACACCCCATTCTCTGCTGCACTTCATGTACAATATGAAATTAAGAGCATGATGCATGAAAAAGAAAGCGCGTGTAGGCATCATGCTAGTTGATCATGTGGACCCAAACGATGAACTTCACCAAATCAGAATAATAATGCCGAAAGTGTAGACAGACATTTTGGAAGATTATGGATTGATATTTGAAAGTTGCTCCGGTGAATATGATAGGAAACGCTAGGATTTTGGTGGAAGAAATTTAGGGATTTATGGAAAAGATAAGATTTTTATATATCAATGAGGAAAATACAAAACATAGGTGGCCTCAATTAGAGAGGATGACCGCTCTCCTAGCTTTGATTCAAGATAAAGCTTAACTCTCCCAAGATCTACTCTAGTTTATTTATAATCTTCCTTCTTCTCTCAAATTCATCATATATTCAACATATCCCCTAGCCCTAACCCCCCTCCACTATATAAAGGACTGATTCGTCCATAATAATAAAAATATCCCTTTAAGCCCAAAATTACAAGTTTGCCATTCTGATATCAATTCTAACATTACTACACCTCCAAAGAACCATCGTGTCCTTGAGATGGTGCATGAAGTCTGTGGGCCATACTACTCCGAGCACATGTGCTAGTCCCATCCCAAGTCAAACCTCAGAATGCATCCTCTTGTTGCTCTCGAGAGGCCGTCGTCTCCCTGCCAGCCTTCTGAGGCCATTCTGTCGTCCTCCCAATCGGGCTCCGACCACTCTGAGTCTTTGTCATTCTATCCTGGCCAAGCTCTCCCAAAGGTCTCAGGGGGTACCATCGTTGCTGATCACCAAGAATCCAATAACCATGGGGCCCCTTGGAAGTGCTCCCCACAATCACTGGGCCCCGGCAGCTTGCCCGAGGGGTCTCGGATCTCTGGGCGGACCACCCAGTGCATGCAAGGGACCGAGCGACCCTGGAGGGGTCAGTCGCCCCCTGGCAGGTTGCCCATGGGTCGTCAGTCCCCAGGCGGCCTCAGGGTTTCGCATGCCCCTGACGGGGCTGCCTGGGGCCTGCCCCACGAGGCCCCAGGCTACCCAGGGGTTCGTTGCCCCGAGGGCCGTTGCGCCCTTCCGCTTCGTTGTTGTCAAATCTATGTCGTAGAAGTCACTGTTGATCAGATCTGAAACCGGATCACCCTTTTGATGGATCTTCTCCTCAAATGCGATGATTTTTCCTTTGCCCCTTATTCAAAGGTGCCGCCTTTTGCCCCAGATCTAGGACATGGACTTCATCTTTCTTCAGATATGGCTTTGTAGCCTCCTTTTCCTGCTGAGGACGGTGATAGATCTCCAAAAGTTCATTCAACATGGATTCGACAGACGAGCATATTTCTCCCATCGATCGATGTTGTTCCACCATCAGGATCTTGCTCTGATAACATATATTAGGAAACTCTAGGGTTTTGAAGAAATTTAGGGATTTGTGGGAAAGATATGATTTTTATCGATCAAAGAAGAAATTACAAAGGATAGGTGGCCTCAATTAGAGAGAAGAATTGCTCGTCTAGCTTTGATTCGAGATAAAGCTTAATTCTCCCAAGATCTACTCTAGTCTACTCCTAATCTTCCTTCTTCTTCTCTCAAATTCAATATATATTCAACATATCCACTAGCCTAACCCCCTCCACAATATAAAGGACTGATTTGTCCATAATTACAAAAATACACCATTAAGCCCAAAATTACAAGTTTGCCACTCAGATAGCAATCGAATAGAATAGATAAAACAAGAAAATGAAGCAACAAACTAAAATATGACTAGTACATCTAATAAAGAGGCAAAGAGTACATTCCAATATCCTAATCAAATAAAATAGCATTGTTGTGTACCAGTCCATTGTGTTTAAAGTTATTAATTAATCAATCCCAAAATTTTGAATTAAGAAAAGGAAAAGCACTTAAAACCATCCATGATGATATGCAATATGATTTCAAAGGCAATGATAGAAGTGACAATAAACTCATGGAGAATATCCAGACTAAATGTTTAGATGTTAGGACTTTGAGTTAAGTTAAATACTGTAACATTTGAGTTAAATTAAAAGTTGAAGCTTGAATATTTGGCGTATTGATATATGGTTCTGGAGTGATGTCTCAATGTTGGTTTAAGATTGTATTTTGGATGACATATTTAGCTAATGTTATCACCAACTAGTTGAATGCCATTTTTCCTTAATTTCGAGGAAAAAGTGGAATATGTTATTGCTTAATTAACAAAATGACTATACATTTACAAACTCTCCAATATCTATCAAATTCGAACAATGAATCGAAATCTAATCAATTATATAAAAATATAGTGCATAATGTAACAAGGGAACGAGCCGTGTTGGGAACTCAAGGAAAGCATTTTTGTCGTCACTCTTCCAGAATCCAAGATGGAGATTATATCATGTATTCTGCACGTACATACGATTTCCGAGTATGCATCATATTTGGATTGGGTTGGAATCCAACACGGGTACAAGGGCACTCAGGTAATTGTGCATATCAATGGGATTCATATATGCCGCTTGTAATAGTTGATGAAGGTGAGACTTGAGAGTGAGAACTTCTTGGCTATGGCAACTATAGTTGAGGGATTAGCTGCGGTTGTGTAGGCAAGGAGAGAAGTGTAGATTTATTGACTACGTAGAAATTAATTCTCTCCAAATCTCTCTGTGTGATCTAGATCTGCTTCTCATTGTGCGTGCATTCACCTGATAACCCGAACGAAAGACTAACTGAATTTTTCATGATAGCATGTTCTAGCATCTTTATAGGTGTGTGTTGCCTTTTTCATATAATTATCTGATCATAACACATTCAATCATAATCTGCTATTGCTAAATACTAAAAGATTAGTCACCAAAACTGTATATTTTAAAATAAAACAATGGGAAAACCCAGATCTGCTACCCCAGAATTATTAAAATAAACAATGAAAAATTCAGATCTTGCACCCCAGAAATGCTTAAATTATAAGTGTGCATGAAATATATTAAGAAAATAAGGTCAGGTATTGTACCCCAGAATTGTTCATTCTCCATAGTGTTTCCACACTTTTTTCTATGACAACTGCTCCACCTAAAAGTATGCTGGAGGATAAAAAAGAAATATATCATCAGTTTAACTCCATGAAAATGACATCTTAGTTCAATTTAACTGCATGTATTCTCTAACAGGAAATTGACTGCATTCACTGAAAGATCTCAATTTATCATTTGAGAATAGACACAAAGGACACATGACCTAGTGTCACATATATACAAGTGTGTTGATGTTCTCAGGTAAAAGACGTTTCATCTCACAATGTTTACATGACTAGCACTCCCTTGTGGCAAACTGTCTTTTCATCTTCTGGCCATCAACTATATTTTCCTGGGCAGCTATATTAGTACATGTACTTCTATCATGAAGTTGTACCTGAATAATGGATGCCGACACCCAAACAGAATAACGTCATTTTTGGGACACTTTTCAATACTTTCCAGACATGCATCGAAAACGATTACTTCTATAATTATATTTTATAGGGGTGTGCATGTATTTTTGTGGGGCATACATGTAATTCCGTGGGTTGTCCTTGTGATTTTGTGTATGCTTAAAACAACTAGAAAATGTGACTTTAAGATGAAATGCACCTATCTAATTATGTGTTTAAAAATTATAATGGTTGATGTCATCTTTTATATTTTGTTTGTTGTGAGTACATAAATATATATATTATATTATATTATATTATAATAGTTGGGTCCCCCTACCCTACCTGATGTGTCCCGCACACTTACCATTACCCGTGTTTATGCTTCGTATCTGATCAGTTTAGGTGAAGGCCAGTACTAAAATTTATTTATTTTTGTATGAGACAAGCAATTATTTCAAGTTCTAATAATTTTTCAGAAATATATGATATTATTTGTGTATACTGCACCAGACAATTAACGTGTCTTGTCCCGTCTCTCCTAGATATGTTTTACCACATATATCACTCATAATCACCTCACACTTGCTCTGTCTAGCTTTAGTGCTACTGAGGTACATCTTGGTGTGTCCTCCCTTCATTTCTTTTGATAACCCATGTTTTAACAAAAATTGAGTTGCGTACAGAATGCTGCCACTTTATAAATCTCCCCTTTGTGTACCCCAATGTCATTCATACTCACCCTACATGAGATACACCTAGCTCTGTAGCACTGCCTAATCTCTCAATATATCCTACCTTCCATCATATAATAGCTCAACAAAGCAAAGTGGACTGTCATCTGAAATTTGTTTTGTAGAAGCCCATTAGTCGCTTCGATTGCTACGGAGATCTTCCAATATTCTTGTTTTGTTGTACGAACTTTCTTGTAAGGCCTTTCTCCGCTCTTCAAGTACAGAATTTGATCTCTGCTAGTGTCATCGCATAGGATGCCGATTTCAGAATAGTAAAAATAGAGTATTAAACAGTAACAAAAAGGAGATAAATTCTACAAAATCAAATGATGAATGTACATCCCAAGGATAACAAATTCCGAAAGTAGTTAGACCCGAATTCCTCTATACTACTAGGGTTATAAAAACTAGAAGTGTCTCATTCCCTACAGTGAACACCAAGATTTGTAAATTCGAATCATCATTATCTAGTGTAATGCCCGTAAATTGAGTATTTTATGTAAATATTTATATATTATATATCTATTTTCTTTGCTAATTTATTTTCATTTCTCTCTGTCACTCTTTCCTTTTCTTTAATTTTCCTTCCTATTTTTCTTTTGCCCCACAGCAACCCCAAACCGAACGGCCCTTCCTCTCCTCACTTTTCTTCTTTATTTCCCTCATTTAACTTTCCACTAAAGCCCAAAGGCCCATCTCTTCTTTCCCTATTATCCCAAACAAGCCCGCAAGCCCCCACTAACCACAAACCCCAAACCCCCTTTCTTTCTCTCTCTCTCTTTCAACAGAATGTCGCTGCCGCCCTCCTTTTTCCCATTTCCCATTCAACAGAAAACCCTAAACTCTTTCGAAAACCAAACTGTCGCCACCTATTCATTCAGTTACGCATGGAATCCACAACGATCCCGCACGAGACGCATCCCATGAATCTCTAACGGCTCTCTTCTCTTCCTTTTAACTCTTCCCTTCATGTTTTCATGATTTTTACCATTGCAAAAATTTATGTTCCTCTCAAGCCTCAAATTTTCAGTTTCCTTGAATTTGGTTGTTTTTTATCCTGATCTCGGACTTGATTCTTCACAAAAAAATTCCGATCAAGCATTTGCAACCATTACTCTGGCGAGGTGGCAAGGTCGGTGGAGTTTTTCGGGAATTTTTGGTGTTCAATCGTCGGTGAACAGTAGATCTATATCTTCTCCAAAGTTTTTCGGTTTATTTTCTATTTAACTTCAGAATGTAATTTAGCTTGGTTGGTTTGCTACTTGGGTTTTGTGGTTGGAACTATAAGTTTTAGGGGAGATGATGATTCATATAGCTTTTGAATGGATTTTTCCATTTTGAGAATTGTTTTCGGCACACCATCGAGCATGGTGGCGACCCTCACCGTTGCTCGCTGTCTATGATTTTGGATGGGTTATTGAGGGCATAGTTGGCCGCCAGAGGGAATTGTTTAACGTGGGTATCTGGTGCTGTTGGGATCGTTTAGTTGTAATTTCTTTCATGCGGTTGGTTTGTAAATTTTCTGTTGAGCGCATTATCGCCTCACTTTTCAGGCAATCTCTTGTGCCGACATTACTACACTGACGATCTCTTCATCTCATCATAAATTCGCTGAAGGCTTTTTTTGCCGCCGTCACTTTGCTGGAGAGTTCCCTTGATGGGGATTTTGCACGCTGCGTTCTCTGTGGGTTTGAGTCTCTTGGCCTTTATCCATATAGAATACTTTAATTAGTTGGTAAATGTGCTGAGTTGTTAGGCTTGGAACTCGGTTATTTTTGGAATGTTTTAATGTTTATATAAATATCTACGGCAAATAGTCCACCTCTTGGTTGGTAAACTGCAAGGTTATTTTGATGTGCCAAATTATGAATTTGTTCCTATGATAATTTTCATTACTTGAGTTTTAATTAATTTTCATTTTCAAATCTGATTCCGTTTTTAAATAGATTGTTTAATATAATTCTCTAAACTGAAATTAATTTGTTAATGTAAAGAAATTGCTTTTAGATTAGAAATTGATTTCTTTACATATATGCAATGAGGGAACTATTAAGTATATAAACTAAATTACGTAGTTAGGTTAAGGGCTATGAAAAATAGTGATACTGGTACAATTGCTTCATGACTAGACTAGTACTTTGATACATGACTTACTTTGATTAGAACATGGACACTTACTGAAAACAACTTGTGACATGAAACTTAGAGAACTTCTAAATGACTAGAAAACTATTACAGAACCTGACGTGACATATGACATAAAACTAGAAATTGAACAACTATACACCTGACACATGACTCATGAGGTTTGCAAAACTTATGATAGAGAGTGCAAGAGCGATTGAAGCCATGCTTTTGGTTCGTATCTGGAAAGATCTTTTTCTATTTCTTGTACTAAGGAACCTGAGCCCCTTTCTGTTTTTGGCTTTGGACTCGGCTAGGGGTAGCTCCTCGTGGTCCAAGGTGGTCTTCAAATTGCATATCTGTTAAATATCGTGCTCTCCAGTATAAGTTTCTACACATGATTGTTAACTAAACTTTTACTAAACTTTAGAAATTAATATTGCTAAAAGAAAATCATAGCATATCACTTATTGGTACAGTTTAATTTACCAGTTTTTGCTTAACTGGTCATATTCTGTAACAATTCTGTTGGTAGTTTATTGGTGCATGCATGTTCTATTTTTGGTACCTAACTGAATGCTTGTTTTAGATATAATCTACTTTTCTAAATATTGGTACAATTTGTGTTGTCTCTGCTAGGTGTTGAACATGAATATGAAGAGGAACTTAAGTACAATAAGACAGAGTTTCTAGTGCAGAACGCTGAGTTTTGAGATCAGGTGGAGTGTGAGTGTTACATTGTAGTTTCCTTTCATATATTTCATTTCAGTAGAGAGATTGTACTTTTCTTTTCTTGCCAAGAACAATTGAATGAATGAGTATCTTTATTGTGGTAATTTTATGCTTTTCTTTATATTGTTTTCACTGGTATCTTGAAGGAAAATTTTATTTTTCTTCTCAAGCTTCTTATTTTCGTCCTCCTTGAATTTGGGTGTTTTTAGTCTTGATCTCGAGCTTCATTTTTCCCAAAAAAAATTTCCCATCGAGCAGTTGTAGCCACTACTCTGGCGAGGCGACGAGTTCGATTGAGCTTTTCGGGGATTTTCGGTGTTCAGACGTCGGTGAACGGTATATCTATTTGTTCTCCAAAGCTTTTTGGTTTAAATTCTGGATGTAATTTAGCTTGGTTGGTTTGTTGCTTGGGTTTTGTTATTGGTTTCCTAAGTTTTAGGGTAGATGATGATTCATATAGCTTTCGAATGGATTTTTCCCTTTTGAAAATTGTTTTCACCACACCATCGAGCATGGTGGTGACCGTCGCCGTCGCTCGACGCCTATGATTTTGGATGGGTTGTTGAGGGCATAGTTAGCCACCAGAGGGAATTGTTTGCCGTAGGTATCTGGTGTTATTGGGATCATAAGTTGCAATTTCTTTCCTGATGTTGGGTTGTAAATTTTCCGTTGAGCATACTATCGTCGTCACTTTTCAAGCGAGCTCTTGCAACGACGTTACTTCGCTGACGATCTCTTCGTCTCACCATTCATTCACTACCGGTTTTTTTGCCACCGTCACTTTGCTGTAGAGTTTCCTTGATGGGATTTTACCCGATGCTTTGTCCACGTGGGTTCGGGTCAATGGGCCTTCATCCATGTAGAATATCATGGGCTTTAATCAGTTGGTGATGAATGTGTTGAGTTGTTGGCTTGGAACTCGGTTATTTACGGGCTATAAACTGTATATATAAATATCCACGGCAAATAATACACCCATTGGCTCGGGCCAGGCGCTTCCAATAGGGCCTAAATATCAAGATCCGGGAGCAGATGGTTAGATTCAATCTGAAAACCCATGCACCGTATCCACAGCGGCTCGAGAGTACGAATATGTTCAGAAGGAGGCTGAATAAGAGCGACAGATGACGGCCCCTCCAAGGCAACCACCACCTCCATCTACAGCAGCTTCCGCAAGATCGAGTCAACAGCCCATGTCCCCACAAGACATATACATCGATCCATACATTAGACTCAATTCAAGAGGCCGGCACCACATCATCATCAATCATGACCTTTCCCAATATGCCATTCCTACAACAAAACTGGATACATCAAGCTAGAATGAAGACTCTTCCTGAGCATGTGTCTAATCTGCGGGTCTAAGGATCATAGTGCAAGAGATTGTTCTCAGCAGAGACAAAGGCCGGCAGCCCTATCTCCAACGCCATCACCAGCTACTGCTCCGATTGGAAACACATAGTGTGGACCCCCCACTTCTACCACAACAGAAGGTCTTCCAGCAGGCAAGACCTTAAGCCCCACCTCAAGATGCCAAACTTTCACAATGAGTGGAGAGGAGGCCAAAACTACAGGTCATGTTATCACAAGTATGGATTTGATGTTCTCGATATTTTATTTATTTCACATTAGTTATTGTATACTTAGACGTATTATCTTATAAACCTATATATTGTACTAGTAGCTATCAGACCCGCGAATGCCTTATTTGACTCAGAAGCTTCCCATTATTTCATGTCAAGACGATTTGTCAACCAACACATTATTCCTGTTTCACCACTTACCTCTTGTTGGGACGTCAACACAGGCAGTGGAGTACTGAATATGTCTAGCATGTGTTTCTCTTACCCCCGTAGTGATTATATAGGCGAGAACTTTATGCAGACTTCATGGTTATTGAGATGCCGAGTTTCGACGACGTTCTTAGGATGGACTGGTTGGGATCATTTCGTGCCACAATCGACTGCCATCGTGACATAGTGATGTTCAAAATACTCGATTATCCAAGGTTCAAGTTCGTTAAAGGAAGCAGATCAAAAGGACCCGTGAAATTCAGAACCAGACTGACGAAGACAGTGGTGACGGCTATGGATGCCGAGCCAGAAAGACCAAAAGTTGTGCAAGAATTTGTAGACGTATTCCCGAGCGACCTTACAGGTTTGCCTCTAGATCGTACCCTTGAGTTTTCAATTGAGCCGATGCCGAGCACCCAGCCCATCTATAAGGCACACTGTCGTATGGCGCCACCTGAGCTAGAAGAACTTCGAGCTCAGTTGAATGATCTTCTGCAGAAGAGATGGATACGACCCAGTGTATCCTTGTAAGGTGCTCCAGTACTATTGGTGAAGAACGGATCCATGTGTAGGTGAATCAACTACATAGAGCTGAACAAGATGACGGTGAAGAACAAGAATCCACTTTCCCGAATTGATGACATATTTGACCAACTCGACGGATCGAGCGTGTTTTCAAAGTTGGATCTGAGGAGTGGATCCCAACAAATGAAGGTCAAGGAGGATGTCCATAAGACTATGTTCTGGACCAACTATAGACACTACGTGTTCTTGGCGATGTCGTTTGGGGTGACCAATACACCAGTGGTATTTATGAGCTTCATGAAACTAGCATTATACGAGTACCTGAACAAGTTCGTGGTAGTCTACATCGACGACATCCTGATATACTCGAAGGACGCTCAGAAGCATGCGGAGCATTTGAGGAAGGTTCTAGGAACTTTAAGGCGACACCAGCTATACGCCAAATTCAATAAATGTGAATTTTGGCTAAACAATGTGGCTTTTTTAGGCCACGTGGTGTCTAAAGAAGGGATTTCTGTAGATCCGGAGAAAGCAGCAGATGTTCAAAAATAGCCAGTTGTTGGGTCAGTGCTAAAGATTCGGAGTTTTTTTAGACTAGCTAGCTATTATCAAAGGTTCATTCAGAACATCTCGAAGATCCTGAATCCTATGATGCGGTTGACAAGAAAGGATGTGATGTTTATTTGGTCAAAGTCTTATAACGATGAATTTGAGGAGCTGAATAAGAGGTTGACCGTTGCACCAGTGCTGACGATTTTTTTGCCGTCGTTACTTTGCTGGAGAGTTCCCCTGATGGGGTTTTGCTCCGCTACTTTATCTCCGTGGGTTCTGGTCTTTGGGCCTTTATCCATATAGAATATCATGGGCTTCAATCAGTTGGTGAATGTGCTCAATTGTTAGGTTTGGAACTCGGTTATTTACAGGCTGTTTAGTGTTTATATATATATTTGCGACAAATAATCCACCTCTTGGCTGGTAAACTGCAAGGTTATTTTGATGTGCCAAATTATGAATCTGATCCTATGATTATTTTCTTTACTTAAGTTTTAATTAATTTTCAGTTTTAAATCTGATTCCATTTTTAAATAGATTGTGTAATATAATTCTCTAAACTGAAATTAATTTGTTAATGTAAAGAAATTGCTTTTAGACTAGAACTTGATTGCTTTACATATATGCAATGATGGAACTATTGAGTATATCAACTAAATTACATAGTTCGGTTAAGGGCTATACAAAATAGTGATATTGGTGCAACTGCTTCATAACTAGACATTGGTACTTTATAACATGGGTTAATATTACTGTTAACAACAGTACTGCAACACCTTCTACTTCATAGAAGTCTTACCTACGTAATTTAGGGTGATTAGAACATGAACACTAAATGAGAACTTATGACATGAAACTTAGAGGACTTCTAAATGACCAGAAAATCATTACAGAACTTGACATGACACATGACATAGAATTAGAAATTGAACAACTATACACCTGACACATGACACATGACTCACGGAGTTCAGAAAACTTATAATAGATGGAGTGCAAGAGCGATTGGAGCCATAGTTTTGATTCATATCTGAGAGGATCCTTTTTCATGTTCTTGTCATAAGGATCATGAGTCCCTTCAAGTTTTTTGTTTTAGACTCAGTCCAGGGTAGCTCCATGTAATCCAAGGTGGTCTTCGGTTCAGATTGCATATCGTGCTCTCCATTATAAGTCACAGCACAGGATTGTGAACTAAACTTTTACTAAACTTTAGAAATTAATATCACTGAAAGAAAATCATAGCATATCACTTATTGGTGGTTCTGTAGTTTACTCTACATGTTTTTGCTTAACTGATCATATTCTATTGCTTACTTTTCTGCTAGTAGTTTATTGTTGCATGCATGTTCTATTTTTTGTCAAACTAGTTTATTGTTGCACGCATGTTCTGTTTTTTGTCAAGCTGAATACTTGGTTTAGATATAATCTACATTTCTAAATAGTGGTATAATTTTTTGTTGTCTTCACTAAGTGTTGAACAGGAATACGGAGAGGCGCCTAAGTACGAGGAGACAAATTTTTCGGTACAGGACATTGAGTTTTCAGATCAGGAGAAGTGTGAGTCTTACATTGTTGTTTCTTTTCATATGTTTCACATCAGCGGAGAGATTGTACTTTTCTTTTCTTGCATTAATATTGTATTCCTCGACTTGAAGGAAAATTGAATGAATGCATACCTTTATTGCGGTTATTTCCTGCTTTTTTCTATATTTTCACTAGTATCTGCAGGAGCGGCTTTGCATGAAAAATAGCCACACCTCCTGAGAAGCGATGTGTGACATCTAGGCATCTATGTGTCAATGCAAGCTAAGAATAATATAAATGTGGGTCAAATAGGTAAGAGAAAATGGTTCACCAAAATTTTGCATGATTCTGCTTAATGCAAAGGAGATAGAATTGGAGATCTGAGTCGAGTGCCGGTTTGGAATGGATGGTCGGTGGTCTCAGATTTGAAGCATGCACCATTTTCTTTTTTTCTTTTTTCTTCTTTTTCTTGTTTTGCTTTTGCTGGCGGAGACAGCATGGGGTTCTAGCTATACTTCTTCCTTCATATTACGAAACAATTATCAATTAATGGCCAGCCTGTCAAAAGACTAGCCAAAATTTTGTCTGAAACAACATCAGAAAAGTTTAAGGATAAAGGCTATACTATATTCTTGGCAGCCATGTTGTGGAATGGAGGTGGTACTCAACTTCAGGTGCTTTTGCAACTTGAAGCAATGGGGATATTTCTCAAAAATAAATAAAATATGAAAGCTTAAACTCAAAAATTATAGAATTGCATTAATAACAAAAAAAACTTCAAAAAATATTACTAATATCTCAAAGAGAAATTTTATGAATTATCAATATCAGAGAACAATAAAGCATAAAAAATCACGGAAATCTGCAAGTTAGACTAAAACACCCTGATCCCTAAAGCAGTAACAGCTAAAACAGTGCCTAGGACAGGATGAGCAGGGCTGTTCACAACAATGCTTGATAGGCTTATGGATACTACATATTTCAATTTTCTGACATGCTAAACACTTCAGGGAAATTCAAGGACATCTCAGTGACATATCAAATCATCATGTCAAGATGCTGTAGTATGTCCATTTCCGTGTCCACACTGTCCTTATAACACCAAGTCACAACTATATCAAGCTACCAATCGATTTTATAAGTCTCAACTATGGGATGATTGGTTCTGTTGATATTTTTGAGAATATCAGGATATACATGTATTTGCAAATGGAGGGTAATAATATAGCTCCGTGATTTTCTAAAAAGAGAGCAAGGGAAGGCTTATAGATGTTGTCAATAGTAGGGGGAGCAAAGAACAGTAATATTTTTGGAGGAGTTATTTGCTCACTCTCTCATGCAAAAGTTAGGTTTTTTTTAAAATCAAAAATCAAAAAGGTGACTCTGCCCTTGGAGTGTTTGGGCAGACTTGGTGGGTGTTTGGCAAAGGGTAGGACTTAAATTCCCGCTTAACACCTTCGTACAAAAGAGGCTTGTATACACCCTACAATGGTTTATAGCTGACAGCATCCCACTATTCCTCCAACTATTCCTAATAATCAACAATTTGATAGCTAATCCTCACATTACCATTCTCTTTATGTGCAAATATTACTCATTATCAACCAGTTCTTTGGCATTTTATCACTAAAAAGAACTTAGGTCTAAGTCTAGTGTTTAAGTATCTCCCGTAAACACATAAAATTTTGCATGTTTAATTTGTGAATGAACCCATTATCTCATGTCTTAATACTTAAATCTCCCCCATGGTCCCATCGAACTGTAATAGCATGTACACATGTTAATTAGATTGAATCAAAATTTTAAAATAAAAACAATAAAAAATTTAAAACCGGCAGTAGAGCCAAACCGGAATCCACATACAGTTGGTCAGTATGTATGTCTCTCTCTGTTTTCAATCATGACATCCTTGTTAGGGCTTAGATTCAAATCCACCAAATCTTAGTAGATTTGAAGTAAGATTGTGCATGGTCTTACCACCTTTAGGAACGTTACAGTCCTAGTTGCTAGGGCATATTGTAATGTGCATTCATATCCAACCACTATGCTCCATCACTAAAAAGAAATAGCTTATTCTCATTAAGCTTACTAATGTTCTAAAAGGCGATTTATGCAGCTCCAAATATGCATGCAGCTGAAAGCCAACTCGAGTCATATGCATAAAGGGCAACTATGCAGATAACCCCAATATAAGGATTATGCAGGTGCGTAGCAAGTATAATTTGCATATTGGCCACATAAGTCCAATTTTATAAGGAATTTTAAATTTTGTTGCTTATTTACTGATTAGAATTTTGAAGGCCACTTTTTGTGATTTTACTAATTGTTGTTGTTGCTACTACTTGTAGTGGTTATTCTTGGAACTTCAGCAATAACAAAGCCACAACAATAAATCATAACAGTTTTACATCTGCTGCTGTTATTGTTGTTTATAAGTGCAAGATTGGCAACTGCAAGTAGCAACAAACAATTCTGCAACAATTAAAATCTAAAAAATTGTTATTCACTGCAGATTAAATTTCAATGATAAGAATTAGCTACCTGCAACTGCAACTAAGAGAAATTGTACGTGTGGATCTTGAGCATCATCATCATGATTCATACTTAGGTTGCACTTGAGTTTGAAACTTTTAGAGTGCTTCATTCATATATCGATGATGATTCATACTTAGGTTGCACTTGAGTTTGAAACGTTTAGATTGCTTCATTCATATATCGGCACTTATCTTAGGAATACAACACTGATAAGTTGATAATATTTTTTGGTTTATCCCTAGTTTTTCGGCCTTTTTACAGTTTATCTCTCTCTCTCTCTCTCCCTCTCTCTCTCTCTCTCTCCAATGTATATATTTACCATATATACAAATAGGAAAATTTTCATATGTAAACATTTTGCACGGGAAATCCCGTTTCAAAAAAAATTCATGCTTCACTCCATACAATTATACGCCCCACGAAAAGTAATGGATAAAAAATATTAGCATTTGACCCTCGATCAAGGCTTTACAAAAATTTATATTGTTCTAAAACCATTAAATTTTGTTACGGGTGGCTTGAGGGTCAAATCATCATAGGGTTCTCCCATTATTTTCTCTGGAGTATATAATTGTATGGATTGAATCATGCAAAAAAATTTGAAAAAAAACTTCTTAAAAAAATTTCGCCCGGGAAGCCCGCCCCATACATACATAGTTTTGAGTAATCCTCATAATCTGATGTAAAATCTGTTTATACCCTATGCACTCTCGGACAGCACACATAAGGAAATCGTACTTTTAAAACACTTGAGCCTACTGATGCTTTTAGTTGGGATCTCAATTAGCTGTTGTAATTTATAATTAACAACATGTTCTATTTGGTCATTTGGACTTTCTAACTTTTCTTGAGCATATACTTGGGAAATGTATTCCTATTATGCTCTTTCCTCTGCATTGTAAGCTGCAGATGCAATTCTCTAGAGCAGATGCAACAAATTTTCCCCTTGTTCAACGCTTTCTTGGTCGAGAGAATTTTGGACGAAAGATCCATATTCATATGAGCTTAACTGCACATTGAAAGATGGGCTGTTGGTTGCCATACCTGCCTATCTGCTTTCCAATATTTACAACAACCGCTTTCAGTGTCACTAGCAGGTGCCCAAGAATTGGGAACCAAGACAGTATTTACATCAGGTTGCAACTAATATTACAAATCAAGTCGGTATTTCCATGGAATTTTTGGGCTCCATTGTTGATCCAGGACGTATGGAGTCACAAAGCAACCCAGAGAGCAGGCATTAAGTCCTCTCAATCTCGATTTCAACCAGTTGAACTGAAGCGAGTGCAATTGTTCTAGCTAATGAATGAGACAAGCTGAATTCTATAGTATGGTCAGCCAAATCTGTTCACAATGTGTGTACCCCCCCCCCCCCCCCCCCCCCCCCGCGCGTGAATATGGATGAGAATGGGGTGGGGTGGGGTGGGGTATTTTGGAGGATTGGCTTCTTATTTGCGTGTGTTTTTACCCATTTTCATTCCTTTTCTGTGTGGTGGTTGGGTGGGGAGGGGTGTTCCATATTTGGGGTAGGGATGCATTGTCGCTCTTCCATCAATGTAAACCTATTTTGAAGAAAATTTTATAGTGAGAGTCCATAAAAAGAGCAACAATCTTGAACTACCTATTGAAATAAAAGAACACCCTACTAGTAAGGTAACGTGTCATTTAAGCCCAAACTTCAAAAAGATTCTTCTAGCTCCAACATTATGTACATTCCCGGGGGAAATCTCTCTTGCTCCTAAGTTTTTGATTGCAAAACATATTCTAATGTGAAAAGACTTGGATTTGCTAGACTTGGTTCCATGTTTTGCCCGAGTGCAAACAAGGACAGAGTGCAAACAAGGATATAGTGAACGGCATTTTATGAACAATTTATTTAGCAAAAAATTCGGCATTGTCCTTGCTCAGATTCTGATGGGACGCGGGTCTACACGCACAGGCGCACCCGCAAGCCGCGCGCGCATGGGGGCCGGCCTCACCCTAGGGGCGTT
Organism: Scilla litardierei; assembly: GCA_030789695.1. NCBI lineage: Eukaryota > Viridiplantae > Streptophyta > Magnoliopsida > Asparagales > Asparagaceae > Scilla > Scilla litardierei. The sequence continues at coordinate 93,839,097 of CM061140.1, read as the reverse complement.
TTCGACTCTCTTTAATCTATTTAACTTTAATGGCAAACTTGTAATTAGATTAGAGGGTGGTTTATTCTTAAGCTATGGTTAGCCGTCATATTTCTTTATGCTTGGTTATTGAATTGTTCTTGAGGGATTTCTTACGAGAGTGCGGACGTCCTCGCTTATTGGCGTCTTGGGAGAGTGGTTGTCCCTTTAATTGTAGCCAAATTTATCTCTTTTCTAGTTCTTTTCTTCAATATAATTTCAGATTTGCTATATTCCTATCAATTTGGTATCAGAGCACGTGACGATCCATGGCGGCTTCGACAAGATCACAAGACAAGTTCGAGACGTTGGAGGCGGTTACTATGACGATGGGGGAGGTGCCTACGGTGGAGGTGTTGATGGAGGGGGCTATCGGGGACGTGGTAAACGACCCCGAGGGGGTTATGGAGATCGTAGTCGAGGGCCATCAGGAACACATGAGACACACCAGGAGCGGTGGCAGCACTACCATCAGCCTAGATATGACGGGGGACGAGTGGATCAGGGATCAAATATAGACAGATTGCAGAAGTTGAAGATGCATGTATTCGATGGGGTGGACCCGGTGTCGTGGATCCACAGAGCGGAGAGATTTTTTTAGAGTCTCGCATGACTAAGGAGCAGAAGCTGGAGGCAGCATGTATCTGTCTGGATGGAAAGGCACTCGCTTGGTTTCAGTGGAAGGATACGAGGCGTCCATTTCGCTCGTGGGATGAGATCGGGATGGTGGAGAGGTTTAGGGACCCACAATTAGGGAACGTGAGGGAGCTGCTGCTATCACTCAGGCTGGAGAGCACAGTGAGAGATTACCTAAAGAGGTTCGAGGCCCTATCAGGACAGGTGCACAGGGGTGACGGATGAGACGATGGAGAGCACTTTCATGAAGGGGTTGATGCAGAAGCCCCAGAGTCTGATAGAAGCCATGTAGTACGCTCAGATGGCAAAGGATTGGCAGATGGTGGAGAGAAAGGTGATGGGTGGTTGGAGTGGCCCAGTAGCCTGCAGTCAGACAACAACAGGAGGTCAACAGAGAGCCACGACGGAATCTGATCCGGCCACCAAGGAGAAGAGTGTGGAGAGGAATAGTGCACAGCAGGCTGGGGGCAGTTCAGGCGGATGACTGACGTGGAGATGAGGGAGAAGCGACAGAAGGACATATGCTTTAGATGCGACGAGCGGTTCACACCAGGCTACAGATGTGCGGGACGCAAGCTTCATGTACTGCCGCTTGAGGATGAGGATGACGAGGCTGAGGTTGAGGACGAGACCGATGAGGTAGAGGAGTCTGAGGGCCACTAGTTAGACGTGACGGATGTTTCTCTTAACTCCGTGATTGGGTTCACACCGAACCATACCATGAAGTTAAAGGGGCATATCGACAACCAGAAGGTGACAGTACTTATCGACAGTGGGACGACCCACAATTTCATTTCCAGGAGAGTGGTGGCCCAGCAGGAGCTTCAGCTAACAGACTGTGACAGCTTCAGTGTCATGATGTGGACGGGGAAGAAGGAGAGCATCCGGGGGCTGCAGAGGACTAGTGCTGACATTACAGTGGGGTACACGTGATAGCTGACTTCTTGCCTCTAGACTTGGGGAGCACCGACGTCATCCTGGGCATGACGTGGCTACAGACGTTAGGAAGATGATTGTGAATTGGAAACTGCTCAGAATGGAGTTTCATAAGGATGGGAGAGCAATTACATTACAGGGGGACCCTGCCTATGCAAAGTATTAATCTCACTGAAGACCATGGTGAGGACCATTTAGACAGAGGACGGTGGATACTTAGTGGAGTTATATTCATTTACGGGAGAGAGAGAGGCGCTGAGGCCAGTGGATAGCAGCCCATTCCAGGAGAGGTACAACAACTGATGGGGCAGTTCGAGGTCTTTCAGGAGCCACGGGTCTTCCACCACCGAGGGATCACGAGCACACCATAGTACTGCAGGAGGGGGTGTCCCCCATCAACGTGCGGCCCAACCGTTATCCCAAGCATCAGAAGGACAAGATCGAGCGGATGGTGGCAGAGATGGTGCAGGCGGGAGTGATACAGCCTAGTGTGAGCCTCTTTCCAGTCCAGTGATGTTAATGAAGAAGAAGGATGGGAGCTGGCGCTTCTGCGTAGACTACATGGCCCTAAACAAGGAGACAATGCCAGATAAGTTTCACATACCAGTTATTGATGATCTCCTGGATGAGTAGCATGGGGTAGCCCTATTCACCAAGATAGATCTCAAGTCGAACTACCACCAGATCAAGATGCGGTGGTAGGATGTGTCCAAGACGGCGTTCAGGGCGCATGATGGCTACTACGAGTTTCTAGTCATGCCTCTCGACTTGATTAACACACCAGCTACCTTCCATGCCTTAATGAACAAGGTATTTCGCCCTTACTTGAGACGATTTGTACTAGTTTTCTTCGATGATATATTTGTGTACAGTCGTACCTTGGAGGAGCACTTGGACCACCTGCAGGTCGTGTTCCAGGAGCTGCAATACCATCAGCTGTTCGCGAACAAAAAGAAGTGCTTATTCAGACAGCCACAGGTAGAGTATCTGGGGCATGTGGTATCAGCAGACAGGGTGGCAGCGGACAGATCGAAGATTGCGACGATGCTAGACTGGCCACGTCCCACCGCTCTCAAGGGGCTGCGGGGATTCCTGGACTTGACAGGATACTACCGCAGATTTGTGCAGGGATACGGAACTATCGCATAGCCATTGACCGAGCTACTTAAGAAGGACCAGTTCATTTAGGGTGAGGAGGCGATGATAGCATTTGAGGCCTTGAAGAAGGCCATGACCATCGTGCCAATTTTGGCGCTGTCAGACTTTTCCAGACCCTTCGTGGTAGAGGCGGACGCGTCAGGACATGGATTGGGAGCGGTATTAATGCAGGATCTGTGGCCCATAGCGTATTACTGTCAGGTGTTGACCGCTAGAGCCAGACTGCGGTCTGTCTACGAGAGGGAGTTAATGGCCATTGTCCTGTCTATCCAGAAGTGGAGACCGTATTTGTTGGGGAGGAGTTTCCTGGTGCGCACGAATCAGACGAGTCTTAAATACCTATTAGAGCAGTGCATAGTAGCAGAGGAATATCAGAAGTGGTTGCGAAAGCTGATGGGATACAGGTTTAAGATTGAGTATCGCCCCTGACTAGAGAGGCGGACGCCCTTTCATGACGAGATGAGGTGGTGGAGTTGGCGGCACTGGCGGTTTCACTACTACGGGACTGGAAGCCACTGCAGCAGGAGGTGAAGCAGGACCAAGACTTAGCAGGCATACAGGCGGCACTATTGCAGGGATCTACAGAGTACACAGGTTATACTATTCAGGAGGGACGGCTACTACATTAGGGGAGATTGGTTCTGCCGAGGACTTCGACATATATACCGACCATACACCAGGAATTCCACAGCAGCGCCGTAGGAGGACATTCTGGGATCCTCAAGACTTACCATAGGCTGGCAAGGGAGGTCTACTAGAAGAGAATGAAGAAGGATGTAGCGAGGATGGTTGCAGAGTGTAATGTTTGTCATCGTTACAAATACCAGGCGATGGCTCCGGGGGATTACTACAACCGATGTCTTTGCGCGATCGTGTGTGGGAGGACCTTTTCATGGATTTCATTGATGGATTGCCGAAGTCGGAAAGATATACCATCATACTTGTTGTGGTAGACCGCATCAGCAAGTATGCGCATTTTGTACCACTCCGACATCCTTACAGCGTAGTGTCGATGGCGGAGGTATTTGTGAGAGAGGTCATTCGCTTGCATGGGCCCCGAAGTCCATTGTTTCTGATAGAGACACGGTGTTCCTGAGTAGATTCTGGCAGGAGCTTTTCAGTCTTCATGGTACAGTGTTGAGACGGAGTACAACCTATCACCTGCAGACAGGTGGCCAGACTGATGTTAACAAGAGCATGAAGACATATCTGCAGTGTTTTATTTCAGAGAATCCTAAGGAGTAGGCACGTTGGCTGGCATGGACAGAATACTGGTACAATACGTCTTATCATACTGCAGCCCAGACGACACCTTTCAGGATTCTGTATAGTCGTGATCCTCCACATTTAATGCATATGGGCAAGAGACGACACCAGTATCCGATGTGGAGCAGTATTTGGCAAAGATGGATCAGATTTTGGAGGAGCTGAAGCTCCATCTGGCTAAAGCTCAGCAAATTATGAAGACAATGGCAGACCTTCACCGCAGAGATGTGCAGTTCGCAGTGGGAGATATGGTGTACCTGAAGCTAAGACCCTACAGGCAGAGATCCTTGGCCCACAGGAGAAATGAGAAGTTAGCGCCGCGATATTTTGGACCTTTCGAGGTTGAGGCCAGAGTGGGACCAGTTGCTTACAGGTTGAGACTACCCCTAGGATCCGCTATTCATCTGGTATTCCATGTGTCGCAGCTTTGCCAGGTTATCGGAAACCACACACCGTCGCCCACTCTTCCGGAGACATTGACAGATGATATGGAGGTGAAGTTGGAGCCTGAGGCGTTGAAGGAGGTCCGTAGAGGGAGCACTGGAGAGCGCGAGGTTCTGCTGCAATGGAAGGATTTGCCAGATCACGAGAGCACGTGAGTGTCCATGGACGTGATGGCGCGGCAATTTCCAGATTTCCACCTTGAGAACAAGGTGGCTCTTTGGAGAGGGAGTAATGATATGACGTGGGTCTACATGCGCAGGCGCACCCGCAAGCCGCGCGCGCATTAGGGCCGGCCTCACCCTAGGGGCGTTTTCGACTCTCTTTAATCTATTTAATTTTAATGGCAAACTTGTAATTAGATTAGAGAGTGGTTTATTCTTAAGCTAGGGCCAGCCATCATATTTCTTTATGCTTGATTATTGAATTGTTCTTAAGGGGTTTCTTAGGAGACTGCGGACGTCCTAGCTTATTGGCGTCTTGGGAGGGTGATTGCCCCTTTAATTGTAGCCAAATTTATCTCTTTTCTAGTTCTTTTCTTCAATATAATTTCAGATTTGTTATATTCCTATCATATTCTTCTAAGATTCTACATACGCAAACCCTGTGAATATGGAATAAATACTGGTGTCTAGTGGTACACTGAAAGCCTTAATTGATGTAGAACACATACAGGTGTGGTGAAGTTGGAACTCATAAAGCATTGGACACGTCTAATATATAGAATTAAAAGGATATGACGACGTGTAGCTCTGCCTGCCGACACAAAACTGGAAATATTTGTACAGATGTGCATTATTCATTAATTAATCATTGCAAAACTAGAAGGGATATAGCAAGGACCTTAACAAACGATTTAAACCGGAAGCATGTCCACAAAAAGGTTCCTGACTCAAAGAACATGTTGGGGAAAACATTGTAATACATAAAAGAACAAAAGGAGGATGTGTGTGTGTTCTCGTATGCAAAAAGTCCCACGTGCAAAAATGGTGAGAAAAGTGTTTTCTTGATTTCTTTTTAAGATCTAGACTACTGGATTTGATCTAGATATATTAATATCAAGGTTTGAAAACTTGGTTTCAGTTTCGGTTTCGGTTTCGGCCATTAAAAGTTTTTTTGGGTATCGGACAGTTTGGTGTGCTTCGATGGTTTGGTTTTTGGGGTTTGGTTTTATATTTACACTAGTCATAACATGTGCCATCGGACAATGTTGATTTAAAATATTTGTTTTCCCAATAATTATTCCCCCCTCCAAAATTTTGGGACGTATAATTTTCCACTTCACAATTTAAAAGAAAAAAATTTAGCGGGCACCTTCGACCCGGGCGCATAATTAATTAATTCCATGTAATTAACTCATTCCACATAATTAATTCTTTCACATAAGTAATTCCACAAATAGTTAACTATATTTCCCAATGATTGATGAAGTCAGGCTCTTTAATCTTTGACTGGCCATCACCTTCTATCTTTCAATTAAATATGATAGACATCTTTCTCTTTAGCTCGGTGGAGTAGGGGGAGACACAAATGAAAATGCAAGGGAGGAAAACGCAGGGTGGAGAGAGGAAAACTAAGAGCATCTCCAACCCAACACTCCATAAATGGAGGGTTGGGTTGGAATATTCTGAGAATATTCCCTATATGAAGGTTGGGAAATGGAGGGAGCTCAAACTTAACCCTCCGTAATTGATAAACACACACACTTAGTAATTTCTAGCACTTAAAATACCTCATCTAACCCCAAAATGTAGTGTATGGGCATTAAAACCATGTACTTTAGCACCCTCCTCCCATGAAAAAATGGAGGTTGCTACAATGACCCTCCAAATTTGGAGGGCCACTGTAGCAAACGGCAAAATTTTGCCGGTTTTGCAGGGCGGTTAGAGGAGGGAAAACGCCATTTTTGGTGTTTTCCCGTATGGTTGGAGATGCTCTAAGGGGGTTTTTTGCCGCATGGGAGAGAGAGGTGTGTGTGTGAGATTGGTTTTGATGAGGGAGAGTTAATGCGAGTGAGAGGTATTAAATTTTCTTTTCTTGTAAAACAGGTGGTGATTCAAATTTTTAGGTGGGATCTAGCTGTGTTAATTTATGTTAGATTGAATGGATTGGATTTATGCAATGTCATCAATCCATGTGATCAGGTCTCATTGAATCTAGCCACGTTAGTGATCCATGTGCTGAGGTTTTTTGGTTTTCCTATAAACACTCATCTCAACCTTTTTTACCAAGATTAAATTCTAGCCATTCTTCTATCAATCTCTTTATACATCAGCATGACATCAGCTTGTCTTAGTCAGCAAGGCAATTCAAAAAGTCCTCAATGTAATATAGATATATTTATATTACATATCTATACCAATGAATTTATAATACAATTTTTAGATTTTTTTATCAAGTTTTAGAATTTTTATAATATAATCCTTAGAGTTTTAATATATTGTAGAATTTTCAGGATTTTAATAAATATTATATATATATGGTGTTCAAATAAGTTCTAAAAAAATATTTAGTTTTTAATTGTAATCATTTGATTTGTACCGCATTTATTAAAAATTCAAAGTGCATGTTCTGAAATTTCTGCTCCCACACGTTTTGTTGCTGGAAGATAGGTTGTTTGGCCGATCGGGAGCAGATCAGCCTGTTGGGAGCCACTCCACTCGCAGCCGATTAAGAACTTCGTCTGTCGTAAGGGTCGTAAGGCAGGAGGGCACTCCCACACAGGCCGACATATGGGTCCATCGTAAGGCTGGGGGCTACTCCCAAAGCAAGCCGACCCGCTCCCAATCGGCTGTCAGTTGAGGGGAAAACTCCCCTCGCATCCGATCAAAAAGACTTCGGTGCCGTAAGTTGGGTGTCACTCTCCCCGCGGGCCGACCTATGTGTCCGACGTAGACTCCCCAAGCCGGTCAACATATTCCCTATCGACCATTCATCGAGGGGCCACTCTCATCGCAGTCGATCAAATACTTCGTCTACAGTTAGGCGGAGGCCACTCCTCCCGTGGGCCGACCTATGGGTCTGCCGTAAGGCTGAGTCCACTGTCCTGCAGGCCGACCTACTCCCGATCGGCCGTTAGTCGAGGGATCACTCCACTCGAAGACGATTAAAGACTTGTCTACTGTAAGTCAGGCATATGGGTCCACCGTATGACTGGAGGCCAATCCCCCAGCAGGCCGACCTGCTCCCGATTGGCCGTTAGTCGAGGGGTCACTTCTCTCGTAACCGATCAAAGACTTTGTCTACCGTAAGACGGCGGCCACTCCCCCTGCGGGCCGGCCTATGGGTCCACCGTAATTCTGCGGGTCACTCCTCTAGCAGGCTGACCTGCTCCCGATCGACCGTTAGTCGAGTGGCCACTCCCCTCGCAGTCGATCAAAGACTGCCGTAAGACGGTGGGCCACTCCTCCAGCAGGCCGACCTATTTCCTATTGGTCGTTAGTCGAGCATCCACTTCCCTCGCAGTCGATCAAAGACTTCATCTGTCGTAATGCTGTATTTTTCGATCGACCGTTAGTCGAGTGGCCACCCCCTTCACAGTTGATCAAATGCAATCGACGTTCCAAAGATCGTGAGAAAGCTCGAGATTCTATGCAAGCGACATTCCACACCTCGTGCTTCTTATGACCTAATGCAAGTCCGAGCTATAGAGGGGGCCCAAAGGGCACCACGGCCGAACTTGGCTTAAGTGGCTAAACTTGGTTTGATTTTTTACTCTACAGTTCAATAAAAACTTGGTTTGATTTTTTTTGCTCTACAGTTCAATAAAAACAGAATTCATCAAATGATTGAGTTCATTTCAAAAGATGAAAGTGATACAAGACAAATCTATAAAGGCGGGGATGTATGAGCAGAGGCTTCAGGGGCTTCAGGAGGAACCTCTTCAACACTCCTAGCCTCCTTCGGGATAATCTCGAGCAAGTCAAAAATCTGATCTTGACACCTAAGAAAGCCTTCACAGAACATATTTGCAAATTCCGGGACGATGTCCTTCTCATATTTCTTCACAGCATCGGCATCAATTCTCCCCCGGGTCAACCTCCTTCAGCATCCAGATTTAAGCATGGAGGTCGTCTTTCTTCTTCTTACATCTCTTCCTTCCGACAACCAGCTCTTCTTCGGTCGTCTTCTTCAAAGAAGACGGGAGTTGAACACTATCCTCAGCAACCGATCGGGCAACCTCGGAAGCAGACTATACCCCTTTTTCTTCCGCTAACGCCCTCTCCAACTTCCACACCTCAAGTTCGGTGGCCTTGAGCAACGCCGACTTCAGCTCGGCTCTCGCATCCTGGACATCCTTCTCGGCAGCCATCACCTTCTGATGCTCCAGATCGAGGTTTCCTTCGATGTTGGCCATCATTTCTGAGCGGTGTCGCAGCTCAATAGCCACCGAGGACATCTACATCCAAGAAATAAAGAAGTCAGGCATAATATTTGACCAATGTTCTAAAAAAAGGAAAATAGGTGAAGAAAATCAACTTATTGACTCTGCCTAACCATGAAGCTAGCCAGTCTTTTAGAGTCGAGTATTATGTCTGACTTCTTTGTTATCTTTCTCATAAAAGAATGATTCCTTAGAAGGACAGAGTTTTCTGCTAACCGGGTCGACACCCCCACAATCAATAAAGACTGACTCGTCAGATCCTACTCTATGAATAGGTTTGACGAGCTCATCTTCAGGGCATTCCAGGTCGACAGGGGTGGACTTATACAGTGGCAGTATCCGAGCTTGCTCTTGCTCAAAAGGAGTCAGCTCGATCGGCTTAGGAAGAAAGAAGCCGCCATGGCCAGGGGTCTGTCGACCCCGAAGTGTCGATCGGAGTAGCAATGTTGTCCTCCGGGATCAAGACAAAAGAATCAAACTCGCCCACCTTCCTCCTCTTCTCAGAAACTTCGAAGCCTATAGAAGGATGCCCCCTTCCTCTTCTGTAGACTTTCAGCAAAATTAGCCGAACTTTCCACAAGCGCAAACGAGCTCTTATTTGCCGACGCCTAGCTCTCGACCACAAGGGCCGGATCGCCACGGCTGTAAGCGAGCTCTTAATAACTAAAGCCGAGATACAATCAGCCTGGCTCAGTCTCCCGATTGTTTGAGCTGACTTCTACTCCTCTTTGGTTATTGGATGAGTCAACGTCCGACCAGACGTACTACCGACAGATTTCATAAAACCAAGACGGAGAAGCATGTTCACTTAAGCGACGTGTTGAACTCTTGCCCGGCCAAATCTGTAAAAAGAGAGAAGATTAGCATGAGCGAAGACGTGAACAAAATCAAAAGGTTGGTCTTACCCGGAGCCCACAATACACTCTTCAATAGTTAGTCATCCAACAAATCATAGACTGACCTCTCTTTGACCAGCAGAGCTAATAAAACTTTAGCGGCATTAGACTCAACTTCCAAGAGATTCAATTCCAGAGATGCAGAGATGCCGAGACGACCCCAACGAGTGAGGAATAGTGCTTCACCCGGGAAGGTGATGAAAACAAAGTTGTCCTTCCAATCACGGACTTTGTTCGGAAGCCAAGAATGAGGTTCTTGCTCCTCCTAGTGGTGATATAATACCACACACTTGAAGAAGCAAGCTTCCCTTGGAAGAAGAAATGAAAGAGCGGCAAGGTCAGCATTATTTTGTATAATAAGCAAAGCATAATGAAGTCGACCAAAGAAGAAATAGAATTGGGCATTAATTAACAGAGGGAGAGTTCAAGAAAGCCCAAGACTTCGAAAATGAAAGGGTGGAGGGGGAAACGAAGCCCATACTGGAACATCTTCGAATAAACCACAACCTCACATTTTTTGGAAAAACAAATAATTTCATTATAGAAGGAGACCAAGACCCCATAAGGATGAAAAAAAGTATTTTGATCTTACCGACCCAAGAGCCAGGTATTAAGGAAGATGTACTTCGAATCTCCAAAGGAACAGAGGACATGTCATCCTCGAATGGGTCCACCGAAGGATTGACAAGCAAACTTTTTCCCTTTCCGGAGGTCCCCTCGAGCTCTGGAGGATAGGCAACCTTCGATACAAATTAAGCATTCTCATAGACAGACACTTCCTTGATCTTCAACATATTAACCCACCAAATATCAGCGAAAAATATTAACAAGAAGTGGAATAAACTTACTCAGATGAAGATAAGATCGAGCAGGTAAGAGAGACGAGACGAATACGAGATTATCTGAATGCAAGTCAGGAAGCTACCTCTTTTCTCTTGATTTCTATCTTATATGAATGGTTGCGTCAAATTAAGCCGTCTGATAGGAGACACGTGTCGGCATCTTGAAACACCGGCTTTCCAAAATTTGCACTCTTTTGGCGCGCAAACCGTAGGGCATGGAACTCTGGCAGCTAACATTAAATGCATCGCATCGATTGATGCGCCCGTCCAATCTCTGCACGTAACATCACCCGACATTAACCGTCACATCGTATAAGCTCATGTGATTGGGGTCATTGATATGACCCTTGGCCAACCCAGAGGTCGCCTAGTTAATTATCTCCAACTGATTAGTCTAGTATGACCCACAAATCCGACGCAGTAATCTAGAAGCCCTCACGTGCGGGCTACCCCCTCTCCACTTATGGAAACAGCTTTACTAACAGTTGGACTCCTATGATGAATGATGACAGAGCCCGTCCATCAAACCCACCGATCAATAATTGACCATTAACATGTCATCAATACAGACAGCACAGGTCAAAAACAATAAAACACCATAAATGTGCACGTGTCATGGGTGGATGGCGTTAACAAAATCATCGCATATAAGTAATCCCCCGAACGATGATGAGGGGACGAATCTCTGATATCTAAGACTCAGCTATTCTTATACTCACAATATGCTCGACCAAACATTATATTCATTCACATAGCTCAGCCTGAGAACTAACGAACGACCTCTCAATAAGTCAGACATCGTTCCACCGAGCATTTCTTAGTCATCTACTGACTTAAGCATCAGACAGTATTTGGTCAGAACACAGATTTGTTCTCCTGACGAGCTTCTTGTGTTGCAGATATCTGTAAAGATAGCTCGGCCACGGCTCGGTCCAGTATTCATATCTAGCCCGGAGTCCCTTCAGCCCGGAGGTTAGCTCGTCCAGTACCCTGAAGACTGCACATGTCCACCACGTTAGCGACCTTTGGGCCATCCTTCAACAATATATGTGATGAGAAAACACCCTGAAACACGAACTACTAGGGATCTGACTCTATGTTTAAAGATCATTTGATTTTAGATGAATAAAGGGTTCAATGAAGTTTATCTTACTCGTTTTTAAAAAAGTTTCTAAATATGTTTATTAAAGGCGTTGCTTTTGTTGAAATTGCCAAGAATATACAAAATAAGGCTTCCATTGCATCAACGCGTCTGAGTTTTCAAGATTTCACGGTTACAAGTTGTCCTCTCCTTCCCGTCTTCCTCAAATCATCTGTTCTTGCGAGGTGAACTCTCAGCCCATTGCCTTTCTATGCTTTCTTTTCTCATGAATTGAAAATTTGCAACTATCTTCACCATCTCTTCTTTTGTTCATGGTTCAAGCCCATTTTTTCTTCCATTTTCTATTTGCTTACCCTTTTTTATCTCTCTCTAGCCAATTTGGTTCGCAACCATGATATACATGCCCAAGAGTTTGTTGCCTTGATGTTCATTGTATGACAATACATGGCAGTACATTGTATATTGAAACTCTTCTTACACGTGTTGATAATATAGTGCATGACAGTACTTTACATCTCAATCCATATTTTGTTTACTTTCTTCTTTGCTAGTATACTTTAAAAATTAAATATTCTTAGCTATTTAGTTCAGTTAGCATCAGACTCAAGCAAAGAATCCAATTCCACTCGGCAACTTCACTTCGTGGATCCTCACAGTAAGATTTCTTCGTTTACTTCTAAACAAAAGCCAAAATTCACAATTTTTCATTCTATGGTAAAGAGAAAGACAAGTTCTTTCATAGTAATTTATATGCTAATATCCACGGATGACTTAACAAATCAAACTAACATATCACTTTGGACATTTCAAAAGAATTACCTTGCGAAGGCGACATTTAGAAGAAACCCACGTCTCGTAACGTACCGAAACACGATCCCAACATCAAATCCTCCCCTCCTTTCTCTCGGTGGCGGCGGCGGCCGGTAGTAATAATAACTACTGCTCCGTCCATATGCATATCCTCTCCCGCCTTTATAATCACTGTAATTACTATAAGCAGAAGATGACGCCGAGGCAAATCCCCCGCCGCCGCCGCGGCTGCTGAAATCGTAATCTGCACGCTTCCGATCGTCGATTAAGATCTCGTAGGCCTCGGAAGCCTGCCTGAACTTGAGGGAAGCGCCGTCACGGATCTCCTTGCTGGACTGGCAGTGGCGATCTGGGTGGAATCTGAGGGCGCATCTCCTGAAGGCCTCCTTGATCTCCTCTTTTGTGGCGTTGCACCTCAATCCTAGGGTTTTGTAGTGATCCATTGGGGTTGGGGGAGAGGTTTAGGATGAGAAATTGGGAGATCGAGACACATATGAAACGTCAGGAGCTTTTTTGGGAAGGAGAACACGCGGTTCATTTCTTGCCGCGAGTTTTTCTTCGCCGAGAGAGAAATGAGTCGTGGATTCGCCTGTGGGGAATTGATGTACACACCGACTTAATTCCTGAACACACAGACCATTTATTTACAAGTTTGCCATTCGAAACTTACAGGTGGGACGTTGAAATTTGTTTACCCTTTTACCCTCCACCCCTCTTCCTCATCCCTCTTCTTCTCCACCTCCGCCGCCATCTCCCAGAAACCACCCCCCCAACGTGGAGCATCCGTCCAGTGACGGCTCCGACGGCGACTGTGACGATGGCTGCGGCAGCGGATGAGTAGAGAGGATGAGGGCGGAAGAGCACGGAGCAGGAAGGGGATGAAGGAAGGGAAGAGGTTGTTGAAGACCCCGATGCTTCCGTCGTCCGCTGCCGTAAGCCCAGGAGTTATCGATCGCCGCCCAGAAAAAGAGGTAGAACCAACGCAATTCCGTCCACAGAAGAATTGAATTCTGCAGCCGGAGGATATCAGAGTATCCGCTGAAAGTGATGGGAGCCGTCTGATTCAGTTAGCTGAATGAGGGCCACAGCCGTTGTGTTTCACAACTGCGTGAAGCTGAGTTAGATCTGCTGCTCTCCAAGAATAGATCCTGTTCAGACAAACGAATTTAATCCGACACTCAATCCTTGTCTGTTTGGTTTAGGGGAAAATAGAAGAAAGAAAATGAAAATGAAAGTCAAAAAAGAAAAAATTTGGTTTAGGGGAAAATAGAAGAAAGAAAATGAAAATGAAAGTCAAAAAAGAAAAAATTTGATGTTATGAATGAGAGAGGCTCTTGGCCTCCCCTCCTTCATTACCCACTCATTAGTCACATTACTATGGGTAATGGGGACTCTTGGTCTCCTAGAGGCTCTTCATCTCCCTTACTAAATTAATATATAGAGAACCATGGCATATGGCCATGGTTACTCATTCCATCTCTAAAAAAACTCTATCTCTATTTTCTCTTGAGTTTGATTACTCTCTAACACGTTATCAGCACGTGTTCTTCCTTGAGCACAAACCAAATCCAAAAACCCCACCAAATTGATCCCATACGCGCAAGGAATCTTTGGTTGCTGCGGCGATTCGTTTGGAGCATTGCGGTGTTCTCGACGTTTTTCGGAGCTGGGATTTTTAATCTACAAATATTTGTTCTTCCCTAGATATTTTATCTAGAGGTAAAATTCTATCCTAGTAGATAAATATTATTCTCGTAGATATTTTATCTAGAGGTAATATGTTGATTATTATGATTATTATTTTTCATACAAATCAACATATCAAAAATAAATTAAATACAAAATAAAGATGGTTTTTCACCCAAATTCCACTATTTTGGGTTCATAACAGTAAAAATCAGAAAAAAAAAATTTCGAACTTTGAAAAGTCTACATTGTTTGACTACCACAAAAAAAGGGGGGGCATCTGTCTTCACCCCCCCCCCCCCCCCGGAATCGGGGGGGGGGGGGGGGGGGGGGGCTCTGCCGGAACCCCCCCCCCCCCCCCCGGAAGCGGGGGGCCCTGCCGGAAAACCCACCCCCCTCCAGGCGAGGGGGGGCCGCTGACGGAACGCCCCCCCCCCCCCCCCCCCCCCCCCCAGGCGGGGGGGGGGGGGGGCGCTGATAATAACCCCCCCCCAGGCGGGGGGGAAGGGGGGGGGGCGCTACTCTTCCCAGAAGGGGGGGCCTATTCCCTATGCTCCTCCCAGAAGGGGGGCTGCCGCCATTAACTCCGGTAGAGGGGGATTCTGGCCCATGCCTGTATTTTAGAATTGGGTCTGGCCACTGAAAAAAAACAGAAACAGTAAGTGAAGGGGTGGCATTTGAGGAGACAGATTTAGGGTTCTTGGGATTATTGGTATTCCCTAACCCAAAAGTAGACTTAATTTAATTAAAATTGAGAATTGGGCATGCAGCCTATTTGTGACTATCAAATATTTTAATTGGGCCTGCAGCCCCTATTACCTAACGGTATATATTTTAACATACTAAATAATGGCCTTATGCCAATTCCTTAACGGGGCTCTCCCCTAAGTAAAATCAAAAATAATTTATATATTCCATGTTGACAAATTGTTTTAAACATCCCTCTTGCATATTATAATCTATGGTTTACTAGGACTCTATTTTTCAAAATATAACTATCTCAAAGATTCTGATACCGCTCTGCCGTTAGTCAACTAATCTAACGGTGTATGACGTTTCCACGTGGTCCACGAGATATTTATATTTTTTTAGTTTCCTTTACCATATGTTTTGCTTGAGATATATGTGTGGTTGTTAATTTTTATGTCAGTAGCATATTTATAACTGCGTGGATGTTTAAATAAGTAAAAATGTGTTTTTCGGGATCGGCCATTGTATACCTATTTACATTCCCTGCACTTTTATATTTCTTTTAAGAGAATTTGTAAGTGAGGAAAATTGTATTAAAAGCCAAAGCTCAATGCAACAGCATATGAAGACGGAGATATACGGACCCAGTTCAGTTTGGGTTTCCAAAGTTGTATTTTCCTTTTTCTCTTATGGACTGTAAACGAACTTTAGACTGTGTACTATTTTGGGTATCTGGCCGATCCCCGCATTTTTACTTGTTTATTTCTTTATGCATGAATTTTTGAATTTTAATTAATTCATGCTCATTTTAAAATGCGTAGATAAATGGCAAAATTGGCAAGCGTCGATTTCGAAGTCCTCGATTCGGCAGGGACAAATTACCTGAGTTGGCGAGTGGACCTGAAGTTCCACTTGCGTTCAATGGCCCTCCTTGGGTCCATTTTGGCTCCTTCCTCGGCCCCAGCAGCGGCCGAAGCTTCTACCACAGCTAGCAGGAGCCCCACAACCACTGTATCCGATGTAGATAAGGCGAAAGCCATAATCTACATTAGGAAGCATATAGATCAGACCTTAAAGGCCGAATACTTAACGGTTGAGGACCCGAAGGACCTGTGGACAGCACTGGAAGCACGGTGTAAACATCAAATTGATGTTATATTACCCCGTGCCAGTTATGAGTGGGAAAACCTCAGACTTCAGGACTATAAGTCTGTCGCTGAGTATAATTCTGCACTTCATAACATCACCTCACGCCTGAAGTTGTGCGGTGAAGAAGTGACAGAACAGCGCATGTTGGAAAAAACATTTACCTCGTTTCACGAGAAAGATGCAATCCTCATGCAGCAGTATCGTGAACGCAACTTCACGAAATTCTCCGATCTGATCTCATGCCTACTTAGAGCAGAGCAGAATCGAGATTTACTGCTGGCAACTCATAACTTACGTCCAGCTGGCACTGCCCCTATCCCTGAAGCCCACCACGTTTCTCCCCAGAAGTGGAAAAACAAGAGGAAGGCTAAAAACACTAAAGGGAAAGCGGTAATGAAGCAACCAAGCGGTGCAGCTCCCCAGACAAACAAAAACAATAAAGGGAAAAGAAACTTCACTTGGAAGCGAAAGAACACCGAGCACGTGTCACTTCCAAAGAAGACCTGGGAGGACAAATGCCATAGATGCGGCATGACTGGTCATTGGTCCAGAAACTGCCGCACTCCTCGCCACCTACAGGATCTATACCAGGCGAGCCAGCAGTCTCGACCTGAAACAAACTTGGCAGGTGTACAGCCGCCAACAGTCTTTACTCCTAAAGACTTCGAGAACGACGATCTGCTAAATTGAGCATCATCATTTATCTATGCATTTAGAATTCGATGTATCTTCATCTGTTATTTGCTTTAGTGCGGACTTTTATTTATGAATGTTGTCTACATTTTCCCTCAAATAAAATTTGTTTTTGCTTATATAGATGATGTCTGAGTGCCTAGTGGACAGTGCCTCGACGCACACAATCCTTCGCGATCATTGCTATTTTAATAGCGTAAACAAATATGATGGTCCTGTTATCACAATTTCAGGACTATCCCAAATAATCGAAGGAACTGGTGAGGCAATTATATTGCTCCCAAATAACACAAGACTTCAAATAAATAATGCATTATTCTCTCCTAAATCAAATAGAAATCTCGTAAGTTTCAAGGATTTCCGTTTAAACGGATATCACTTAGAGACCAGAGATGAAAATAAGGTTGAATATCTAATTGTAACTCGTCAAAAAGATGACCAGAAGATCATCTGCGAGCGATTCAAGGGACTCCCGTCGGGTCTATACCAAACATACATTCAACCAGTAGAAGCCAATATGATTGAGCACCAGACGTGCCAATCACTGCCAGAGTTCCAACTCTGGCACAATAGACTTGGTCACCCTGGAACAGTAATGATGCGCCGCATCATCACTGAATCCCGTGGACACAAATTGAAGAACCTGAAGATTCTTCAAAAGGGTGAATTTCCATGTCTCCCTTGTTTCAAGGGAAAACTAATAACGAGACCATCCCTCCTGAAAGTGGGATTAGAGTCTCCTGGTTTCCTTGAGAGAATACATGGCGACATTTGCAGGCCTATTCACCCCGCAAGTGGCCCATTTCGGTACTTCATGGTACTGATTGATGCATCAACCAAATGGTCTTATGTGTGCCTCTTGTCCACCCGCAACCTAGCTTTTCCAAAGCTATTGGCACAAATAATAAGGTTGCGTGCTCATTTTCCCCGATAACCATATCAAGAAACTACGTCTTGATAATGCGGGAGAATTTACTTCACAAGTCTTCGAAGACTATTGCCGGGCAACGGGTATTGAAGTTGAACATCCGGTAGCACATGTTCACACCCAAAACGGATTAGCTGAGTCTCTTATAAAGAGACTCCAATGGATTGCACGTCCATTGCTTATGCAATCCCAGTTGCCTGTGGATGCTTGGGGGCATGCTATTTTACATGCCGCATCACTTATTAGGATAAGACCCTCTGGAGGTCACACTTTATCCCCGATGCAACTAGCATACGGCGCACCTCCGGATATCTCTCATTTGAGAGTGTTTGGTTGTGCGGTATATGTCCCAATAGCACCACCTCAGAGGACCAAAATGGGTCCTCAGCGTCGTCTAGGTATATATATTGGGTTTGATTCGCCCTCTATTATCAGATACCTTGAACCCCTGACGGGTGACGCATTCAAGGCACGTTTTGCAGACTGTGAATTTAATGAGAAAATTTTTCCAAAACTGGGCACACAGTCTAAGAAGCCAGAAGCTTCTGAGACCATTAGTTGGGACCAGAAGTCTTTGTCCCTATATGATCCGCGTACTAATCTGTGTGAAGATGAGATCCTGAAGATCCTTCACATCCAGAATACAGTACATCTTTTACCGGATAAATTCACGGACAACCAGAAGATTGTCCGTTCACACGTCCCTGCTGCCAATACGCCAGCTAGGATTGACATCCCCATAGATGGATGCAACCCACCGGCAGCAGAATTGGCTGTACCTCAAATGAAAAGAGGACGTCCACCAGGTTCAAAAGATAAAGTTCCTCGAAAGAGGAAGACTCCTGGTGATACTAAGATTATCCCTCCACAGGATGCTGAGCTCAGACCAGCTACTTCTCCTCTCCTGATTTCCCCAGCAGAGGAAACAATAGGAGAAACATCATTAAATTTTGTACGTACTGGAGAAGTACTGGACAGAAATAGCATAGTCGTCGACGACGATTTTGCGTTCGATATTGCCGTTCACGTCACTGAATATGACGATGACGTCGAACCACGATCTCTAGCGGAATGTAAACGCAGAGATGATTGGCCAAAGTGGGACGAGGCAATAAGAGTAGAGCTGGACTCACTCTTGAAACGCAAAGTCTTTGGACCAGTAGTCCAAACACCAGTAGGTGTAAAACCTGTGGGATATAAGTGGGTTTTCATAAGAAAAAGAGATGAAAATAATGTGATCGTTCGCTATAAGGCACGCCTTGTAGCCCAGGGATTTTCCCAAAGACCGGGGATTGATTACGAAGATACGTATTCCCCGGTCATGGATTCGATCACCTTCCG
This sequence comes from Scilla litardierei, assembly GCA_030789695.1. Taxonomy (NCBI): domain Eukaryota; kingdom Viridiplantae; phylum Streptophyta; class Magnoliopsida; order Asparagales; family Asparagaceae; genus Scilla; species Scilla litardierei. Next base: position 93,820,121 of record CM061140.1, on the reverse strand, counting down.
ATTTTTAATCAGCCTAACTTCTCTGGAAAGCCTAGAAATGCAGCTCATGGACGTTGTGACTGCATATCTATATGGCGATATAGATAAAAATATCTATATGAGACTTCCTGATGGGTTTAATCTACCCCCAGAGATGAAAGAGATACCTCGGGACGTATTCTCTGTAAGGCTACATAGATCATTATATGGTCTAAAACAATCGGGAAAGATGTAGTATAACAGACTTAGTGATTTCCTTGCACAGCAAGGATTCACGAATAACGAAGTCTGCCCGTGTATCTTTATCAAAAGAACGGGAACAGGATTCGTCATCATAGCTGTATATGTAGATGACTTAAATCTCATAGGATCTCCTGCAGAGATCAAAGAGATATCTGAAAGCCTTAAACATACTTTTGAAATGAAAGACCTAGGCAAAACAAAGTATTGTCTTGGCTTACAGATAGAACACCTAAGAGGTGGAATCCTATTACACCAATCTAATTATACAAAGAAACTTCTACGCAAGTTTCATATGGATAAATGTCATCCTTTAGGTACTCATATGGTCGTAAGATCACTAGATGTACATAAGGACCCCTTCCGGCCACTGGAAGAGGGGGAGGAGATACTGGGTCCTGAAGTACCCTACCTCAGTGCCATTGGAGCACTTCTATATCTGGCTAACTGTACGCGTCCCGATATAGCGTTTACAGTTAATCTACTAGCCAGACACAGTGCAGCGCCCACAAAGCGCCACTGGAACGGAGTAAAGCATCTTCTGCGATACCTTCAGGGTTCCATTGATCTTGGACTTTACTACCAGAGAGGTGCCTCCCCCAAATTGTTTGGTTATGCTGATGCAGGTTATCTCTCTGATCCGCACACGGCAAAATCTCAAACAGGTTTTGTATTTACCTACGGAGGTACTGCTATCTCCTGGAGATCGGTAAAGCAAACCACAACAGCTACATCATCCAACCATTCGGAGCTCATTGCGATCCATGAAGCAAGCAGAGAGTGTTATTGGCTACGATCCGTCGTCCAACACATTCTTCAATCTACTGGCCTGAAGACCGGCGATTTGGAGCCTACCGTCCTATTTGAAGACAACGCCGCATGCATTGTTCAACTTCAAAAGGGCTACATCAAGGGCGACAGGACGAAGCACATATCTCCCAAGTTTTTCTGGACACATGAGCTAAAGGAGGACAAGCAGATCGAAGTTCAGCAGATACAGTCCTGCAACAACTTAGCTGATCTTTTTACTAAGTCTTTGCCCAAATGTACTTTTGTAAAGCTTGTAAAGAACATTGGTATGCGACAATTGAAAGACCTGCAAGCCTGAAGCTTGTACGGATCAGGGGGAGTAACCCGTGGGTTGCACTCTTTTCCCTTAAGCTGTTGGGTTTTTCCCACTGGGTTTTCCACAGCTAAGGTTTTAACGAGGCAAACACACTTACTCTGGATCCAGAAGCATCCACCCCTCTTTGCCTCAGATACTGAGACCAAAGTGATGAATGGGTAAGGGGGAGTGTTATGAATGAGAGAGGCTCTTGGCCTCCCCTCCTTCATTACCCACTCATTAGTCCCATTACTATGGGTAATGGGGACTCTTGGTCTCCTAGAGGCTCTTCATCTCCCTTACTAAATTAATATATAGAGAACCATGGCATATGGCCATGGTTACTCATTCCATCTCTAAAAAACTCTATCTCTATTTTCTCTTGAGTTTGATTACTCTCTAACAATGTTTGGTTGTTGGGAAAGTTAAATATAAAAATGCATTGAAAAAAAAAATTGAGTTAGTTTGGTGGCTTGCAAATTTTTCCTTTTCGAGTAAGTCCCCAATTTAAATTTTTATGTCTCTATCTCATTTTCCATGTGGGTTGGGAGGGAAAATTAGAAAGAAAATTGTAATGTATAATTATCTCTCATTTTTTCTTTTTCCTTTTCATTTTGCTTTTCTCTCTAACCAAATAATGGAAAATAGTTTTCCTTCTAACTTTCTTTCCTTTTCCTTCAAACACACCCTAACTGTTGGTGGTTATCAACCGCCCGCGATGCCGCTCAACCGTGTAACCTCTGGCTGGTGTCCAGGGCGAAACTAGTTCAGTTTGCACTGGGCAGCTGAAGACAATAAATAGAGATGTTATTTTACAAGGGAATTGCTAATTGCACAAACCTTTTCCTGAGTTCACAGACCACTTATTTACAAGTTTGCCAGACCATTTCCCTTCGCGTCGTCGTCCCCCTTCTCCATCGCCACCGCCGAGTACCCCCCCAAACCACCCGCCGCCCCGCCTCCCTTCGCCGGCAGAGAAGCGGATCGCTGCCGTTGCCACTGGCTCATGTCACTCCTCCCTTCTGTCATCCAATGACCACGGTCGCTGCCGCTCCCTCCACAACTAGTTGTTTATGCAAATAGCAATTCTTCTTCTCCTCCTCCTTCTTGTTTGTTCACCGGCCTCTCTGAAACCTGCAGTTTTGACTGTTACAAGAATAACTCCATTTCTCCCCCCAAATTCTCGTTTCTCCCTTATAGGAATTGCTATCTCCCTTCGTCGTCCAGTTGTAGAGGGTGATCGCACCGGAAGGCAACCCAAGAGTACAACCTAGTCAAAGACTTGGTCGGCCCCAGATACACACCCGGAGAGCGATTGTAGTCTTACCGCAAGCGCACGGTGTAGAGACGAGCGGGTATCGAACACGAGGAGGGCAAATGACGGTGTCTTCTTCAATTCACCTGGCTATAAGAACAGTCGAGAAATATTCGCAATAAAACGGTCACAGTCGTTCAATTGTATAAAGGAAATATCAAATTAATAAAGATGCCTAGGGGTAGGGAATCCCCGCTACAAACCGTATCTCATCATTGTGATTCGTGGGTTTCACAATTGCTAGACTTGAAATTTAGGTGAACTAGTTGCAACTAAATGTAGAACCAAGCTCACGCTCTCGCGCTATTGCCGGTCTATAGCAAACCTAGGATATGGTCCAATCTCTTGCAAATCCTAACCTAGGCAAGCTAGCGTGAAGAACAACATCATCGTTCAATCGTATCTCGAGCCCACTCTCGTGCAAACTCGAGCTACGACCTAGGTTGGGATAGTTCCTACCCATCCAATCTCTTGCAAACGGGTATTGGTATAGAATTGCAATCGAAAACCCTAGTTTCGGTCCAATCTCTTGCAAACCGATTCCAGAGAAACCCAATTGTAACCCAATTCGAATTTCTAGGGCTTCCTATCGAGTTGGGATCCAATCTCTTGCAAATCCCAATCGGTATGAATCCCTAGCTATTCGTATTAAATCGATTCCAAACTAACCCTAATCAATTCTAGCAAGAATTTCACCAATCCATCACAAATTAGAAATAGGGTTTGTAGGGTTCATCCCTACGCCCTAAGACGATAAAACTACTCACAATTCATAATGAAATTCATTAGAAATTCAATAATAAAAACAATAGAATTCATTGCAATAGACAATATATCAATAAAAATGAGGTTTTTGATAGAGAGAGAGAGACAAACCAATAAAGATTCAATAGCATCCAACAAAATAGAACTTTTTATCTCCCTCCAAAAAGCTCAATCTAATCTCCTAAAAAGTAATCTAAAAAGGCTGCAAAAAGTTATGAAAAAGCTCCCTAAACTAGGTTAAAAACTGGGGTTAAATACCCCCCAAAATTGCCCAAAAAACTGTGACAAAACTGCCCCTGCGCAGCTTGAAAATCGCACTTTACGCTACAGGCAGCGCGGCTCACTCGGCCGAGTGACAAATGTCGCTCGGCCGAGTGACAAACCCTGACGGATTCCAGTAAGTCTGGACTTTTGGGGGTCGGCTCCTCGGGAGTCACTCGGCCGAGTGACTTTCTTTGCTTCGGCCGAAGGGACTTCTTCACTCGGCCTAGTCGGAACTCGGGGCTGTACTGACGGATTACAGTAAGTTGGGAATATTTGGTTACCGTCGTCTTGATGCCACTCGGGCGAGTGGTGTCTCCGTGGTTCGGCCGAGTGGGCTGGCAACATCGGCCGAGTGCATGCTGATACTCAATCTGTTGTGTGTCCGATCTGACCGGCCGAGCGGGCTGTCGATGGTCGGCCGAGTGACTCCTTCACTCGGCCGAGTGACATGCTGAAAATGCACAATCTTCGTATTTTTGCTTCCTCGTCGCTCCTACGACGTTATTTCTTCTTCCACTCCTCTCCAATCGCAGAATTCCCCTCAAAAGAGTCACGGGTGACACTCCGGAGTGGGTGCATCTCAGAATCGCTCCAAATCGCTCCAAATCTCCTGAAATACGACAAAAAACAAGAAATCGTGAAAAGCATCGCAATATTGTCGAATAATCGTGAAAAACGCGATATGTGCGATCTAAATGGCATGCAAACATGCAGAAAAAAGGTGTAAAATATGGAGTGATCAAAATCCCCCAAGCTTACCTCTCACTCGTCCTCGAGGAAGATGAGTAGAAAGCGAACCCGGTGGATAAAAATAAAGGAAACGATGGAAAAAAGGAAAATGAAAAATGAAAAACGAAATAGAAAACGAAGAAGGAAGCTGCTAGATCATTTTTCTCAGGACGTGGGTTTTGCTTACTCACATAGCACGCATCGAACATAAAACACATGTCAAAGACTTTTATCTCGATATCATAGTATAATAGTGCATTTGAAATAGAAAACCCAAGAATATCAATATAGCATGAAAAATGGAATAATTCTAGAATTAACATCGTCTGAAGCATCTAAAGCGGTATGCAAAATCGTAGATCACACACTTTTCAATTAAATGCTTTCTATAAGGAGTATAAGAGATATCACACAATAGAGTAGTAAGAATAGAAAAGCGTGGTTTTCATGAAATGAATGCTAAGCTAAGATTTCTGGATTTCATGAAACTTTTAGCAATCTTACCGAGTATAGAATATTACATAGCCTAGGTTGTCATGCACCGTCAAGTAGTCACTCTCTCACACATCATTGGATCCTCTCCCCCAAGCTTATCCATAAGCATGGTGGCATAAACAAAACAATATTTACATTCCCCGTTTCTTTTGAAGCTCCAAAAGTAAAAGAAATAAAAATAAAAGCAAAAAGAGGGAAGAAAGAGAGAAAGGGTATGAGATGGGATCGTTTTCGAACTTCATTTCTCTTTTCTTTTCTTTTTCTCAAATATTTTTCTTTTTCTTTTCTCTTTTTTTTCGAATAACATATATACACAAATGATCCCAAATCAAAAGAGAAGGATATACAAGTATTATTTTCTTTCTTTTGGTTTTGGGGAATTTGGAGCACGGGATATAATAACGGGGGAGATGCCAATAATAGAATTGCTAAGGGGATATTCACCAATGAATTTAAAATAGAGAAATAATGTTCAAGATATGTGGAGAAAGAAATAAATGTATCTCTCGGTTCACTCTATAGGACGTGCATGACAACTTCAGCAGGGTAATTTAATCTACTCAGTTTGATCTCAAAAAGTAAACTAGTCCAGATTTATCAATGCTAGCAAACATTCAATCAACCTGAAGTGAAGCGTACAAATCATGAAATAAGAAGTGATATGAGAAAAGAAAGCAGTACTCCAGATATAAGCAATCAATGCGTGAATCTTGGTGTGTTTTCTACGATAGCATACATATGAATTATCAGACGTCAGCTAATAATAGAATTTCATCCATTTTCATACGGAAAAAGAAGTGGGTTACTATTTCTAAATGCAAAGCAGAACATAGCATATGATATCAGAAACAAAAGCTATGACATGACAAAATTAGCATGCATATAGAGAAAAGCTAACACCACGTCATTATCATCACAGAAAAATCATCTCTAGCAAAAGATGAAAGAAATAAAGATAAAAGAAAATAGAACTATTTACATGCAGCACACAAGGAAAATAAGAAAAACGTGATGCATGGCAAAAAAACGAAAAAGTGATGAAAAATGGGTGCAAAAGCGAAAAAACGTGAAAAACTAAAAATAAAGGCGATAAAAGCAAAAAGTGTGAGAACTCACTCCCCCAAGCTAAAGTGCACAGTGTCCTCAATGTGCGAAGTGTGGCACACCGAGAGACGTGTAATGGGTGGGGTGGGTGAGGATGCATGCATGATAAAAAGAAAGAAAAATAAACAGAAAATATGATGCGGATGGGATGCATGCAAAGATCAGAGTGATGCAGATATGTGGCACCAAAAAGACGCTCCTTCTCTCCCAAAAAAAGATATAAAATGATGTGATCAGAACAGGGACCAAAATAGTGAGGGGAGGAGGTGGGGGCAAAAAACTCCAGGACCGGCAGAAAATGGGCAACATAACGACAAAAAATATCAATGGCATCAAGTGTGTGCCTAAGCTGGTGGTGCTGCACCATCTCCATCTTGTGGCGGAGGTGGAGGTGGAGGTGGAGGTGGGGGTGCAGGGCGTGGCTGCTGGCGGGGTGGCTGTGGAGGTGGAGGCAGTCTCGCCAGTATCTGGGTCAGGCAAACCTCAATACTGGGAAGTAGCTCTAGGCGAGTCTGCATGGCGGTGACTGTGGCGGAGAGGGCCCTAAAATCGCCTCTGAGTCCACTCACTACCCCCTCTAGAGCACGAATTCTCTGAAGTGTAGAGTCAGGGGAGGGTGGAGCAGGGGGACGCACAGGTCTAGGCTGTGAAGGACGGGGCTGCCGCACACGGGTGGTGTAGAGTATGGGGCCAACAGGAAAGTGCAGGAAGGGGGCTGTGCTCACTAGTGGATGCCCAGCCTCAGTGTGAGGCTGGGATGCAGGCTGGGACGAGGTGGCAGCAGCAGTGGTGGAAGACAAAATCGGCGACGAGGCAGCAAGAGAGGTCGGTGACACAGGTGTGTGGACAGATGTCACGACACTCTCAGATAGGACAGCTGCGGTGGAGACAGAAGGGTCGGCCACTAGGGAGGAAGTGTAAGGACCAAAAGGTGACACCCCAGCGGACAGCAAGCTGGATAGGGTCCGCACAGTAGCAGGGAAGGAAGGCTCGCCGCTCTCTAGTATGGTGGGTGGACGCTTGATCGCGCCCGGGCATACACCCTAAAGAGCGACCGTGTAGTTTTACCGCAAGCGCACGGTGTAGCGGCGAGCGGGTATCGAACACAGGGAGGACGTATGACAGTGCCTTCTCCGAACAACCTGGCTATAGGGACAGAAGAGTAGGAAAGTGCCTTTCGGCGATATTGTCACAATCGTCAAACAAATTATGGAGATATAAAATCAAATAAAGACGCCTAAGGAATAGGGAATCCCCGCTACTCACCGTATCTCGTCAAGGTGATTCATCGGTATCACAATTGCTAGGGTAGTATTTCAGGTGAACTAGTTGCAACTGAATGTAAAACCTAGCTCACGCTCTCGTGCTGTTGCCGGTCTATAACGAACCTAGGTTCGGGTCCAATCTCTTGCAAACCCTAGCCTAGGCAAGCTAGCATTAGGATCAACATCATTGTTCAATCGCATCCCGAGCCCACTCTCGTGCAAACTCGGGCCACGACCTAGGTTGGGATAGTTCCTACCCGTCCAATCTCTTGTAAACGGGTATCGGTATAGAATTGCAACCGAGGATCCTAGTATCGGCCCAATCTCTTGCAAACCGATACTTCGGAAACTCAATTTCAACCCAATTCGGATTTCTAGGGTTTCCTATCGAATTGGGATCCAATCTCTTGCAAATCCCAATCGATATGAACGCCTAGCTATCCGTAATATATCGATCCCAAACTAACCCTAATAGCAATTCTAGCAATAGTTCTACCAAATCATCACAAATCGGAAATTGGGCTCGTAGGGTTCATCCCCACGCCCTAAGACGTTAATACTACTCACAAATCATATTGCTAATGAAAGAATAATCAATAGAAATAACAATGGAATTCATAGCAATAATCAAAATAACAATAAAAATAGGATTTTTAATGAAGAGGGAGACAAACCAATGTAGCTCTCAAAGAATCCAACAAAATAACCCTTTTCTCTCCTCGTCAATCACAAGAATAAAACTCTAAAAAGTCTAATCTAAAAAGGCTGCCAAAAACAATCAAAAAGCTCTCCTAACTAGGTTAGAATCAGGGGTTAAATACCCCCCAAAACTGCCCAAAAATTCGTGACTAAACTGCCCCTGCGTAGCTCCAAAATCGTGATTTCCGCTACAGGCAGCGCTGCTCACTCGGCCGAGTGACAAAAGTCGCTCGGCTGAGTGAGAGACCCTGAGAATTTACAGTAAGTCCGGGGTCTTGGGGGTCTTCACTTCGGGCGTCACTCGGCCGAGTGAGTTGTCGTCACTCGGCCGATGGGCTTATCTTCACTCGGGCGGTCGGCAATTGCCACTCGGCCGAGTCGGGCTTCTGCTGCTCAGACTGACGAAAAACAGTAAGTTGGCTCTTTTTGAGGGGCGTCGTCTGAGTGCCACTCGGGCGGACGGGATACGTCACTCGGCCGAGGCGGATACTGATGCTCGGTCGAGTGCACACTTGGAGCGTGTCCGATCTGACCGGCCGAGCGGGGTCTCGCTGGTCGGCCGAGTGACTCCTTCACTCGGCCGAGTGAGACACTGAAAATGCCCATTCTGAGTGTTTTTGCCTCCTCGTCGCTCCTACGACGTTCTTTCTTCTTCCGCTCCTCTCCAATCTCAAAATACCCCTCAGGGAAGTCTTTGGTGACACTCCGGAGTTGGTGTATCTCGGAATCACTCCAAATCGCTCCAAATCTCCTGAAATACGACAAAAACAACAAATCGTGAAAAGTATCGCAATATCGTCGATAAATCGTGAAAAACATGATTTGAGCGATCTAAATGGCATGCAAACATGCGGAAAAAAGGTGTAAAATATGGAGTGATCAAAATCCCCCAAGCTTACCTCTTACTCGTCCTCGAGGAAGATAAGTAAAAGGCGAACCCGGTGAATTTAGAAAATGAAAACGATGGAAAAAAACGGAAAACGAAAAACGAAGAAGAAAGAAGAAAGAGAAGAGGGAAGCTGCTAGATCATTTTTCTCAGGACATGGGTTTTGCTTACTCATATAGCATGCACCGAATGTAAAACACATGTCAAAGACTTTTATTTCGATATCATAGTATAATGGTGCAAATAGAGATAGAAAACCCAAGAATATTGATATAGCATGAAAAATGGAATAATTCTAGGATTAACATCGTCTGAATCATTTAAAGCGGTATACAATATCGCAGATCACACACTTTTCAATTGAATGCTTTCTACGAGGAGTATAAGAATATCACACAATAGAATAGGAAGAATAGAAAAGCGTGGATTTCATGAAATGAGTGCTAGGCATAGATTTCTGGATTTCGTGAAGCTAAAACAATCTCACCGAGTATAGAATATTACTTAGCCTAGGTTGTCATGCACCGTCAAGTAGTCATTCTCTCACACATCATTGGATTCTCTCCCCCAAGCTTATCTATAAGCGTGGTGGCAAATACAAAACTATACTTACATTCCACATTTCTTCTGAAGCTCCAAATGCAAAAGAAAATAAAGATAAAAACAAAAAGAGGGAAGAAAGAGAGGGTATATGAGATGGGATCGTTTATTGAGATTCTTTTCTCTTTTCTTTTCTTTCTCTCAAATCTTTTTCTTTTCTTTTCTCATTTTTTATAATAGCATTTATACACAAATGATCCCAAATCAAAAGAGAGAAAAGGATATACAAGAATTTTTTTTCTTTTTCTTTTTGGTTTTGGGAAATTTGGAGGTAGGAATTTAATAACGGGGGAAATGCCAAATATTAGAATCGCTAAGGGGAGATTCACCAATGATTTTAAAATAGAGAATTAATGTTCAAGATATGTGGAGAAAGAAATAAATATGTCTCTCAGTTCACTCTATAAGACGTGCATGACAACTTCAGCATGGTAATCTAATCTACTCAGTTTCGATCACAAAAAAGCAAAACTAATCCAGATTTATCATAGCTAACATCATTCAATCATCCTGAAGTGAAGTGTACAAATCATGCAAATAGAAGTGATATAGGAAAAGAAAACGGTACTCCAGATATAAGCATCCAATGCGTGAATCTTGGTGTGTTTTCTACGATAGCATACATATGAATATTCAGACTCAGCTAATAATAGAATTTCATCCATTTTCACATGGAAAAAAGTGTGGGTTACTATCTCTAAATGCAAGGCAAATCACAGCATATGATATCAGAAATAAAAGCTAAGACATGACAAATATAGCATGCATATAGAGAAAGCTAACTCCACGTCGTCATCATCACAGAAAAATCATCTCTAGCATAAGATGAAAGAAGTAAAGATAAGAAGGGAAAATAAAACTAATTACAATGCAGCACACAAAGAAAATAAGAAAAACGTGATGCATGGTAAAAAAAGAAAAATGATGAAAATGAGTGCAAATGCGGGAAATGGCGTGAAAAAAAACTAGAAATAAAGGTGGTAAATCGAAAAGAACGTGAGAACTCACTCCCCCAAGCTAAAGTGCACAGTGTCCTCAATGTGCGAAGTGTGGCACACCGAGAGACGTGTAATGTGTGGGGAAGGTGAGGATGCATGCATGATGAAAAAGAAATAAAAATAACAAAATGAAAATATGATGCGGACATGATGCATGCAGATATAAGAGTGAATCAGATATAAGAGTGTCACACCAAAAAAAATCTCTCCCTCTCTCCCAAAAATGATATAGAAAGATATGATCAAAATGTGGACCCAAAACAGTGAGGGGAGGGGGGTGGGCAAAAATCATCAGGACCGAGCAGAGACATGCAGCAAGACGGCAAAAAAGATCAATGGCATCAAGGGTGCCTAAGAGGGTGGTGCTGCGCCGTCTCCGTCCTGAGGCGGAGGTGGAGGTGGTGGGTGCTGGGGAACAGTCTGCTGGGTGGGTGTAGGAGTGGGGGTGGGTATAGGAGTGGGGGTGGGTACCTGCTGGGTGGGTGTGGGTAGGGTCGGTACGCGAGGAAGACGATCGAGAATCTGAGTGAGGCAATAGTGAATGCCCGGAAGTAGGTCGAAGCGGCTGGCCATAGCGGTGACGGTGGCAGACATGGTCCTGAGGTCACCTCTGAGGCCACTCACCGCCCCCTCGAGAGCACGAATGCTCTGAAGTACAGTGTCTGGGGGAGGTGATGCAGAGGGATGCACCTGTCTGTGCTGTGCAGGACGGGGCTGGCGGACTCGGGTGGTGTAGTGGATGGGCTCAGCAGGCATGTGGAGGAAGGGTGCTGTGCTCACAAGTGGGGGCCTAGCCTCAGGGCGAGGCTGGGGCGCAGGCTGGTGTGAGGTGGAAGCAGCATCAGCGGAAGTGGAGTATAAAAGTGGCGACGAGGCGGCAAAAGAGGTCAGTGACACAGACGTGGGAACAGACGTCATGACACTCTCAGAAAGTACGGCTGCGGTGGAGACAGAAGTGACAACCGCTGGGGAGGCAGTGTGGGGTCCAAAAGGCAAAATCCCAGCGGAGATCATACGGACCATAGTCTCCACGACAGCAGCGAAAGAAGGCTCTCCGCTCTCAACAAAAGTAGGTGGGCGCTCGGGTAGTGCGGAGCAAAGGGGCTCAACGGACAGAGGGCCAGTTGTGGTGGGAGTGGTGGTGGGCGTGGAGGTAGTGAAGGTGGTCTCAGCGAGTGTACTCCCGACACCGGCAGAAGTGTGGATAGAGGTGTCGGGAGCAGCAGAAATATCAGGCTGCTGAGGGGCCACGGGGTCAACGGGTGTAGCGTGTGCAGCGTGGGCCTGCTCAGCCTACTCAGCCTCCTCGGCCTCAAGCACGTAGGCGGCGGGGATCAGGAGATCCATCACCGGAAGCCAGTCCACCTGTGCTGGTGCTATCTGTGTCCGAGCTGGGCTCGGAAGGATCATGTAATCAGCACCGTAGGGACCGTGCAACCAAACCCAGTGCCGCTGGCCGTGCGGACGAAACATCTTCATCCGGGCCATGACGTCTATGGACAGTGAAGTGGGGCCCGGGGCTCGTCGCAGGTCAGCCGGAAGGTCCTCGTCGGTCATCAGGGCGAGCAGGGTGATCAGACCGCCGTAACATATCGGTGAGCGAGCGCCCACCGATACGATGATGCGGTCCAAAAACCAGCTCGCGATATCAATCACGACGGCAGGGACCAACTCGTCACTCTCCCTAGCTAGAGCTCTGGGGCGCGTCATCGCATAGAGCATATAAAGCTCCGACGTGGACATCGTCCCAGGCTCATACCTCAACAAAAAGGTAGTCACCATAAGGTGCTGAGCTATGCGGAGGCAGGGGTGGACGATGGCCGAGGCCTTGGCCCTACTAGGGTCAAAGACAGCTGGTAAACCCGTGATCCGGGCCCAGAAATCGTGGGAATTGAAGGAAGGTGGGGGAATGTGAGTGGGGGCGTAACCACGGTCGGCCTCGGGGACATCGGGCCACGAAAAGAATGCTCTCATCATACCGAGAGTGACCTGGCACTCTCGGTCCATAAACCTAAACGAGCATCCCTCGTCGGTCCGGGCTATAGAACTCAGCACCTCAAGTGTCGAACGGACGAAGGTGTCCGCCGACACTTGGAAAAAATCTCGCCAACCCACGTTGTCATACAACGTGAGCATCCCCTCAAGTACCCCCAAGCGTCCTAGGTCTGCAAGGTGTGCGAACCTGGAGGGTACAATCGAGCGCTGGGAAATGCGCTCAAAAATGACGCGGTGTGCGTCGTCCCGGAACGTAATCCCCAGCGGCCCGACAAGTGGAGCCGGTGGTGGCAGTGGGTCGGCAGGGAGTGGCTGAGCGGGGTGAACGGGGTGAACGGGGTCTGCAGGCAGTGGCTGTGTGGGGTGAACGGGGTCTGCAGGCAATGGCTGTGCGTGGTGAGGTGGTGTAGGCGGAGGAGAGTCCTCCATCTCGTGGGAAGGGCCGGGCTCATCCGGCTGCTTCCGCTTGGCGGAAGCTCTCCTGGAGCGTGGCCGTGTCCGGGGCGGCATGTGGCCCCCGGGTGCTCACCAAAAACGAAATAAATGCGGCGTGCGAAAATGAGTGGAACGAATATACCAGAACACGCCGCGAGAGCAAAATGGTGGATGCGTGCGAAGACGCCGCCTCCACGAAGCCAAAAACGCTCCCCGGAAGCTCCCCTAGGCTCCCCTAAGCTCCCCAATATACCATGCACATCAAACGAAGATATCAGCGAGTAATATTCAAAATGTATGGGGGGTTAGGGGTATAATAGATAGATTTTGAAGTTGATTTGGGCTAGGGGCTCGATTAGCACATGGATCGTCAAAAAATAGGAGAAAAATAGAGAAATGGGCGAAATAGGGCATACCGGAGCTCGGCCGGCGGCAAGGGAGTCACCGGCGACTCGGGCGGTGCGGAGGGGTCGTCGGCCGGCGGTGGTCGGCCGAGCGCGGCGGCGGGCAAGGTGGTCGGGCGAGTGGGGGGGGGGGGGGGGTCACAGCAGTCGTAGGAGCGATCGGGCGCAGGCTCGGGCGAGAATTCGATAAATAACTCTTCGAATTCCGCATCGAGCCCGCAACGACTTATATAAGAAAAAGTTACGACTCGGCCGAGTGAGCCGAGTGACTAAGTCACTCGACCGAGTGAACGTAACTGAAATATTTTTGAAAATTCCTCACCGCTTACGACTCGGCCGAGTAGCCTTGACACCCTTGGCCGAGTGGAAAAAGTCCATTCGGCCGAGTGGCTCAAGCTACTGGCAATACTCGCCCTAGGAGTGTATCAGTTTCACTCGGCCGAGTGAAGATTTATACTCGGCCGAGTGGCAATTATACTGAAATCAAGAAAAGAAACAGAGAGTTGGGTACAGCAGACTTCCCTCGTTCGTGTGCCGCTCGGGCGGACGAGCTTATGTGCTCGGCCGAGTGACTAGTATACTCGGCCGAGTGAATCCTGTTTTCTGATGTTTGGCTTCGTTTGGGCTCTAATCTCTGTTTTTCTTCCTCCAGTCGATTTCATCCTCCTCCTAAGCATCGAGCGCATTCCTGGAGCGCTCCTCGTCGCCTTGTTCATCCTCCTAATGATAGGTACCCCCCCCGTTCTCCTCTCCTGTCAAAGAAAAATAGGACCCGTTATCACGAAATTTTTAGGCAAACGACTCAAAACACTAATAATTTCTAAAACAAAAGTAAAGGAAAAAGTAAAAATAAAGCGATAACCGTCGGGTTGCCTCCCGACAAGCGCTCGTTTAAGGTCTTAAGCTCGACCCCCTTTGATTTTCAATTTAATGCGGGATATTGGGTGCATATGAGATGCACCCGTCAAATTTATTTGGAAGAGCGCTCGGATTTGGATGTTGTGGCGGCGTGTTCTTCTTCAGTGCTCCTTCGCCTCGGGTAGTGTTGGGGGGTGGCTCCCCCAAGCTAGTGCTTGCTCCGGGCCTCGGCTTCACCGGTGACACCGATTTTTGTATCGGTGGGGCCTTTTTTGGAGTCTTCATCTTTGAGAGCTTGCAGAGCTCTCGTATTCTCGCGACATCAGCGTCGCCTTCATCAATTTCCATGGAGGGGTCGGGGGAATGCTCCATCTTTTTTTCTTTGCCCAAGTCCGGCCTTTCCTCAAAGTCTTCCTCGAATATTGCGCCAATGGAATGGGGGATCGCCTCCTCAATAACCTCGTCAAGGAGGTCCATATAGTCCAGCTCCTCATGATAAGGCATGTGTTTCATTGCCTTGGGTATATGAAGCTCCACCTCGATGTTGCCGACGTTCAATGTTAGAGTCCCTTATCGTACGTCGATAATGACACCGGCGGTGGCGAGGAACGGGCGTCCAAGTATTAGCGACGTATCTCCCTCCTCCTTGACATCCATGATCACGAAGTCGCATGGCAAACATATGCCCCCGGGACTTGTAACGGGATGTCCTCTGCGATCCCTACCGGCCTTGTGATCCGACCATCGGCTAGTTGTATCCGCATGTCGGTAGGCTTCAATTCTGTTCCAGTGTTTAGTCTTCGGAACATAGAGAGAGGCATGAGGCTAACACTAGCCCCTAAGTCCACTAACGCCTTTTGTAGAGGGACGCCGCCTAAGGTGCAAGGAATTCAGAAACTCCCCGGGTCTTTGAATTTGGCGGGCTCCTTCTCTCTCTTGGTGAACCAAGTCCCCTCCTCATCGAGCATTATTTTCTCCTTCCTCTTTCTTCCAGTTATCAAATCCTTTAAGAACTTGGCGTATGTCGGGATCTCCACGATAGCGTCTAGGAAAGGAATGTTGGGGCTTACCCCTCTCAAGTATTCGAGAAACTTGGCTAGCCGTTTCTCTATCTTTGCTCTAGCAAGCCTCTGAGGGAATGGGATCGATGGCATAAAACGCCTCTCTTCAATCAGTTGCTCCGCTTTGGACTTTTCTTCCCCTTGCGGCTCTTTCTCCCTCTCAACTTCAATGACCGGCTCACTTGGCTCTACTCTCTCCACCACGGGCTCCTCGGTTGGGATCATGACGGGGGTGGTATGTTTCCCGCCTCTTGTAGTAACTACAACCACGGCGTTGATATGTCCGGTGGTGCCCCGTGGATTTTGCTCGGGTTGAGCCGGCAACTGTTGACTATTTCGATTGAGCAACGCAAGTTGCTCCGAGATTTGGCCTACAACGGTTGCAAGGGAATCTTGGCTCGCCTTCAAGGAGGCATTAGTCTTCTTCTGCTCGGCCATAAACTCCTCCACTCTAGCTTCAAAATCGGAACGTTGTTGAGCTTGTGGAGGGTTTGGATTTCTCCACCCTTGATTGTATCCGGGCGGCCTATAGGGTCCAATTTGTTGCTTTGGTGGGAAATTTTGTTGCGGAGGCCCCCTTGGTGGATAATGTTGTTGTTGTTATGGTGGTGGTCGAGCTTGATGAGGTAGTTGTTGCGGGGGGTTCAATGCTCCATCATTGTTGGCATAGGAGAAACCGGGATGGTTTCTAGTGGCCGGATTGGCCTAATATCCTTGGTTCCCCACGACGTATTGAACTTGCTCCAAAGATCCCTCTCCTTGTTCTCCTCCCAAATACATAGCTTGGGATTGGTCTTGCCAATCACACATTTGATTTGTTGGTGTGGATGTGGAAGGGGTTCCTTGGGGCTCCGTAATATATTTCTCCAGTCTCTCCACTACCTTGTGGAGAGAATCGAACTTGTTGGTCAGCTCCGCTACTGCCTTGGCCTCATAGATGCTAGATGGCTTCAAGGAGGACGAAGAGTGTCCTCGCTCGTCACCCCATTGTTGATTGTTTGAGGCCATCTCCTCAATTAAGGCCGTAGCTTCGTCGGGAGTCTTCGATAGGATGGCCCCATTTGCCGCGACATCAATAATCTGCTTGCTCCCCGGTTGGAGACCATTGTAGAAGCTATGGACTAGCTCCCAATCTTCAATGCTATGGTGGGGGCACTGATGCTGCAGGTCTTTGAAGCGCTCCCAAGCCTCGTAGAGTGTCTCTTGAGGTCCTTGCTTGAAGGACATGAGAGCACTCCTAATCTTTACCGTCTTGGAGGGTGGATAGAACTTGTCGATAAACGCGCTCGCCAACTCATCCCATGTGGTAAAGACTCCTTCAGCTTGCGTCCTCAACCAATAAAGAGCTTTATCCTTTAATGTGAAGGGGAAGAGGCACAGTCTGATGGCATCTAGGGTAATGCCCGGCATCTGGAAGGTGACGCACTTTGATAGGAAGAGCTGGATGTGGTAGTGGGGATTTTCATGGGCGTTCCCATGAAATGGATCCTGCTGCATCAGAACCACAAGCCCAGTCTTCAACTCAAAATTCTTGTCGGCCGCCAACTCCGGCATGGCTATGGACGAGGTCGTGGAGGAAGTCATAGGCCGGAGCCTATCTCGAATGGAAATAATCCTCGCCATTCTTGCCGCTAACTCTTTAGGCGTCTCCCGGACGTTCATAAACCTCCCTTCCGTATCGGGTCTCCTCTCCGCTCTGATTCTCCGCAATGTACGCTCGATCTCAGGATCAAACAATATGTCGATGGGGTCTGCTGTGGATCTCGTGTACATGCACGGGAAAACAAAGTTTCAAAGAAGTGATTAGCACAATGGAAGGGTTAGATAAAAATAAAGAAATAAAACAAAAAGAAAGAAATAGCTAGGGTGGTAGGATCAAACACAATCGCCTCCACGGCAACGGCGCCAAAAACTGAGGCGGCTTCTGATGCTCGGCCGAGTGCACACTTGGAGCGTGTCCGATCTGACCGGCCGAGCGGGGTCTCGCTGGTCGGCCGAGTGACTCCTTCACTCGGCCGAGTGAGACACTGAAAATGCCCATTCTGAGTGTTTTTGCCTCCTCGTCGCTCCTACGACGTTCTTTCTTCTTCCGCTCCTCTCCAATCTCAAAATACCCCTCAGGGAAGTCTTTGGTGACACTCCGGAGTAGGTGTATCTCGGAATCACTCCAAATCGCTCCAAATCTCCTGAAATACGACAAAAACAACAAATCGTGAAAAGTATCGCAATATCGTCGATAAATCGTGAAAAACATGATTTGAGCGATCTAAATGGCATGCAAACATGCGGAAAAAAGGTGTAAAATATGGAGTGATCAACGCTCGGGAAGAAGTGAGGAAATAGGCTCAACTGAGATAGGCACAACAGTGGTGGGGGTGGTGGTAGACGTGGTGGACGTGGTGGACGTGGTGGACGACTCAGCAAGGGTACCCTCGACACTGGTAGAAGTGGGGACAGAAGTGTCGGGAGGTGCAGAAAGTGCAGGCTCAGGCTGAGGGATCACGGGGTCGACGGGTGCAGGTGGTGCCTGCTCAGCTCCCTCGGCCTCTAGCACGTAGGCGGCGGGGATCAGGAGATCCATCGCCGGAAGCCAGTCCACGTGTGCCGGTCCTATATGTGTCCGAGCGAGGCTCGGGAGGATCATGTAATCGGCACTAAAGGGACCGTGCAACCATACCCAGTGGCACTGGCCGTGGGGACGAAGCATCTTCATCCGGGCCATAACATCTATCGAGAGTGCAGTGGGGCCCGGGGCTCGTCGAAGGTCGGTCGGAAGGTCCTCGCTGGTCATCAGGGCTAGCAGGGTGATCAGGCCGCCGCAACAGATCGGTGAGCGAGCACCCACCGAAATGATGATGCAGTCTCAAAACCATCTAGCAATATCAATCTCAACGGTGGGAACCAGGTCGTCGCCACCCCTATCCAGAACTCTAGGGCGAGTCATCGCGTAGAGCATGTAGAGCTCAGGCGTAGACATCGTCCCAGGCTCGTACCTCACAAGGAAGGTGGTCGCCATAAGGCGCTGTGCTATGCGGAGGCAGGGGTGGACTATAGCTGAGGCCTTGGCCCTACTAGGGTCAAAGTCAAGTGGAGAACCCGTGATCCGTGTCCAAAAGGCGGAGGCGTCGAACGACGGCGGTGGGATATGCGTGGGCGTGTAGGCACGGTCAGGGACAGTGACAGGAGGCCACTGGAAGAATACACGAAGCATGTCGAGAGTGATCTCGCACTCTCGATCCATCAGGCAGAAGGTGCATCCCCCAGGGGTCCGGTCGATCGAGCTCAGGACCTCAAGTGTCGGACGGATGTAAGTATCCGCCGACACGGCAAGAAAATCACGCCATCCCACGTTGTCGTACAACGTGAGTAGCCCCTCTAGTACCCCTAGGCGGTCAAAGTCTGCTAAGTGTGTGAACCTAGTGGGTACTATCGAGCGATGGCAGATACACTCGAAACGGGCGCGGTGTGCGTCGTTTCGGAACGTGATCCCCATCAGCCCGACAACGGGAGCGGGTGGAGGGACAGGATCGATTGGGATAGGCTGTGTGGGTGGTGGTGGTGGTGGCGGGCTAGGTGGTGGGGAGTCCTCCCTAGCGTGAGAGGGACCGGGGTCATCGGTTCGCCTCCACTTGGGGGCGGATCCCCGCGTGCGCGGCCTGGTGCGGGGCGGCATGTGTGCCGCGAGTGCTCACCCAACTAGAATAATATGCGGCATGCTAAAAAAATGGAACGAATGTACCTGAACATGCCGCGAGAGCAAATTAGCCGATGAGTGCGAAGAACGATGCCTCCATGAAGCTAAAAGCGCATACTGAAGCTCCCCAAAGCTCCCCCAAGATAGCCTGCAAATCAAACAACGATATCAGCGGATAATATTCGAAATACAAGGGGGAGATGAGGTTTAATAGATAGATAAAAGAATTAATTTGATTTTTGGGCTCAACGGGGCTATGGATCGAGAGAAACAAGGAGAAAATGGGATTTCGGGGCAAACCGAGGCGATAGGGGGCAAACCGAGGCGGTGCCGGTGGGGTGGAAGGCGGCCGACGGTCGGCGCGAGGAGGGGAGGTCGGTCACCGGTCGGAGGGGGGCTGATTCGGGCGCGGGGCTCTTGCAGCGGGCAAGGGAGACGAAACAGCGCGAAGGCTCGGGCGAAATCGGGGGTTTTTTGGGTTTTAGAAAATCGTGCCCGCACCTCAGTTTATATATAAATTGTTACGACTCGGCCGAGTGACAATGTCACTCGGCCGAGTGCGTAAACAAAAGAAATTTTGAAAATCTCGTTCCCACTTACGACTCGGCCGAGTGGATTTTGTTCACTCGGCTGAAGGGAGAAAACTCCTTCGGCTGAGTGGCACTGCCACTCGGCAATTCTTAGGCTAGGAGGGTATCTATTTCACTCGGCCGATGGGATTTCTCCACTCGGCCGAGTGGCGTTTAATACTGAAATGCACAAAAAAGACAGAGAGTTGGTTCCGCAGACTTCCCTGGTTGGTGCCCCACTGAATTGGGTTGAATATTGCATATTAAACCCCCCATTTAGTCCTATTTTGTGTTCATATGATGCTTAATTGGTCTCTAATACGTTCGTATTTTTAATATCATCATTTATTAGAGGAATTACTTGATTTGTGCACAAAACATGAATTCTATTGAGTATTTCTGCATTTTTATATTTTTCATGGTAAGGTCTCGATCTCACGATTCCAACGACTATTTATTTGTATTTTTCTGAGATCTGTGCTAATTACTGTGTATTTTTGAATGCAGAATACCATTTAATTGGAGAAATACGGAGGAAAATACGCTTAAATACTTTAATACGGTCAGCACACGATTTTTTGGCGCACCACGCGGCGCGATCTCAGCCGTTCCCGCTCAGATCAGGCGGCTGAAGTTAAGGGGTGACGCGGCTAATTCTTAACCGTTGGATTTCGAATCCAACGGCTTCCATCGACGAAGCGAAGGTGGGCGACGCGGCGCTATGTCACCCGTTGATCCGCGATCCAACGGCCAGTGTTTCCCCCGCTGCTGAGATGCGAAGGCGGGCGACGTGGAAGATTTATAACCGTCCGATGCCGATCCAACGGCGCCCCGAAGCGACGAAGAAGCGGGCGACGCGGCGTTCTCAGGGCCGTCCGATCACGATCCTACGGTTAGGATTTAACCCCGAGTTCGATCCGATTTCGTTTGCGGAGCGGGCACGCGCGAATCTCAAAGCACAGGTGGCGCTTTGTGGGAAGATCCCGCTGGGATGTGCGGCTGAGGTTTGATCCGGCGGTTGATGCGGGTTTGGGTTCCATTTGGGTGCGGGTTTCGACCCGATAAGCTTCTTAAACCCGCAATGCTATTATTTAAGCGTATTCTAGGGGTTTTTGGGGGTATTCTGGCGTATTTTGGGACTTTTGGAGCGGCTACTGTGCGTATTTCTCCAGGAGAAAATTCTGAAAATTTCTAGAGGCTGTTCTTCCTATTCTTAGAGAGTTTTGGGTTCTAAAGTGGAGATTTGGTGATAAATTCTTGAACTTATACCCCTATTTGGTGTATTTCATTGTATTTTGCTACTAAAACGATGTATTTTGCTATGCAATCTGATTTTTATTGCACCATGCATGGCTAATCTCCTTGTGCTATGGTTGTGATGTAGTTAGGAGTATGTAGTCGCTAAATTTCATGTCTTTAGCCCTATTATCATGTCAAAATTGCTAGTTATGTTGATTTCTACAACGTATTTGATGGGTGTTTGCTTATTGTCGATATTGTTGATGTGCCCTATGGCTAGGCCCTGATAAGGCTAGCTAATTTGTGTTCTCTAATCTGAACTTATCGTTGCGATTATTGCTTAATGAGATCAACATTGCTAGTAATACGTTTAAGGCTATTTTGACTAGTTTTCATCGATTCATCTTCCGACGCCTTCACGCCTTGACCGGGTGAAGCGTCGTGTGATATTAAAAGACGTGAAATTTCAACGACTATAAACTCCTAATGAACTCACAACCGTAGCATATTTGTCTCATTGAATACCAAACTTTCGTGATACCGTAATACTTTTAGGAACCACTTCCTTTGCTACCAATCTTTACACTATTTTTCACCTTCACAAAGGTGGTTGTTTTCTTAACCGTATATTATATTTGATTAGTTGAATTTGTGTTATCTCAGGTCGACTTGTCCCGAGGATTCGACTCTGGACTCTCCAGGTACTACTTGCACGATCTCCTGCGCTTGGGAGTAGAGCTCACATTGTTTTGAGAGAGGCAAGTTTTTGGCGCCGTTGCCGGGGACAACGGTATCTTTGATCCACATTTTCAGCTTTTCAGAGGAGTACTCGGTGAGATCCTTCCACTTTATAGCTTAGTTTTATTATTGAAAAGAATTTACATCTCTTTGCTAGTTTATGTGGCATAGGACCTCCACTTCACATAGGTTGATAAGAATTGAAAACATGGCCGATAATAATAATGAACAACCGCTTGCACACCCACAAGAACTACCATTGAGTGCTACTTATATGTCCACTAGAGTTGCTTCTGAATCTTGCATTGTTTTTCCTGAGGGTGCTCATTCTTTTTCGCTTAAAGCTGGGGTGATCCAAATCCTCCCCTCTTACCATGGAGAGGATAGGGAAAACCCTTACTTGCATATTAAAACGTTTGAAGAAGCATGCTCTACACAGGTGGATGGAAAAGTTAGTAATGATGTTGTTTATCTTAAACTTTTTCCATTCTCATTGAAAGA
Organism: Scilla litardierei; assembly: GCA_030789695.1. Lineage (NCBI taxonomy): Eukaryota > Viridiplantae > Streptophyta > Magnoliopsida > Asparagales > Asparagaceae > Scilla > Scilla litardierei. Next base: position 93,798,182 of record CM061140.1, on the reverse strand, counting down.
CAAGGCAAAGAATTGGTTCAATGCATTGCCTCCTAGATCTATTACTTCTTGGCTAACAATGCAAACTGAGTTTCTGAAAAAATTCTTTTCTTTGACCAGGACGCAGGCTTTAAAGAGGCACATCATGTCTTTTTCGCAGAAGGAAACTGAAGCATATGATCAAACTTTGGAAAGATTCAAGGAGCTTCTGTTGGCGTGCCCACATCATGGTTTTGACAAGGGACGTACCATTGGATTCTTTTACGATGGATTGCAGCCAAATACAAAGCAATATGTAGAGATGATGTGCAATGGAGCTTTCTTTGAGAAGACCCCGACGGAGGCTTGGGCATATTTGGAGAACATTGCAGAGAATGCAAGAAGATGGGAGACACCTTCAGAATTTGACAGGTCCATGTCTACACATCAAACAAAAGGTGGCTTGCAGACTTTGAAGCCTGAAGATGCATTGATGGCACAAGTGGAGGCATTGGTGACGCAAAAGCTACAAAACATTGATCTCAGAGCAGCAAAGGCAGTCACATCAGAGCCATACTACATCATATGCGAGAAGCCAGTTCACGATACTACCGTCTGCCCACTGATCTCCGCAATTAAAGAATTGGGCAGAAATCCAGAATCAGAGGTGAATTGGGTGGCAAATCAAGGTTACAATGCAAATTGGAAGAACCAATCAAACCAAGGAGGTGCTTCATATCAACAGAAGCAGCAAACATCCACTCCCTATTACCATCCCAACCACTCCAAATATCAAGGAAAAAGGGAGCAGAACAATGAAATTCAGAGTCTCACTGCTGCAGTTCAACAGATGGCTTAGATGCAACAACAGCTCACTGAGAATTTTTCGAGATTTATAGCATCACAAGACAAAGGTAAATTACCTGCTCAGCCTATTGCAAATGCTAATACGAATACTTCTTCTTCTTTTTCAGGAAACAACGTCAAACCATGTCAGACAGTGACTACATTACGTAGCGGACGTGAAATTGAAAAACCAGAAATGCCTAGACATGAACAACCAGCTGAGGAGAAAGAGGAGGTACAAGCACATGAAAGTTTGCAGGTTGAGGAAGAGGTAGCAGAAAAAGAGCCAGAACCATATGTACCTCCAGCTCCATTCCCACACAGACTTGCTCCACCATCAAAAGACAGGTATCAGGCAGAGATAAGAGATATCTTCAAGCAGGTAAAAATTAATATCCCATTACTTGATGCAATCAACCAAGTGCCTGCATATGCTAAATTTCTGAAGGAGCTATGCACTGTAAAACGGAGTCTAAATGTGAAAAAGAAAGCATTCCTAACACAACAGGTAAGTGCAATGGTACAACATGACACTCCTCCCAAATATAAGGATCCAGGTTCTCCTACTATCCCATGCATTATAGGAACCAAGAAATTTGGAGATGCTTTACTTGATTTGGGTTCTAGTGTTAACATTTTGCCTTACTTTGTTTATGTGCAGTTAGGATTGGGGGAGCTGAAAACGACACATGTGGTTCTACAGTTAGCAGACAGGTCGGTAAAAATCCCACGAGGATGCGTGGAAGATGTGTTGGTCCAAGTGGACAAATTCTATTATCCAGTGGATTTTATCGTCCTTGATATTCATGGGCCAAAATCAGGTAATTGCACTCCGATTATATTAGGACGTCCATTCCTAGCGACTTGCAATGCTATGATAAATTGTAGGGATGGACAATTGAAGATAAGCTTTAGTAACATGAAACTTGAGCTGAATATTTTTAAATCATGTAAGTTACATGCGAATGCTTATGAAGTGAAAGAGGTATGTTTCATTGATAATTTAATTGAAGACTATTTTGATGCTAAGTATGAATGTTCGTCCAATTTTATTGATTATAATTTCGACGATATTGATGAATCTTATTTTGTGCAGGGCAAAAATGAAAGATCAAGGGATGCATGGGTGCCAAAGTTCGAGACATTGCCAGTGGAATTGCCACCACAACAACCTTCAGAGATTGAGCATCCAAAGTTGGAATTGAAGCCTCTGCCAGACTATTTGAAATACGCTTTCCTTGGAAAGGAGGAGACCTTCCCCGTGGTAATATCCTCTAAACTCACGCTTGAACAAGAATGTGCTTTGCTTGATGTGCTTAGGGATCACAAAGGGGCCATTGGATGGTCTATTGCGGACATTACTGGTATAAATCCCTTAATTTGCACTCATCATATTTATCTTGAGGATGATGCCAAACCTACATGTGAGATGCAACATCGATTAAATCCTACATTGAAAGAGGTTGTTAGGGAGAGATTCTTAAGTTACTTGCTGCAGGTATACTATATCCTATTTCAGACAGCAGATGGGTTAGCCCCATACATGTGGTTCTGAAGAAATCAGGCCTCACAGTGGTAAGAAATGAGAGTAATGAGCTTATACCGATGCGGACCACCACAGGTTGGAGGATGTGTGTTGATTACAGAAAGTTAAATGCTAAAACACGAAAAGATCACTTTCCATTACCTTTCATTGATCAAATCTTGGAAAGAGTAGCAGGTAACAAATTTTATTATTTTCTAGATGGTTATTCTGGCTATTATCAGATAGAGATTGCTCCAGAGGATCAAGAGAAGACTACCTTCACTTGCCCCTTTGGAACTTTCGCTTTTAGGAGAATGCCTTTTGGATTATGCAATGCACCTGCTAATTTTCAGCGTTGCATGTTGAGTATCTTTAGCGATATGGTTGAGAGGATTATGGAAGTGTTTATGGATGATTTCTCTGTATATGACACTTCATTTGAAAATTGTTTATCTAACTAGCTCTTGTCTTGCACAGGTGCCAGGAAAAGAACGTGCTGTTAAACTGGGAAAAGTGTCATTTCATGACAACTGAAGGTTTGGTTCTTGGACACCTCGTCTCCAAAGCAGGTATTCAGGTAGACAGAGCAAAAGTTGAGGTGATTGAGAAGTTGCCTACACCAAAATGCGTCAAGGACATTCGATCCTTTCTAGGCCATGCAAGATTCTATCGAAGATTTATAAAGGATTTCAGCGCCATCTCCCGCCCCCTCTGCCACTTATTAACTATAAATGCTGATTTCATATGGACACAAGAGTGTCAGGTTTCATTTGATAAATTAAAGAACTCACTTGTTTCCTCCCCTATTTTGCAGGTTCCAGACTGGAATATGCCATTTGAAATTATGTGTGATGCAAGTGACTACGCAATGGGGGCAGTGCTTGGGCAAAAGAAAGAGAAAGTTCCTTGTGTGATCTACTATGCCAGTAAAACGTTGAATGAAGCACAAAGAAACTATACTACTACGGAGAAAGAGTTGCTGGCGGTGGTGTTTGCATTGGAGAAATTCAGAAGCTACATATTGGGATCACCTATTCTCATCTTTACAGATCATTCTGCACTGAAATATCTTTTATCTAAAAAGGATGCGAAACCTAGACTTATACGATGGATTCTTCTTTTGCAGGAGTTCAATATTTAGATCAAGGATAAGAAAGGAGTTGAGAACAATGTCGCAGATCACCTTTCTAGATTGACGGTGGGGACAGAGTCGCTTAATATTCCATTGCGAGATTCCTTCCCAGATGAGCAGCTTTTCGCCATTTCTACTCTACCATGGTATGCAGATATAGCTAAATATTTGGTGACAGGTAGAACCCCTCCACATTGGTCTTCTTTAGATTTCAAACGCTTCAAGCATGAGGTAAAATCGTTCTATTTTGATGATCCTTATCTTTTTAAATACTGCGGAGACCAAATTGTAAGGAGATGTGTACCCGACCATGAGTTTGATAGCGTTTTACATTTTTGACATGATGGGGTATGTGGGGGGCATTTTTCAGCTCATAAAACTGTTGCCAAGATTTTACAGAGTGGTTTTTATTGGCCTAGTATGTTTAAGGACGCTTATGCCTATTGTAAATCATGCGTGCGTTGTCAACAGTTGGGGGGAATTACAAAAAGAAACATGATGCCATTGAATCCCATGCTAGAAATAGAATTATTTGATTGTTGGGGTATTGATTTCATGGGGCCTTTTCCACCATCTTTTGGTTATATATTTGTATTGGTGGCCATTGATTATGTTTCTAAATGGGTGGAAGCTATTCCTTGCAGGTCCAATGACGCTTCCATTATGCTGAAATTTTTGAAAGAGAACATCTTTTCACGTGCCGAAGGCCATTATCAGTGATGGAGGTTCTCACTTCTGCAATAGGTTTTTTGCAAATCTCATGAAGAAATTTGGGGTGACACATAAAGTTTCCACACCTTATCACCCTCAATCAAATGGGCAAGCGGAGTTGGCGAACAAGGAAATAAAGAACATCCTTCAGAAAACAGTGAATCCAACGCGCAAAGATTGGAGTCTTCGCTTGCCTGAAGCTCTATGGGCTTACAGGACAGCATACAAGACTATCTTAGGGATGTCACCGTTTCGTTTGGTTTATGGAAAAAATTGCCATCTTCCTGTTGAATTAGAGCATAAATCTTTTTGGGCAATTAAAACACTTAATTTGCTTGATGACTCATCAAATGTTTCTCGTAAATTGCAGATCATGGAGCTTGATGAGATACGACGAGAGGCATATGAAAATGCAAAGCTAGCAAAAGAAAGGATGAAAGCTGTGCACGACAAGATGATCCTGTGAAAGGAATTCAAAGTTGGAGACAAGGTTCTGTTGTACAATTCAAGACTCCATATATTTCCAGGAAATCTGCGCTCAAAATGGACGGGACCATACTTTGTCAAAGAAGTCTTTTCACATAGAGCGGTGGTCTTAGTGAATGAGAAGGATGTCCATGAATTCAAAGTCAATGGACAACGTCTGAAACATTTTCAAGAGCTTTGGGCCAGAGAGGATACCACCATTGACCTCACAGATCAACCTTTGGGTGGTAACTAATCAGGTGTGTTCTTTCCATAATTCCCTCTCCTTAACATTGAGGACAATGCTTATTTTAAGTTGGGGGGAGGGTATAAACTTTTAGGATTTTTTTTTAAAAAACTTTTTTGTATTAGTTCCCTTTTTCAATTTTTTTTTCTTTTTATAAAAAAGGGGGTTGAGTCAAGATTTATCACTAATGCTTATTACACCTAGAAGTGAACCTCATGTGATGAAAATTCTCGAAATCCATTCACCACTTTGCACATATGATTTATTTTCCTCCACCACTATTGTTAAATATTTCATTCTCATTCGATATGAATGCTAGTACTCATGGTAAATCTCTCTTGATATATCTCTATGGTAGGATTAATTGATGACTTAATGGCTCTTGAAGTTATGAATTAGCAAGTCGTATGCTTTCAATGGAACACACCATCACAAAATGACTGGAGCATTGCTTTTTATCTCATATTCATTGCTATTTGCATGCTTTGTGTGATCTTGGGTGGAAAGTATACACTGTCTTTTGAAATGATTAGGATAACTCATTCTTGTGAAAGAATCAAGTAGAGGGAGATATCTTGCTGAGTTATTTATGCACACAAAAAAAGAAAAAAAAGAAAAAAAAAATGAATGAAACAAGAAAAAAATGAATGAATAAGTGTATCCCGAAAAGAAATAACTTGGTTGGCTCGAGTAGTACAGTCCGAGGGGTCCTTTTTGGCCTAATGCCCTATTATCGTCTGATTTGGGAGCCATTGACTGGAACCTCAATCATTTGATGGAGCGATCCAAGTTATACATTTTTTCTGCGAATGTTGCTTGATGCGCGTTACGCAGAACTATTAAAAAAGAGAAAGAAAATAGATGATAAGTGTGCATAATTAGCGAGGCAAGAAAACTTCCAAAGCTTAAAGAAAACACAAGATATGGTGTGATTTCCTATGAATGAAAATTGACGTGTGTATGTCTTGATACCATTCTTTTTTTTGATGCTTGCTTTGCATGATACATCTACACTCCAAGTTAGAATATTTGATTGAACGGTGTGAGCCATTGATTTTGTATACTATGAGCTATGAAGTAATGGATAGTGAATTTAAGTCTATTTTATAACCATTTGAGATACTTGCTTTTCATCGTTAAACCCATGAGTACAATTATATAATGAGCATGAAATCTTGGCATTAGTGTGTGGTCTTATTCTTTTGTCTTTGTAGTATGGTGGTGAGTAAATTGAGATCTGATACGGTGATCTAGGTGTATATTTGATATCGTATTTCGCTCTTTTTGCTAGAGACTAGCAAAAAGCTAGTTGGGGTGTGAATTGGGTTGAATATTGCATATTAAACCCCCCATTTAGTCCTATTTTGTGTTCATATGATGCTTAATTGGTCTCTAATACGTTCGTATTTTTAATATCATCATTTATTAGAGGAATTACTTGATTTGTGCACATAACATGAATTCTATTGAGTATTTCTGCATTTTTATATTTTTCAGGGTAAGGTCTCGATCTCACGATTCCAACGACTATTTATTTGTATTTTTCTGAGATCTGTGCTAATTACTGTGTATTTTTGAATGCAGAATACCATTTAATTGGAGAAATACGGAGGAAAATACGCTTAAATACTTTAATACGGTCGGCGCACGATTTTTGGCGCACCACGCGGCGCGATCTCAGCCGTTCCCGCTCAGATCAGGCGGCTGAAGTTAATGGGCGACGCGGCTAATTCTTAACCGTTGGATTTCGAATCCAACGGCTTCCATCGACGAAGCGAAGGCGGGCGACGCGGCGCTATGTCACCCGTTGATCCGCGATCCAACGGCCAGTGTTTCCCCCGCTGCTGAGATGCGAAGGCGGGCGACGTGGAAGATTTATAACCGTCCGATGCCGATCCAACGGCGCCCCGAAGCGACTAAGAAGCGGGCGACGCGGCGTTCTCAGGGCCGTCCGATCACGATCCTACGGTCAGGATTTAACCCCGAGTTCGATCCGATTTCGTTTGCGGAGCGGGCGTGCGCGAATCTCAAAGCACATGTGGCGCTTTGTGGGAAGATCCCGCTGGGATGTGCGGCTGAGGTTTGATCCGGCGGTTGATGCAGGTTTGGGTTCCATTTGGGTGCGGGTTTCGACCCGATAAGCTTCTTAAACCCGCAATGCTATTATTTAAGCGTATTCTAGGGGTTTTTGGGGGTATTCTGGCGTATTTTGGGACTTTTTGAGCAGCTACTGTGCGTATTTCTCCAGGAGAAAATTCTGAAAATTTCCAGAGGCTGTTCTTCCTATTCTCAGAGAGTTTTGGGTTCTAAAGTGGAGATTTGGTGATAAATTCTTGAACTTATACCCCGTATTTGGTGTATTTCATTGTATTTTGCTACTAAAACGATGTATTTTGCTATGCAATCTGATTTTTATTGCACCATGCATGGCTACTCTCCTTGTGCTATGGTTGTGATGTAGTTAGGAGTATGTAGTCGCTAAATTTCATGTCTTTAGCATATTATCATGTCAAAATTGCTAGTTATGTTGATTTCTACAACGTATTTGATGTGTGTTTGCTTATTGTCGATATTGTTGATGTGCCCTATGGCTAGGCCCTGATAAGGCTAGCTAATTTGTGTTCTCTAATATGAACTTATCGCTGCGATTATTGCTTAATGAGATCAACATTGCTAGTAATACGTTTAAGGCTATTTTGACTAGTTTTCATCGATTCATCTTCCAACGCCTTCACGCCTTGACCGGGTGAAGCGTCGTGTGATATTAAAAGACGTGAAATTTCAGCGACTATAAACTCCTAATGAACTCACAACCGTAGCATATTTGTCTCATTGAATACCAAACTTTCGTGATACCGTAATACTTTTAGGAACCACTTCCTTTGCTACCAATCTTTACACTATTTTTCACCTTCACAAAGGTGGTTGTTTTCTTAACCGTATATTATATTTGATTAGTTGAATTTGTGTTATCTCAGGTCGACTTGTCCCGAGGATTCAACTCTGGACTCTCCAGGTACTACTTGCACGATCTCCTGCGCTTGGGAGTAGAGCTCACATTGTTTTGAGAGAGGCACCCACTCGGCCGAATGGGGTCCTTTGCTCGGCCGAGTCGCATATGATACTCGGCCGAATGACGTGCTGTTTTCTGCTTCGGGGCTCCGTTTTCGCTCTACTCTCTGTTTTTCTTCCTCCAGTTGGTTTCTTCCTCCTCCTAAGGCCAAACGCATTCCTGGAGCGCTCTTCCTTGCTTCTATCGTCCTCTTATGATTGATCTCCTTCTTTCCTTCTCCTGTTATGAAAAATAGGACCCGTTGTCACGATTTTTATGGGCAAAAAGACTCTAAAACTAACAAAAGTCTAAACCAAAAATGAAAATCAAATAAAAATAATGCAAAGACCGTCGGGTTGCCTCCCGACAAGCGCTCGTTTAAGGTCTTGAGCTCGACCCCTTTGGATTTTCAATTTTGCGCGGGATGTTGGGTGCATATGAGATGCACCCGTCGAATTTGCCGGGAAGACCGCTCGGATTTGGATCGTGGTGGTGCGTGGCCTTCCTCAGCGCCCCTTCATCATGAGCAATGTTGGGGGATGGCTCCCCCAAGCTTGAGCTTGTTCAGGTCCTTGACTTCGCCGGTGACACCGATCTTCGAATCGGTGGAGCTTTCTTCGGATTCTTCATTGTCGAGAGCTTGCAAAGCTCTCGTATTCTTGCGACTTCAGCATCGCCATCATCATTCGCCATGGAGCTATTGGGATAGTCCTCCAATGTCTCTTCTTCGATCAAATCTTGTCTTTCTTCAAAGCCATCATCGTGGAGTGCACCGATGGTGTGGGGGATAGCCTCTTCAATGACCTCGTCAAGGAGGTATGAAAGGTCATCTGGCCGTCCCTTGAGTAGATATATTCTATTTACTTCACCCGTAGGGACTCCCTCAGAATAGCGCTTGAGCCGTTGTCCATTCACCTTGAATGTAGCTCCGTCTTTACCTTCTAACTTAAAGGCTCCTCCCGGTTGTATGTGCTTGATGGTGAATGGTCTGGACCACCGTGATCTCAACTTTCCGGGAAATAACCGGAGTCGGGAATTATATAGCAAGACTTTGTCTCCGATCATGAAATCCGTGACAGTTATGCGTGCGTCGTGGAGAATCTTGGTCCTTTCTTTGTAAATCCTTGAGCTCTCGTAGGCATCTCTTCTAATCTCGTCAAGCTCATTGATGTCTAAGAGTCACCTCACCGCCGCGCTCTTATAGTCATAATTGAGGGTCTTGATGGCCCAATATGTGCGGTGCTCCAACTCTACCGGCAAGTGATAAGCTTTCCCATAAACGAGTCGGAACGGTGTGGTGCCAATGGGAGTGCGAAAGGCCGTGCGATATGCCCATAGAGCATCGTTTAACTTCATGGACCAATCCTTTCTAGATCGATCTACGGTCTTTTCAAGAATTTGCTTGATTTCTCTATTCGAAACCTCCACTTGGCCGCTTGTCTGAGGGTGATATGCCATTCCAATTCTATGGTTTACCCCATACTTTTTCAACATGGCCTCAAAATTGTTTTCGATAAAGTGGCTTCCCCCATCGCTTATCAAAGTACGAGGCACCCCAAAGCGTGGGAAAATATTCTGCTTGAAAAACTTGGAAACAACCCTCGCATCATTGGTAGGGGTGGCGATGGCCTCTACCCATTTGGAGACGTAGTCCACGGCCAATAAGATATACTTGTTACCCTTGCTTGACGGAAATGGTCCCATGAAGTCCACTCCCTAACAATCAAAGAGCTCAATCTCTAGAATGGGCCTCATTGGCCTCTCATTTCATTTGGAAATATTCCCGGTCCGTTGGCATCTATCTCACCCCTTGACAAAGTCGCGCGTGTCTCTGAACATGGTTGGCCAAAAGAATCCACTCTGCAATATCTTAGCGGTAGTCTTAGAAGCGGCGTGATGTCCCCCGCATGGCATACCATGGCAATGCAAGATGATGGAGGTGGCCTCCTCCTTAGAAATGCATCTCCGAATAACCCCATCCTTGCATATCTTAAAGAGATACGGATCCTCCCAGAAATAGCTACGGACTTCATGCATAAATCTCCTCTTTTGTTGCGTGGACATCCCGCATGGCTTAATCCCGCAAGACAAATAGTTAACAAAGTCCGCATACCAAGGCACTTCTCCGGGCCTTATGGCGTATAGCCTCTCATCAACAAAGGTATCATCGATGGGCAAGCTCTCGTCCTCCTTGTCACGAATAAGCCTAGACAAATGATCCGCCACAACGTTGTCCGTACCCTTCTTATCTCTGATTTCCAAATCAAACTCTTGCAATAAAAGTATCCACCTAATCAACCTTGGTTTGGCCTCTTTCTTGCTTAGAAGATACTTCAATGCCGCGTGGTCGGTGTGGACAATTACCTTGGAACCAAGGAGGTAGGAGCAAAACCTTTCAATGGAATAGACGACCGCTAGAAGCTCTTTCTCAGTAGTTGTATAATTTTTCTGCGCGTCATCCAATGTTTTGCTTGCATAGAATATTGTATAAAGCTTTTTGTCTTTCCTTTGTCCCAATACCGCTCCAATGGCTTGGTCACTTGCATCACACATGTGCTCAAAGGGAAGGCTCCAATCCGATGGTTGTATGATGGGTGCAGAAATTAGTGCTTCCTTCAATGTATTGAACGCTTGCAAGCATTCACCTGAAAAAACTAACGGGGCATCTTTAGCAAGCAAGGAGGTAAGAGGTCAGGAAATCAAGGCGAAATCCTTGATAAAGCGGCGGTAAAACCCCGCATGACCAAGAAAGCCCCTAATGCCCTTAACATTAATAGGAGGAGGGAGTTTCTCGATTACCTGAATCTTTGCCTTATCAACCTCAATCCCTCTTGAGGAGACAAGGTGCCCAAGCACTATCCCTTCGGTGACCATGAAGTGACATTTCTCCCAATTAAGAGTAAGATTATTTTGTTGGCATCTTTTAAGAACTTTAGTAAGATTAGCCAAACAAGAATCAAACTCACTTCCATAAACTGAGAAATCATCCATGAAAACTTCCATAATATTTTCAATATAGTCGGAAAAGATGGAAGTCATGCACCTCTGAAAGGTGGCGGGTGCATAACAAAGACCAAATGGCATTCTACGGTAAGCATAGGTGCCATAGGGACAAGTGAAAGTAGTCTTTTCCTGGTCGTCTTCATGCAAAGGGATTTGGAAGAAACTCGAATACCCATCCAAATAACAAAAGTATTTATGTTTAGCAAGGCGCTCGAGCATTTGGTCAATGAAGGGTAATGGGTAATGGTCTTTTCGGGTGGCTTTATTTAGTTTTCTGTAATCAATGCACATCCGCCATCCCGTGACAGTGCGTGTAGAAATGGGCTCTCCTTTATCGTTTTTTATAACGGTCATCCCCCCTTTCTTGGGGACGACGTGAACGGGGCTAACCCATCTACTGTCAGAGATAGGGTAGATAATTTCGGCATCAAGCAATTTTAGGATTTCCTTTTTTACCACCTCCTTCATGTTGGGGTTCAACCGCCTTTGAGGCTCTATGGAGGTGGCGTCAGTGTTTTCCAAATGGATTCTATGCGTGCAAAGCCTAGGGCTTATTCCCTTAAGATCAGAGATAGTGTAGCCAAGGACATCCTTGTGACTCCTAAGAACATCTAGGAGTTTCTCAAGTTGATCATGAGTGAGGTGGGAGTTAACTATCACCGGGAAGGTCAATTTATTACCCAAGAAAGCATACCTTAGATTCGGTGGTAATTGTTTAAGCTCTACCTCAAGAGGTGCCGTACCCTCTGCTTCATCAGCTTGTGTGAGTTTGGCTTCTTCTTCAACATCTGAGTTTGGCTCATGTTCGGGTGGTGCACTCTCGAGTGGAGGCTCAGATTCGCTTCTTGGTGAGGACGGTGCATCTGAATAGACACTGCACAATTCCGCATGAGCATCGATGGGACCTCCACTTTGCTCTGGTTCATTCCTGAGACCAAAAGATATGTCATCTAATCCATAAATGCAGGAGTGGGGGTCATAGAGCGCACTTCCCTGAATATCGGTATGTCCAGTGGATTCCTCAGGGAAGTAGCACTTCTCGATGCATGTTCTGCTGTCTTCGAAATATAGCTTATCGTCTCTCACATCAACTCTGATGTCGCCCCCAATTGTCCCATCCGGGGAGATTTGATCCATCGCGAAGCATGCAAATAATTGTTCGACGGGGTCCTCGATGTCAATAGCAAAAGCTCCAGTGGCGTGGACCTCATCAACAAGTTCCTTAAGGAGCTCCATAAAGGATTCATCATCTCCCTGGCCAGACTTAGTCATTGGCATTGCATCCCCCATGTTACCTGTTAAGATCTTTGTGGAAAATTTTAGGAGAGCGTGCAAATTGGGCTATAAACAGAGTTAGAAAAGAATGAAGAAATAAATAAAGAAATTGAAAAATAACCGGGTGGTCGAAATCGAACTCCGTCAAAAACACATCCCCGGCAACAACGCCAAAAACTTGATCGCACCGGAACGCAACCCAAGAGCACAACCTACTCAAAGACTTGGTCGGCCCCGGATACACACCCGGAGAGCGATTGTAGTCTTACTGCAAGCGCACGGTGTAGCGGCGAGCGGGTATCGAACACGAGGAGGGCAAATGACGGTGTCTTCTTCAATTCACCTGGCTATAAGAACAGTTGAGAAATATTCGCAATAAAGCGGTCACAGTCGTTCAATTGTATAAAGGAAATATCAAATTAATAAAGACGCCTAGGGGTAGGGAATCCCCGCTACAAACCGTATCTCATCATTGTGATTCGTGGGTTTCACAATTGCTAGACTTGAAATTCAGGTGAACTAATTGCAACTAAATGTAGAACCAAGCTCACGCTCTCGCGCTATTGCCGGTCTATAGCAAACCTAGGATATGGTCCAATCTCTTGCAAACCCTAACCTAGGCAAGCTAGCGTGAAGAACAACATCATCGTTCAATCGTATCTCGAGCCCACTCTCGTGCAAACTCGAGCTACGACCTAGGTTGGGATAGTTCCTACCCATCCAATCTCTTGCAAACGGGTATAGGTATAGAATTGCAATCGAAAACCCTAGTTTCGGTCCAATCTCTTGCAAACCGATTCCAGAGAAACCCAATTGTAACCCAATTCGAATTTCTAGGGCTTCCTATCGAGTTGGGATCCAATCTCTTGCAAATCCCAATCGGTATGAATCCCTAGCTATTCGTATTAAATCGATTCCAAACTAACCCTAATCAATTCTAGCAAGAATTTCACCAATCCATCACAAATTAGAAATAGGGTTTGTAGGGTTCATCCCTACGCCCTAAGACGATAAAACTACTCACAATTCATAATGTAATTCATTAGAAATTCAATAATAAAAACAATAGAATTCATTGCAATAGACAATATATCAATAAAAATGAGGTTTTTGATGGAGAGAGACAAACCAATGAAGATTCAATAGCATCCAACAAAATAGAACTTTTTATCTCCCTCCAAAAAGCTCAATCTAATCTCCTAAAAAGTAATCTAAAAAGGCTGCAAAAAGTTATGAAAAAGCTCCCTAAACTAGGTTAAAAACTGGGGTTAAATACCCCCCAAAATTGCCCAAAAAACTGTGACAAAACTGCCCCTGCGCAGCTTGAAAATCGCACTTTACGCTACAGGCAGTGCGGCTCACTCGGCCGAGTGACAAATGTCGCTCGGCCGAGTGACAAACCCTGACGGATTCCAGTAAGTCTGGACTTTTGGGGGTCGGCTCCTCGGGAGTCACTCGGCCGAGTGCTTTCTTTGCTTCGGCCGAAGGGACTTCTTCACTCGACCGAGTCGGAACTCGGGGCTGTACTGACAGATTACAGTAAGTTGGGAATTTTTGGTTGCCGTCGTCTTGATGCCACTCGGGCGAGTGGTGTCTCCGTGGTTCGGCCGAGTGGGCTGGCGACATCGGCCGAGTGCACGCTAATACTCAATCTGTTGCGTGTCCGATCTGGCCGACCGAGCGGGCTGTCGATGGTCGGCCGAGTGACTCCTTCACTCGGCCGAGTGACATGCTGAAAATGCCCAATCTTCATATTTTTGCTTCCTCGTCACTCCTATGACGTTCTTTCTTCTTCCACTCCTCTCCAATCGCAGAATTCCCCTCAAAAGAGTCACGGGTGACACTCCGGAGTGGGTGCATCTCAGAATCACTCCAAATCACTGCAAATCTCCTGAAATATGACAAAAAACAAGAAATCGTGAAAGGCATCGCAATATTGTCGAATAATCGTGAAAAACGCGATATGGGCGATCTAAATGGCATGCAAACATGCAGAAAAAAGGTGTAAAATATGGAGTGATCAGAGGGAGCAGTTACGGCCGTGGCCGTTGGACAACGGATGGGAGGAGTGACGTAAGCCGGTGGCGACAGTAGCGGTCTGCTTCTCCGCCGGCGAAGGAAGGCAAGGGTGGCGATGGGGATCCTTGGCTGCGGCTATGGAGAAGGGGGATGGCTACGCGAAGGGGGAATGGTCTGTGAACTCTGCAAAATATTTTTAATGGCAAACTTGTAAATAAGTGGTCTGTGAACTTATCAAAAGGGTCTGTGCAAATAGCAATTTCATTTATTTTACTGCCATCATCATCTCTACATGGCCCAATAGTTACGATACTTGTCTAAGAAGTCAAAGATCATTGGTTCGATTCCTGCTGTCGCCTTTTTAAATTTATTATTTGCATTTGTAATTTATGTTGGACATAACTTAGCACCATTGGCTTAGGGGTTTGCTTACTGAAACAAACCTTTCGAGTTTGCTTCCCAGCACTTTTATTTATTTATTATTATTTTGTTACTTATTATCCTTTTTCATCTCTTTATGGTCTAATGGCTAAGATGTTGTCTACTGAACTAGAACTTATCGGTTTGATTTATTATTACTTGTTATTAATTAAATTTTTATGTTGTTACTTATTATTATTATTTTTGCATGTTTGTTGTTATTTAATGTTTAATTGTTTGTTATGAATTTTTGTAAACATATGTTATGACCTGTTACGAAAGGAAAAGATGGAAATGAGAGCAGAAACATTTTTTTCCATGTTGTGTATCATTTACTGTTTAATACCTTTTCATTTTACTTATTAATGCTTATTTTTTGTTATGGAAAAATTCTTTATATCATCTTTATTTTCGGCCACAGCAAAAAAAATTCTGGTTACGCCTGTTACGACCTAAAGATCATGATAGTCCGACTTTCTAACCCCACCCACCGACGAGCGGAAGCTCGCCCCGCCTTCGCAGAAACCATGCATCGGTTGCAGAAGGTGGGTAGTTCGGCCTCCGACCTCGTCAGTGCGCCGCCGACTACCCTTCCTAAGCCCGTCAGACCCGAGGTTCGCCACGACCAGCGGATAGGGCGCCTGGTCGTCGAGACCGGCACCCGCGGGGCGCCCATCCCCCCTGAGCTCGCTGAGGGAACAACGAGGTCACCAAATGACCACTCAGTGCAGCCCGATGGGTCGAGTACAAACCGCCTACGCCGACGCGTCCCCACAGCCCTTTGGCACATCGGACACGACAAACAACCTAGTACAAGGATGCCACTGACACTTCCACCGCACGACAACCTGACAAAGCGCCCCATGGCCGCTGCGCCCCCTGACCGTTGGTGCTTTCGGCTCTGATATCCTGACAAAATCACCCTGGGCTGTTGCACCGTCTGACAAAAGCAGGGCTGACACGTCAGGTCCTGACGTCCACGTCCGAAGCTTCCGCTGACAGAAGAGCCAGCTCAGCACACCAAGTCAGTACGCCAGGTCAGCCACACACAACCACCCCCATCAGGTATAAATACACCCTTACCTCCATTGAGGAAAAGGGTTGGCAAATTAACTCCGAATCTCATTACTCACATACAAGGGCAAAGGTCTCCCATATCTTTGTTCTTCCACGATAGCTCGTCACGTAAGGTCGACTCACCCTCAGTCCGACCTGCGTGCCTAGCCCCTGCCTTTTAAGCCCTAATACTAACTTAGGCATCGGAGAGGCTAAGGGTTGGACCCCAACCTGGCCTTTCTGACGAGCTGCTACCTGTGCAGGCGGGCTCATCTTCATCGGTAGCGTTCAATTCCCACCTCCGGCAGTGCGGTTGGTGTTTGGAATCCTCACGAGAATCGATCCCATGGTCGGCCTTCATAGTGCGCTCGACCTCGTCACTACCCTCACCACCTATCCAATCCACCCAAATTTCACCTCCCTTTCATATAACCATCGTGCCCTTGGTTCTCCCAACAAACAAATTCATTGTAAGCGAGTTTTACCCCGCAACAATTGGCGCCGTCTGTGGAAACGAAGGGTCACACACATGTCTAATTCCATACCCATCAACCGAAACCCCGACCACGACAAATCCCCCATGGATCAGAGTCGCATTCTCATCCTAGGATGCCTGCAACCAACCTTCCCCCCGAGGCGGTGGTTGAGACCGTCCAAGCCTCGGCTCGTGCTGTGCAGCAGAGCTTTGAGGCCTTCACCAAAATAATGGAAGGCTTCGATGCTACCAAGGCTGACGCGCCACCCGGCCCATCTGAGCCCCTGAACTTGAGGCGAAATCTTCATCCTCGATTTGAAGAAGAAGTGGGGCAGAGAGGGCTCGCCGAGGAGATAGCGGGCCAGCAGAGACTCCTGGACGAAAAGGTAGAGGCCGCGCGGCGGCAGAGGCACGATGAAGAAGCGGCTCCGGACAAAAAAACACCAAGACGAAGCGGCGGAGGCCGCTCAACAAGCACACCTCGACGACAAAGCCGCTCGTCGTCAGCTCTACTTCATCATCGCAGAGTGTGAGCGGCTCCGGAGGGAGAATCAGGAAAATCGGGAGATCCCTGCGGTGTCGACCTCGGGCCGGCGATACAGGAACGCCCGTAGCCCGCCATCAGCTGGATCCCTGCCGCGCAGAAGGAGTCCCCCAGGCAACCTCCCCCCTCCTGGGGGCATGATGACCGTCGACAGCCAGGCCGGAACCGAAGCCGAACCCTAAATAGACGGAGGGAGCGCACCCCCGAGCACCCCGCTTACCCGAAGGAGGCCATGCCATTGGCGCGATGGATAACTTCAGCCCCGAGACCCGCGAGGTTCAAGGCCCCCCAGTTAGCAGTCTACAATGGGAGAGGCGACCCCCTCACGCACGTGCAGCAGTACAGAGGGGCGATGGAGATGCAGGACGTAGATGACGCACTCCTTTGCCGGGAGTTCTAGCAGAGTCTGCGGGATTCAGTCCTGGAGTGGTACCACGGCCTGCCCGTGCGGTCCATCGAGATCTTTGCCAAGTTATCTCACAAATTCTGCCAACAGTTCCAGGCCGTGCGTACCAAGAAGAAGCCCACGGACTACCTCTTCATGATCATCCAGAAGGAAGGGGAGATGATCGGGAAGTACTTGCGCCGCTTCCAGGAGGAGAAGCTGGGGGTGGTGGCCTGCAGAGACGAGGTGGTCATGGCGGCCTTCAAGGCGGGACTGATGAACCAGAGCCTTCACAAGTCCCTGCTCGAGACCCACCTGCCGATTTCGACGCTCTAATCGTTCATGCGGAAAGGTACACGCTAAGCGAGGAGGCCCTCGGAGCAAGGAAGGTGGTCACCCGGGCGGGGACATCCCACGACGAGCCACGGTCCTACCCCAGGCCGAGGCAAGACGACAGGCCCTGGGGCCGCGACCAGCTGACCCATCCAAGACGCGACCCAGAGGGGCGTCACCTACAAGATCGTCCTGGCCCGGTGCGAGAGTTCGCCCCCGCCAGAGAACCCGCACGGGCGATCCCGAGGTTGGAGGGGCCCCTACGAGCCCAATACACGCAGCTCAACGCCCCAATGATAGAAGTGTTGACCACGGTGACGAGGGACGGGCTACTCCCAGACCCACCTAGAGAATTGAGGTCGGACCTAGGGAGGAGAGACCTCCAGAAATATTGTCGGTACCACCGGGATCACGGTCATGATACCGACAATTGCTTCACGTTGAAGAGTGAGATCGAGTGGTTGATCCAAGCGGGACACCTTGGGGGCTTCGTCGAGGGCCGGAGGCCGATCCGAGAAGAGAGAGCTCCGCGAGGAGCGCGGAGGCCGGATCCACCCCCAAGCAACGAACGAGAGGAGCCACGCCCGCCAAGGGCGGTACTGCGCATAGACGTGATATGCGACAGACCGTACTCAGGGGGCGCGTCGTCATTGGGCAAGAAGGCGTACGCACGGTAGGTGTTGGCAGCGGACCTTGGCATTGAGGCGAAGCGGAGAAGGGTGGCTCAACCTTCCATTACTTTCACTGATGACGACCTGGATGGGGTCGAACTACCGCATGACGACACCATCGTTATCAAAGCTCAGATAGGGACGACCATCATTAGCCGCTTCCTGATCGACACTGGAAGCTCCTGCGACATTCTGTTCATGTCAATGGTCGAGAAGATGGGGCTGAAGCAGGCGGACTTAAGCCCTTGCACGGGACCCATCGTCAGCTTCACCGGCCACTCGATTCCCATTGCTGGGGTAATCACCCTGTCGATGTCGCTGGGGGAAGAGCCAAGGGTCGTCACGTGCCTGACGCAGTTCGTTGTCGTCGACATTGCATCGACGTACAATGGGATCATAGGACGAACTTACATGATCGCTATTGAAGCACTCCCCAGCCTCCTGCACCAGATGATCAAGTTTCAGACCCCGCGAGGGGTGGGTCAGGTACGGGGGAGCCAAAAGCTGTCCCGGAGTTGCTACGTGGGATCAACCAAGCACAAAGCCCCGGAAAAAGCTCTATCGGTCGACCTCCTCGATGAACGGGAGGATTACTGCGACCGACGACTGACCCCTGCAGAGGAGGTCGAAGAAGTGCCCGTGGCCACGGAGGAAGGCAAGACTGTCTCTATCGACACGAAGCTTCCGGCCTCTCTGAGGGCAGACCTCATCAACCTCCTGTTGGAAGCAACGATCTAGGATCTTGGTTTGATGATGACAAACGTATCGGTGTGTCTAATGTGTGTGCTTAGTGTGTTTCAGGCTTGGCGAAACAATACACTTTCACTATTTGGCGGAATTTCTATTCGTATAGCAAATTGGGAGAAAGGGAGAGTGTGTGCACAAAGAAGATTTGACTTGGTCAATGAGGAGAGAGATGGAATCTATTTGAGATATGGTCAAATCAATTAGAGATTAATTTCAATTTCATATTCAATTTGAATTGCTATCAAATCCCAATTTGATCAAATCAAATCTCCTATTCAAAGTAGGATTCCCCGTAACCGCAAAACCCTAATCTCCCCTATTTAAATCCAACAACATGCGGCAATGAAAATCCCCCGAGCAAAAATTTGTCGCCGCAACAATTGACTTCGATCAAAGCTTCTAAATTCGAATGAGGAGCCGCAAGTCTTGATCCTCCTTCCTCAATCATCAAGTCCCAAGGCTATTGGAAAGGGAAGTCAGCTCTGTCCTCATGCACAACAAGCCATTGAATTAATTAACTTTGTTGCTCACCGAATACTCTATTGCAGGCAAACTCCTTGGTGTTTGATCAAGCCGCAAAGATTGACTTTTGCATGAAGAAGCACGCTGCCACAAATTTTCTGGAAGACCCATGTACCCACGCAAGCTACAAAGGAGAGAGAGGCTAGTTGGCTAATTAGAGAGAAAATCTTTTGTTTTTTGGTTGCAGGTTCTTTTACAAGATTCTTGTGCACAGACACAAGCTACATCTCCAGCCGCAAACTTTGACTCCATCTACTCCCTTGCCGCATACAAGTTAGCCTACAAGTCTCTACACCCCAAGCTACCGAATTTACAAGGGTTGCATCCCAAAGACAAGCAAGCCGCACGTTTTGAAGCATCAAGCAGCCGAACCCTTTTGTGCTATTTTTTTGAGTTGATTGTTTCAACATCAAAGTCAAGTCTTCATTATTTAAGCCACTAAGCCCAGGCCGAAATGACAATTCAAAGCACAGACCTATAAAATTCTTAAAGAGCTGCCTTTTTGTTTTCAATATAATTCTTTTCAAAGTGCACTTATACCGTTTTTTGTTTCTTTTGCAGGCATTGTTTTTTTATTCAAAATGCACTAGGCCAATTTAAAACTGAGAGAAGAGCCGTGCACACTGGTTTTTGGTGAAGGAGTCAATTGTTTCATGAAACCTGAGGCGCCGCACAAAACAAATTGAGGAGCCGGCCCTTGATCTCCATGCACAAATCAAAAGCGAGCACATGGTCTTAAGTTTGTTTTGGGAGAACTCTTCACAGAAGCCGCCCCTTGATCCCCAAGAGCCAAGCCGAAATCAATGAGGAGGCGCCCAATAAATTTTTAAGAAGATCAGTTCTTTCTTCCTGAGTGCTGGGCGTTTTTGTTTTGTTGTTTGCAACTTCATTTAGGATCAAATCTTTGCAAAGCTGATTTTGTTTGTGTGATCCTTTTTTAAGAATTTGAAGTTGCTCTCTTTTGTGCAGGGGCCTAATCATCACTGTGGCGGCTATAGCCTTCAGGCTAAACTATTTTTCAAGAGGGTCAATCATCAAGGCACTTGAAGAAAAGCATTGACTAGGGAGGACAAGCACTAAGAATTGGGGGCTGGCATCATTGCCCTAAGCTGCCAAGGTTAAAGAGGAGTGCCGTAAGCCTCTATTGTTGACTTGCGAAGAGGTGTCGAGGAGACATCTACATCTACGTCAGACGAGATCTGACTCGTGCTTATTGACGAGGACATCACCGCTACACAAACTGAGATTCCTAAACTCTATTTATTATTATTTTGTGTAGTTATTGTGTTAGATCCTCGTAGGGGAAACTTTACCTATTTTTTGTGGACTATTTTGGGACTTGTCTAGTTGGGACTAGACAAGTGGGACCCAGCTAGTTTGGGACTAGCTGGTAGAAAGCTTTGCTAGGATTGATAGTGAGAGGAAACACTGTGTGTGGGGTACTGAGAGTCTGGCGAGTGTAGGGACGTAGAGGGTGCTCTGAGCGTGCTCTAACTTGTGACTTTGTACCTATTGCACTATTCAATCTAGTATTAGCTTTGGGGGCTGGAGTAGGTCGTTGGGACGACCGAACCAGGGTAAATCTGCTGTGTACTCTGTGTTTGCTTTTTATTACTCTGGTTGTGCTTTTAACTGTGTGTGATTTCTCGTGGGTTGCACGAGAATTTTTATTAGCCTATTCACCCCCCCTCTAGGCTAGGATCCAGATCCAACAAGTGGTATCAGAGCCAGTTTAGTAGATCTAGCCTAGTTGACCATGGACCACATTGATAGTGCTTTTGCTGAGGGTCAGTCTATTTCCCGACCACCTAGATTTAATGGAGGAGATTATGCTTACTGGAAAAATCGTATGAAAATCTATCTTATTTCTATTGATTATAAAGCTTGGCAAATTGTTGAAAAAGGATATAAATCACCTGTTATCAAAATTGAAAATACTGAGTTGCCTAAACCTGATGATAAGTGGGATGACAATTATTGGAAGCTTTATTCTTTAAATGCTAAAGCTATGAATGCTCTTATATGTGCATTAGATAAATCTGAATTCAATCGTATCTCACATTGTCTAACTGCGCAGGAAATATGGCATACTTTGGAGGTGACGCACGAGGGAACGTCACAGGTGAAGGAGTCTAAACTTGCACTTCTGAGCACGGAATACGAGGGATTTCGCATGCTACCATCAGAGATGATATCAGAAATGTTTGCGAGGTTCACCAACATTGTCTACAAGTCTAGTTCGCTCGGTAAGCCATATTCTAGCCTTGAGCAGGTGAGAAAGATATTAAGAGCTCTGCCAAGCTCTTTCAGGCCCAAAGTCACTGCCATCCAAGAAGCAAAGGATCTATCGCAGATGAGGGTGGAGGACCTGATAGGTAATTTAATGTCCCACGAGCTTGAATTGCAGAATATTGATGAAAGGGAGAAACCTGAGGAAAAAGAGAAAGCTACCAAGCTGATTCAGGATATAAATTGCATATTTTCCCCCCTAACTACCCCCATTTTGTGCCAAAGATTAGGCTTAATTGTGCTCTTTTTGGGTATATTTTCATTTCATATCAATTTTAGGGCTTATTCTCATTCTTGGTACAAAATACGGTTTTTATCGTCGTTATTGGCTTCCTATTATTTTTCCTATGCTCCTGCCATTATTTCGATCATATCTCCATTTTTTGGGATTTATTTGAGCGTTGGAATATTTTATATAGCTTATTGGAGGTCAATATTGTATTTATATAAGTCATTATATTAATTTTCTAATCAAATGGACTAATTTTTGCTTCTCCTATTTTTCAGGTACTCCTAGGAGTCTTGGTGATTTTCCAGAATTTTCTGGGATTTTTCTGGGATTTTTAGGTATTTTTGGAGATTTATTTGGAGCAAGAGCAGCCTAGAAAATCAATTCTGGATTTTAGAAAAACGGAAAAAAAATAATAAAATAAAAAAAAAACCAACAGTTGCGGGCCGGCCCGCTGGCCGGCCCGCTTCTTTTTCTCCCGCAGGCCCGCGCGCGCAGCGTTTTAAAAAAAAAAAAATAGTTTTTTTTATTTAGCGGGCCGGCCCTTCAGGCCGGCCCGCTTTTATATTCGGGCGGGCTTCTCAGCCCGCCCGCTCGACGAGCGGGCGGAAGTCACGCCCGCCCGCTCTTCGAGCGGGCGGAGCTGAGCGGGCCGGGTCTTTGACCCGGCCCGGTTCCGCCTTTCAGCGGGCGCGCGCGCTTGCGGGTCGGATCCGACCCGATCCGACCCGCAATGCCTGTAATAGGGGGCTGAGTGCGAAAATTGGGGGGGCTGCTGTTTTTTCATTGTTCTTGGCGTTTTTTGTGTTTTTTTAGGGTTTGGAGAAGTTTTGATGGGGGAGGAGGCCATGGAAGCTTGAGAAGGCTTGGTGGAGCTTGGAGATGCTTGGAGGAAGGCAAATAGGAAGAGGGAAGGCTCATTTGGGAGAAATCTTGGTGAAATCCCCCCTTTCTCCCATTGTAATTTGATATCTCATTTTTGTATGAAACTTGGGTTAATTTTGAATGCAATTATCCTATTGTTTGCTATGATTGTGTAGTATTGAATTGCTTGGGTTGTGGTTTATCGATGTTGGGTGTTAATTGTAGCCCTAATTTCCTCTTGCCCTATTTTGAATGTTAATGTTGGATGTTTAATTAGGGCACAAATTTAATTGGCTAAGTCTCGAGAGGGCAAATTTGAGAGAATCCATGTGCTTAATTTGATTAGTGTCGTGATAATCTATCCATCCCTATTGCAAAATTATTGTGTTTTTAAAGCTAAATATTCCGATTGGGTTTCCTTAGCCGGATGACCGATTGTGTTATTTGCGGTAATTTGGACTTGATTAACGCCAATTTTAATGATCACACAACTCATGCTCTCTCTCCTAGCTATCCTAATCTCCACCTTTGGCTCTCTAACCCTACCAATTTAGGTTAATTTTTGTTTTCACCACACTTTTCCGACATTTCCACCGTTAGCGAGTTAGTTGTAAAACACTTTAATTTTCTTTATCGATCAAATTTTGTGAACGTAGAACGAATTGTCCCTGTGATCCGACCCGGTACTCACCGGTTATTTTATATTGCATTGACGCTCCTACGCTTGGGAGCGGAAGGCGTGCCCCGTGCGCGTTTTCCGGGTTAACCAATTGGCGCCGTTGCCGGGGACAACGGTTTTTATCATTAGCAATCTTTGATTGATTTTGAAACTTTTAGTGTGATACTTCTATCTCTTAGTGTGTGTCTTTCTATTTGTTTATTTTCCACTTATTGAGTCTTTTTGTTTGTTTATTCTCTTTTTTTTTGAGAAATTTTTTTTTTAAAAAAAACATGGCATCTTCTTCGGATTTTTCGGACGTTGTTTTGGAGGATATCCCACTTCCGCCATACTTTCATGGCACGGAGTGGGAGAACCCTCACTTACATATTAAAAATTTTGAAGATTGGATGCATTCATGTCTTGGTGGGAATATCGATGATGATTGCATATATTTTAGATTCTTTCCCGATTCTTTACAGGATGATGCTAGACTTTGGTTTGATTCATTGTCTCTGGACTCACATTTTACTTGGTTGTCATTTCAGGCTGAATTTCTCCGAGTATTTTTGCCTATCTTTTTGGAGCAGGTTCAGGGGCGGCAGGCCGTGGAGCATATAGAGAGCTTTATCCAGGCTGAGTGGGAGGCCTACCATCAGACTTGGCAGAGGTTCACTGATTTGGTGCTTGCGTGCCCACACCAGAGCTTTCACGAGGATCATCTGCTGCAGATCTTCTACACAGGGTTATCGCCATCTGGGCGAGATTTGGTGCAGATGAGTTGCGGTGGGGAGTTCTTTGAGTATTCGACTGAGGATTCTTGGTGTTACCTGAGGGACCTTGCAGAGTGGGAGCGGACTGCGCCATCTGGAGAGCCGTCACTTGGATATGAGGATGATGGCCAGTCCCAGTTTCCATTTCAGGACGCAGAGCAGCAGGTCCAGTACCAGCCCGAGGAGCCAGCTGAGGACTCATTCCAGTGCGACCCTATGGATTACCAAGAGAAACCTGTGAAGAGGGTGCATTGGGGCCAAGTAGAAGAGTTTGAGCATATATATATTGAGGAGTCAGAGGAGACAGAGGACGGAGTGCGTGTCGACCACGATGGTGACACGATGCATTTTCATTTTGAGGTTGAGGATGAAGCGGATGTGCATGATGGCCGAGAGCAGATTGAGGACACCATGGGGCCTGAGCCACATTCCACTTCAGAGTTAGCTTCGCAGGTCGAGGCGGTTGAGTATTTTGGGAGGACGACTGAGACGAGCTATTTCTGGGATGGTGAGGATGATGCGTGCTTGGATTTGCCCGAGACGTGTCTACCTCCAGTCCTATCACAGATGTCACTTCCCTCGCCTCAGGATGCGCACTTGCCAGTCATCGAGGAGGTTTGTCAGGAGCATTTACCAGTTGTGGGGAGTGCCGCAGAGATTGTTGGTGTTGATATTGATTTCGAGGAAGAGGATAGCGACGGGGATTGCGAGATGGTATATATTGAGCCCGAGCTCCCTCTTACTCCAGTTTGCTCTCTGCAGCCACTTCCACCTCCTCTTGAGGCCGTGCATCATTCCGAGCCTAGCATCGCGTTTCAGGGAAGTTCCCATCTTACTTTTTCCTCCACCCCCGAATCAAATTATTTACTTCCATATCATAATGATTCGGATTGTCGTCATTTGATCGTAAATTCTTTTATTCATTTCGACGACCCATTTTGGCAAGCTTTTCACTTGGATGGGCGCTCTCGCCCAATTATTTTTGACACGACCTATCTCCCCCATTTTGCAGGAACCTATCACAAGGAGATGCTTGGGGTTGTGTCGCTTGCCATTGATGCCCGCAATGGAGGTAGGGCATTGGACGTGGCGACGCTCGCGGAGGAGCAAAAGGATATGATCGAGCAGCTACCACCACCGTTATACATTCGAGATCCGCCATTTGCCACGGTGTGTTCTTTCCATGTAGTGTAAATAAATAAAATTAAAAGTTAGTTTGCTTTTGCATTTTGCTTTCGTATGCATTTCTTTTCTTTTTTAGGATCTTTTGCCAAGATCTAGTACTCTTCCATCATTGAGGACAATGCTTATTTTAAGTTGGGGGGAGAGTGTTAGAATCTTTAGGTTTGTTAGGATTTTGGCCTAAAATTTTTTTTTTTTGAGATCCCTCCATGTTTCACCTCATTCCATGAATGTCATTGCATATCATTTTGGCCTTCTCGTTCCTACGCCGCTTGCTTTGTTTAGTCCCTACTTGCTTAATGCCATGCGATTTTTCGGATTATCATTTTGGTATCGATTTCTCGATGTTTGATTGGCACGTTTTCATTTCTTTTCTAATTTGGAGTCGAATGTTAATATACAATGTATGAACTACATTATATGTTGTGATACTCTCTTTGAGATAATTTTGGAACAGTTTGGTGTAAGCGATTTCATGTGTTGGGATGAATGGTGTAGTTTTTAATTGGATTGGATTTGGCCCAATTGTGCATGCTTTGTTTTCCTCTTAGGAGTGGGTGGATGAGTTGATAATTTGTGTTGGAATGGAAAAAAAAAGTTAGTATAAGTGAATGTTTCTTTCTAATTGAATCGAGTAGCCGGTGCCCCACGAAACATTGGGGAGGACGCCAAAGATGAGATGTAGAAGATCATTCCATCCCTTTGCCTATATAGCGTTATCGCGTGTAGGTATTGGTGGCCGTGTTTGCATTTATAGCGTTATCGCGTGAATGCAAAACATAAACATACAAAATCCAAAAACATAAAAAAAAGAGAAAAAGAAAAGAAAAATGAAAGAAAAATGAAAGAATAACCCACATGAGTGATGCAATCTCATCTCCCACCTCTTAGAAGAAATATTCTTTTTGTTTTGGCCACTTTCATGAAAATTGGAAAATTTGACATCGTGATATTTTCCCGATACGTGTGATACGGTGCTTATTTCTTCACTTTTCTTTG
This sequence comes from Scilla litardierei, assembly GCA_030789695.1. Classification (NCBI taxonomy): domain Eukaryota; kingdom Viridiplantae; phylum Streptophyta; class Magnoliopsida; order Asparagales; family Asparagaceae; genus Scilla; species Scilla litardierei. Next base: position 93,771,802 of record CM061140.1, on the reverse strand, counting down.
AATTGGATTGAGGGGAGTATCATTTGTTGTTTGCTTTCATATATTTGGTATATTGGCTTTGAAATCAATTGGAAATATCATTTGGGGTGTGCCATGATGATATCGAGGAGTTGGTGCATGTTTTTCAATTTAATCCGAATTTTTCGCATATTTTGCTAGGGACTAGCAAAAAGCTAGTTGGGGGGTGTGATTCGGGATATAAATTGCATATTTTCCCCCCTAACTACCCCCATTTTGTGCCAAAGATTAGGCTTAATTGTGCTCTTTTTGGGTATATTTTCATTTCATATCAATTTTAGGGCTTATTCTCATTCTTGGTACAAAATACGGTTTTTATCGTCGTTATTGGCTTCCTATTATTTTTCCTATGCTCCTGCCATTATTTCGATCATATCTCCATTTTTTGGGATTTATTTGAGCGTTGGAATATTTTATATAGCTTATTGGAGGTCAATATTGTATTTATATAAGTCATTATATTAATTTTCTAATCAAATGGACTAATTTTTGCTTCTCCTATTTTTCAGGTACTCCTGGGAGTCTTGGTGATTTTCCAGAATTTTCTGGGATTTTTCTGGGATTTTTAGGTATTTTTGGAGATTTATTTGGAGCAAGAGCAGCCTAGAAAATCAATTCTGGATTTTAGAAAAACGGAAAAAAAATAATAAAATAAAAAAAAAAACCAACAGTTGCGGGCCGGCCCACTGGCCGGCCCGCTTCTTTTTCTCCCGCAGGCCCGCGCGCGCAGCGTTTTAAAAAAAAAAAAATAGTTTTTTTTATTTAGCGGGCCGGCCCTTCAGGCCGGCCCGCTTTTATATTCGGGCGGGCTTCTCAGCCCGCCCGCTCGACGAGCGGGCGGAAGTCACGCCCGCCCGCTCTTCGAGCGGGCGGAGCTGAGCGGGCCGGGTCTTTGACCCGGCCCGGTTCCGCCTTTCAGCGGGCGCGCGCGCTTGCGGGTCGGATCCGACCCGATCCGACCCGCAATGCCTGTAATAGGGGGCTGAGTGCGAAAATTGGGGGGGCTGCTGTTTTTTCATTGTTCTTGGCGTTTTTTGTGTTTTTTTAGGGTTTGGAGAAGTTTTGATGGGGGAGGAGGCCATGGAAGCTTGAGAAGGCTTGGTGGAGCTTGGAGATGCTTGGAGGAAGGCAAATAGGAAGAGGGAAGGCTCATTTGGGAGAAATCTTGGTGAAATCCCCCCTTTCTCCCATTGTAATTTGATATCTCATTTTTGTATGAAACTTGGGTTAATTTTGAATGCAATTATCCTATTGTTTGCTATGATTGTGTAGTATTGAATTGCTTGGGTTGTGGTTTATCGATGTTGGGTGTTAATTGTAGCCCTAATTTCCTCTTGCCCTATTTTGAATGTTAATGTTGGATGTTTAATTAGGGCACAAATTTAATTGGCTAAGTCCCGAGAGGGCAAATTTGAGAGAATCCATGTGCTTAATTTGATTAGTGTCGTGATAATCTATCCATCCCTATTGCAAAATTATTGTGTTTTTAAAGCTAAATATTCCGATTGGGTTTCCTTAGCCGGATGACCGATTGTGTTATTTGCGGTAATTTGGACTTGATTAACGCCAATTTTAATGATCACACAACTCATGCTCTCTCTCCTAGCTATCCTAATCTCCACCTTTGGCTCTCTAACCCTACCAATTTAGGTTAATTTTTGTTTTCACCACACTTTTCCGACATTTCCACCGTTAGCGAGTTAGTTGTAAAACACTTTAATTTTCTTTATCGATCAAATTTTGTGAACGTAGAACGAATTGTCCCTGTGATCCGACCCGGTACTCACCGGTTATTTTATATTGCATTGACGCTCCTACGCTTGGGAGCGGAAGGCGTGCCCCGTGCGCGTTTTCCGGGTTAACCACAAGCCACTTGCTCTGAAAGCTGACGAAAGTGAAGATGATGATGATGACATAGCGCTAATGGTCAGAAATTTCAGAAAGTTTGTCCGGACCAAGCAAGGAAGAGCAGAAATGGCACCCAGGTTTAATCGCTCTAACTTTTTTCAGTCTTCTAAGCAAAATTATGATCAGAATCTACTAATAGAATGACTTGTTTTAAATGCAAGAAAAGAGGACATCGAATGAGGGATTGCCCACATGAGACAGCTCAGGTAGCTAAAGAAAAGGGAAAATCCAAGGTGCTTACTTGGGACATGGATAGTGAAGCTGAGAGCGAGGAGGAGGAACACGAAGCCCATTCATGCATGACATTGATGGGAATACACAATGAGGTAACTTCTGGTAGTAAAACTGAACTCCTTACTCTTTGTAAAGAAATGCAAGATAAAATAGTAGAGCTTGAATCCACTATAGATGATTATCAAAATGAGAACTTTGAAATGCAACAATCTGAATATGAAATGTCTAAAGAGATTGAAAAACTCAAAAGTGATATTGTTGCACGTGACTCTACTATTGATATTCTGAAAAAGGAAAAATCCAGTTTTAATAATGAAGCACCTTGTCTCTCTTGCCCTTCCTTGATGAATAATATTAGCATGCTTAAACTCGATTTGATTAAGCTCGAAACTGAAAAAGACTATGTTATTAGAGAGCTTAATGATAAATTCTGCATGTTGGATAATGATTTTAAAAGAAAAATGGTTGAATTTGAAAAGAAGGAAGAGGAAAACAAGAGAGCTTTTATTAGTAAATGCACATTGCTTGTGGAAGAAAATAAATTGTTGAAAACCAAAGTCTCTAATCTTGAATTGGCCATTAAGAAATTCTCTACGGGAAAACAATCGTTGGACACTATTTTAGAGAATCAATTATATGGCAATAATAGAAGAGGACTTGGTTTTGGTCTGAAAAACGTTGAAAAACAAAAATTCAAGAAATTCCACAATGCACCGTCTATTGCGAAGAACTTATATGCAAAGTGCTTTACTTGTGATAGTGTAGGCCATACTTCATACTATTGTAAATTTAGGAACACTAAAATCAAGTTTAAACAAGTGTGGGTTCCTAAAACAATATTGGCTAACACTAGTGGACCTTGTTGGATTCCAAGGTCACACTTAACACCTTTCATGTAGGTGTGATGGAGTTTTGGCGAGGAGCGTTAAATTCAATGTTTCATTATTTTAGCTCTTTCGTCAAAAAGCGACAAGAAGGTATAATTTTCTATCCCTCTTTGCATTTCATTGCATACCTTCATAGATTTTTTTGTGTGCTTGATTTATTTTGGTTTGTGTGCTTGCATGGATGATTTTTAATGTTTTTATTTCTGAAAGAAAAAAAAATTGAAAAATCAAAAATAAAAAAAAATGTGTGCTTATTGAATCCTCTTTTGAATCTCTTGAGTGATATTGTATGAATGATCAATTCTATCCCTTGTAGAAGTCAATTCATTATTGTTGTAGCTACATGAACATGATGTTATTCTTTTTAGTAGCCATGACACGTCTCATAAGTTTCAAACTTGACTTCTACACCTACATTTGCACTTTCACGATATTTGACTTTTTAGAGCTTTTGGATATTCTTTTGAAGAATAATGGAAAGTGAATGTAGGAATGGTTAATTTCTGAAATTTCTAAGGGATATGATGTGATTAGCCATGAATTAAAATTGAGCACAAAAGAATTAAAAAAAGAGAGAGAAACGATATTTGCTCCGTATGAAAAATGGATACACTTCATGGCTAAAACACAACCCACGAGTATCCAACTTGTGCTACATGGGTAATCATTAGCGTTGGTGTATATGACTCGTCAAGCAATGCCACCCCACGTTTAAAAGTCCTTTTAGGCTATGTTTTGGGGTTCGGTAACTTGAACTCATCTTTGATGATGTGGGAAAAATCAATCCTTGTGATATTCATGAAAAATTGGAAAATGTGGATTGATATGGTTGATTTTCTGAAATTGAATCTCCTCTTGTACTTTCTTGTCTATATCATTACACTTACACATAGGTGGAGAAGTCTTGTTATGAAATTCCATGAGCTTGAATTGTCTATTCTTTGGAAAACTCTTGCAAATTGCACGCTACACTTAATAATGGTTTATTTTTGCATGGAATATTTTTGTGACTTCATTAATCCACTTTTTGGTGATTACAAAGGGGGAGAAAGAAAAGAAAGATTTGTCGGTAATTGTCGGTATTATTTGTTGAAGGGGGAGCATGAAAAATAATGTTAAAGGGGGAGCTTGAGAGAAGGGGGATCATGCTTTTACATTTGATATAACATCGTGCATGCTATGTTGTACTTAACTACTTGATCCAATGAATCATATTGCATTACACCCTTCAACACACTTCACACACCCATACTTATTGCTCAAATCTTTTATGGGTTTGTCATCACCAAAAGGGGGAGATTGTTGGAAGCAACGATCTAGGATCTTGGTTTGATGATGACAAACGTATCGGTGTGTCTAATGTGTGTGCTTAGTGTGTTTCAGGCTTGGCGAAACAATACACTTTCACTATTTGGCGGAATTTCTATTCGTATAGCAAATTGGGAGAAAGGGAGAGTGTGTGCACAAAGAAGATTTGACTTGGTCAATGAGGAGAGAGATGGAATCTATTTGAGATATGGTCAAATCAATTAGAGATTAATTTCAATTTCATATTCAATTTGAATTGCTATCAAATCCCAATTTGATCAAATCAAATCTCCTATTCAAAGTAGGATTCCCCGTAACCGCAAAACCCTAATCTCCCCTATTTAAATCCAACAACATGCAGCAATGAAAATCCCCCGAGCAAAAATTTGTCGCCGCAACAATTGACTTCGATCAAAGCTTCTAAATTCGAATGAGGAGCCGCAAGTCTTGATCCTCCTTCCTCAATCATCAAGTCCCAAGGCTATTGGAAAGGGAAGTCAGCTCTGTCCTCATGCACAACAAGCCATTGAATTAATTAACTTTGTTGCTCACCGAATACTCTATTGCAGGCAAACTCCTTGGTGTTTGATCAAGCCGCAAAGATTGACTTTTGCATGAAGAAGCACGCTGCCACAAATTTTCTGGAAGACCCATGTACCCACGCAAGCTACAAAGGAGAGAGAGGCTAGTTGGCTAATTAGAGAGAAAATCTTTTGTTTTTTGGTTGCAGGTTCTTTTACAAGATTCTTGTGCACAGACACAAGCTACATCTCCAGCCGCAAACTTTGACTCCATCTACTCCCTTGCCGCATACAAGTTAGCCTACAAGTCTCTACACCCCAAGCTACCGAATTTACAAGGGTTGCATCCCAAAGACAAGCAAGCCGCACGTTTTGAAGCATCAAGCAGCCGAACCCTTTTGTGCTATTTTTTTTGAGTTGATTGTTTCAACATCAAAGTCAAGTCTTCATTATTTAAGCCACTAAGCCCAGGCCGAAATGACAATTCAAAGCACAGACCTATAAAATTCTTAAAGAGCTGCCTTTTTGTTTTCAATATAATTCTTTTCAAAGTGCACTTATACCGTTTTTTGTTTCTTTTGCAGGCATTGTTTTTTTATTCAAAATGCACTAGGCCAATTTAAAACTGAGAGAGGAGCCGTGCACACTGGTTTTTGGTGAAGGAGTCAATTGTTTCATGAAACCTGAGGCGCCGCACAAAACAAATTGAAGAGCCGGCCCTTGATCTCCATGCACAAATCAAAAGCGAGCACAGGGTCTTAAGTTTGTTTTGGGAGAACTCTTCACAGAAGCCGCCCCTTGATCCCCAAGAGCCAAGCCGAAATCAATGAGGAGGCGCCCAATAAATTTTTAAGAAGATCAGTTCTTTCTTCCTGAGTGCTGGGCGTTTTTGTTTTGTTGTTTGCAACTTCATTTAGGATCAAATCTTTGCAAAGCTGATTTTGTTTGTGTGATCCTTTTTTAAGAATTTGAAGTTGCTCTCTTTTGTGCAGGGGCCTAATCATCACTGTGGCGGCTATAGCCTTCAGGCTAAACTATTTTTCAAGAGGGTCAATCATTAAGGCACTTGAAGAAAAGCATTGACTAGGGAGGACAAGCACTAAGCATTGGGGGCTGGCATCATTGCCCTAAGCTGCCAAGGTTAAAGAGGAGTGCCGTAAGCCTCTATTGTTGACTTGCGAAGAGGTGTCGAGGAGACATCTACATCTACGTCAGACGAGATCTGACTCGTGCTTATTGACGAGGACATCACCGCTACACAAACTGAGATTCCTAAACTCTATTTATTATTATTTTGTGTAGTTATTGTGTTAGATCCTCGTAGGGGAAACTTTACCTATTTTTTGTGGACTATTTTGGGACTTGTCTAGTTGGGACTAGACAAGTGGGACCCAGCTAGTTTGGGACTAGCTGGTAGAAAGCTTTGCTAGGATTGATAGTGAGAGGAAACACTGTGTGTGGGGGTACTGAGAGTCTGGCGAGTGTAGGGACGTAGAGGGTGCTCTGAGCGTGCTCTAACTTGTGACTTTGTACCTATTGCACTATTCAATCTAGTATTAGCTTTGGGGGCTGGAGTAGGTCGTTGGGACGACCGAACCAGGGTAAATCTGCTGTGTACTCTGTGTTTGCTTTTTATTACTCTGGTTGTGCTTTTAACTGCGTGTGATTTCTCGTGGGTTGCACGAGAATTTTATTAGCCTATTCACCCCCCCTAGGCTAGGATCCAGGTCCAACACCTCCTCAGGGAGAACGTGGACATATTTGCATGGTCGCCCTCGGACATGCCCGGAGTCGATCCCACGGTGATCTCTCACAAGCTGAATGCAGACCTGGAATCTTGACCGGTCCGACAAAAGAAAAGGAGCGCTGGAGGAGAGAAGACGAGGGCAGCCGGCGAAGAGGTGGATCGGCTTCTCCAAGCCGAGTTTATCAGGCCGGTGAGCTATCTGGAATGGCTTGCCAACGTCGTCTTGGTAAAGAAGGCCAGCGGGAAGTGGCGCATGTGTGTCGTGTGGGATTCTGTCAAAACGATGATGTTAGGATCGAATGAATAGGAGAGACTTATGTTCGCGTACGCGGCACCGTAGTCTCTGAACTTCGCCCTCAGATTCGCCACAACGGTCGGTACTTCATCACGGAGGATCGAAGCAGCGTTTCACCGTCTAAATCTCTATTTAGAAGAAGAATTTAATGGAAAGGGAGAAGAAGAACATAAGTTGCCTTATGCAAACTTATGGCATGGATGGAATGGTGTAAAAGCCTTACCCTTGGGTCCTATTTATAGGCTTTAGGGGTTGTTATTGTAGGAAATAACTAAATATAAGCTTATTAGCCTATATTATCCCTTTTACTTATCATCTTCTTCATTCACTTATCAAGTGCCTTTATGCACTTATAAAGTGACTTTTTCCACTTATCGATTGGTCCTTTTCGTACATGAAAAGGTTCCCTTCGTACATGCTTTTATGTACGCGACATCCGAGGTCTGTAGACCCTCATACATCCCCTCATGGGTGTATACATGTCTTCCATATCCAACATCTCCCACTCACACTTGAGGGGATTGTAAGAAAACATCTTTTCCTTCAGTTCTTCTATTCATCATACCGAGAAATAGACCGTGTGACCGTCATGCGTATAGAGTCCGCTGTTGTGCATTTGTTAGAGATACACAACACTCTTTGAGGTGCAAAGTTGAGTAGATCAACGCATGCTTTACCCTAGATTATTTCTTCACATTTCTTATACTTTATATTCAACAATTGAATCCCATCTGGATTACAATTGGCTGGCCAGCTTTGAATCTCTAAAGTCCAAATGTGAATTTGAAATTAATCTTCCTCTTCTTGAGATCCTTTCTTTCTTGACTTGACTCGCTTTTCTAACATGTCCCGCCGGACCGAATCGACCATAGTCCATAAGCAACATGCTAAGATAGAGATCACCCAGTCAAATCTAAAGGAACCAATTAGAGTCCATAAGGGTAATAAGTTAAGACCCATGTGGTCTTTGGGTCTCACATAATATTAAATACAATTACTATTCTAACCCAATGGTCAAATGCATACGTAGTATGAATACGTATTACAACATCACTCCTTTCCCAGGGAGCGTATGTCTTAATGATGTTGTAAGGATGATGATCAGACACCACAATGTCTGACTTTGAGTCCCTTTTTCTACTCAGTAATTTCCTGGACCCACATCCCACATAAGACAGATAAGATTTAAAAAATCTTCTTAGATCTTTTGTAAGCATCCATATGATGCATATCTTTCATACGACCATTTTGTTTAAGTCATGACTCTAAATCATCCGTCTGACGATTTTGACTTTAAACAGGTCTCATCTTTATCTTATCCGTCTGATAGAATAAAGGCGGTTGCTCATGTGAGAGAGCCAACCTCAATCTGTCCGACATACTAGAAAAACATAGCTTAGATTAAAAAGAAATGTACACAAACATTTTCAAGAAACTCATATGCAATGTCGAAAAAAGAACTTATTCTTTTATTAAATTTGATCTTTCATAGACATGGGAATATATATTGATACAACTCAGCTCTTACGTAAACCTTGAGATGATAAGTGTTTGTAAAACACATCTCTGGGGATCGCCTTCGTAAGCGGATCCGCTATCATCTCATGCGTAGATATGCATCTAATGTCTACCTTCTTGTTCTTGTCATAGTCTTTTGCAAATTTGTAGCGGATATCAATGTGTTTGGTCTTACAATGGAATTTTGGATCTTTGACATAGGCTATAGATGCTTGACTGTCACGGTGTATTGGTACAGCACCTGAGTCACTTGCATCAATTAGTCTGTCTAAGAACTTCCTAAGCCAAACAGCTTCTTGGACTGCCATGCTAAATTCTACAAACTCGGCTTCCATAGTTGAAAGTGCGACGCATGATTGTTTCTTGCTACTCCAGGATATTGCACCCGATCCGAGTAGAAAAACATATCCTGAGGTCGATCGTCGCTCATCGAGATCACCCGCCCAATCAGCATCAGTGTAGCCTTCGACCCTCAAGGCATTTCCTTGATAGCATAAAGCATAGTCTGTAGTCCCTTTAAGATACCGCATTATCCTCTTAACCGCTTTCCAGTGTACTTGCCTTGGATTGGATTGGTAACGACTTACCATTCCAACGGCAAAACAGATGTCCGGTCTTGTACACATCATAGCGTACATAAGACTACCAACTGCACTGGAATATGGAACTTTTTCCATAATTTCCTTTTCTTTTTTGGTTCTTTGGACACGATTTCAGACATAAATTATCGCATTTGCCTATAGGAGTATCAATGGACTTGCAGTCATGCATATTAAAACGTTCTAGAACCTTCTTTATATAACTCTCTTGTGAAAGAGAAAGAAGTTTCTTCGAACGATTCCTTGAAATCTTAACTCCAAGGATATATGCGGCTTCTCCCATGTCTTTCATCTCAAAAACTGATGAAAGCCAAGCCTTGATATCCATCACAAAGCCCTTGTCATTTCCGGCTATTAAAATGTCATCTACATATAGAGGCATTATAACATACTTGCTCTTAATCCTCTTGATATATACACAGTTATCTTCATCAAGCATGGAAAAACCATTTGATAAGACAACTTCTTGAAATCGTATATACCATTGCCTCGAGGATTGTTAAGACCATATATGGACTTACGAGTTTACAAACCTTATGTTCGTTTCCTTCTTTTACAAACCCTGTTGGTTGTTCCATATAGATCTCCTCGTCCAATTCTCCATTGAGAAAGGCAGTCTTTACATCCATTTGATGTAATTCGAGGTCTAAGCAAGCTACCATAGCCAGAATCAAGCGAATCGAGGTAAAACGCACAACAGGTGAGAAGGTCTCTTCGTAGTCTATCACTTCCTGTTGCGTAAAACCTTTTGCGACAAGGCGAGCTTTATATCTGTCTATAGAGCCATCAGCCTTATGCTTGATCTTGAGAACCCATTTGTTCCCAATAGCTCTACGTCCTCTGGGTAAGTCAACCAAGTCCCAGACTTGGTTAACTTTCATGGATTCTAATTCCTCCTTCATCGCTTCTATCCATTTGTCTTTTGCAGGGCATGATACAGCCTGTTTGAAAGTAGCAGGCTCGTCATCTTCTTGTAGTAAAGTCATAAAGGTTTGTGGGAATTCATCCTCAAATCTTAGAGGAGCTTACCTTGTACGACTACTACGTCGTATTTGAGATTCTTCAAGTCCTTGTTGACTCGAATTTAGATCAATTCTAATATTATTCCCACTTGGAATGTCGTTAGAAATGCTCCCACTTGGATCATTATTCCCGTATGGAATATGATTCGCATCATTCGTATCATCCATTGGTGAAGGTTGAAACGTATTTTCGTCTTCACCAAGAATTCTCCCACTCGAATGAGGTAATCCTTCTTGATCATAAATCTCAAATAGAGATAAGTCCTGACTTATCTCGCCCTGTCTTGGAAACTCGTTTTCCAAGAAAGTGACATCCCTCGACTCAAATTCAATTAGTCCTCCATTGTCTTCCTGACCAATGAAAACATAACCTTTGGAGTTTTCTGCGTATCAAATAAAGATACATTTCCTCCCCCTTGGCCCAAGTTTGCCATACTTATGGGAGGAAATATGTGCATAGGATGCACATCCCCATATCATTATTTGATAAAAATCGACGTTTCAGGCTGACTTACCACTTCTACTTGGTCCCTCGATGGGACTACGACCACTGATTGATCTTCAAAGCCCTTCCTTTTGGTTAAATTAGCACTTTTCCTTTCCAGTGTGGAGGAGGTCATCATCATTCTGTTTTCTAACAGTGACTCTTTAGTTCTTTCTAACTGGATGATGAGTGCTTTTCAGCGCATGCTGACATATTATTAGTTTAGTTATTCGCTGTCCCTCGATGCTGGCCGGATCGGTGCGCACTTGTCTTGGACTACTTTCACTATAGCCCTTCTTATCGCATGAAATGCTCGAATTACCCTTTCCGGACCTGACTTTAAAATGCTTAAGTCAGGAGACCTTTGGTTCCACAACTCATAAGGAGTGGAGCTAACTGATTTCGAGGGTACGCGGTTTAAGATGAAAGCGGCCGTCAATAATGCATCACCCCAAAAGGTGATTGACAAGTTGGCTTGTGCCATCATTGAACAGACCATTTCCATTAAAGTCCTATTCCTCATTTCTGCAACACCATTTTGTTGCGGAGTATAGGGCATAGTTACCTGATGAACTATGCCTTTTTCATCACAAAGTTCCTTAAAACTTGTTGATTGGTATTCACCACCTCTATCGGTTCTCAAGACCTTAATCTTGCGATCTAATTGATTTTTCACCAAACTCATATAGTTTTTAAAGCAGGTTAATGCTTCACTTTTGTGGGATATCAAATAGATATGACCGAATCGGGTGAAGTCATCAATAAAAGTGATGAAATAGGACTTTCCGTGTCTTGTCTTGACATTCATCAGATCCACATATGTCCGAATGGATGAGCTGTAATGGAACCTCGGCCCTTGTGCCAGTTCCAAACGGCTTGCGACAAGATTTCCCTACAAGGCAATGTTCGCAAGTCGACATTTCGACCTTTGAAACATTGGATAGAAGGCCACGTTTGGCAAGTCTATCCATTCGTGTTGGTCTAATGTGACTAAGCCTTGCATGCCAACAAATTACATCTGACTCATAATTTGATGAATTTGCAACAAGGAAATTTTCATTATAAAATGAGGAATCATACATTGTATTTAATACAACAAATCCTTTGAAAACATACCCAGAACCAATTAAAGAATTATTACAAGACAAGTCCACTTTACAACTATGAAAGAACCAACTATAACCAAGACCCATTAAAACGACCACAGATATAATATTTCTTCGAATATCTGGAGCGAAGAGAACATCATGAAGTAGGATAGTGCGGCCGTTGTCCAAGACGAGCTTGCACGTCCCAATGCCTTTCACTTCAACACGTGCGTTGTTTCCTATATAGATCCACTTCGTTCCTTGGGGTATCCGGTGATACTCCACGAAGGACTGTCTATCCCTTGCTATGTGGTCGGTGGCACCTGAATCAATTATCCAAAATGGATTAGATTCTACAAGAAATATTGAACTAGAAACACATATGTAACTAGTATTATTACAAGTTACCTCGTCACCTCCACTCGTACATGAACGAGCATAGTGACCTAACTTGTTGCACTTGAAACACTTGATCTTCTTCAAGTCCTTCTTCTTGTGCCATTTCTTGTGCCCACCCTTATGTTTGGGTTTCTTGGTAGACTCTAGTTGCTTATTACGTTCATTAGTAAACTTCGAACAATTTTTCCGTTTCTTTCCCCCGTGTGAGGAACTAGCAACCATGTGCACTTCTGCACTTGGCTTGGCGGCCGCAAGCCGCTCTTCCTCTAACTCGAGGTGCTTAGAAACATCGCTGAAGTTCTTGATGCTCTCATTATGAGTGAGATGCATCTTCATTTGGTCCCACCCATTTGGTAGGGAACGTATGACTGCTTGGATTTGTTACTCATAAGTGAGCACATGACCTGCATCCATTAACTCTGAGATGAGATTCGCCATATGTCGCAGATGCTTCCCCATGGAATGATCTGGACGTTTCTTGTACGAATCGAATCTTATAGTTAAAGAACGAAGTTTGGACATCGAGGTGCCACCAAACTTCTCTTCTAGCTTGGACCATATGTTCATAGCTAGGTCATGCTCTCGGAAGATTCGCATTATGTCGTCGGCCATACTTGACAACAAAGTAATGCGAGCAATCTTGTTCTTCCGAGACCAAGCATCGAAAGCTTCCTTGTCTCTTCTGTGTTGGGCCGTAGTGCCCAACTCAGGTTCAATCATTATGTTCTTTAGAGTTTCGAGCACATCTTGCTCCTCTAGAACATATTGTATCTTTATGGACCATAGTTTGTAATTATCGCCGTTGAGTTTTTCTCCTTTGTTCAACTCAGCGACGATGTTCTTAGCGGCAGAAGACATTTTAGCTTTAAAATGTTGCAAAAGACATAAAACAAGTTTGATCAAAACATTGCATAAATTTCATATTTATAGTCATCATTTTAGACATTTTCATAATTCAGTAGTCTCGGCCAGCGGAACGACCAGGGGAATGGCTAGTCCATGGTTCACTACCCCCAGACAGAGCCGAGGTGTCCCACAAACTAGTCCAAAAGACCACTGGCCGAATCATGATCCATTGAGACGCTGAATCAATCGAATGTGGAAATTTCAGACTAGTTTAATATCACTCCCACTTGGAAAATCTCACTTGGAATGATATTATTATATTTGATAAGTTACTTTCGAAAAATATTGAAGATGTTGTTCTAGAGTCGGAAAAGTCATTACGATCCCAATCACAATCTAGAACAACTTTCAATATTTCCCCATCACTTTATCAAATAACAGTACTCTTATAGTACTTTGCAGCGGAAAAGCGATTTTGAAAACGTATTTTTCAAAAAAAAATTAGGGAATTTCAACTTGGTACCCTTATGGTACAAAAAATACCCTTGTTGTATTTGCAAAATATTCGGCAAGGCCTACACCCCTTTACAGGGTGACATAGCCGAAATATTTCAACAATTCCCCGGCCATTGCTGGGGTCGTGTCGCGGCCGTGCCAAGGCCGGATTCTTCTCCCTTCCAAAGAGAGAGTTGCCATCGCAACTTGGCCAAGGCCGAACACCCCTTGAGTGGATTTTTCTGCAAGCCACTGCCGCCGACTCCCGTATGGATCCAGGCGCTCCCCTCCTATAGGGGAATTTTGCCACAGACAACTGCCGCCGGCTCCGTAGAGACCGGCCATGCAAGCCACCACCATTTACTGGGCTGACCGGGGCTTGGCCCTTGCTGAGGCCAAGGGCCGACAGTGGCCAGGCCCTGGCCGAGGCCAGGGCCGGCAGTGCCAGGCCCTGGCCTCTGCCAGGGCCGGCCAGGCCCTGGCCTGAGGCCAGGGCGCCGGCCCTGGCCTAAGGCCGGCCAGGGCCCCTTGGCCCTGGCTTGGCCTCGGCCAGGGTTGGCCCTGGCCATGGCCAGGGCCCCTTTTGGCCCTTGCCGGCCGGCCTTGGCCTCTTGGCCATGGCCGGCCTCTCCCCCTTGAGGGGTTCGGTTGCACACCCCCCCGAAGGGGTGGTGGCTTTGGTGGTCATTGGCCGTAGCCAACCCCCTCCGCATGGGGAGGGGGGTGCATAGCCTCCATGGCCCATATGGCCATGGCGATCATGCACCAAAGAGGTCATCTTCTCCGACGAGAAGTTTTGTAACCGCCATCTTCATCTTCTCCGATGAGACACCCGTTCATCGAGAAAGTAGTTATGCTTCAATGGCCATGTGCTAAAAAAATAACATACTTCACGACCGCAAACTTCATGCTCCACATGAAGAGAGTTCACATTCTCTATTGAATGGAGACTCAGCATCCATGAAGAGTGCGAGTTTGGCGAGATGAACGGTCAGTTCTTCCCGTCACGGAGAGTTCCTGCCATATCCGTAATGACAGAAGACCCTAACGTGAAAAGAACAATTGCTGCGATTCTCTCCGTCACGATGCGCTCCTACCATATCCTTAATGATAGGAAACTCATTCGTGAAAAAGACAACGCCTCGTTCATCGGTGAGACCGGAGTGAACCCGTATGGCTTTGATACCAATGTGGGATCCTGTCAAAACGATGATGTTAAGATCGAATGAAGAGGAGAGACTTACGTTCATGTACGCGGCACCGTAGTCTCTGAACTTCGCCCTCGGATTCGCCACAACGGTCGGTACTTCATCACGGAGGATCGAAGCAGCGTTTCACCGTCTAAATCTCTATTTAGAAGAAGAATTTAATGGAAAGGAAGAAGAAGAACATAAGTTACCTTATGCAAACTTATGGCATGGATGGAATGGTGTAAAAGCCTTACCCTTGGGTCCTATTTATAGGCTTTAGGGGTAGTTATTGTAGGAAATAACTAAATATAAGCTTATTAGCCTATATTAGCCCTTTTACTTATCCTCTTCTTCATTCACTTATCAAGTGCCTTTATGCACTTATAAAGTGACTTTTTCCACTTATCGATTGGTCCTTTTCACACATGAAAAGGTTTCCTTCGTACATGTTTTCATGTACGCGACATCTGAGGTCCATCGACCCTCATACATCCCCTCATGGGTGTATACATGTCGTCCATATCCACCATGTCGACTTCACGGATCTCAATAAGGTGTGCCCGAAGGATAACTTTCTGCTACCAAGGATCAACCACCTGGTCGACCAGGCGTCCGGTTATGAGTTGCTGAGCTTTATGGACGCATTCTCGGGCTACAACCAGATCCCAATGGCGAAGGAGGATGTCACGCCCCGCTTCCCATAATACCCAGGAGCAAGGATGCGACGAAGGCCCGCATATGCATAAAACAATGAGGAATTTTTTTCCTTCTTCCTTGTTCGATGCACAATAAGCGTCTGTAGTAATTCCATCGAAGCAGGTTCTTGTCATGCAAACTCAGAGAAACAACACACAACATATTTATTATCCAATAGATGATAAGTAGTACAGGACTGGGCCATATAGTACGGCCTACAACGACTCGACAAAAAGTAAAGTACATCACTCGAAAGCAAATAGCACACTGACGGTAAGAAAAGCACATTGACGATGAAGGAAAGCGGATGCTGTGGTCGAGTCGAAAACTCCTACTTCTCAGCAGGTGCGGGCTCAGTACGTCCTTTGATCCCTGGTCCGCGGGATCGTCCTCAGTGTAGTACTCCACGTACTCCGTCGGCTCGTAGTCTGACATGCATTTCAAAGAAAACAATGAAATACATATCAGCGTTAAGAGGCAAGTAAAAAACAACAGAAAGTAAAGGCAACAATGAAATAAAAGAACAAAAGGTAACAAACGTCGCTTGACCATCTAATAGTGTAGGCATGCCTAATAATAAGAAGTCTAGCTTAACTCCCAAAACAGCCAGTCAGTCAGTGCTTGAAGGCACATGTCACTTCAATGATCGCAGGACAAGTCCTTTGGTTGACCAAACCCCTTTCCATTCCTTTCTAGACATCGATCCGGTCGTAATTTAAGACCGCTTGTTATTATACCGCCTTGCCACGTTCGAGCAGTCTCGACTTTGTCAGTAGAACAGTGGTATCAAGTCAGCAATAGTGGCATAGTAAACAAACAAGCTAGTGCATCAGCCTTAGCCCGAGTGCACGATATGCAACCATAAGTGCACCCATCCCATGAAGCAACCCGTGGAATATCTACCTACCATCCCCGGCAGGGTGATGGTACAGCTTACCAAATAAGGGTGGACTCGGTCACTCCCGCACACTTCATAGCTCAAGACTACCCCATAACTCGTGTCGTATCGCATTAACCGTATCCGGATCCGGATCCGTATTCGTATCCGGATCCGGATCCGTATTCGTATCCGGATCCGGATCCGTATTCGTATCCGGATCCGTATCTGTATGGCCTTATAGGCCCATCATTTCGTACACCCAGTGACGTGTACAACAATTCATACAACAATGAGTACAACAAACACATACACATGGTATTTACTTGCATATATATATATATATATATATATATATATATATATATATATATATATATATATATATATATGTATATATATATACGGTGGTTACTTGTTACATACTTGCCTGTAGTCGTGACCGGTTGTAATCCGGTTCCTTGGGCGGGTCTAGTGCCGTGTCCGGGAGTCGGTGTCTTCCCGGGACGTCTACCTACAAACACCACACGCACGCACCCATATTTTATTCATTAATAACCAAAATTACAAAATTCCATACTACGTGCACGTACGCACGTATACGTATACACGTATGAAAAATACAAATACAAAAACAATTTTGAAACCTCTAAAAACCTTAACTAAAATCTCAAAAAAAATCTCCCCTCCCCCCTTCTCTTTTTACTTTCTATTCTATTCTAACTCTTCACAAAATTTTTACTACAAAAAAATCCTTCCCAATTTTTTTCTTTCCCTCTTCACAATTTTCCTTTTCTCTTCTATCCCCTTTTCAAAACTGAGGACAGTTTAATACTGTCATTTTTTGAACTTCCATTTTTTTTTCTCATCTTCTTCCTCCATTTCTTCTTATTTGTAGGTGCACCAAGGGAAGAGAAGGACCAAGGGGAGAGGGGTGGGTGGGTGGCCGGCCACCTGGCCGCCCACCGCCGACCGGTAGCAGCAGGTTCGGCCTACTGCTGTTTTGTTTTGTTTTGATTGATTCATGTATAACCATGTGAAGAGAGAGGGAGTTGTAGAGAGAGGAGATCAATGGAGAGAGGATGAAGCCATGAGATTGTCGGATGGAAAAAGTTCGCCAAAGTTGGCCATGGTGGGAGGTGGCCATGGTGGGTTTCATGGTTTTCTTGGTTTTTTGTTGAGTTTTAGAGAGAGAGAGAGAGAGATAGAGAGGGATTGAGAGTGATTGAAGGTGGAGAGATGGAAGAGGATGGTGAATGCTCACCGGAGTGGGGAGGAGTTCGCCGAAAAGTTGGCCGGAGCTTCGCCAGAGGGGAGGTTTGCTGGTGGAGGAAGAAAGGTTAGGGGGGGGGGGGGGGGGTTTAAATAGGTGTTAGAAACTAATTCTTTAATTAGGCATTTAATTCTCAGTCAAAAGGTAGGATTAGGTTAGATTAGATAAGATTTGCATTAAAATTGTTTTTTGAAAATGTTGAACGGTTGTCTCCACACATGTTAGTCATGGTTAGGGTAATTAGTAATTAGGTTAATGTAATTAGTAATTAGGGAAGGTAATTAGTGATGGTAATAGTAAAATTTGTAACGAAATTACGATTTTGTCCCTACTAGTAAACGTGTACGAAAAGTTACGAAAACATACCCATGGGTTCGTATCGTCGCGAGGATCACGAATACGAAGTCCGTTTCAGGGTTTGAGCTACGGAGATACGAGTTTGGGTCCAAAACGTTTATGAAGCGGGTTTGCGGGGTTTCTATTGATTTGACGTCAGAAAATTACGAAATTAATGTGGGAAGCCCTAAATGATCATATGATGATACAGTAGAAGTTTGAAAACGTTTTGAAGATGTTTGTATAGAAAATTTAATTCATTAAGCCAAAACAGTAATGAGTAAAAATGAATTTTTATCCAATTATTTAGATGTATTTGATGAAACCCGAACTTACTAAAATACTCCATATCTAGTTTGATACTTTAAAATATTTTTATAAGAAATTTTTGAAATCATAAAACTCCTGACGAAAAAGAGTTTAATAGGTTAAATACGCAAATTGTTGTGTTGATGAAAACAGACTGTTACATGTTACCCTCCTTATAAAAATTCCGTCCTTGGAATTTAAGGAAATAGATGAGGATAACGCTCATGCATTTCCTCTTCACGTTCCCAGGTGGATTCATCAGGCGAATCATGATGCCACGTAACTCTCACTAGCTCAATAACTTTGTTCCTGAGAGTCTTCTGTCGACGGTCTATGATCTGCACCGGTTGATGCTCATAAGTGAGATCCGGACGAACTGTAATCTCCGAGTGGTCGACTACATGCTTGGGGTCGCTGATGTAACGACGCAACTGGGAGATATAAAAGACATCATGAACTCTCTCCAATGATGGTGGCAGAGCCAGACGATAAGCTACTTCTCCAACTCACTCTAGCACATCAAACGGTCCGATGAATCTCGGACTGAGCTTTCCTTGCTTTCTAAAGCGTATCACTCCTATGTTTGGTGATATCTTTAGAAAAACATGGTCTCCAGGTCGAAATTCCAAATGTCGACGCTTAGCGTCAGCCCAGTGATTGTAGCGATCTTGTGCGATTCTCAGCTTGTCTATGATAGTACGCACTACATCAACAGCTTCCACGATCATCTCTGGACCTAAAAGTTCTCGATCACCAACGTCATCCCAACTTAATGGAGATCGACATTTCCTTCCATAGAGTGCCGCAAAATGGGCCATGCTGATGCTGGCTTGGTAGTTGTTGTTGTAAGCAAACTCTACCAAGTGCAGATGATCTTCCCATGATCCTTTGAAATCCAGCATGCATGCTCTCAGCATATCTTCAAGAATCTGGATGGTACGCTCCGATTGACCATCAGTCTGCAGGTAATACGCAGTGCTGAATTTGAGATGTGTACCCAAATTCGATTACAGGCTCTTCCATAAATGTGAGGTGAACCTCGTGTCTCGGTCGGAGACGATGCTCACTGGAACTCCATGTAGCCTCACAATTTCCTGCATGATAATCAAATATCACTATGTATATTGCAAAGAGTTTAGAGGTATGAGATATATTATTACCTCCATATACTTCTTCGCGAGTATTTCCGTGGATTGTCCTACTTGGAATGGTATGAAATGTGCCGACTTGGTTAATCGATCAACGATCACCCAGATGGCATCATTTTGTTTTGAGCTCTGAGGTAGTCCAGTCACGAAGTCCATAGTGATATGTTGCCATTTCCACTCTGGAATAGGCAAAGGTTGAAGCAGTCCAGCGGCTCGATGATGTTCAGCCTTCATTTACTGACTTACGAGGCATTTGGAGACGCTTCGGGCCATGCTTCTCTTCATTCCGATCCACCAGAAGTTCAGTCGCAGATCTTTGTACATCTTGGCACCACCTGGATGTATGGAGTAAGGAGAGCTGTGTGCTTCATTCAGCAGCTCTTCCCTGATCTCTCCTGAAGGTACGCAGATGCGACTTCCATACCTCAAAGATCCATCTTCATGAATACAAAATTATGTTCGTATACCAGCTTCAACTTGCGCCTTGATCTTCTATAGCTTCGCATCTCCAGACTGAGCAGCGTTGATCCGATCGATGATGGTTGACTGAATCTGCATGTTCATCAATGATGATGTAGCTCCTGGCAAGACCACTTCGATTCCCATCTCTTTCAAGTCTTGTTGAAGTATCCATTGAGTCGTCAGAGTCATGACTATTGGTAGTCGACTCAATGCATTAGGCACGACATTCACCTTCTCAGGATGATACTAGAGGTCGTTGTCATAATCCGCCATGAGTTTCAACCATCTTCGTTGTCTCATGTTGAGCTCCTTCTGTGTGAAAATATACTTCAAGCTCTTGTGGTCAGTGAATATCTTTACTTGCTCTCCCAACAGAAAATGTCTCTAAATCTTCAGAGCAAAGATGACGGCTGCCAACTCTAAGTCGTATGTTGGATAATTCTTCTCATGATTCTTCAGTTGCCAAGAAGCATATGCAACTACGTTACCATGTTGATGCAGCATACTTCCAAGACCTTTTCCAGATGCATCACAGTAAACTTCGAACCCTCCAGTTCTATCGGGAATAGTTAGAACTGGTGCGGTTGTCAGCTTCATTTTCATTCCTCTGAATGCTTACTTACAAGCTTCAGACCAAACAAACTTAACATCCTTCCTGGTCAGTCAAGTCATCGGCTCAGCAATCTTTGAGAAGTCTTTGATGAATCGGCGATAATAACCAGCTAATCCGAGAAAACTTCGAATGTCAGAAACTGATCGGGGGGTCGGCCAGTTTCTAACAGATGTGACTTTCTCAGGATCGACGGAAATACCATCTCCCGAAACTATATGTCCAAGAAAGGCGACTTGATCCAGCCAGAATTCATACTTGCTGTACTTGGCATAGAGCTGATGACAACGTAGAGTCTCCGAAACTATCTGCAGATGCTTGGCATGATCTTCCTCGCTCTTCGAGTAGACCAGGATGTCATCGATGAAGATAACTATGAATTTATCCAAGAACTCATAGAATATAAGGTTCATGAGATTCATGAATACCGCTGGGGCGTTAGTCACACCAAAAGGCATGGCTACGAATTCAATAGTGTCCATACTTGGTCCGAAAAGCTGTCTTAGGAATATCTTCCTTCCTGACTTTCACTTGATGATAACCACTTCAGAGATCCAGCTTGGAGAAGACTCTTGATCCACCGAGTTGATCAAAAATATCGTCGATGCGAGGCAACACATATTTATTATTTACAGTCACCTTGTTCAGTTCTCGATAGTCCACGCACATTCTTCTCGATCCATCCTTCTTCTTGACCAATAAGACAGGCGCACCCCAAGGAGACACACTGGGATACATCAATCCTTTTTGCAACAGGTCGTCGAGCTAACTCCGAAGTTCTTCCAATTCGGCAGGAGCCATGCGGTAAGGAGCCTTGGAGATAGGTTGAGTGTTCGGCATGAGATCAATAGTGAATTCGAGATCTCGGTCTAGTAGTAATCCCGAAATATCTTCAGGAAATACGTCTTCAAAGTCTCGAACTACTAAGGGTTTCTCAGGATCAACCTGCATTGATGTGACTATTGCTTCATTTGGCTCGGCCTGAAACTTGATAGGACCAAGCAAATGACTTCCATTTAGGAACTCGAACACAGGATGTTCAGGAATGTTAAACATACACTCTTCTGGTGACAGTCGATGTTAGCGTAGAAAGTTCCTAACCAATCCATACCGAGTATCGTATCAAAGTTGGCTATGCTGATGATCATGAAATCAGCGAACAGTCCACGTCCACAAATCACTAGTGGACATGACTTGCATCCGGTAGAGACCTTTACTATGCCATTTCCAGTGTTGACATTCCAACATCTCGGAAGATCACTGATAGAAATAGAATGATCTATCGCAAACTTTTGCGACAAGAAGCTATGTGAAGCTCTTGAATCAAACAAAGCTAAAGCTGGAGATGCAGATACTAAGATGACACCTAGGTTAGGGTAGGATACGTCTTAGCAAGAGATACCAATCAAGCATATGATATAGAATGCTATATGAAACTGTGGTCTAGAGGTTACCTGAGGTTACTTGATCAGTGGTCTCGGCTTCAACAGCAGTCATAGTAAATGCCTGACGCCTTGGTGGATTCGGCTTGGCATTCTGAAAAGCTTGTTGCTGAGGAGGCAGGGGTTGCTTTTGTTGAGCTGCCTGAAGCCATCACATGGTTGGCTGGTTTGGTGTGACGAGGGCAGTCCTTGGCAAGATGGTCAGACGCCCCACACACTATGCACAGGTTCACGAATACACGACAGTCCTTCTTGATGTGTCTAACACGGTTGCAGTAGTGCCACACCATAGTGGACTTGGCATTGGCCGGAGCTGTTGGCTTCTTGAAATTGGTGGTTTGAGTCGGACGAAAGTTGTTCCTGGCAGGTTCCATCGGGCGTTTGCCTGTATTAATTTGAAATCCCCTGTCAAGTCGTGCAACGGTTTCATAATTCTGTGCAGCTTCCAGAACATCCTCAAGAGTAGTCAGCTTTACTGAAGTCATCGAGGCTTGAACACAGGGGTTTAGGCCTTGACGAAACTGATAGGCACAGTCTACTGGAATTTCGACCATGTGCGGAGCGAAACGACTGAGAATTGAGAACTCTGCCTCATACTCATCCATAGTCTTATTGCCTTGTTTCAGATTGGCAAAGCGTTGTTGGAGTTCCCTCTTGGCTGATGGAGGAAAATATTGGGTATTGAACCTTTATCGGAACATGCCCCAAGAGATAGGCTTAACCAGACGTCGTTCTTCACGATCCCACCAGCTTTGAGCATTGTCAGTCAGTTACAGTTTTGCAACTTCAACCCATCCTGCTTGAGAGATGCGAGCAACGCTCAACTTGTCTTCAGTGGCTAGGGCCCATTCTTCAGCTTCCAGTGGCCCTTCCTTTCCAGAGAAAGCCTTCGAACGAAGCTCCTGGAATTGCTTAACCCCAGGTTCAGCGGGTTGTGGTGGTGCTGGTGGTCCTCGTTGGAGCATCTGGTGTTGTATTTCTAACATTTCTCTTATCACTCCAATGAATGCAGATATCTCGGTGGCACCATTTGCATTGGCACCATTTCCATTGGCGCCATTTCCGTTGCGGGTGTTTGGTCTTCCTGCCATGCTGCAAAACAATAAACCTGAGTCAATATGTACTCAGTCAGCTTAGGATCATAAATATGCGTATATTGCTCTGAGTATTTGCATGGGCAGCATGGGCCACCACATAAACCTGTCACGCCCCGCTTCCCATAATACCCGGGAGCGAGGACCGACGAAGGCCCGCATGTGCATAAAACAAGGAGGAATTTTTTTTCTTCTTCCTTGTTCGATGCACAATAAGCGTCTGTAGTAATTCCATCGAAGGCAGTTCTTGTCATGCAAACTCAGAGAAACAACACACAACATCTTTATTATCCAATAGATGATAAGTAGTACAGGACTGGGCCTTATCGTATGACCTACAACGACTCGACAGAAAGTAAAGTACATCACTCGAAAGCAAATAGCACACTGGCGGTAAGAAAAGCACACTGACGATGAAGGAAAGTGGATGCTGTGGTCGAGTCAGAAACTCCTACTTCTCAGCAGGTGCGGGCTCAGTAATGTCCTTTGATCCCTGGTCCGCGGGATCGTCCTCAGTGTAGTACTCCACGTAATCCGTCGGCTCGTAGTCTGACATGCAATTCAAAGAAAACAATGAAATACATGTCAGCGCTAAGCGACAAGTAAAAACCAACAGAAAGTAAAGGCTGCAATGAAATAAAAGAACAAAAGATAACAAACGTCGCTTGACCATCTAATAGTGTAGGCATGCCTAATAATAAGAAGTCTAGCTTAACTCCTAAACCAGCCAGGCAGTCAGGGCTTGAAGGCACAGGTCACTTCTATGACCGCAGGACAAGTCCTTTGGTTGACCAACCCCCTTCCCATTCCTTTCTAGACACTGATCCGGTCGTAATTTATGACCGCTTGTTATTATACCGCCTTGCCACGTTCGAGTAGTCTCGACTTAGTCAGTAGAATAGTAGTATCAAGTCAGCAATAGCGGCATAGTAAACAAACAAGCTAGTGCATCAGCCTTAGCCCGAGTGCACGATATGCAACAATAAGTGCACCCATCCCACGGAGTAACCCGTGGAATATCTACCTATCATCCCCTGCAGGGTGATGGTACATCTTACCAAATAAGGGTGGACCCGGTCACTCCCGCACACTTCGTAGCTCAAGACTACCCCATAACCCATGTCGTATCGCATTAACCGTATCCGTATCCAGATCCGTATTTATATCCAGATCCGTATTCGTATCCGGATCCGTATCCGTATGGCCTTATAGGCCCATCATTTCATACACCCAGTGACGTGTACAACAATTCATATAACAATGAGTAAACAAACACATACACATGGTATTTACTTGCATATATATATATATATATATATATATATATATATATATATATATATATATACGGTGGTTACTTGGTAAATACTTGCCTGTAGTCGTGACCGGTTGTAATCCAGTTCCTTGGGCGGGTCTCGTGTCGTGTCCGGGAGTCGGTGTATTCCCGAGACGTCTACCTACAAACACCACACGCACGCACCCATATTTTATTCATTAATAACCAAAATTACAAATTCCGTACTACGTGCACCTACGCACGTATACGTATACACGTATGAAAAATAAAAATACAAAAAAAAATTTCTAAACTTCTAAAAACCTTAACTAAAATCTCAAAAAAAAAAATCTCCCCCACCCCTTCTCTTTTTACTTTCTATTCTATTCTAACTCTTCACAAAAATTTTACTACAAAAAAATCCTTCACAATTTTTTTCCATTCCCTCTTCACAATTGTCCATTTCTCTTCTATCCCCTTTTCAAAACCGAGGACAGTTTAATACTGTCATTTTTTGAACTTCCATTTTTTTTTCATCTTCTTCCTCCTTTTCTTCTTATTTGTAGGAGCACCAAGGGAAGAGGAGGACCAAGGGGAGAGGGGTATGTGACCGGCCACCTGGCCGACCGCCGGCCGTCAGCAGCAGGTTCGGCCTGTTGCTGTTTTTTGTTTGTTTGTTTGTTTGTTTGATTCATGTATAACCATGAGAAGAGAGAGGGAGGTGTGGAGGGAGAGGAGATCAATGGAGAGAGGATGAAGCCATGAGATTGTCGGAGGGGGAAAAGTTCGCCGGAGTTGGCCATGGTGGGAGGTGGCCATGGTGGCTTTCATGGGTTTTTCTTGGTTTTTGTTGAGTTTTAGAGAGAGATAGAGAGGGGTTGAGAGTGATTGAAGGTAGGGAGATGGAATAGGATGGTGAAGGCTCACTGGAGTGGGAAGGAGTTCGTCGGAAAGTTGGCCGGAGCTTCGCCGGAGGGGAGGTTTGCTGGTGGAGGAAGAAGGGTTAGGGGGGTTTAAATAGGTGTTAGAAACTAATTTTTTAATTAGGCATTTAATTCTTAGTCAAAAGGTAAGATTAGGTTAGCTTAGATAAGATTTGCATTAAAATTGTTTTTTGAAAATGTTAAACGGTTGTCTCCACACATGTTAGTCATGATTAGGGTAATTAGTAATTAGGCTAATGTAATTAGTAATTAGGTAAGGTAATTAGCGACAGTAATAGTAAAATTTGTTACGAAATTACGATTTTGTCCCTACTAGTAAACGTGTTCGAAAAATTACGAAAACACACCCATGGGTTCGTATCGTCGCAAGGATCGCGAATACGAAGTCCGTTTCAGGGTTTGAGCTACAGATATACGAGTTTGGGGCCAAAACGTTTAGAAAGCGGGTTTGCGGGTTCTCTATTGATTTGACATCAGAAAATTACGAAATTAATGTGGGAAGCTATAAATGATCATAGAATAATACCGTAGAAGTTTGAAAACGTTTTGAAGATATTTGTATAGAAAATTTAATTCATCAAGCTAAAATAGTAATGAGTGAAAATGAATTTTTATCCAATTATTTAGATGTATTTGATGAAACCCGAACTTACTAAGATACTCCATAACTAGTTTGATACTTCAAAATATTTTTATAAGAAATTTTTGAAATCATAAAACTCCTGAAGAAAAATAGTTTAATAGGTTAAACACGCAAATTGTTGTATTGATGAAAATAGACCGTTACAAAGGATGAGGAGAAGACATCCTTCATAATCGACAAGGGCACCTTCTGCTACACGAAGATGCCGTTCAGATTGAAAAACACCGGGGCAACCTATCAGCGGATGGTAGACACGATTTTCAGCTCTCAGGTCGGGCGAAATCTGGAAGTCTACATCGACGACATGCTGGTTAAGAGCAAGAAGGCACCGGGCCACCTCACCGACCTGCAGGAGACCTTCCAGAAGGTGCGCCGGTATGACCTCAGGCTGAACCCGGCGAAGTGCATCTTCGGCGTGCAATTGGGGAAATTCCTTGGTTTCATGATAACGAAGCGAGGAATCGAAGCGAACCCTGACAAGGTGTCGGCCCTCATCAAAATGGCAGAGCCTCGAACCATCCGAGACTTGCAGCGGCTGAACGGCAGGATCGCCGCGCTAGGGAGGTTCATGTCGAAGTCCGCGGAAAGATCGCTTCCATTCTTCAGAGTCTTACGACAAGCCCTCACCGCAGCTAAAATTGATAGAAGAGTGATCCAATAGGATGACACCTGCGCTCAAGCATTCGCAGAGCTTAGAGCTTACCTGTAGAGCCTGCCCCTGCTCACAAAGCCCGAGGAGGGAGAACAACTAGGGCTGTACCTGGCCACCAATGAAGAGGCCGTCAGCTCAGTCTTGATCAAGGAAGAGAAGGGCGTACAACGACCGGTCTACTATGTGAACCGGGTACTCTGAGAAGTGGAGACCTGTTATAGCCCCATAGAGAAGGCCGCCTATTATCTCGTCACAACGACAAGGAAGCTCCGGCCATACTTTCAAGCTCACACCATCGCTGTCCACACCAACCTGCCCCTTGAGAAGAACCTGAAGAGGTTAGAGCGGTCGGGCAGAATGCTCAACTGGAGCGTCGAGCTCAGCGAGTTCGATATAGTGTACAAAGCCCAGACGGCGATCAAGGGCCAGGCACTGGCGGACTTTGTGGTAGAGTGCACTGTCGAAGACCTTTCGGAGGAACCACCGGGCGCTCTGCCGACGATTGCGTGTCAAAGAGCGCTGGGAGTAGCCGGACCCTCGAGGCCCGTCCAAGAAGAAGTGGGTAGATTCTGGATCATTCACGTCGACGGATCGGCCACTGGATCTGGGACGGGGGCAGGCATTGTCATCCAAACTCCCAACGGATGCCTGTTGGAGTACGCCCTGCGCTTTAACTTCCCGATAACCAACAATGTCGCAGAATACGAGGCCACGGTCAATGGGTTGAAGCTTTACCGAGCGATGGGGGCGACGAACGTGCTATTGCTGAGTGACTCACGGCTCGTCGTCTAACAGGTCCAAGGGAGCTTTGAGGCCCAGGAGGAGGTGATGAAGTGCTACCTTAAGCACACCCAGGCTGAGCTCCAGAAATTCAAGAACTCCCGCACCTACCTCGCTCCAACAATCTCTGGGTCGACACCTTGTCAAAGTTTGCTTCCTCCTCCTCGGCCGAGATCTGGAAGGCCATCTACGTCGAGAACCTGCTGACGCCCACCATTGAAGAAGCTGAACTAATGTGTGTCGGCCAGATGACGACATGGATGAGCCCAATAATGAAATACTTGGAGACGGGGGCCTTGCCCGAGGAGCGACTTGAAGCCAAGAAGATCGAGAGGTGGGCCTTGTCGTTCGTGCTATTTGACGGGGTGCTGTACCACCGATGTCGCGTGAGCTTCGACGTCCTGCCTTACTTGAAATGTCTGGGGCCGGAGCAGGCCGAACAAGTTGTCTGTGAGGTGCACGAGGGCCTCTGCAGAAACCACTACGGGGGGTGCACTATCGCCCACAAGATAGTACCCCAGGGATACTACTGGCCAACCATGATTCACGATGTGGCCTGGTACGTCAAGAAGTGCGGGGAGTGCCAAAAGTTTGGCAGACGCACGGTGCCGCCGTCGGCCAACCTGGTGCCCATCCTAAGCCCGGTCCCTTTTGCCAAGTGGGGGCTCAACATCCTCGGACCCAAAGGCATCCGGGGGGAGGAAATATCTGGTCGTCGCCGTCGACTATTTCACCAAATGGGTCGATGCCGAACCTTTGGCGCGTATCGCGTGGACGGACATGAAGAGCTTCAATTGGAAGTCTGTGATGTGCCGCTTTGGGATTCCCCCTTCCATAGTGACAGATAACGGGAGGCAATTCGACTGCGAGGGCTTCCGGGACTTCTGTTCGGGGTGGGGGATCAAGCTTCATTTCGCATCCGTTGCCCACCCAGTGTAATGGAATGGCGTAGGGATGAGAACAGGTCGGGCCGGGCCGGGCTGAGCCGGGCCAAATAGATGCCCAATTCAAATGGACGGGCTTTTGGGCCGGCCCAAAACCCATATGGGATTTTTTAAGAATGCCCAAATGGGTATAAAGCGGGCTTTGGACCGGCCCATTGGGCTTTGGGCTACCCATTGGGCGTACTCAAAAAATTACAATAAACACTAACATTTACATAATCACAAAAGAAACTTTAAATTGTAACAAATCATATCAATACAAAACAAACCAAATAAAGATGTTCAAATTTCTCATCAAAGTTTAATTACATACAAAGATATTTACAAACACGAACATGGACATATCCCATTACAATCTGTTAGTGATGTAATGAGATAATGAACATGGATAATCCCATTACAATCTCAGCATGAATATGGTCTCAATGAACAAAGATGTTTACAAACAATCCCAGTATAATTCTGACATACATCAGCAACAAGTTTATTACATGAAGAGATGAAGAGCTTCAGCAATTCTCATTTACATTATGTTTTGTTTAATTGAATGTCAATTACCTCAACTTGGTCTTAAGAAATTTTATATATCAGCAGCAACAGCAGAGTGTTCATAGTGCAACAACACCAAATGTGAGCATGTATATGGTCCAGACGAGTACAAGTTCTCTTGCAGCAACACCCCCAGTCCTGGATTTTTGCCCCTGAATTTGAAGCGCAAACACAGCTATTTCCCTTGCATCGGCTTACTAGTAGGAGCACCTGAAACTTTTGCCAAACCAAGAACACCTGTAACTTGGCCCAAGCTGTCAACTCAACCTGCCATCAAAATTGATGCCAAGAAGATTTATAAAGTCCCAATTTGAATCTGGTAGTCATCTTGTTATTTCTATTTGCTATACAAAGAGAAATAGCTGTGTAAACCTGCGCAAACACTATGTCTGAACGAGCGAGAATGAATGTTCACTAGTAGGAGCACCTGAAATGTATGTTCAATTGGCATAACTAAAAGATGTCACTTACATCTAAGTCGATACTTGGGTTCACGGCTGCAAGCTTCATGGACAGAAACTGTCAAGGGACACACACACTAGCTGAGCTTCAGGATACATTGGTTCAATTTCATTGAAAAAATAATTCACATCTTATCACTGGCAAACAAATTGCAATCAGCATACCTCAACCTGCCGCTGCAATGACTGAACATAGTTAATAATCTCATCCAGCATGACTGCCTTTCCTGTGACCTGCACCCACTTTGCAATCAGCATGACTGCCTTTCCTGTGTCAAACAAATTGCAATCAGCATACCTCGACCCAATTTGCTACAGCCAGGCACACGGTCCTGGAGATGCTTCATCCGTTCACTGATCCTCTCCCTCCTAACCTGCAGCACACACGCGCGCGCGACTCATTCGAATCAAACCTAGTAATTTCGCCAAATTTTCAACTATGGTCCGAATCGTACTCTCTCTGCAAGGCTGTGGCTGTTTGTTGCCTGACCGCGGCGCGCTCTCAGGTGAAGATAGTCTTGCTTGGCTCTGTCCTTGCCGTTCTTTCTGTCGGACTTCCCAAATTGCCAGTCTCCAGCTTCGACATCAGGAGAATTGTGGTGGTCTAACTGATCCCCACTCATTATTCAATCTGAAAATCTCTCTCTCCAACTCAAAAAGCTTTATAAAGAGTGGACATATCAAATAAACATGCTATTTCTCTTTGCTATACAAATAAATGATTCTTATCTAGACCACATATGCATGTTTATTGTTTATTGTTTATTAAATGTGGATGGTTTAGATGACAGATCTCCATAGGGTGTCTTAAGAGTCTCATACTTTCAAGAACATGAAATTTTTTGTCTTGGAGCATAAATTTCATGATTCATACATATCAGAAGCCAGCAGATACTATGCTAGAAGAATGTCATGGCATTGTCTAAATCCAATCTAGTTCTTATAAATCATACATGCACCTTTCTTTACAGATCTAACAACAGCACAAGGAACAATGAAGGGTATCACAATTCCAATCAAATTTTTTGGTGCAGAATCTAGGCTTAATCAGAGACCAGCCTTCAACAGAAGTGATGATGTTGTAAACACAATGAAAACCCTCCAAGATATCACAAATTGGATAATGCATACATGCTATTAAAGACTGCTTTCACAACTAAAACGAACCATCACTTGTATATAAAATGTATCGAAGAATATATGTATAAAGCATAGCCAAGTTGGTTATAATCTTATCATCTTAATAAACAATAAACAATAATCTTATCAAAGCACCCTAGACCACAAAGCATTTGGGAATGCTGTGAAGAAACCCTCTTCCCTGAGAGCTACTCCTCATGCTTGGGCTCACCCAGGAATCCCATAGGCATCAATTTGGTAAAATAAACGGCTCAAATCAACAATTCTACTTCGAGTTCATTAAAGGGCCATATTTTGACAGAGTTTCAATAATTCCAAAATGGATTAAAACCCTAAATCACCTAAAATTTCCAAAAAGAAAAGAAAACCATAATGTTATAAAATCAAAAAAATTCAGAAAATCTCCGGATGATGGGCGTTTGTAGGTTTGAAATAGCAAACCTTTTCAAACCTTTGCTGCAGAAAAAAGAGATCAAAAGGTGGCGAATCCCTTCATGAGCGAGCGACCAGAGATCAAAAGGTGAAGAAAAGAAAACCCATTTGCATAGCTTCACGAGCGAGCCTTCGTTTCCTTTCGTTTACGAGCTGGGGGAGAGCAGTGAGCTTTCGATTGAGATGGGGGCGAGCGGCGAGCCTTCGATTGAGATGGGGGCGAGCAATTGAGCCTTCGTAACGAGCAAGACTCTGATTTCGGGCGAGCCTTCGGGCAGAAAAAGGTTTTCAGTTCTGGCGGAAAATTGCCCATTTGGGCGGCCCGATCGGGCTTTTGGGCAGCCCGATCGGGCTTTGAGCGTGAGTAACATTGTTTCTCTTATTTAGTTTTGGGCTTTGGGCAGCCCGATGCCCATTTGGGTATAAAAAGTATCGGGCTTTTCGGGCCAGCCCGATTGGGCAGCGGGCTGGCCCGCGCCCATTCTCATACCTAGAATGGCGGAGACAGCGAACAAGTGCATATTGGGCCCCCTGAAGAAAAAGGTTGGCGACGCTCTCAGATCATGGGTGGACAAACTGTCGGGCATCCTTTGGTCGTATTGCACGACCCACAAAGCTTCGACCGGAGAGAGCCAATTCATGCTGGCGTTTGGGGCGACAGCGGTCGTCCCCGTGGAGGTGGGAGAGGAAACTCTTTGGGTTCGATACTTCTATGAAGATATCAACGCGGAGGGCCTTGGCCTCAACCTCGAGCTCATCGACGAAGCAAGGGATCGAGCTCTGATCTCGTCTGGCACAGCCAGAGGATGGCCCGATACTACAACTCCAGGGTACGAAAGCGGAGCTTCAGAGTCGACGACCTAGTCCTCAGGGAGGCAACCTTCAAACCAGAAATCGTCCGCCGGGGAAAGCTCGCAGCAAAGTGGGAGGGGCCTTATGAAATCATCGACATCGTCGGGCCGGCCATATATATTCTAGCAACCTTGGACGGGGGCGAGCTAGCCCACCCTTGGAATGCCGAGCACTTGCTAAAATACTATCAATAAATTCGTGAGTGTCAATACAATCACCTTCTTTTCTGCTATATTTTCAAATTTTGGTGTCTCCACTTGAAAATTTCAGTTTAATACACGAGACTCCGAGGCAAGCTTACGGAGTTTCGCCACCTAAACCAGAGAAGGGCACGGGCCGAGTTACGCGCTCGCTCCCCCCCTCCAGTGAAGACTCCGGGGCAAGCTTACAAAGCTTCGCCACCTAAACCGGAGTGCCATATGCGGGGTAGGTGACGGCCCAATACACGTCTGACTATAGAGGCTGCAGAGAGGCGACGGCCCAATACTCGCCGTCTCAAAGACTCCGGGGCAAGCTTACAGAGGTTCGCCACCCAAACCAGAGAAGGGCACGGGCCGAGCTACGCGCTTGCTCCCCCTCCAGTGAAGACTCCGGGGCAAGCTTACGGAGCTTCGCCACCTAAACAGGAGTGCCATATGCAGGGTAGGCGACGGCCCAATACCCGCCCGACTATAGAGGCTACGGGGAGGCGACGGCCCAATACCCGCCCTCTCAAAGACTCTGGAGCAAGCTTACGGAGCTTCACCACCCAAACCAGAGAATGGCACGGGCCGAGCTACACGCTCGCTCCCCCCTCTAATGAAGACTCTGGGGCAAGCTTACGGAGCTTCGCCACCCAAACCGGAGTGCCATATGCGGGGTAGGTGACGGCCCAATACCCGTCCGACTATAGAGGCTGCAGGGAGGCGACGGCCCAATACACGCCCTCTCAAAGACTCTGGGGCAAGCTTACTGAGCTTTGCCACCCTAACCGGAGAAGGGCACGGGCCGAGCTACGCGCTCCCTCCTCCTCCAGTGAAGACTCCAGGGCAAGCTTACGGAGCTTTGCCACCCAAACCGGAGTGCCATATGCATAGTAGGCGACGGCCCAATACCCTCCAACTATAGAGGCTGCAGGGAGGCGACAGCCCAATACCTACCCTCTCGAAGACTCCGTGGCAAGCTTACAGAGCTTCGCCACCTAAACCAGAGAAGGGCACGGGCCGAGCTACGCACTTGCTTTCCCCTCCAGTGAAAACTCCGGGGCAAGCCCCGTCACCCTCAGGAGGTACATCCCCGAAGTGACCTGACAGCACGAGAACACACTCGGGAAACCCGCCAACGCTGACAACCTGCCGACTGATAGCGGCAAAGCTATCAAAAGCAGGAACTGTCAACGGCGAATTTGACAAAAGCGAGCCGGACACCACACGCGCCTGACAAAAGCTGGGTCGATTGACTTGACTATGACAAGCCAGCCCACTATGCCAGCTCATCTTGCCGGAGGTCACCGACTCCACAACGCCTACAAATACCCCCTGGCCAAAGGAGAAGGAGGGGCAAATAAGCGTTAGCCCGCCCTCCATGAACAACGAAAGGGGGCGAAGCGCCCCCATACTCGGTCTCCCACAAATTTGCGGTATTAATGCCAGTCTGCCCTTAGATCCCCTAAGCATCCACTCCTCCAGCCCAATCGATGGATAGTCCTTCGATCTACGATCGACCATGCCTCTCCGACGAGTTATTCATCTTACATGCGGATCGCCGACGAGTTACTCCACTTACACATGGAACGGCCCGCCTTCCACTCCTCGACTTCCCTTGGACAACTTGCGACTGGGGACCCACCGCGGACCACTCCTCCCTTCCAGCGCCCACTCCGCGATGACCTCCACCACCGAAAAAGGCGTCCCCACCCGCGGGATGACTCTCCAAATCACCGGGGAAGGCATCGCCGCCCTAAATCACCCCACTGGGCACCCGTTCCCAAACAACGGGCCCCTCCACCCTCCAACGGCCCGCCTTCCACTCCTCGACCTCCTGTGGAGGCTACACCACCCTGACTCCTTCCGCTCCTCTTCCAGGGTTTCCCATCAGGTCGGGGGAGCTCCCAGAAGAGATCAAGCAACCCACCATCATCGAGGAGGTGAAAGAGGACGCAACGAGTACCGATAGAAAAGGAAGGCCACACCTAAAACCGGAGTTCGCTCATCCTGAGAAGCTTACAGCAAAGTAGAACGGCACGCTAGCCCGTCCACGAATCACGTCACGCTTACTCAACCAGTGACGTCGTATTGTAGAAACTAAGAAAATGTCCTTCCAAGCAAGTTACCGAATTCCATCTATGTGAGAACTAACTTGTCTATGATCTCCGTCGAACTCTGGGGTGATCTTACGGAGCTCCGCCACCCAAACCAGAGAGGGGTACGGCCGAGCTATGTGCTCTCCCCCCACAAGTGCGACTTAATATCTCTCACTATCACTTTAGTTTTACTTAAAATCAGTCAAAGAAAACCCGGGCACCTGATAGCAAAAATTTTCGTCCATTCAACAATGTCAAAATTACACCAGTCATAGCGGGGGCCGACCTCACAAAATGAGGCCTCCCTCAGGTCGACCCCATCGCTCGCCTAAAACAAACAAAAAGGGGGGGACAAGACTACTCCAGGTGGTCGTCGCCACTCGGGGCACCATCCCTTACGTCGGTCTCTGGGGAGTCGCCCTCAATGTTGACGAACGCACCCTCATCGTCGCCCGCTTCCCCCTCATTATCAGAGGCAGCTAGCTTGTCAAAATCCACCTCGATCGAAGGGTAGAGGCTCTCCGCCCTTTCCTTGACCCGGCGGAGGCAGGCCTCCCAACCCTCGGTCCGGCCGTCCTACAGGCCTTCGGCTCGGCCTTTCTCCAGGCCCTCATGCATCATCTCCGTGAGGGCAGGGATGACGTTTTATTCTTGATAGCCCCGAAATTCTTTGGTTTTCAAGGCCAGCTCGTCCTTCCCGGCCTCCACCTGCGCCGCCAGGTCGACCGCCAGTGCTTTCTCTCATTCCAGCGTGCCCTCCAGCTCCGTTATGCGCGCCGTCACGATGGCGGCCTTCGTCTCATGATCTTCCAGGAGTGCCTCTAGTGTAATGCCCTACAAGCTACTGCACAAGTACTAGAGGGGGGGTGAATAGTACTTTAAAAATAACAAGGAGTATAATTCCTAATTATAGTGCAAACAACTACCAAATCAATTTGCGGAAGCTTAAATTGAATGACAACAACAAAATTAACAATGCTAACAAATGATGTTACTGGGTTCGGATCCACCCAAGTCTCCCCGACTTGTTCCCGGTGATCCTACGTCCCAACCACCCGGATCCCCTCCGGATACTTGAGTTAGAAACCCTAACTCAAGATTTCCACTATGAAATACTTGTGAAAATCCTCCACAAGTCAAATCATACAAAATGTAATATGTGACTCCCACAACCCGGGATCACAACCACACTCTCACAACCGAGAGTGAAACTTACAAATCAAATATGAAATGAAATAAGAAAACTTCTTACCGAACAAAATACCTATGCCTTGAGTATTGCTTACGAATTAGGGCAAGGATGATTTTGAGGAAGAAGTGGCACCAAACCCTAGCTCCAAGATGTAGATCAGCGATGGAGAGCTTTGGGGATGTTGGTGACCTAGAATCAAGCACTTGGCTTGGAAGGCTTCACACTCAATGAATCTCTCTTTGGAAGTAAGAGTTAGGAGAGATTATTGAATGGAATGAATGAGCTTTGAATGAGCTTGGAATGAATTCTCTTGATCTCTAAACTTGCAATAATATCAGCCTTGTCAGCAATGAATGCAGCCCATCAAATATATATAGGATAGAGGAGAGAGAGAAAGAAATTCGAGTCATTAAATGCTCCAACGGCTCTTTTCTGAACCCAACTAGTCGGTCAAAGAACAATCACCGACCGACTAGTTCATCAACTAGTCGGTCGGTCAATTAACTTAAACCGACTAATGAGTGAACTGAGAAAAGATCAAAGTACAGACATAAGGAACTAGTCGGTCTAAGAAGAGTAGCTGACCGACTAGTTTCACAACTAGTCGGTCGGTTACTCAACGTGGACCGACTAACAGATAAAACTGAAGTCTGGGCTAAAATAGACTTAGTCGGTCCAAGAACAAATGTTGACCGACTAATTTACCAACTAGTCGGTCACCAAATGAGCATAGACCGACTAACGAGAAACAGTAAGTATGATGAAAAATTTGGCATGTACAGTAAACTAAACTAGTCGGTCTAAGAAGGAAAGTTGACCGACTAGTTCATCAACTAGTCGGTCGATCAAAGAACACAGACCGACTAATGATAAACAGTAGCTTAGGTTCAAATGTGCATGTTCAGGGAAAGCTCAACTAGTCGGTCACAGAAGCATCACTGACCGACTAGTTCACAAACTAGTCGGTTGGTGAGTCAACTTAGACCGACTAACTGTAAACAGTAAAGAGCTATGAATTAACTGACTGAAACTAGTCAGTCTAAGAAGCTTGGCTGACCGACTAGATCACCATCTAGTCGGTCAGTTCTTCTTCTTGAACCAACTAACATGCACAAGAAGTCGCGAACCGAAGCGCGATGCTTCGAGAAGGATTGTATGGACTTCTACTAAGATCCTAGAGCTAAGATATGAGCGTTATGAAGAATTAAAACGTAAGACCTACTCAAGGCTTAACATTCTACGAAAGAAGCTTAAAGACTATAAATTAAACTTGACGATACCGTCTTCAATAGCTTCAATCGAATCTTCATGACTTCTAAATAGGTCTATAAGCTTCAACGAAGCTTTAGGCATATGATCACGTGCTTTGAGAAGTCTTGAGACGTCGTAATTGATATTCATGTGAATTTGGCGACGATCTCCATAACTGCGCTCACAAAGTATTAGTTCACATTATATTTATGTTTGTTCATCATCCAAAGCCAAATCCGGGGAGTCCAATATCCAACATTCTCCCCCTTTTTGGTGATGACAAACCAACATAAATAATAATCAAAAATAATAATTCAAATGAAATTTACTTACTCCCCCTGCATTGATGACACGTTAATTCCAATTTAAACACAAATAATACGCATCAAGCAGACGAGTGAAGTATATTAAATGAGAATCGATTATTGAATTATTGAAATACCAAACGTAGGTTATTGAGATATCGGATTTGAAAATCCATTTATAACTCCCCCTGAATCTAACACATCAAGTTAGATTCTTGGAGAAATGCTTTAAATTTTCATTTGGCACATCGTTATTATTATATCTCTCCCCCTTTGGCATAAGCAAAAAGAGCGGGAGGATAACAACGACAACAACAATGGCCTCAAATTAAAAAGCACGGGAGTCGTAGAATACGACGAAGGTTCAAGTGACACCAAAGAAATATGAATAAAATCAAGGCGTGTCAACGAAACCAAAATCGAAAATCGTAAAACGAAATCATCAAACCTCAAAACAAATTAACGGATTGAGTTATGGAATATACTCTCCAATATCAACATTCTTGGTTAATTTAGTGCATGGAAAACAATTCTATGATTCCATAGAAGAAATTTCTATTAAACCAAGTTAATATCGTCGAGCGATGAATTTGAACATCAGAGACATAAAAAAAATTATAAATTTTGCACAATATAATGAAATGTCAACTGCGATGTATGTATATATAAAATGTGAAACAGAGTACATCACCGACATACAAAACATCGATCGATTGATCGGGGCACAAAAATACATCATCATATCACAAAATATCGGAGTGTCAACAAAGATACACAATCATCAAAAGACATCCAAATACATCATCAAAAATATCAAAAAGACATAAAAATGACCCAAAATACATAGCCACCCACACTATCCTACCCAACATCTCTCACAACTAGATATATCATCCAATGAGTATCGGGAGAGGCCTCGAGGAAATTCAAGAGGCAGCGGGAGGATCAGAAGCAACTGCAGGCTCAGCAGGAGTAGAGGTGGTGACTGGATCAGCAAGAACGTCCGAAAGATCAGTAGGAGCGACGGCAGAAGTGGCAACCTCTGGAGCAGCAACCGTAGTGGCCTCGGGAGCACCAGTCAGAATATCCACCACAGGAGTGGCGGCAACAGGTGTGCTCTCGGGGGCACCAGCAGACGAAGCAGCAACAGCAGCACCGGAAGAGGAAGCACCAACAGCAGGACCAGAAGAGCCCTCGGGGGCACGAGAGAGATCGGGGTTTTGAGCTGAGGGAGAAGGGGTTTGGATCGATTAGAATGAAAACAAACCGACTAAACATTGTTTAAGTCGGTCGAGATTGCAAATGACCAAACAGTCCCTGGCACAACTAGTCGGTCACAGTTCAAGCACTGACCGACTAGATCACGATCTAGTCGGTCGGTCAATGAGCTTGAACCAACTAGTTGCAAACAGTGGCTGAATCCAAGTTTAACTGACAAGAATTAGTCGGTCTGCGTTCATTTCCTGACCGACTAGATCTTAATCTAGTCGGTCGGTCACTGAACATGAATCGACTAAAGAGTTAAAATGAAGAGGAAACTCAAAAAGGTTGAGTTAGTCGGTCTAAGTTCTTCTACTAACCGACTAGATGAGCATCTAGTCGGTTGGTGGTTGAACTGAAACCGACTAAAAGAGTCCAAAAGTTGAAAATCAAGATCTCTCCTCAATACGCTTGGACGATATATCGCAATACACTCAATAATCATCTAAACTACCCCATTAAACATCGAAATCGCAAATACGACATTCATAACATGAATTCGAGCAAAAGTTCAAAAATATCACATAAATTCTCGAAAAATCCAATAAGTCTAGCATGAACGAAATATTTCGAAATATAATAGCATGCAAGATTATTGAATGAAACATGAATCCTATATCTCGGATTCACCCATAATCCCCAATTCTCGACGCAACCGCACAAAGGAGTCCTCCTTTAGGGGTTTCGTGAAAATATCGGCGATTTGCTTTTGGGTTTCAACGTACACTAAAATGATGTCCTTTTTAGCAACATGATCATCTAAAAAATGGTTTCGGACATCTATGTGTTTCGAACGGGAATGGTGTACCGGGTTCTTGGAAAGACATATTACACTTTGGTTGTCAACCATGATGGGGCAAGTATCACAATTAATACCAAAGTCTTTAAGTGTGTGTCTCATCCAAAGAACTTGAGCACACGCGGCACCGGCGGCAATATATTCCGCCTCGGTGGTTGAAAGTGATA
This sequence comes from Scilla litardierei, assembly GCA_030789695.1. Lineage (NCBI taxonomy): Eukaryota > Viridiplantae > Streptophyta > Magnoliopsida > Asparagales > Asparagaceae > Scilla > Scilla litardierei. Next base: position 93,733,068 of record CM061140.1, on the reverse strand, counting down.
CGGAATTTTGCTTCTTGGAAAACCAAGAGACAAGGGAATTTCCTATAAAATGGCAAGTGCCACTAGTACTTTTCCTGTCGGATTTGCATCCCGCATAATCGGCATCACTATATGAGATTAACTCATACGTGCTAGATTTTGGATAAAGTAATCCAAAATCAAGTGTATAACTTAGATAACGGAAAATACGTTTTACCGCTACTAAGTGAGACTCCTTAGGTTGAGACTGATAACGAGCACATACGCATACGGCAAACATAATATCGGGCCTACTTGCGGTAAGATAAAGTAAACTACCTATCATACCTCGATATAGACGAATGTCTACATCCTTACCGCCAGTATCCTTGTCAAGATGCGTAGTCGTGCTCATTGGAGTCTTTTTCCCGGAGGCACTCTCCATTCCAAATCGCTTAAGCAACTCCACCGTATACTTCGTTTGGTGGATGAAGATTGCATCGTCCATTTGGCGAATTTGGAGACCTAAGAAATATTTGAGCTCACCCATGTGGCTCATCTCAAATTGTTCCTTCATAACATTAGAGAACTCTTCGCAAAGAGTGAAGTTAGTAGCACCGAAAATGATATCATCAACATAAATTTGAACTAATAAAATATCATTATTCGCATGCTTAACAAAAAGTGTAGAATCGGCTTCGCCCATTTTAAAATTCAAATCCAAAAGAAAATTCTTTAGGCGATCATACCAAGCTCTAGGAGCTTGTCTCAAACCATAAAGAGCTTTCTTTAGTTTAAAAACATGATTTGGAAATTTTTCATTTATGAAGCCCGGAGGTTGAGAAACGTAAACTTCCTCAACGACATCTCCGTTTAAAAATGCACTTTTAACATCCATTTGAAATAATTTAAAATCCTTATGTCATGCAAAAGACAATAATATTCTAATTGATTCTAATCTAGCTACCGGAGCGAAGGATTCTTCGAAATCAATACCTTCCTCTTGTCGATAGCCTTGAGCAACTAACCGAGCTTTGTTCCGGACGACGACTTGGTTTTCATTGGTTTTGTTCTTGAAGATCCACTTTGTCCCTATGACGGTGTGGTTCTTCGATGGCAATGGAACAAGCTCCCAAACTTCATTCCTCTCGAATTGAATGAGCTCCTCCTCCATGGCTAAGATCCAAGCGCTATCTTCGCATGCTTCATTAACGTTCTTTGGCTCTATCGAGGAGGCAAAGGCACAATGAGCGAAGTAGTTCACTTGTGATCTCGTCTTGACACTATCATAGATATTGCCAATGACTTGCTCATGAGGATGGTCACGAACGGTATGAAGCCGTTTGGGAATTCCTTGATCACTAGGAACATTCTCAACAACTTCATTAGTTGGGTTAGTCTCAATAGAATCAATAGAATTATTAGACTTAGAATTATCAAACGAATCACATAAAACATCCATAGAATCATTATCATTTGAAATTCTAGTTGGAACAAATCCTTCATTAAATGAGACATGAAGCGACTCCTCGATCGTTGAGGTTCGTTTGTTGAATATCCGGTAGGCTTTGCTACGCAAAGAATATCCAACAAAAATCCCCTCATCGGATCTTGGATCGAATTTGTCCAAACTACCATACGTGTTCTTAATAAAACATTTCGAACCAAAAACACGAAAATGTTTAACTTGAGGCAACCTACCAAACAACAATTCATAACAAGTTTGTTTAGTGCCGGGCCTCAAAAGTATTCTATTAAACACATAGCAAGCGGTGTGTACCGCTTCCGCCCAAAATTGATGGCCAAGTTGGCTATCATCAAGCATAGTGCGAGCACACTCCACTAGCGTCCTATTCTTTCTCTCAACTACACCATTTTGAGGAGGTGCACGAGGGAAAAAGAAGGTGTGTGTAATACCAACTTCATCACAAAATGTCTCAAAAGACTCATTCTCAAATTCACCTCCATGATCACTACGAATAGTGACAATGGTGGTTCCTAAGAGATTTTGTACTTTCTTAACAAAAATTGTGAAGTTTTCAAAAGCTTCATTTTTATTACATAATGAAAATACCCATGTAAATCTCGAATAATCATCTACGATGACAAGTCCATATCTTGCATTTCCTAAGGAAGCAACTCTAGTTGGCCCAAATAAGTCTAGATGTAATAGCTCTAGTGGCCGTTTAGTAGAAATGCTTTTCTTAGGTTTAAATGAAGATTTAGGAAGCTTGCCACGTTGACAACAATCACACAAACTTTTCTTTTCAAAAACGAGCTTCGGAAAACCTTTAATGGAATTTAATTTTGAAAGCTTATAAAGTGTTCCAAAGTTCACATGTCCAAAGCGTCGATGTCATAAGTGTTGTTCACTTGTGTTGGCAACGAGACATTGTTCATAAGACTTAGGAAGATCCAAAATATAAATATCTTTATGACGAGTGCCAGAAAATAATAATTTATCATTATCTTTTCTTAAAATATGACACAATCCTTTCGCAAAACTAACTTTGTAACCTTTGTCACAAAGTTGGCTTATTGAAATAAGATTATGATTTAAGCCATTAACTAGATAAACATCACTAATTAAAGGTTTAGATGGGTTACCCACTTTACCAACACCTATGATGGTTCCGCTCTCGTTGCCTCCAAATACGACGTGGTTTCCATTTGCGATGGGAACCACTCCGGAGAGCAAACTAGCGTCACCCGTCATGTGTTTTGAACACCCGCTATCGAGTATCCAATTTCCCTTGGAGCTAAATTTAAATTTGTTGCTCCTTTTCTTTTTCTTTTCCTTGAGTACCTAAAGATAGAGAATTTCATATCATGGTACCCAAGGTCATTGGGTCCAAAAGATTAGACCTTTGGAAGCCAAGTCCAATTGGACTTAGACTTCCCCACATAATTTCTACTATGCACAACATCCGAAAAATAAGCATTCATATACATTTGTTTTTCGTCCATGCTTGTGTCCTTTGGGCTCCAAATTGTGAAAATCTTGGGAGCCCTCATCCTATTGGGTGCATGCATGCGACGTTGGTTTCTACGTGATGCATGTTGTGGATAGGCATAAGGAACATGATGGAATGGTGCACGACGAGAATTATTCATATGATGTTGTGGGTGAACATATGCATGTGTGGGAACACGTGCGTGAGGGTGTCTCACATGGTGTGCACGTGCCCGAGAATGTGTTGCATAAAAATCATCATATGTGTGAGCCGGTGGAGTAGGACGTGTGTTCCTACGTGGCATGGTATTGGTGTACATGTAAGCATGCCCCTTCTTTGGAGGTCCACCCAAAGTGGGTTTCTTTCCGAAAGAGGGTGTGGACGAGGTGGAAGCACCATTGGTAGATGAACTACCAATAGAGTGTTAGCTACCACTCGTAGAGTCACCGGAAGTTGGCCTAACAAAAGTAGTGGCCGATTTGGATGAACATCCCATCGTATACCCCAAACCATTGTGGTGATTGGTCGGAAGTAAGCCACTTAGGATTTTATCCAAATGGTCCTTACCCTTATTGAATCTATTAATTCGGCCTAATGTGTTCTCATATTTCTCTTTGAGAGAACACATAGAAGTATCCAAGTTGGATACTTGCGATGTGAGCACATAAACACGAGATTTAAGATTCTCGTTCTCAATACTCAAAGTCGAGTTTTGAGAAGTTAAATCCGCTATCTTATGTTCTTCCGGATCATCAATGCTAACATGTTCAAGTTTAGATTTGAGATTAACAATCTCATTTCTTAACTCTTCAACAACGGTGTCGTTGTTGGTGATGATAGTCTTAGGCGAGGTTTGAATGCTAGCTAGGTCATCTTTTACTTTAGTATATCTATTTACTAATTTAGTGTATTTAGACCATAATTGAGAGTTAGCATTCCTAAGATCATCCATAGTTACCTCATCGTTGCCTTCGTCATCACTATCATCAGAAGAGGAGGATCCTTGATCATGCTCCTCTCTTGCCATGAAGCACATGTGTGCTTGCTCCACTTGCTCATCGTCCGACTCTCCGCTTGAAGAATCCTCGGAGTCGATGAATGTTGCTCCGACAAGTCCCTTCTTGTTTCCTTTCTTGTACTTCTTGGACTTATCGAATTTAGGCGCCTTCCACTTCTCCTTTTGCTTATTGAGAGGACACTCCGCTTTCATGTGTCCTGGCTTATTGCACTTGAAACACAAAGGAGAGGAAGAGGCGTTAGAAGAACCAAATTTAGCTTTGTTCTTATAGTTACCTTTTCGGAAGAAACGGTTGAACTTCTTGGCCATGAGAGCCATGGACTCCAAGTCCAACTTGTTTTCTGAGTCTTCATCATCGGTTGATGTGGATGTGGATGGAGCGGCCTTGAAAGCAATAGCCTTCTTCTTTGGCTCTTCTTGCTTTAGATATGACTTCATCTTTTCCTGCAATTTGAGCTTGCTATCCTTGCGTACCTCGTATGACATTAAAGTACCCATTAGTTGAACTACGGTGTACTTATTCATGTCATTACCTTCCTCGATGGCGAAGGTACGCTTTTCCCAAGAAGAAGGAAGTCCTTCGATAAGCTTCGAACACTTCTCCTTTTGGGTGTAGGATTTGCCGAGAGCCTCTAACTCGTTTATGATGTCGACGAAGCGAGCGTAATACTCCTTCATCTTCTCACCCTGTTGCATATGAAACATTTCGTAATCTTTGTTTACAACAACGAGTTTAGAGTCTCTTACCCTATTCGTCCCTTCATGTAGAATGAGGAGGGAGTTCCAAATTTGATATGCACTCTTACATGTGCATATCTTATTGAAGTCCTCGGGCTCCAACGCGCATTGCAAGGCGTTCATTGCCTTGGCATTGCTTACCTCCGCGACGACCTCCGCGGTTGTCCATTTCTCAAAGTCTTCTTCTTCGGGCTCGATGTATTCCTTCATCGTGGTCCTCCATAGAGATGCACTCCGGAGGAAAGTTTCCATCCGGCATTTCCAGTACCCGTAGTTGGTACCGTTGAAGAATGGAGACCTCGTTGAGGAATGTCCTTCCATCACCGAAGATGCTCCTTCACGGTTCCTGAAGGTGCCATAGTCGGAAGGTGGACGCACGGTCTTGTTGTCGTTGGCAGACATAGCTAAGTATCTGGCTCTGATACCAAATGTAATGCCCTACAAGCTACTGCACAAGTACTAGAGGGGGGGTGAATAGTACTTTAAAAATAACAAGGAGTATAATTCCTAATTATAGTGCAAACAACTACCAAATCAATTTGCGGAAGCTTAAATTGAATGACAACAACAAAATTAACAATGCTAACAAATGATGTTACTGGGTTCGGATCCACCCAAGTCTCCCCGACTTGTTCCCGGTGATCCTACGTCCCAACCACCCGGATCCCCTCCGGATACTTGAGTTAGAAACCCTAACTCAAGATTTCCACTATGAAATACTTGTGAAAATCCTCCACAAGTCAAATCATACAAAATGTAATATGTGACTCCCACAACCCGGGATCACAACCACACTCTCACAACCGAGAGTGAAACTTACAAATCAAATATGAAATGAAATAAGAAAACTTCTTACCGAACAAAATACCTATGCCTTGAGTATTGCTTACGAATTAGGGCAAGGATGATTTTGAGGAAGAAGTGGCACCAAACCCTAGCTCCAAGATGTAGATCAGCGATGGAGAGCTTTGGGGATGTTGGTGACCTAGAATCAAGCACTTGGCTTGGAAGGCTTCACACTCAATGAATCTCTCTTTGGAAGTAAGAGTTAGGAGAGATTATTGAATGGAATGAATGAGCTTTGAATGAGCTTGGAATGAATTCTCTTGATCTCTAAACTTGCAATAATATCAGCCTTGTCAGCAATGAATGCAGCCCATCAAATATATATAGGATAGAGGAGAGAGAGAAAGAAATTCGAGTCATTAAATGCTCCAACGGCTCTTTTCTGAACCCAACTAGTCGGTCAAAGAACAATCACCGACCGACTAGTTCATCAACTAGTCGGTCGGTCAATTAACTTAAACCGACTAATGAGTGAACTGAGAAAAGATCAAAGTACAGACATAAGGAACTAGTCGGTCTAAGAAGAGTAGCTGACCGACTAGTTTCACAACTAGTCGGTCGGTTACTCAACGTGGACCGACTAACAGATAAAACTGAAGTCTGGGCTAAAATAGACTTAGTCGGTCCAAGAACAAATGTTGACCGACTAATTTACCAACTAGTCGGTCACCAAATGAGCATAGACCGACTAACGAGAAACAGTAAGTATGATGAAAAATTTGGCATGTACAGTAAACTAAACTAGTCGGTCTAAGAAGGAAAGTTGACCGACTAGTTCATCAACTAGTCGGTCGATCAAAGAACACAGACCGACTAATGATAAACAGTAGCTTAGGTTCAAATGTGCATGTTCAGGGAAAGCTCAACTAGTCGGTCACAGAAGCATCACTGACCGACTAGTTCACAAACTAGTCGGTTGGTGAGTCAACTTAGACCGACTAACTGTAAACAGTAAAGAGCTATGAATTAACTGACTGAAACTAGTCAGTCTAAGAAGCTTGGCTGACCGACTAGATCACCATCTAGTCGGTCAGTTCTTCTTCTTGAACCAACTAACATGCACAAGAAGTCGCGAACCGAAGCGCGATGCTTCGAGAAGGATTGTATGGACTTCTACTAAGATCCTAGAGCTAAGATATGAGCGTTATGAAGAATTAAAACGTAAGACCTACTCAAGGCTTAACATTCTACGAAAGAAGCTTAAAGACTATAAATTAAACTTGACGATACCGTCTTCAATAGCTTCAATCGAATCTTCATGACTTCTAAATAGGTCTATAAGCTTCAACGAAGCTTTAGGCATATGATCACGTGCTTTGAGAAGTCTTGAGACGTCGTAATTGATATTCATGTGAATTTGGCGACGATCTCCATAACTGCGCTCACAAAGTATTAGTTCACATTATATTTATGTTTGTTCATCATCCAAAGCCAAATCCGGGGAGTCCAATATCCAACATTCTCCCCCTTTTTGGTGATGACAAACCAACATAAATAATAATCAAAAATAATAATTCAAATGAAATTTACTTACTCCCCCTGCATTGATGACACGTTAATTCCAATTTAAACACAAATAATACGCATCAAGCAGACGAGTGAAGTATATTAAATGAGAATCGATTATTGAATTATTGAAATACCAAACGTAGGTTATTGAGATATCGGATTTGAAAATCCATTTATAACTCCCCCTGAATCTAACACATCAAGTTAGATTCTTGGAGAAATGCTTTAAATTTTCATTTGGCACATCGTTATTATTATATCTCTCCCCCTTTGGCATAAGCAAAAAGAGCGGGAGGATAACAACGACAACAACAATGGCCTCAAATTAAAAAGCACGGGAGTCGTAGAATACGACGAAGGTTCAAGTGACACCAAAGAAATATGAATAAAATCAAGGCGTGTCAACGAAACCAAAATCGAAAATCGTAAAACGAAATCATCAAAACTCAAAACAAATTAACGGATTGAGTTATGGAATATACTCTCCAATATCAACATTCTTGGTTAATTTAGTGCATGGAAAACAATTCTATGATTCCATAGAAGAAATTTCTATTAAACCAAGTTAATATCGTCGAGCGATGAATTTGAACATCAGAGACATAAAAAAAATTATAAATTTTGCACAATATAATGAAATGTCAACTGCGATGTATGTATATATAAAATGTGAAACAGAGTACATCACCGACATACAAAACATCGATCGATTGATCGGGGCACAAAAATACATCATCATATCACAAAATATCGGAGTGTCAACAAAGATACACAATCATCAAAAGACATCCAAATACATCATCAAAAATATCAAAAAGACATAAAAATGACCCAAAATACATAGCCACCCACACTATCCTACCCAACATCTCTCACAACTAGATATATCATCCAATGAGTATCGGGAGAGGCCTCGAGGAAATTCAAGAGGCAGCGGGAGGATCAGAAGCAACTGCAGGCTCAGCAGGAGTAGAGGTGGTGACTGGATCAGCAAGAACGTCCGAAAGATCAGTAGGAGCGACGGCAGAAGTGGCAACCTCTGGAGCAGCAACCGTAGTGGCCTCGGGAGCACCAGTCAGAATATCCACCACAGGAGTGGCGGCAACAGGCGTGCTCTCGGGGGCACCAGCAGACGAAGCAGCAACAGCAGCACCGGAAGAGGAAGCACCAACAGCAGGACCAGAAGAGCCCTCGGGGGCACGAGAGAGATCGGGGTTTTGAGCTGAGGGAGAAGGGGTTTGGATCGATTAGAATGAAAACAAACCGACTAAACATTGTTTAAGTCGGTCGAGATTGCAAATGACCAAACAGTCCCTGGCACAACTAGTCGGTCACAGTTCAAGCACTGACCGACTAGATCACGATCTAGTCGGTCGGTCAATGAGCTTGAACCAACTAGTTGCAAACAGTGGCTGAATCCAAGTTTAACTGACAAGAATTAGTCGGTCTGCGTTCATTTCCTGACCGACTAGATCTTAATCTAGTCGGTCGGTCACTGAACATGAATCGACTAAAGAGTTAAAATGAAGAGGAAACTCAAAAAGGTTGAGTTAGTCGGTCTAAGTTCTTCTACTAACCGACTAGATGAGCATCTAGTCGGTTGGTGGTTGAACTGAAACCGACTAAAAGAGTCCAAAAGTTGAAAATCAAGATCTCTCCTCAATACGCTTGGACGATATATCGCAATACACTCAATAATCATCTAAACTACCCCATTAAACATCGAAATCGCAAATACGACATTCATAACATGAATTCGAGCAAAAGTTCAAAAATATCACATAAATTCTCGAAAAATCCAATAAGTCTAGCATGAACGAAATATTTCGAAATATAATAGCATGCAAGATTATTGAATGAAACATGAATCCTATATCTCGGATTCACCCATAATCCCCAATTCTCGACGCAACCGCACAAAGGAGTCCTCCTTTAGGGGTTTCGTGAAAATATCGGCGATTTGCTTTTGGGTTTCAACGTACACTAAAATGATGTCCTTTTTAGCAACATGATCATCTAAAAAATGGTTTCGGACATCTATGTGTTTCGAACGGGAATGGTGTACCGGGTTCTTGGAAAGACATATTACACTTTGGTTGTCAACCATGATGGGGCAAGTATCACAATTAATACCAAAGTCTTTAAGTGTGTGTCTCATCCAAAGAACTTGAGCACACGCGGCACCGGCGGCAATATATTCCGCCTCGGTGGTTGAAAGTGATACGGAATTTTGCTTCTTGGAAAACCAAGAGACAAGGGAATTTCCTATAAAATGGCAAGTGCCACTAGTACTTTTCCTGTCGGATTTGCATCCCGCATAATCGGCATCACTATATGAGATTAACTCATACGTGCTAGATTTTGGATAAAGTAATCCAAAATCAAGTGTATAACTTAGATAACGGAAAATACGTTTTACCGCTACTAAGTGAGACTCCTTAGGTTGAGACTGATAACGAGCACATACGCATACGGCAAACATAATATCGGGCCTACTTGCGGTAAGATAAAGTAAACTACCTATCATACCTCGATATAGACGAATGTCTACATCCTTACCGCCAGTATCCTTGTCAAGATGCGTAGTCGTGCTCATTGGAGTCTTTTTCCCGGAGGCACTCTCCATTCCAAATCGCTTAAGCAACTCCACCGTATACTTCGTTTGGTGGATGAAGATTGCATCGTCCATTTGGCGAATTTGGAGACCTAAGAAATATTTGAGCTCACCCATGTGGCTCATCTCAAATTGTTCCTTCATAACATTAGAGAACTCTTCGCAAAGAGTGAAGTTAGTAGCACCGAAAATGATATCATCAACATAAATTTGAACTAATAAAATATCATTATTCGCATGCTTAACAAAAAGTGTAGAATCGGCTTCGCCCATTTTAAAATTCAAATCCAAAAGAAAATTCTTTAGGCGATCATACCAAGCTCTAGGAGCTTGTCTCAAACCATAAAGAGCTTTCTTTAGTTTAAAAACATGATTTGGAAATTTTTCATTTATGAAGCCCGGAGGTTGAGAAACGTAAACTTCCTCAACGACATCTCCGTTTAAAAATGCACTTTTAACATCCATTTGAAATAATTTAAAATCCTTATGTCATGCAAAAGACAATAATATTCTAATTGATTCTAATCTAGCTACCGGAGCGAAGGATTCTTCGAAATCAATACCTTCCTCTTGTCGATAGCCTTGAGCAACTAACCGAGCTTTGTTCCGGACGACGACTTGGTTTTCATTGGTTTTGTTCTTGAAGATCCACTTTGTCCCTATGACGGTGTGGTTCTTCGATGGCAATGGAACAAGCTCCCAAACTTCATTCCTCTCGAATTGAATGAGCTCCTCCTCCATGGCTAAGATCCAAGCGCTATCTTCGCATGCTTCATTAACGTTCTTTGGCTCTATCGAGGAGGCAAAGGCACAATGAGCGAAGTAGTTCACTTGTGATCTCGTCTTGACACTATCATAGATATTGCCAATGACTTGCTCATGAGGATGGTCACGAACGGTATGAAGCCGTTTGGGAATTCCTTGATCACTAGGAACATTCTCAACAACTTCATTAGTTGGGTTAGTCTCAATAGAATCAATAGAATTATTAGACTTAGAATTATCAAACGAATCACATAAAACATCCATAGAATCATTATCATTTGAAATTCTAGTTGGAACAAATCCTTCATTAAATGAGACATGAAGCGACTCCTCGATCGTTGAGGTTCGTTTGTTGAATATCCGGTAGGCTTTGCTACGCAAAGAATATCCAACAAAAATCCCCTCATCGGATCTTGGATCGAATTTGTCCAAACTACCATACGTGTTCTTAATAAAACATTTCGAACCAAAAACACGAAAATGTTTAACTTGAGGCAACCTACCAAACAACAATTCATAACAAGTTTGTTTAGTGCCGGGCCTCAAAAGTATTCTATTAAACACATAGCAAGCGGTGTGTACCGCTTCCGCCCAAAATTGATGGCCAAGTTGGCTATCATCAAGCATAGTGCGAGCACACTCCACTAGCGTCCTATTCTTTCTCTCAACTACACCATTTTGAGGAGGTGCACGAGGGAAAAAGAAGGTGTGTGTAATACCAACTTCATCACAAAATGTCTCAAAAGACTCATTCTCAAATTCACCTCCATGATCACTACGAATAGTGACAATGGTGGTTCCTAAGAGATTTTGTACTTTCTTAACAAAAATTGTGAAGTTTTCAAAAGCTTCATTTTTATTACATAATGAAAATACCCATGTAAATCTCGAATAATCATCTACGATGACAAGTCCATATCTTGCATTTCCTAAGGAAGCAACTCTAGTTGGCCCAAATAAGTCTAGATGTAATAGCTCTAGTGGCCGTTTAGTAGAAATGCTTTTCTTAGGTTTAAATGAAGATTTAGGAAGCTTGCCACGTTGACAACAATCACACAAACTTTTCTTTTCAAAAACGAGCTTCGGAAAACCTTTAATGGAATTTAATTTTGAAAGCTTATAAAGTGTTCCAAAGTTCACATGTCCAAAGCGTCGATGTCATAAGTGTTGTTCACTTGTGTTGGCAACGAGACATTGTTCATAAGACTTAGGAAGATCCAAAATATAAATATCTTTATGACGAGTGCCAGAAAATAATAATTTATCATTATCTTTTCTTAAAATATGACACAATCCTTTCGCAAAACTAACTTTGTAACCTTTGTCACAAAGTTGGCTTATTGAAATAAGATTATGATTTAAGCCATTAACTAGATAAACATCACTAATTAAAGGTTTAGATGGGTTACCCACTTTACCAACACCTATGATGGTTCCGCTCTCGTTGCCTCCAAATACGACGTGGTTTCCATTTGCGATGGGAACCACTCCGGAGAGCAAACTAGCGTCACCCGTCATGTGTTTTGAACACCCGCTATCGAGTATCCAATTTCCCTTGGAGCTAAATTTAAATTTGTTGCTCCTTTTCTTTTTCTTTTCCTTGAGTACCTAAAGATAGAGAATTTCATATCATGGTACCCAAGGTCATTGGGTCCAAAAGATTAGACCTTTGGAAGCCAAGTCCAATTGGACTTAGACTTCCCCACATAATTTCTACTATGCACAACATCCGAAAAATAAGCATTCATATACATTTGTTTTTCGTCCATGCTTGTGTCCTTTGGGCTCCAAATTGTGAAAATCTTGGGAGCCCTCATCCTATTGGGTGCATGCATGCGACGTTGGTTTCTACGTGATGCATGTTGTGGATAGGCATAAGGAACATGATGGAATGGTGCACGACGAGAATTATTCATATGATGTTGTGGGTGAACATATGCATGTGTGGGAACACGTGCGTGAGGGTGTCTCACATGGTGTGCACGTGCCCGAGAATGTGTTGCATAAAAATCATCATATGTGTGAGCCGGTGGAGTAGGACGTGTGTTCCTACGTGGCATGGTATTGGTGTACATGTAAGCATGCCCCTTCTTTGGAGGTCCACCCAAAGTGGGTTTCTTTCCGAAAGAGGGTGTGGACGAGGTGGAAGCACCATTGGTAGATGAACTACCAATAGAGTGTTAGCTACCACTCGTAGAGTCACCGGAAGTTGGCCTAACAAAAGTAGTGGCCGATTTGGATGAACATCCCATCGTATACCCCAAACCATTGTGGTGATTGGTCGGAAGTAAGCCACTTAGGATTTTATCCAAATGGTCCTTACCCTTATTGAATCTATTAATTCGGCCTAATGTGTTCTCATATTTCTCTTTGAGAGAACACATAGAAGTATCCAAGTTGGATACTTGCGATGTGAGCACATAAACACGAGATTTAAGATTCTCGTTCTCAATACTCAAAGTCGAGTTTTGAGAAGTTAAATCCGCTATCTTATGTTCTTCCGGATCATCAATGCTAACATGTTCAAGTTTAGATTTGAGATTAACAATCTCATTTCTTAACTCTTCAACAACGGTGTCGTTGTTGGTGATGATAGTCTTAGGCGAGGTTTGAATGCTAGCTAGGTCATCTTTTACTTTAGTATATCTATTTACTAATTTAGTGTATTTAGACCATAATTGAGAGTTAGCATTCCTAAGATCATCCATAGTTACCTCATCGTTGCCTTCGTCATCACTATCATCAGAAGAGGAGGATCCTTGATCATGCTCCTCTCTTGCCATGAAGCACATGTGTGCTTGCTCCACTTGCTCATCGTCCGACTCTCCGCTTGAAGAATCCTCGGAGTCGATGAATGTTGCTCCGACAAGTCCCTTCTTGTTTCCTTTCTTGTACTTCTTGGACTTATCGAATTTAGGCGCCTTCCACTTCTCCTTTTGCTTATTGAGAGGACACTCCGCTTTCATGTGTCCTGGCTTATTGCACTTGAAACACAAAGGAGAGGAAGAGGCGTTAGAAGAACCAAATTTAGCTTTGTTCTTATAGTTACCTTTTCGGAAGAAACGGTTGAACTTCTTGGCCATGAGAGCCATGGACTCCAAGTCCAACTTGTTTTCTGAGTCTTCATCATCGGTTGATGTGGATGTGGATGGAGCGGCCTTGAAAGCAATAGCCTTCTTCTTTGGCTCTTCTTGCTTTAGATATGACTTCATCTTTTCCTGCAATTTGAGCTTGCTATCCTTGCGTACCTCGTATGACATTAAAGTACCCATTAGTTGAACTACGGTGTACTTATTCATGTCATTACCTTCCTCGATGGCGAAGGTACGCTTTTCCCAAGAAGAAGGAAGTCCTTCGATAAGCTTCGAACACTTCTCCTTTTGGGTGTAGGATTTGCCGAGAGCCTCTAACTCGTTTATGATGTCGACGAAGCGAGCGTAATACTCCTTCATCTTCTCACCCTGTTGCATATGAAACATTTCGTAATCTTTGTTTACAACAACGAGTTTAGAGTCTCTTACCCTATTCGTCCCTTCATGTAGAATGAGGAGGGAGTTCCAAATTTGATATGCACTCTTACATGTGCATATCTTATTGAAGTCCTCGGGCTCCAACGCGCATTGCAAGGCGTTCATTGCCTTGGCATTGCTTACCTCCGCGACGACCTCCGCGGTTGTCCATTTCTCAAAGTCTTCTTCTTCGGGCTCGATGTATTCCTTCATCGTGGTCCTCCATAGAGATGCACTCCGGAGGAAAGTTTCCATCCGGCATTTCCAGTACCCGTAGTTGGTACCGTTGAAGAATGGAGACCTCGTTGAGGAATGTCCTTCCATCACCGAAGATGCTCCTTCACGGTTCCTGAAGGTGCCATAGTCGGAAGGTGGACGCACGGTCTTGTTGTCGTTGGCAGACATAGCTAAGTATCTGGCTCTGATACCAAATGTAATGCCCTACAAGCTACTGCACAAGTACTAGAGGGGGGGTGAATAGTACTTTAAAAATAACAAGGAGTATAATTCCTAATTATAGTGCAAACAACTACCAAATCAATTTGCGGAAGCTTAAATTGAATGACAACAACAAAATTAACAATGCTAACAAATGATGTTACTGGGTTCGGATCCACCCAAGTCTCCCCGACTTGTTCCCGGTGATCCTACGTCCCAACCACCCGGATCCCCTCCGGATACTTGAGTTAGAAACCCTAACTCAAGATTTCCACTATGAAATACTTGTGAAAATCCTCCACAAGTCAAATCATACAAAATGTAATATGTGACTCCCACAACCCGGGATCACAACCACACTCTCACAACCGAGAGTGAAACTTACAAATCAAATATGAAATGAAATAAGAAAACTTCTTACCGAACAAAATACCTATGCCTTGAGTATTGCTTACGAATTAGGGCAAGGATGATTTTGAGGAAGAAGTGGCACCAAACCCTAGCTCCAAGATGTAGATCAGCGATGGAGAGCTTTGGGGATGTTGGTGACCTAGAATCAAGCACTTGGCTTGGAAGGCTTCACACTCAATGAATCTCTCTTTGGAAGTAAGAGTTAGGAGAGATTATTGAATGGAATGAATGAGCTTTGAATGAGCTTGGAATGAATTCTCTTGATCTCTAAACTTGCAATAATATCAGCCTTGTCAGCAATGAATGCAGCCCATCAAATATATATAGGATAGAGGAGAGAGAGAAAGAAATTCGAGTCATTAAATGCTCCAACGGCTCTTTTCTGAACCCAACTAGTCGGTCAAAGAACAATCACCGACCGACTAGTTCATCAACTAGTCGGTCGGTCAATTAACTTAAACCGACTAATGAGTGAACTGAGAAAAGATCAAAGTACAGACATAAGGAACTAGTCGGTCTAAGAAGAGTAGCTGACCGACTAGTTTCACAACTAGTCGGTCGGTTACTCAACGTGGACCGACTAACAGATAAAACTGAAGTCTGGGCTAAAATAGACTTAGTCGGTCCAAGAAAAAATGTTGACCGACTAATTCACCAACTAGTCGGTCACCAAATGAGCATAGACCGACTAACGAGAAACAGTAAGTATGGTGAAAAATTTGGCATGTACAGTAAACTAAACTAGTCGGTCTAAGAAGGAAAGTTGACCGACTAGTTCATCAACTAGTCGGTCGATCAAAGAACACAGACCGACTAATGATAAACAGTAGCTTAGGTTCAAATGTGCATGTTCAGGGAAAGCTCAACTAGTCGGTCACAGAAGCATCACTGACCGACTAGTTCACAAACTAGTCGGTCGGTGAGTCAACTTAGACTGACTAACTGTAAACAGTAAAGAGCTATGAATTAACTGACTGAAACTAGTCGGTCCAAGAAGCTTGGCTGACCGACTAGATCACCATCTAGTCGGTCAGTTCTTCTTCTTGAACCAACTAACATGCACAAGAAGTCGCGAACCGAAGCGCGATGCTTCGAGAAGGATTGTATGGACTTCTACTAAGATCCTAGAGCTAAGATATGAGCGTTATGAAGAATTAAAACGTAAGACCTACTCAAGGCTTAACATTCTACGAAAGAAGCTTAAAGACTATAAATTAAACTTGACGATACCGTCTTCAATAGCTTCAATCGAATCTTCATGACTTCTAAATAGGTCCATAAGCTTCAACGAAGCTTTAGGCATATGATCACGTGCTTTGAGAAGTCTTGAGACGTCGTAATTGATATTCATGTGAATTTGGCGACGATCTCCATAACTGCGCTCACAAAGTGTTAGTTCACATTATATTTATGTTTGTTCATCATCGAAAACCAAATCCGGGGAGTCCAATATCCAACATCTAGCTATTGGACCTCTGACCTCAGCTTGCCGCATTCGCCCCTCTCCTGTGCCAGCTGCTCATTGGCGTCCTTTTGGAGCCTAGCAAGCTCGGCATCCTTCTTGGCAACGGCAGCCTCGGCCTTGGTTAGAGCGCCTAGCGACGACCATCATAGATGTGGCCTGCACGAAAAAACAGAGCGGGTCAGGTTATCCCTCGACAAAAATGCATCTAGTGTACCTAACCCAGTTTGGACCACCAACCTGCATGGTGTGCCCCACCGTAGAAGCGCACAACCGCTCCTGACCGACAACGTCCAAGTTTTCCTTACTGCGAGGTAGCTGGCAGTTCTCGGCCAACCTCGTTGCTGCCCCGGCCTTATCGAATATCGACTTGGTGGCCCCGACTCGATAGGGCATCACAGGGAGGGCCTCCCGAGGGAGACTCTCGATCGTGGCCTTCTTGGACTTAAAGGCGACGAGCGAGGCTTTACAACTAGGATGACCAGGCTTCTCCAGGACAAACCACGGGCAACCCTAAGGCCAGCAGTTCCCACCCGACGACTAGATAACTGGGCCCAACCCACTGGAGCCCCCGGGGGGAGCCAAGGTTTGGGTCCGTTCTACAGCAGAGGTGGCCTTGGGGCTCGGCCGACGGGTTTCGGATCCCTTGCCCAGGCTTCTGTCCACCCTTCTCCCCTGCCTTCAAGATTGATAACAGGAGTGGCGGCATCATGAGCGGTCCTCTCGTCAGACCGACGGGTATCCCTCTCCGTCCAAGGATCAGAAGCGGATGACTTCGCGGCCAGCCTCGTCCTCTTCGACCCGCCGGACGCCTTCCCCTTCCTCGCCAACTCCTCCCCCTGGGTTGCATCCTCACGCGGCCTCTTCTTATCGGCCTTTCTTGTCTGCTGGACCGCCTGCTCTGCAGCCCATTGCTTCAACTCTTCGAGCGGTACGCTCATTGTTCGAATTACAGAAGGAGGAAAGCTTAGAGTGAGCGTTTTAGATGCAGCAGCCACGAAGATCATGGTACCTTCGGGCCAAATATACCGAACTATCACCTCCTTATCGGTGAGCATGCCGTATTCCCAGCCTTCCTCAGGGATCGCCATCAGGATTCTGGCCCGCTCCTCCTCCTCCTCACTCAGATAGACCACTCTCTTCGCCTCGGGGTTCAGAGCATCCCAGTTCGATCTCAGTGCCAAGTCAGAAGGCGTCGAGACGAACACGAACTGCTCCCTCCACCCTTCAATCTTGCCAAGCAAGCCTCGGATGAGGGGATGACTCTTCTTCGCTGACAAGTAATAGTAGGACCACAGCTTCTTTAGTGCGAAGAAGTGACAGAAGAGGGACAGGTACGGGCGAACGTTGTTGCTCGCACACAGAACTAGAAAGCCGACGATCACGTTGATGGAGTTTGGTATCAACTGGAACAGCGACTGCTCCAGGAATTTTAGAATCTCGAGCACTAGAGGATGAAGGGGGAAGCGCAGCCCCTACTGGAAGCAGGCTACGTATACCCCGACCTCGTAATCCCTCGCAAAGCATATCCTCTCCGACGCGGTTGGCAGACGTACTGAGTAGGGCGGCCTAATATACCATGCATGGACATCAGGTATGACGGATGTCTTCGTCACCGACACCACGCTCGAGATCTCGTCGGGTACATCTCCAGCCTCGGCAATTGTAACAACGACCGGGGTGGCGGGCTTCGCCGTCGGCGCTACGGGCCCCTTCCCCTTCTTCGGATCCCTTTGAACTTCCGGGGGCGAGCTCACTGATTGCTCAACGTCCGCAATCCGACTCCGGCTCTCGATGACCTCTCCTCCGTGCTAGGCACCGAATCCGCGTCGAAGCTTTCCACCTCCACCCGGCTCCGAACCCACTCCCCTACCTCCCCCGACGTCGAAGAACGGGTAGAAGACGTCGACGAAGACATATCGAGAAAGAAAAGATTCAATACCTGTACGATTGAGGTTGCTAGGGTGACGGTGCTGCGACGACGGCCCGATCTCCGACGACGACTTCGAAGGTAACGACAGAACCGGTGATCACAAATGCTTAGGGACTTTCGAAAGTGAGAAACCCTCACTTGTATCTACCTAGCCCTATTTATAAGACACTCCGAACGATCGCGACCGCAGACGTCCAGCCACTCGTCGAAGATCCGCACCTTTTGATGCTTCGACTAATGGCCGCAGTCACATCCACCACGTGTCACCCTCGGAACGGTCAAGACGCTTCGATTTCCTCCCGCCCCCGATTCGAAATGATTGCGTCGAATCGCGAAGCGGGCTTTTCAAGAAATACTCCCGCCTTGTTCCTCACTCGGGCCAAGGAGCGGCTCCACTACCATTAATGCGAACCGAGAAACAAGGTGACCAACGGACAAGGCCAAACTGACACACCGACCATAAGCAAGCACATCCGGGCGTAATACCACGGCTCGCACCGTCCTATCTACCTCCCTAGTTGCCCGAAGCTCCCCCTCATGCCCGAGTCAGACATACCATGTCTCAACATCCTACGCCCCACGGCTCATCGCTCGCCGGTAGAAGAATGTTGGGGGCATTCATACCCTTGCAAGAACACCATCTGCACAACCAACAAGGAGAACAAGAAGTAAGGAAAACTAAAAATACTTCCTTTATTTGACCTTTTTACAACAGAGAGCCCGTCAAGAATACAATGTGACGTCAGGATCGGCCAATAGCCGGCCATACAAAATTCCCTACCCTAAGAGCTCCTCGACTATGTTGCCTCACCCTCGGCCGCCGCCCCCTAGAGCCAGCGTCTCTGCCAGGTCGTCTGTCGCACCACCAACCACTGGCTGATCACCCGACTCCTCGCCTTCCCCTGCTGAGGGCACGTCGAGCTTGGGGAAATTAGCCACAAGCCAAAGTTCGCCAGCCTGGCCTTCATGTTTTCCATCCCATGGAAGACGCCCGCCTCCCTCGCCTCTTGCAGCAACGGGATGAGCTCCCTGTCCTGGTAGCGGCGGACGGCGGCATCGATCATGCCCTGGTCGACCTTCCTCTTCTCCTCCACCTGCTTCTTCAGGAAAGCCTTCTCCTTCTTCTCCACCTCGATCGCCTGCCTCAGCTCGGCTATCCTCTCGTGCTGAAGATCGATCACCCGCTTTTTACTGGTCGCCTACTCGGCGTGCCTCTCTAGGATGTCGGCCCGCTTACCCTTTTCCTCCTGAAGCTGATGCTCTAGCATAGACTGCCTTGCCTCCAAATACTCGGCCCCCGCCGTCTGAATGTCACGGAGCCTCGTGACCCGTTCCAGCTCCGCCTCCTTTTCCCACAACTTTTCCCTTGCCTCATTAAGCTTGGTCCTCGCGTTCTCGAGAGAAGACTTGGTTATGGCCACCAGGGTGTGGCGCTGCAGGGCCACCATAGCTGCCACCGCCTACAAAAGGATCCAACACAGTCAGACGCGAGCAAGAAGACTTCGATGGTGAAGTGAGGAGTTCGACCTACCTACATAGTGTGCTCACGGAGTCGCACAACCGCTCCGTGCCCACATTGGTCAGGGATTCACGATTCTGTGACAGCATGCAGTACTCCGCTAGACGGGCCGCCACTCCGACATCCTCGAATACCGACTCCTCACTGCCTATCCGGTAGGTCAGCTGGTGGAGACCCTCGCTTGGAAGGGCCTCGACCTCAGCCCTTGTCAACCTGAAGTGGGCCAGCATTCTCTCGCAACTCGGGTGCGCCTCTCTTTCCATCTCCCACAGGGGAAGGCCACTTCTCGACGGGGGGTGCCCTGCGAGGCTTATCCGCGGTCGGGATCCGCGTAGGGGCCGTGGTGACCTCTCCCTGGTGAGACGGACCCTCAGGCATGTCCCCGCTAGTTCGTTGGAGAGGAGCATCTGATTCAAACGTCCATCACCTCTTGTTCGCCCCTTCCACAACCGGGGTCTCGGCGTTTCATTTTCGGGCTACCACCTTTGCTGGCCCTTCCTCATCCATCGCCCTCTTGCCCTTATCCAGAGGGTCGGCCTTCTTCGCAACTGGCGCACCGACCACCCTCAGCACTTCCTCCCACGAGAGCATCACATCTTCACCTGCAAAGGAAAGAGAGATCAGGGTAAGCCTACATGAGGGCTCGCCAGATTCAAAGTACATTGGGGCCAAAAATCCTGGGTGAGCCGATCGTCCTGTGTCAAGCTCGCCAGTTGGCGGTCTGCCTCGGGTAGCTCCGCCAAAATTTGTGCCTTTGCCAAATCTTCACCCGTCAATATCACCTTCTCATTTACTAGAGGGTTCAAAGCCCCCCAGTTCGACATCAACACCACGTCGGCCGGCATCATCACAAAGACGAAAATCTCCATCCACCCCTTCGCATCGACTGGCACCCCGACAATGAGTTCCCGTCCCTTCCTCGCGTAGACACAGTAGTACGTCCCCCTCTTCCTCACTTCAAAGAAGTGCTTGAACAGCGACAGGGATGGGCTCAGGGTGCTGGCGAGGCATATGACAATAAATCCGACCAGCAAACCAAAGGAGCAGGGCGCCAACGCAAAGATCGGCAGCTCCAGGAAATTCAAAAGATGGAGAAGGTAAGAGTTAATCAGGAAGCGGAGCCCTAACTCAAAGGACCGAACACAGACTCCAACTTCGTTATCGCTGGGCCAACATACCCTCTCCTCGGGTCCAGGGAGCCGCACCTCATAAGGCGGACGGGTGAACTGCACGCGAATCTCCCAAATGTCAATCCTGTCCGACCTATACCGGATGGCTACAATCAACCTCGGCGTGTCTGTTCGACACCTTCTCTGCCTCTGCTGCCTTTGCATCCATTGCCACCTCTCCTCTTCTACTGACTCTTCCTTTACTACCCCACTACTACCTCTGAGCTCAAAATGAGAAGCCATCGATCAGGAAGATCAAGAAATTACCTAGCTGAGCAGCCAAGCTAAAGAGACGATCGGAAGCAAATCACTGGCAAGGGCAGCAGCAGCAACGTCGGCGAGCGATGAACTGAAACGGGAAAGCTCAAAGGAAAGTTGAAATCGAAAGAAACCTTCGATCAATCCTCTCCTTCCATACTTATAACGGGATGCAGGCCATCCCGACTGTTGAAGCACCGCCACGCGGCACCCATCCGAGCCTCCCTGACGCCTCGACTGGCGCGCCCGTCACCTCCGCCACGTGTCATGCTTCCAGTAGCAGAGACTCTTCGGTTTCCCCCTGCCCTTTTCAATCGTAATAATGACAGATAGAAGGGCGTGCACCCCTAGACCGTCGTCGCTTCTGAGCATGGCACGAGACCCAACGCGCCGTTTCCAAGAAGGGGGAAGGATGGTGCGTCATCCGAGCCGAGCTGGGCTTCCGCCTCGAGCCCGAATGACGAGGGCAATTGTTACGGCCTAAATATCATGATAGTCTGACTTTCTAACCCCACCCACCGACGAGCAGAAGCTCGCCCCGCCTTTGCAGAAACCATGCCTCGGTTGACGGAAGGTGGGTAGTCTGGCACCCCGACCTCGTCAGTGCACCGCCAGCTACCCTTCATAAGCCCTTCAGACCCGAGGTTTGCCACGACTAGCAGATAGAGCGCCTGGTCGACGAGACCGGCGCCCGCGGGGCACCCATCCCCCCTAAGCTCGCTGAGGGAACATTGAGGTCGCCAAACGACCGCTCAGTGCGGCCCGATGGGTCGAGTACGGACCGCCTACGCCGACGCGTCCCCGCAGCCCTTTGGCACATCGGACATGACAAACAACCTAGTACAAGGACGCCACTGATACTTCCGCCGCACGACAACCTGACAAAGCGCCCCATGTCCGTTGCGCCCCCTGACCGTTGGTGCTTTCGGCTTTGACATCCTGACAAAAGCATCCCGGGCTGTTGCGCCGTCTGACAAAAGCAGGGCTGACACGCCAGATCCTGACATCCACGTCCGAAGCTTCCGCTGGCAGATGAGCCAGCTCAGCATGCCAAGTCAGCACGCCAGGCCAGCCACACACAACTACCCCTGTCAGGTATAAATACCCCTTACCTCCATCGAGTAAAAGGGTTGACAAGGGCAAAGATATCCCATATCTTTGTTCTTCCATGATAGCTCGTCATGTAAGGTCGACTCACCCTCAGTCCGACCTGCGTGCCTAGCCCCCGCTTTTTAAGCCCTAATACTAACTTAGGCATCGGAGAAGCTAAGGGTTGGACCCCAACCCGGCCTTTCTGACGAGCTGCTACCTGTGCAGGCGGGCTCATCTTCATCGGTAGCGTTCAATTCCCACCTCCGACAGTGCGGTTGGTGTTTGGAATCCTCACGAGAATCGATCCCGTGGTCGGCCTTCGTAGTACGCTCGGCCTCGTCACTACCCTCGCCACCTATCCAATTCACCCAAATTTCACCTTCCTTTCATATAACCATCGTGCCCTTGGTTTCTCCAACAAACAAATTCATTGTACGTGAGTTTTACCCCGCAACAATGCCAGTACCGTCAACTTCCCAACAGATGGTCATTTGTTCTTTCGATGGCTCGAAAAAGTTGTTAGCATTGTAATAGAAAATTCTCAGAATTCTGGATAAAAATTGGGGGGATTTGTAATGAGAAGTATCATTTGAAATTTGAATACAAGCAACTCATTTTGAGTTTTCCTTTTTTACATTTTTTTCCTTACCTGCAATTCTTTTGCAATACCTTTTTTGATACATCAAAAAGCTGGTTAAAGGCGTGTGCGCAGTCAATGTCTATCAGGGATCGATCCATGATGGCCTCATTATGAAGAAGAGGTATTTTCGTTGAACCACAGTCCATTGGCCTTTTGCAATTCCTTTGGCTTCCTCTATTTTAAGCTGAATCTGTGTTCTTGTAACGAGGTCGAGCATGAATTGTCTCAAATGTCACTACACGACAGCGACAAGAGGCGAGGGATCAGCAAGAAGAAGAGGGGTATTTTAGTTAGGGAGTTGCTACGCGTACGTACCGTTTTGCACTGCGCACGTCTTCTTTTTGTAATGAATAAAATACACCCCCCCGCCCCACGCGTGTAATGACCCATTATGCGCGCTGAGTAATTTTGCTCGACAGCTCGGTTTTTACTCGACGCGCACAACCGTTCAAATTCTGGAAACGAACAACATGATGTTTTTAAGCTCGTTGTGCACGAGGAGTAATATTACTCTACCGTAACCGTTTTTACTCACCGCACACAACCAGTTTTAATTTTGCCCATTGTGTGCGTTGAGTACTATTAATCCAATGGAACCGTTTTTACTCACCGAGCACAACCGATTATAATTTTGCCCATTGTGCGCGCTGAGTAATATTAATCCAATGTAATCGTTTTTACTCACCGCACATAACTGGTTGTAATTTTACCGGTTGTGCACGTTGAGTAAAATTACTCCACTGTAACCAGTTTTACTCAACGCACACAACTGGTTATAATTATACCGGTTGTGCGCGCTGAGTAAATTACTCGATGACTAATATACTCAGCAATCACTGCAACGACATCAAAACCATTCTGATCGCGATCAGACCCGAATGCGAACAGTCTTGTGTCAAGGGCGCTAAAAGCTAACGAGCTAGGGTTTGATTTTTTCCAAAGAAATTCTGCTATTTCATTGATCAATAGAGCCTAGAAGAGTTCATGCAACAATCAAAAGAAGAACTAAGGTAGAGCAAAAGATTTTTGGCATTTTGGTGACCTAAAATAGTCGACTAAGTACTCAGTACATCGTAAAGTCGGTAAGAAATCAATTGATACTAATTAATTGGGTATTTATTAATATTTTTAGAAATTGATTGATAAAATGTACCGTTTGTACATGAATGCAGATAAATTACGAAGATTGAGATTGTTGAGTCATTGGGCCGGAATTCGAGATAACTCGACCGACAGATGACTAAAGCCCACGAGGACCACAAGAGAAGCCCGATATCGACTCAGTCAAAGCACAATGGCCAGTCGACCGTTAAGTCCACCTCACTCAAATGTGGGATTAAAGACGGGCTCGTAATTCGCGGGAACATGCACAACATTTACTCCTATTAAAGGGGAAAGATCGTGGCCCCATTATGGGTGGCCGTTATCTCCCCAAGTCTCAAAAGGGATCCTGAATGCCTATAAATACAAGGACGGGTCCCATTTCCAAGGTACGAGGTCTAAGACATAGAACTCTACTTTCTCAGCTGATATTACTTATACTTTCGAGCTTGCGTCGCCAGTCCTGAGACAAACCTCAGTGGGTCGATCTCAGCTGCACCAAGCTCCGTCTCTTCCTTAAGTTTCCATACTAACTTAATCATCGGAGGGGATATGGGTCAGAACCCGGATCCGACACTGTAACGACCCGTATTCGTCAATACATCCATTTACGTATTTGACGCATTTTCACATTTTAAAAGTATTTGATAATGGTTGATCATGAGTTTTATATCAAAAACGGATTTCAAAATTCGTTATAAAAAATATCTTGAAGCGTCAAACAAGTTATGGTACATTTCAGTAAGTTCGAGTTTCAAAAAATACCTCTAAATAATTTTTATAATAATTCATTTTCAATTTTTACTGATTTAGCTGAATTAATTAATTTTCTATATAAATATCATCAAAACGATTTTAAACTTCTACAGTGTGATTCTATGATCATTTAGAGCTCCCTATATTAATTTCATAATTTTCTGAAATCAAATCAACCAAGAACCCGCAAACCCGCATCCTAAACATTTTGGCCTAAAACTCGTATCTCCGTAGCTCAAACTTCGAAATGGATCTCGTATTCTTGATCCTCGAGACGGTACGAACCCGTGGCTATGTTTTTGTAATTTTTCGGAGTCGTATGCAAAAACGTGGTTGTATTCCTCCGATTTTACTAATTACAACAGTTAATGACTTTCACTCTTACTAACTACCCTATTACTAAGTTACTTTTACCCTAATCCCCCAACCACCCCCTTTAACCCCCCAAATGAGCTGGTTGAGATCCAAAATTATAGGATCTCAACCATCCCCTATAAATCTTTTTGTCTCCTATAATAACTAGGTTTTTAATTACCTCTATTATTTATTAACTATATCATATAATTTCTAACCTATATATAACCCGCAACCCTTTCATCTTCAAACCTAACCCAGGATCATATCCCTCACTCAGCCGAAACGAAACCCACTTCATCTCAACCCCGAACCCATACCCTCTCAGCTCAACCCAGGCCGCATCCTTCCTCTCTCTTAAAACACCCGCTCCCCATCTCTCTTTCTCTCGTTCGAATCCCCCGAAGCCTACACACAAGCTTACCCCCCCAGCTTCTCCCAACACCCAGGCTCTCTATCTCTATCTCTCTCGTTTAAACCTCCAAGCCTCTGACCTGCGCCCTCCCCCGTTGTCATCCCGCTGGCGGAACTCTGCCCCGCCCCCCAACACCGATGAAGCCTCCCTCTCTCCCGAACCTCTCCCTCTCCCTTCACTCTCTCCCCTGAACCCAACCCCCCAACTCACCCTCTACCCTCCGACGGGAAGCCACCGTTCACCGTCCCCCTCCCACTCCACGCGTCCTTAGCCTCGCTCCCTACCGCCGACACCGCCCCACCTTCCTCCTCCTTCGAGCAGCAACATCGCCCCAAGTTGCCAACACAACCCGCCAGGCCTCCACCTTGCCATCACCGACTCCGCACTCAGCCCCCTCGCTCCGTGCCGTCACCTCCTTCTACGGCAACCCACGGAGCCCCTCCGCTCCTCGACCCTCACTCCGATCGCTCGACGTCTCCTTGATGTCCTCCACCCCTCCTTAGTCGAACACCGCTAACGAGAACCCCGCCTCTCTCCTTCGAATCCTCCTCCGTGCTTTGCTCTCCATCGACGTCGAACGGATCCACAGCTCCTCCCCGGAGCTCTGACGAAGAACACTGCTGTCGCCGTTTTCCGCCAGCGCCGCCATTGCCCGTTGTCGCTGCCCCCGCTGCTGCCCCCGCCCACGTCGACTGTCGGCGAAGAGCCCCAGCTCCCCATGCATGCGTGAGGTGAGAACGTATTTATTACGTGTTATTATAAAACGTATACACGTATTTATACGTGTATAAACAAATATACGAACGTATTAGTTTTTATATAATAAGGATTTCTGATGTAAAATTCATAACTAATTACACAGCATCAGAAAATTACAAGACCAGGCACAGAAAATCAGAAATGACGTTCTGAACCCATTGGCGCTAGTTTCATCTTAATCAGACGAGTAAATTTTTCACAATAAATTTTTAAGCCTAGAATTTAAATACATTGTTTTCACTTAAAAATTCATAACTTGATATTTTCACGTAAACTGATATATTGAAAAAATATATGTGGTAGTACTCTTCAAGATGGTCTTTTTGACAGCTCACGTGAAAACTACGCATACACTTTGTATACACTTGTTGCACGGTTGCTCATGTTTAAATAGACACATCACTTGCTGCATGCCATTAATTACTCAGTGAATGCTAATGAATTATCGTATATCATGTGTGGAACATCTTGTTGAAATACTTATGGAATATCTTGTGGAACATCTTGTGTAATATCTTGTGGACTATCTTATGGAATATCTCGTGGAATAGCTTGTGGAACATCTTGTAAGAAACATGTAATCGATATACACGACACTGGGGTTTGGGGTAACTCATTGTAGAGAAAGTGGGAGCTATGACCGGAGTCACCTCTCTCGTCTTGTCTCGTCTCGTTATTTCTCAAAAGTATGTTATGGTTGACACCCGGGTTTTGCTCCCTGTGGTAACGAGGTGACCCATGGTTGCATATCATACTCTCCTACGTGAGTCACATCACATAGTTTAGTTATTACTGCCAATACCAAAATAACCATTGATTGTACGTCTTATTCAGTACTTTGCATGTTTATTATGGTTACAGTTCATCCATGCTAGTCTCACTATTGATATAACCATGGTTGCTCTTATACATTACTCGTTATACTTGCACGACCACCTTTTCCCTTATGCATTACATGCACTTTACTTACCACACCTGTGCAGTCACTAGTACTTTACTTGTCACACTTATAGTTACATCAGTAGCATGCTTAGCTTGCTTTACACTTGCACTACCACGGTATAGTTCGGTGTATTATTTCAGTTTTGTTTACATTTACTACTCAGTTACGTACGCCTTGTCACAGTTGTTGCTCAGTACTTTACTTTTCGCTCTGGTTTACTTGTATGCAATTACTTTTTTTCATACTTGTGCACTGCTTCTTTTCTATGTTTAGAATTATTGTGACGTACCTACGGTTCTATTTATGGAACCGGCAGACGACGAACAGATCTAAGAAGCTGCCCCTGAGTTTGAGGAGCCAGAGTTTGATCCATATACTGCTGATTTCTAGTTGTTTGAGTTGGTTTGCGTATTATATGCTATTATGTATTTCTTTCCGCATTTCTTTTTCGTGCTTCCTTTCATGTATTTGGTGAGAGAATATTGTTTTGTGTTGTATTTTAAATATGGACTGTAATAATGTACGCTGGTTTGAGTATTGTTACATCTCTGTATTGTGGCTATATTGATTTCACTGGTAATCTGCAGACCTGCAATTAAAATCAAATAAGTAATGGCCCCTGAAAGCGGGTCGTTACAAGTTTGGTGGCCCATGCAGGTCCGCGCTAAATAACTCATGAACAGTATAGTAAAATCAGTATGTACTGTATATAATACTCAACGAAGCTGACAATTTTTATGCAGGTGTGACACTCAAACGATGGACGGAAACACTTCTGAGAGTCCCAACGGAGCTGATCTGTCCGGAGCTAGCAACCAAACCAACAACGGACCACCTCCCACTGTGCATCAAATTTCTGATATCGCATTGCGAGAGCTGGTTCAAGCAATACGAGGAGAGTGCAAGCTGGCGTGCACCCCGGCTTGCTATCCGCAAATGGCCGGGGACCCGCGTGGGGGTTTAGAAATTTGTAACCACAAGCGCACGGTGTTGTAGTGTGGCTTGGGGGTCGAACACAGGGAGGCAAGGTTGTGCTTGAGTCAAGTAGGACCTAAATCACCCCGGGGGCGAGCTAGCCCAAATCGGTGGATGGTTGTCACGGAAAGGAATAAAGGGTATGAACAATACGAGAATAAACCCGGGACTTTGGTTTCCACTCCGACGAGTGACTCTCGCCGATACGGCCTACGGGTATGGATAGCGATCGGAATTAGGGTCTAATGGTGGGACGTTGCCTCTGAAAGTGGTACCGGCATCCCATGGGCCCGATATTCCGGTCGGTGCCCAGGATGATACACCGGACTTCCCGGATTCGATCAGTGGGCACTCCCGTGTCCATTAACACTGATCGATTCTGGGAGCACTAAGCTCGCAACGATAACTCCCAACGTCTCATCCTGCCGCTCCCGCGTGCTAGGATTCGACGTCTACGCTATGGGCGTGAGCTACGGCTAGGGAGTCAACCGCCAAGTTTATTCCCCCTTGACCCAACGGTCAAAGGCGGTCTTTTTCCCGCCGATGACAATGAAACACCCCACGTAACCGTTAGATTCCTAATACCTATCGATTTCCTAACCCTATGGACGCATCAGGAAGAGCCCCCGAAGGGGTTTCCACCAAAATCCCAGATTTGGGAACTACTCACAAAAATCCATTAAAAAGCAATCTAAATAAAAATTAACCGTTGGAATCATAATCAGACAATTGGAATGCGGAAGTAATAGAGTAGATAAGACAATACTAAAATTTGAGAAAGATCTGAAAACTTACAAAAGAGTAACAATTACAGCCGTCACAATAGGAGAAAACAGTAAAAAACTAGCAGCTATCTCGTTTCTGGAACCCTAGGGGTTCTATTTATAGACTCTCGCATCACCCGATCGGTTGACAAGTCAACCGATCGGTTGATCCGTTACAAAATAATAACAGAAAACGGCGACCTTTCACCCGGTCATATGAACCGGTCGGGTGAGTTCTTGAGTGACCGGTTGGATCTTAGCGCCGTCGGGTGAAACGATCGGTTTGGTGCCCGTGTCTTCAGCTCCTCATCTTCAGCTACAGATGAACCGATCGGGTGAGAGTCACCCGATCAGTTGGCATTTTGCTCGAAAAGACAGAGAACAGGCCCCCGCTGAACCGGTCTGTGAACCGGTCGGGTGACTTCCATGTGAGCTCCGGCTGAGACCGGGTGGTGCACGCGTGCATCACCCGATCGGTTGGAGATGACCAACCGACCGGGTGAGGGGCTGAAAGATGTATTCTTTGGCGTATGACCCCCTGGATAACGCGTGACTCCTCCCGTTGCTCCAGGGACTTGAGATATCGTCGTTAAACGTCCCCTACACGGTCAATCTCCTGCAAACATGGATAAACAAAGAAAAGTGAAAGAAAACGAGAAAATACAAGAAAACGAATAAAAGACGGCGGAAAAACACGGAGAAACACAAAAGAAAACATGCGTGAATATATGAAATATAAACGCACGTCAAAATCCCCCAAGCTGAACTCTTCCTCGTCCTCGAGGAAGACGAGTGAGAGTAGGAGCTCGGAGGGAGAAAATAGAGAGGAAGAAAGAAAAAGAAAACTCCATATCTTAGATCGTCCGTCAGAGCCAACAAAAATAAAAAACGACACACCAAGCAAGCAAACGTCAAATCACACCACCAAACCTAGGAAAACGAGCCCAAATAAGTGTCGTGGGCCCACGCGGTGAAGCGCGAGTGAGTGCGGTCGTGTGCTAGCAAATGGTGTTGATTTCTACAATGTGCTATGAGCTCATATACGCAAATCCAGGAAATGACCCAAATACCGATTCGAATTTGAAATTTGCGGTGAATATTAGTTCAAGCATGCATGAGAAGAGTAAGAATAGAAGCGTATCATGCATCGGGGACTCCACAACTAGGGTTAAGGAAATCACGCCACTATAGCCTAGATACTAGCTAAAAAGTTCCTAAGCCAAGTGTTTTCGATAACGATGGGGGGTTGAGATGATGTGGAGTAGAACACTCGGTGCAAATTCTCGCCTTCCCTTTATTCTCGGTAAGTAGGAAAAAATATTCACACGGGAATTTTTTTGGGTTTTGGTCATTTGTATTTTTTTGGTTTTTTTGGCTATACAAAATTTTTCTTTTCTTCTCTTTTTGGGTTTTTCTTTTCCTTTTTTCTATTTTTTTTGGATTTTTGGGTTTTTGGCTATACACATATGCACTCTCCCAAGTGAGAGAACGGTACACGACGAGGGGATTTGCACCAAGTAAAACAAAAAAGAAGTCGAAATCTAAACACTCGGGCAAAGGAAACTATTCTCGCTAAATAGAGCATATGCTAAATGGGTTATCCTAGTCCTTAATTGTGGAATCCCGACGCATGCGAATTAAAATATACGATATAAATATAGCATGCATATAGTAGAAACAGATACCGCATATTCAAATCGAAGCATGATAATCTAGGGGTCATTCCTGGACAGGTATATAAAATAAAATCACCAAGTAGAAGCACATCAAATAGCTAGTCACGACGCACGACTCACAAAAAAGCTAAGTGGACCCACGATGCGTGAAATGCAAGAGGGCTCGAAATCCTAGGGTTAGTGAGTGTGATTATCGATGCAATGCTAGGTGTGTGTGATTTTGTGGCGATTCATCATAGGATTCATCTCTAGGAGAAAGAGCTAAAATAAAAATAAAAAAACACGATGAAAACGACACAAAAACAAGAAAAAGAAGGACTCAAATGACGCACACAGTGCGACTCCCCCAAGCTGAAGGTTGCATTGCCCTCAATGCAATATGAGTGAGTACGGGAGGGCAATGAAGATGGGGGGGAATACGCACCGACACAAAAAGAAATGAAAATGAGGAAAACACAGAGATGATACTTAAAATAAAGAAAGATCAAAATCGAAAATCAAACAACACGAAAATAAAAATAAAACCACACGACACGACACTCAAAAAGTGAAAAACAAGCACACACACACAAAAATGAGAAAAACAACAAAACACGACAGCACACCAAAATAGACGTCCCCCAAGCTAGATCTGACAGTGCTAGCGAAATGATATGATCAGTAAAATGCAGAGATGTGCAAAGGGGAGTCAAAAACAAATAAGGTGAAATCAGAAAGCGACACGCGAATAGTCCCCTCCTCCAACAGAGACAAAGCAGGGCCCCAAAAAGACAGATGGGCACAAATATGGGGGGGCAAAAGTGGGAAAGAAGAATTAAGCAGGGGCACCACCCTCTGGGGGTGGTGACGGGGGCCTGCGCTGCGGACCAGGAGTCGTGGGGGGTGGAATTTGGAGCTCGGAGACGTCGGGTGGGTCTTCACGGATGTGGCGAATGAAGCTTTGAAGAAAGGGGAGGTCTCGGTCGACGGACTCCTCGGTTATCCGCCCACCCTGTCCAGCTAGGAGGACCATGACCGCGAATCGGTCGGCATGGTCGTCGGTTGGGAATTGCATCCCATATTCGGGATCGTAAACATGAGGTGGGGAAGTGGTGCGTGGTGTGGTGGACGGGTTTGAGGTGGTGGGTTGAGCGGGGGGCTGTGCGCGACGGGTACGACGGGTGGGCCTAGGGTTCGATGAGCTGGCGTCGGTGGGCTTAACACGGCGGGGAGGCATTGTGCGGGTGTCGTGCGTGTGCGTGGGTATGTAAGAGTACAATGAATCAACACAAACACGAAATACGATCAACGAGCAAATGGAATATTTGGGGTAAAATTAAATTTGAGCAAAGGAGCGAGTTTACCCAAATGAGATGAAGATAGTTGCTCGTTGACGCCCCGATGCTACTCGATAGGAGCACGCTGTGAAGCCGCAGCGATTTCTTCAGCAAGTTTCGAAATTGGGGAAAAACGAGTGGAGGTTAGGGTTTTGTGTGTTGGTGGAATCGAGGAGAATGAAAAGAAATCGATGGTGGATGGGTAGGGAGATGGGGGTAAGCGATCGAGGTTGATTTTAGGGAAGAAAGAGGGCAGGCGCACGAGGGACAGGCGAAATGGCGGCTCTGGATTCGAAAATGGCGAGTGCGGATCGAACGGGCGGTCGGGGGTATTTATAGGGTTTTAAGTCGAACCGATCGGGTGACTTGTCACCCGATCGGTTGACGATTAGGTCAAGAATTCTTGCCGAAGAAATGCTACAGGTGAACCGGTCGGTTAACTTGTCAACCGATCGGTTGATATTCCCCCAAATTTCCCGAGAGTTCTCCCCAGCTCACCCGGTCTGTCACCCGGTCTCCTCATTCTTCAACCGATCGGTTCATCTGGGGACAGATCTCGGCTTGTATCTGATACATCCCAACCGACCGGGTGGGAACTCACCCGATCGGTTGGGGCTTTGTTTCCTGCAAAAACCAACAAATTGTCTAAGTCCCTGAACGGATGTTCTCGCGGCTGATTTTATTCATAAAAGTAGAAAAAATAAAGTAAAAAATAACGCTAAAAATGGGGAAAAAGTTTAGAACATGGGTTGCCTCCCATGAAGCGCACTTGTTTAACGTCGTTGGCTCGACGCCCGCAAGAGATGTTCACGGTGGTTGATACGGGTGATGCCCGAAGTTCGGCATCTCTTCTTCATTGGAGCTGAAGGCCTTTGGAGTAGTCAGCGGCCGGAGAAATATTTGCTCGACTACCCTCTCCTTGTTCTTGGGATCCGGGGGCTTCTCTTTCGTGTTGGCGCTTCCCGCCATCTTCTTTAGGATCCGGACCTCGTCTGTAGTGAGGTCCATGGGCTCTTTCCCTGTTCTCCTCGCAGGAGGAGTCTTGGGGAACCCGGGAGGGGTTGTTCTTGCTGCACTCGCTTTTCCAGCAGCTTCTTTGTTCTTGGGGCCGTCTCCATCTTCTGAATCCCCCAAGTCACCGGGGGGGTTTCTTAAGTGAATCTCCCAGGAGCTCTCTTCAGCGGCTTTTTCTTCTTCTACCTCAAGAAAATTACACCGAGGGTCATCTGGGGGATCTGGATACTTCATGGATAACCCCAAATCAAACTCAACTTTTTCTCCGCTGACGTTTAAAGAGAGTTTTCTGTTCTTCACATCTATCAAAACGCCAGCAGTGGCCATGAAAGGCTGTCCCAGGATGATGGGGGTGTGTGCGTCTTCAGGCATGTCCATGACTACGAAGTCCACTGGCACATGCACCCCTTTTACATTAACGGGGAGGTCATCCACAATTCCCATCGGATATTTGACCGACCGGTCAGCTAGTTGTAGGGTCATACCGGTGGGCTCCAAATCACCCATTCCTATCCTTCTATACATCGACAAGGGCATCAAACTTACACTCGCTCCGAGATCGACGAGTGCACGATGAATCTTTACTGCCCCGATCGTGCAAGGAATTGAGAAGCTCCCCTGGTCCTTGAGTTTCGGCGGATTTGCCCTCTGGATGAGAGCGCTACATTCCGCCGTCAACACTACTTTCTCCTTTCTAGACCATCTAGTCACCAAATCTTTTAGGAATTTCGCATAGGAGGGGATTGTTTCGATTGCTTCTAGGAAGGGGATTTGCAGGCTCAGGTCCTTTACCATGGCGAAGAACTTGCCATATTTCTCATCAATTTTGGCCTGAGCTAACCGTTGTGGAAATGGCACAACGGGTTTGAACACTTTCGGGCTCCCCTCCTCGTTCTTCTTCTTCTCTTCTTCAGAGACTCCCTCCGGAGTCATAGGATTTGATGACGAGGCACCGGCGTCGTTTGATTTTTCGATCGGTCGCTCAACGACCAACGGTGCTTCCTGGTTGCTAGGGGGCACTCTAGTAGGAATTTGTGTCCCGCTTCTCAGAACGATAGCGGACACATTTGCGTGCTCGTGCACGAGTGCCGATGTTTGGGTTGCTCCCCTCAGGTTCACCTCCGGTTGTGGCGGCAATTGGTTTTGTGACCTTGAAAGGTTCGCCACTTGTAACCCCAGCTGGGTTACTTGGTCCGTGAGGGTCCGCTGACCCATTTCCAGCTTTTGATTGATCTTCTCCTGGTTGGTTATATATTGAGTCAAGAGAGACTCAACCGGAGAGACGGCCCTCTGTTGGCCATACTGCTGCTGCTGCTGGATTGGCTGCTGATTCCTGGGGGCAAAAAATTGCTGCTGAAATGGTTGCTGCTAAAATTGTTGCTGCTGAACCTGATTCTGCTGTGGCCTAGCCGGCTGATATGTTCGTTGCTGCGGCTGCTGAGGCGGTGAGGGCTGAAATGGTGGTCGGTAACTGAAGTTTGGGTGGTTCCGGTTGTTTGGAGAGTAGGCCGGGTTGTAATTGGTCCTTGGCGGATACGGCGCATTTCCCGTGGGGTTGTAAAATAGTGCGCTCGCCTGATCCAACGGTGGGGAGATGTCACCACCGTCGAATTCCCCAAAGAATTCGGATTCGACCGCTGAAATTTGTTGTGTACCGGCCCCACCGGCTCCTACCATTAGTGCAGAGATCTGGGTCGAAAGCAAGTCAAACTTGCTTGAAAGTTTGTCGACGTCTTCGACTCTGTGTATACCCCCAGACCTGGGTGTGGCTCTCTCGTCACACCACCGCTCATTGTTGGATGCCATATTTTCTAGAATATGTCCGGCATCTTCCTCACTCCTAGACATGAAGGAACCCCCAGCCGCGGCGTCCATAGAAGATTTCAGGTCATCCCTCAACCCATTGTAGAACAGATTAATAATCTGCCACTTTGGAAGCTCATGGTGAGGGCATCTTCTTTGCATTTCCTTATATCGCGTCCAAGCTTCATGCAAGGACTCGTGGCTGGCCTGGGAGAAGGAGGAGATCTCACTCCTCAACTTCATGGTCTTCCCCGGAGGAAAGAACTTCGTCAGAAAAGCATTGGAGAGCTTCTCCCAGGTATTGAAGGTGTTGGGGTCCTTCCCCCTAAGCCATTGCTTGGCTTTGTCTCGCAAAGAGAAGGGGAACAGCTTCAGACGGATAGCCTCAGTCGTGACACCATTAATCCGGAAGGTGTCACACTTCTCCAAGAAGGAGTCTAGATGCTCGATCGGGCTCTCCATGGGTGCACCCACAAACTGATCCTGCTGGATCCATGTCACCAAAGACAGCTTTAGCTCAAAGCTTTGGGCCGCAATAGCTGGAGATCGGATGGCGGAAGTCGACTCGATGGATGGCATCGAGTACTCCAACAGGGACTTGTGCGGCGGGGTGTTCTCCTCCATGGATTCGGGATCCTCTCTTCTTCGCTTCTCGACGGCCAAACGCCTAAGGGTGGCGTTAATCTCTGGATCGAGGGGAATCAAGTCGTCAAGACTTCTTGAACTCCTGCGCATGAAAAACAACAAACACCCGTGAAGCGACAAGTGGGAAAGAAACAGATAAAATAAGAAATAAAAATAAGAAAAATAAAAAGGAAAAAGGAGAATGCGAAAATTATCGCGAGGTAGGGATGAGAGCTAGACACGAGGGTTCAAGAGATCCTAAAATAACAAACACGTTGCCTCCCCGGCAACGGCGCCATAAACTTGGCGTGCACCCCGGCTTGCTATCCGCAAATGGCCAGGGGACCCGCGTGGGGGTTTAGAAATTTGTAACCGCAAGCGCACGGTGTTGTAGTGTGGCTTGGGGGTCGAACACAGGGAGGCGAGGTTGTGCTTGAGTCAAGTAGGACCTAAATCACCCCAGGGCGAGCTAGCCCGAATCGGTGGATGGTTGTCACAGAAAGGAATAAAGGGTATGAACAATACGAGAATAAACCCGGGACTTTGGTTTCCACTCCGACGAGTGACTCTCACTGATACGGCCTACGGGTATGGATAGCGATCGGAATTAGGGTCTAATGGTGGGACGTTGTCTCTGAAAGTGGTACCGGCATCCCATGGGCCCGATATTCCGGTCGGTGCCCAGGATGATACACCGGACTTCCCGGATTCGATCAGTGGGCACTCCCGTGTCCATTAACACTGATCGATTCCGGGAGCACTAAGCTCGCAACGATAACTCCCAACGTCTCATCCTGCCACTCCCGTGTGCTAGGATTCGATGTTTACGCTATGGGCGTGAGCTGCGGCTAGGGAGTCAACCGCCAAGTTTATTCCCCCTTGACCCAATGGTCAAAGGCGGTCTTTTTCCCGCTGATGACAATGAAACACCCCGCGTAACCGTTAGATTCCTAATCCCTATCGATTTCCTAACCCTATGGACGCATCGGGAAGAGCCCCCGAAGGGGTTTCCACCAAAATCCCAGATTTGGGAACTACTCACAAAAATCCATTAAAAAGCAATCTAAATAAAAATTAACCGTTGGAATCATAATCAGGCAATTGGAATGCGGAAGTAATAGAGTAGATAAGACAATACTAAAATTTGAGAAAGATCTGAAAACTTACAAAAGAGTAACAATTACAGCCGTCACAATAGGAGAAAACAGTAAAAAACTAGCAGCTATCTCGTTTCTGGAACCCTAGGGGTTCTATTTATAGACTCTCGCATCACCCGATCGGTTGACAAGTCAACCGATCGGTTGATCCGTTACAAAATAATAACAGAAAACGGCGACCTTTCACCCGGTCATATGAACCGGTCGGGTGAGTTCTTGAGTGACCGGTTGGATCTTAGCGCCGTCGGGTGAAACGATCGGTTTGGTGCCCGTGTCTTCAGCTCCTCATCTTTAGCTACAGATGAACCGATCGGGTGAGAGTCACCCGATCAGTTGGCATTTTGCTCAAAAAGACAGAGAACAGGCCCCCGCTGAACCGGTCTGTGAACCGGTCGGGTGACTTCCATGTGAGCTCCGGCTGAGACCGGGTGGTGCACGCGTGCATCACCCGATCGGTTGGAGATGACCAACCGACCGGGTGAGGGGATGAAAGATGTATTCTTTGGCGTATGACCCCCTGGATCACATGTGACTCCTCCCGTTGCTCCGGGGACTTGAGATATCGTCGTTAAACGTCCCCTACACGGTCAATCTCCTGCAAACATGGATAAACAAAGAAAAGTGAAAGGAAACGAGAAAATACAAGAAAACGAATAAAAGCCGGCGGAAAAACACGGAGAAACACAAAAGAAAACGTGCATGAATATATGAAATATAAACGCACGTCACAAGCACGAAGGAGGAATACAACAGTTCAGGTCGCTCCGCCCAAAGCCCTGGAATGGTTTGGACGGTCCGCTAAAGGCCGAAGAGTGGCTGCAAAGCACTGAGGATGACTGAAGAGCAGCTCAGATCGCAGAATACGCATGAGTGGACACTGCTAAATCGCAACTGACCGATGGAGCTAGGATTTGGTGGAATTCAGCTGAGCGTCGCCTGCAACAACCAATTGACTGGGTGATGTTCACCAATCACTTCAACACCCAATACTTCTCACTCGAAGCACAGATGGAACTGTAAGCTCAGTTTGTTGGGTTGAAGCAAGGTTCTATGTCAGTGGACAATATGATGCTCAGTTCACTATGCTTAGCCGATTTGCTTCAGGGATGGTTGACACCCCTCTGACTCGAGTTCAACGTTTCAAGCAAGGATGAACATAGAGGTTCGACGAAGCTTGGTCGAATGCCA
Organism: Scilla litardierei; assembly: GCA_030789695.1. Classification (NCBI taxonomy): domain Eukaryota; kingdom Viridiplantae; phylum Streptophyta; class Magnoliopsida; order Asparagales; family Asparagaceae; genus Scilla; species Scilla litardierei. Next base: position 93,695,390 of record CM061140.1, on the reverse strand, counting down.
AATCTGTACCCCTACAGAGGTCCTCGATGTAGCTCGCGAGTACAAGTTTATCGAAAGAGAAGAGAAGCAAGAGCAAGCTTTAGCTGCCCCTCCCCGAAGGGCGCCACCTCCTACATCTGCTGATGGATCCAGTCATCGACCTCCCTCCAATCTACATCGCCCAGTCTAGCAGACTCAATTCAAAAGGCCAACACCGCAGTAACATCGAGAGTGATTCTATTCTGGTAAAACTGGATACATCAAAGCAGAATGTCGATCGTACCTAAACCTTTGCTTGATCTGTGGATCCATTGACAATGAAGCAAATGATTGCCCAGAAGATAGATATAGAGATGATGTTGATGCCCCTGCGAGGAATGCTTCACAAAAACCACCACTCCCCCCTCAACAAAAAGTGTTTCGACAAGTGCAACAACAGTCTCTGCCACCGAGACGACAAGCCTACACAATGATCACAGAAGATGTTGAAGCCATCAACCAGGTGATTAGAGGTATGAGTTATTTCTTTTAATATTATAATTAGCCCTCAATAGTTTAGACATAGCTCTTACAATGGTAGGTAGTTGGTAGACCACCCTTACTTTATCTATCTCGTTAGTTACACGTTGCCTCCTGGCAATCATTTCATTGATATCCATGCTGTCCCCTCTGAGTCACTGACTTCTTATTCAAACGTGAACATGACTGACAATACGGTGCAGAAGCAGATCGAAGGATGCTCGAAAGCATTTGAGGACGGTGCGAGACAAATTGAGACGAACCAAACCGAGACATGTAAGCTGCTACCGCTACTTTTCATCTTTCTTGAACTCGTCGTCTTCTTCTATCTGAGCCTATTTTGAATTGAGACCAGCTTTAGAAGCTATGTTGATGTCAATAGTATGTATTCATACATAACATCTCTTGTTTTCTTGATGCTATGCTATCACATTATATTTCATGCTATTAACAACTTATTTTTTATATCGTTATCGTTCATCAAGCCTTCCCGTCGATCGTTTAATTGCTTAAGGCAATGATCGGTCTTTTAAATTCCGAGGACAGAATTATTTTAAGGAGGGTAGGATGTAACGACCCTTATTCGTCAATACATCTATTTACGTATTTGACATATTTTCACATTTTAAAAGTATTTTAAATGGTTGTTCAGGAGTTTTATATCAAAAACGGATTTCAAAATATTTATAAAAAATATCTTGAAGCATCAAATTAGTTATGGTGCATTTCAGTAAGTTCGAGATTCATCAAATACCTCTAAATAATTTTATAATAATTCATTTTCAATTGTTTGATTTAGCTGAATGAATTAATTTTCTATATAAACATCATCAAAACGATTTCAAACTTCTACAGTGTGATTCTATGATCATTTAGGGCTCCACATATTAAATTGAAACCAAATCAACCTAGAACCCGCAAACCGGCATCCTAAATGTTTTGGCCTACAACTCGTATCTCCGTAGCTCAAACTTCGAAATGGATCTCGTATTCGCGATCCTCGCGATGATACAGACACATGGCTATGTTTTCGTAATTTTTCAGAGTAGTATGCGAAAACGGGGTTGTATTCCTCCGATTTTACTAATTACAATCGTTAATGACTTTCACTCTTACTAACTACCCTATTACTAAGTTACTTTAACCCTAGTCCCCAAACCACCCCCTTTAACCCCCCCAAATGAGCTAGTTGAGATCCAAAATTCTAGGATCTCAACCATCCCCTTTAAATCTTTTTGTCCTATAATAACTAGGTTTTTAATTACCCACATTATTTATTAACTATATCAGATAATTTCTAACCTATATATAACTCGCAACCCGTTCATCTTCAAACCCAACCCAGGCTCATCTCCCTCACTCAGCCTGAACAAAACCCACTTCATCTCAACCCCGAACCGATACCCTCTCAGCTCAACCCAGGCTGCATCCTTTCTCTCTCTCAAAACACCCGCTCCCCATCTCTCTTTTTCTCGTTCGAATCCCCCGAAGCACGCACGCAAGCTAACCGCCCCAGCTTCTCCCATCACCCAGGCTCTCTATCTCTCTCTCTCTCTCTCGTTCAAACCTCCAAGCCTCCAAACCTGTGCCCTCCCCCATTGTCATCTTGCTGGCGGAACTCTGCCACCACCCCCCCAACGCCGACGAAGGCTCCCTCTCTCCCGAACCTCTCCATCTCCCTTCGCTCTCTCCCCCGAACCCAAACCCCCCAGCTCACCCTCTCCCCTCTGACAGGAAGCCACCGATCACCATCCCCCTCCCCCTCCACGTGTCCTCAGCCTCACTCCTTACCGCCGACATAGCCCCACCTTCCTCCTCCTCCTTCGAGCAGCAACGCCGCCCCAAGTTGCCAACACAGCCCGCCAGGCATCCACCTTGCCATCGCCGACTTTGCACTCAACCCCCTCGCGCCACGCCGCCGCCTACTTCTACGGCGACCCACGGAGCCCCTCCGCTCCTCGACCCTCACTCCGATCGCTCGGTGTTTCCTCGAGGTCCTTCACCCCTCCTCAGTCGAACACCGCCGACGAGAACCCCGCCTCCTCTCCTTCGAATCCTCCTCCATGCTTTGCCTTCCAACGACATCAAACGGATCCACAGCGCCTCCCTGGAGCTCTGACAAAGAACCATGCCACTTCCGTCTTCCGCCAGCGTCGCCACTGCCCGCTGTCGCCGCCCCTGCTGCCGCCCCCGCCCACGTTGACCGTCGGCGAAGAGCCCCATCTCCCCGTGCATGCGTGAGGTGAGAACGTATTTATTACGTGTTATTATAAAACGTATACGCATATTTATACGCGTATAAACATATATACGAACGTATTAGTTTTTATATAACAAGGATTTCTGATGTAAAATTCATAACTAATTACACGGGTCTCAGAAAATTACAAGACCAGGCCCAGAAAATCAGAAATGATGTTCTGAACCCATTGGCACTAGTTTCATCTCAATCAGACGAGTAGATTTTTCTCAATAAATTTTTAAGCATAGAATTTAAATACATTGTTTTCACTTAAAAATTCATAACTTAATATTTTCACGTAAACTGATATATGGAAAAAATATATGTGGTAGTACTCTTCAAGACGGTCGTTTTGACAGCTCACTTGAAACTTTCTGATGCATATTGCACCCAAAAGAAATATTTGAACAAATACGATAATGAATTAAAATTAGTTTTTAAACCTATTTTGAGCTTTTAAAATTATAAAAATTACCAGAAGCTTCTAAAAAATATTTCCTTCTTAGGTAAACTTATTTTCCTCATATCTAGTCTATATAAAAATTTAGAACGCTTTTCGACATCGTTTCAATCAATTATAAAATCAAAACGATCAAGTTAAATATATAGAAAATAGTGTGTTCATTAACCGATCATTTCTTGTGTTTGCAAGTACCGATTATCGTGCACCAACTCCCTTGAAAGCTCTAGATCTAGTCCCGGCTTACTACCACAACCTCGAAATACGTAAGTCACAATGAATTCTAACTTTTGAAAATTAGATTAGTGTACAAGCACAAACTCAAGATTTTTATAAATAGTCTCCGAACCACTATTGATCGAAGGAAGGACTGGAGACCTAAGTAACTAGAGGGATAACCAACTACAGAGTAACTATCTAATTACATTGCCAGTTTTCAACTTTGGTGGTTGTAACACACAAACATCAACTTGGGTAAATTGTGTGCTAACGAAATACCACATGCTCGAAGAATGGAATCAACACCATACTTTCAAATGAGTTTCTTCAACACCTTTCATAACTCTCGTTCACACTTGTCTACCATGTTCCGATTCTTTTCACTTGAAAACTACGCATACACTTTGTATACAATTGTTGCATGATTGCTCATGTTTAAATAGACACATCACCTGCTGCATGCCATTTATTACTCGGTGAATACTAATGAATTATCGTATATCATGTGTGGAACATCTTGTTGAACAACTTGTGGAATATCTTGTGTAACATCTTGTGTAACATCTTGTGGACTATCTTATAGAATATCTCGTGGAATATCTTGTGGAACATCCTGTAAGAAACATGTAATCGATACACACGACACTGGGGTTTGGGGTAACTCATTGTTGAGAAAGTGTGGGAGCTATGACCGGAGTCACCTCTCTCGTCTCGTCTCGTCTCGTTATTCCTCAAAAGTATGTTGTGGTTGACGCCCAGGATTTGCTCCTCGTGGCAACGAGGTGACCCATGGTTGCATATCATACTCTCCTACGTGAGTCACATCACATATTTTAGTTAATTACTGCCAACTCCAAAATAACCATTGATTGTTGACGCACCCCGAACTTACACCTAAATTCCACCTAGCTGTGTCATAGTCGCTAGGTGTAGTATGGTTTCTAGGTGTCAGCTCTGGGCTCTATCCGCAAGCGGACGGTGTCAAATTATAGTATATAAGATTGTCGAATCCCACAGGGACAGTGACAGTGTATTAGGGTCTCAGCTTATCTTTAGATCTTAGAGTGAGATAGCAGTCGGTTTAAGAAGATTGGTTGTGATGGTATTGTTGGTTCGATAATAAAAGAAGCTAGGGCCTTAGGATCACCGCTAAGACCGTCGGAGGTTGATGTTAAAATGGGATCTTTACGTTGCATTGGATTTAGGGGGGTTGATCTCTCAACTCATACCACTCTCGTGGGTTAGAATTTCGAGGTATATTGGTGGCTCTCATTGACGCAATGGCTGTAGCCGTCAATGTAGTGATATAGTTTGTCGGTAGATCCCCTCAAGGCATAAGCCTGGCATGATCACGAGCCTTAGTTGGATCTACTGACTCCCTAATTAAATCCTAAGGATACTCCTTAAGTTAATCAATTCCACAGACCGTGTGCATGATCTCAGTACGAGTTCTCCTAGGGATTCGGATGGATCAACCGAAATACTCCCCTTTATTCCTAATACAACCTAGGAATCCAGGTCTACATCTCTTTCCTAGAGTCTTAGGGCTAACCCATCAGCCCTAGGGAAAACTACTCACACATATCGATTACGACGAATAAAAATAAGATTTTTATCAAAGAAAACATTGTAGCAAATGAATTGAGCGAGAAATAAATATCTTACGTACCAAAAGCGAGAAAGAACGATAGCCCATATGGATCCAAAGAGATTCCGCAGATTCCAAGATGCAAAGAATAATAAAACGTGACCTTTCTCCAAAAATAATTCAATTCTAAAAAACCTCGATCTATATCTACAATAATTTTCAATCCCCTTCTTCTCTCCCCAAACTCAATTCAAAAACATAATAAAAGCTCCTTCTCTCAGTCTCCAAAATCGCCTCCTGATTTGGGTTCAATATTGCTTATTTAACCCCCCATTTAGCCCTATTTTGTGCTCATGTGATGCTATATTGGTCTCTAGTACATACGTATTTTCTACACATTTATTTATTAGAGAAAACACACTATTTGAGCATAAAACAGCATTTAACGATGCAATTCTGCACTTTTTATATTTTTCCTAGCACCGTCTCGATCTCACGATTCCAACGACTATTTATTTGTATTTTTCTGAGATCTGTGCTAATTACTATGAATTTTTGAATGCAGAATACAATTTAAATGGAGAAATACGGAGGAAATACGATAAATACGGTCGACAGCCAATGGGAGACCGACACGTGGCGCAAATCTGGGCGTTCCCGCTTCATCGAACGGCGAATAGAGGCGGGGCGAATACGGTCGACGTGGCAATTCGTACACCGTTCGATTTCGATCGAACGGATATTAGCAGCGCAAAATCGCGAGCTGCGGAGCGCCCCAGCGCCTCCACGTGGCAACATCTCGCCGTTCTCCGCTTCAATCGAACGGTTGAGCGTGAAGCGGAAACGAGCGACGCGGGCGAAAAGTTTACGGGCCACGTGGCGAGAATCGGACGGTCCTCCGCTATGATCGAACGGTGCAAATCAACCCCGCGTTTAAAATCGAATTCGCGAGCGGGGAGGCGACGTGGCCAAGCGACGACCACACGATCTGCATCCAACGGCCAAGAATAAAGTGTGTCGATGCTGAGCGAAACGACGAAGCGGCGAGCCTCGACCGTACGATCATCAATCCAACGCCCACGATTAATCCGATGCGAACTCAATTTTCAAGCGGGCGTGGATCCGATAGGGATGGACACGTGGCGAGCTCTCGACAGATCCCGCCCGGATCAACGGTGGAGAATTGCTCTGCTCCAGATGTGCGGCCCAGATCCATTCGGGTGCGATTACTGTGCGGGTTTGAACCCGTTAAGCCCAATAAACCCGCAATCTTATTATTTAAGCGTATTCTAGGGTTTTTGGGCGTATATTTGGCGTATTGGAGCACTTAGGAGCCGTATTTTCTTCTGCAAAAATTTTGTAAAATTCCAGAGCCTAGTTTCTAATTTCCAGAGAGTTTTGAAGACTTTTCAGAGAGATTTGGTGATATTCTCTTCAACTTTAGCTTGTATTTGGGTGTTTTAGCTTGTATTTTGCCTCTAAACTTCCGTATTTTGCTATTAAACCTATGAATTCTGAGCTGAAAATTGTTTATTTCTGCACCATGAGTAGCTAAATATTTTATGTGCATGGTATGGAGTAATTAGGTGATGTGAATCGTATTCGTTGGTTGTATTATTGTGCTTAATCGCTATATTTGCTAAAGTTTTAATCGTCGCTCTTAAATCTACTTTTTCGTATTCCAAAAGAATAGTTCTAGTAGATGATCATCCCACAAGGGTGAGATTTGATCTCTCCAAAAGAGAGCTTCATACTTCATATATACGTTTACAACTTTAGCGATATATTATTAGAATTGGTGCGTTAACTCCCAAAAGGATATCTTTCGACGACTCGCTCCCAAAAGGAGGTTTCGTTGTGTTATATTTGATCAACCAAAGCTTACGATTCGCTGATCCTAATGAACCCATGCCATGTACATGCCTTTTATATCTATTTTTCACAAATTAGAGTCCGTTGTTCGCACGTAACAATTCCATCACCACACACTTTTCATACCACTTTCACCATCGCTATTAAAGTGCTTAGATTTTATTCGTAGTTACTCTATTTGATTTGGACTTGTGGTTTCAACAGATTCTCCCGAGGATTCGACATCTGGACTCCCAGATTTTACTACTTGAACGGACTCTTGCGCTTGAGAGAAGCACCTTTCGGAGCCCACCAAGTTTTTGGCGCCGTTGCCGGGGAGAACGGTTTGTTACTACGGTTTATTTCATTCAGAGGACCTTCGGTGAGATCCTTCCACTTTATTGTATATAAACTTTTGTTTGCTTTCATAAAAAAAAGATATTTGTGCTAGTGTATGTGGCATAGGACTCCTAGGACACATAGGTTGACTCGACGTTTTGATATGGCTAATAATAATATGGATGAAAATTTTAGCAACAATAACGAGAATAATGTGCAACCTGGAGTGCCTAGGACTTTAAAAGATTTACTTCGACCCACTAGGACTAGCACTGCTTCATGCTTTGTTTTACCTGCCGATGCAAATTCTTTCAATTTTAAACCTGGGGTGATCCAACTCTTACCCACCTTTCATGGGTTAGACAAGGAAAATCCATATCTTCATATTAAAGGATTTGAGGAGGTTTGCTTGACATGCTTTGATGGGAAAACTAGCGAGGACACGATATATCTTAAACTGTTCCCATTTTCATTAAAAGACAAAGCTAAAAATTGGTTGAATGCATTGCCATCACGCTCTATTACTACATGGATTGATTTGCAGGCTGAATTTATAAAGAAGTTTTTTCCTATTCACAGGACACAGGGACTGAAGCGGTAGATTATGAACTTTGCCCAGAAAAGCGAGGAAACATTCTACCAGGCATTTGAAAGGTTCAATGAGTTGCTGCTCGCATGTCCGCACAATGGCTTCGACAAAAGCAGGATTATTGGCTTCTTCTACGATGGACTACAGCCGCAAATGAAGCAATTTGTAGAGATGATGTGCAATGGAGGATTCTTTGATAAAGAGCCAGACGAAGCTTGGACGTACCTGGAGGAGATATCAGAAAATGCGCAGACATGGGACACTACTTCAGACTACGAGAGAGGAGGCCATTCTGCACCATCCCAGCCTACGCGAGGAGTGACTTATAATTTGAAGTAAGAGGATGCGTTGGAGGCAAAGATGGAGGCCATGATCTCAAACAAGCTTCATGCAATGAATTTGAAAGAGGCCAAGGCAGTTGAGATAGAGCAGGTTTGCGCACTTTGCAACGTCAGTGGCCATGACACCAGTGCATGCCCCACACTTCCAGCCTTAAAGAGCATGTTAGGAAATCCTACTGGGGTGAATCAAGTTTCTTCGAACTACCAGAACTTCAATTCCAACAAGGGATGGTGCAACAATCCAAACTTGAACTGGGGCCCCAATCAGCAGACTCAGCAGCAGCAGGCCCCCCCTCCGTTCCGACAACCTCAATACAACAACAACAACTATCAAGGTGGGAACCAGAGGAGGGACCCTGAGCCAGTGCAACAACAGCAGATGCAACCATTTGGCGATGCGCTTCAGCAGCTTATCCAATTGCAACAAGCCCAGATGCAGCAGCAGCAGGCTCAATTTCAGGCTCAGGAGACTCAGAATCAGCAGATGAGCGAGAGCTTGGCGAGGCTTACAGCGACATTAGAAAAAGGTAAGCTTCCATCTCAGTCAATTCCAAATCCTAATATGGGCTCATCTTCTTCTGCAGGAAATAATATGAAGCCTTGCCAAGCGGTGTCCACTTTGAGGAGTGGAAAAGAGATTCAGAAGCCTGATCCACCGAGCAGATAAGCTGAGCAGGAAGAGGGAATTCATATCCAAGAAGAGGGGATCAAAGAACAAGAGGAGGTGCAGGAAGAGAGCACGGATGTGGGTGTGAGCAAAAGCGTCATTAAAGAGAAGGAGCCCGCAGCATATGTACCTGCAGCACCCTACCCTCATCGGCTACTTCAGAAAAGCAAAGATAAGTATCAAACTGAAATTCGTGAAATCTTTCAGAAGTGCCAGATCAATATTCCATTGCTTGATGCTATTAATCAAATACCTGCCTATGCTAAATTTCTGAAAGATTTGTGCACCGTTAAAAGAAAGTTAAATGTGAAAAAGAAAGCATTCTTGACTGAACAGGTTAGCTCTATTGTGCAACAAAATACACCACCTAAATTTAGAGACCCTGGATCACCCACCATCACTTGCACCATTGGCACTAAGAAAATTGGAAATGCTTTATTGGATTTAGGATCTAGTGTCAATATTTTGCCATATCCTATTTTTGTGCAGCTTGGGTTAGGACAGCTAAAGCCTACATCTGTTATATTACAACTAGCTGATAGATCTATTAAAGTTCCTAAGGGATGCATTGAGGATGTCCTCGTTCAGGTGTACAAATTTTATTACCCCGCGGAATTTATAGTTCTAGACATCCAAGGACCCCAATCTGCCAATGCTACTCCTATCATCCTAGGTAGACCATTCCTAGCGACATGCAATGCTTTAATAAATTGTAGGGATGGTCAACTGAAAATTACTTTTGGCAACATGACTCTGGATTTGAATATTTTCAATACTTGCAAATTGCCACATGTGGATGATGAGATTGAGAAGGTGCATATGATTGATTCGTTGGTGGATGATTATATTTGTTCTGAATTTTGTGATGATGCTTCTATTGTTGAGACTTTTATTGGTGATTCTGATGACATATCTTCTGTGCAGGAGAACGTGAAGGAGCTCAATGCAATATGGGAGCCTAGGTTTGAGGCTTTGCCACCTAATGCATCAATTCAAATTTCATCTGAGGTGGAGGATCCAAAGCCAGAGTTGAAGCCACTTCCTGACTATCTTAAGTATGCTTTTCTTGGCGATGAAAACAGCTTCCATGTGGTAATATCTTCTAAACTTTCTTTAGAGCAGGAAAGCTCTTTACTTGATGTGCTGAGAAAACATAGAGGTGCTATTGGTTGGTCCATTGCTGACATTAAAGGTATAAGCCCTATTGTATGCATGCATCATATTTATCTAGAGGATGACGCCAAACCCACTAGAGAAATGCAACGTAGGTTAAATCCAACATTAAAAGAAGTGGTTAAAGGCGAGGTACTAAAATTATTGGATGCAGGCATTATATATCCTATTTCTGACAGCAAGTGGGTTAGCCCTACACAGGTTGTTCCTAAAAAATCTGGCCTCACCGTGGTTAAAAATGAGAATAATGAGCTTATCCCAGTTAGAGCCACCACAGGTTGGAGGATGTGCATAGACTATAGGAAGTTGAATTCTAGAACTAGAAAAGATCATTTCCCTCTTCCATTTCTTGACCAAATTTTAGAGAGGGTAGCTGGACATGAATATTATTGCTTTCTAGACGGTTATTCAGGTTATTATCAGATTGAGATTGCACCTGAGGACCAGGAAAAGACCACTTTTACCTGTCCCTTTGGTACTTTTGCATTTAAAAGAATGCCGTTTGGTTTATGTAATGCTCCAGCTACTTTTCAGCGATGCATGCTCAGTATTTTTGATGATATGGTTGAGAAAATCGTTGAGGTATTTATGGATGATTTTTCAGTATACTGTAGCTCTTTTCATGATTGTTTAGCTAACTTGGCTCTTGTTCTCGACAGGTGCATTGAAAAGAACCTCCTATTGAATTGGGAGAAGTGTCATTTTATGACCACAGAGGGACTTGTCCTAGGCCACCTGGTTTCTAAAGATGGTATACAGGTAGACAGAGCCAAGGTAGCAGTAATTGAGAAGCTACCAAGTCCTAAATGCGTGAAGGACATCAGATCATTTTTGGGACATGCAGGATTTTATAGGCGATTCATCAAAGATTTTAGTGCCATATCTCGCCCTCTTTGCAACTTACTTACTTTAAATGTGGACTTTATTTGGACACCTGAGTGTCAACTTTCTTTTGAAACTTTAAAGAAGTTGCTGATTTCTGCTCCCATTTTGCAGGTGCCAGACTGGTCCCTACCATTTGAAATAATGTGTGACGCAAGCAATTACGCAGTTGGCGCAGTCCTAGGCCAAAGAAAAGACAAAGTTCCAGTGGTGATTTACTACGCTAGCAAGACACTAAATGACGCTCAGAGGAATTATACGACCACAGAGAAGGAGTTGCTTGCTGTAGTATTCGCGTTGGAAAAATTCAGGAGCTATATTCTGGGATCACCAATTTTGATTTATACTGATCACTCTGCTTTAAAATATTTATTATCTAAAAAAGATGCTAAGCCTCGATTGATACGATGGATCTTATTGTTGCAGGAGTTCAATGTCACAATCAAGGACAAGAAAGGCGTGGAGAATCTAGTAGCTGACCATTTATCACGATTGACAGTATGCCTTGATTCAGCAGATGTGCCTTTGAAGGACTCCTTTCCTGACGAGCATCTTTTTAGCGTTTCCACCTCTCCATGGTATGCTGATATCGTTAATTATCTAGTAACTGGTAAGACCCCTGACACTTGGTCTCTTCAAGACTTTAAACGGTTCAAGTACGAGGTAAAATATTTCTTCTTTGATGATCCGTACTTATATAAATATTGTAGTGACCAAATTGTTAGGAGATGCATTCCTGATCATGAAATAACCAATGTGATACAATTTTGCCATGATGGAGTATGTGGTGGACATTTTTCAGCGAACAAAACTGTGGCAAAAATCTCGCAATGTGGCTTTTATTGGCCATCTATGTTTAAAGACACATTTCATTATTGCAAGACTTGTGCTGCATGCCAACAATTAGGGGGTATTACTAAACGTAACATGATGCCTTTAAACCCCATTTTAGAAATTGAAATATTTGATTGTTGGGGCATAGACTTCATGGGACCTTTCCCACCTTCATTTGGATATGCTTATATTTTGGTTTGTATTGATTATGTTTCTAAATGGGTGGAAGCTATTCCTTGCAGGTCGAACGACACTTCCGTTGTGCTTAAGTTCCTTAAAGAGAACATTTTCTCTAGGTTTGGAGTGCCAAAGGCCTTGATCAGTGATGGAGGGTCTCATTTTTTCAACCGCATGTTCGCTACTTTAATGAAGAGGTTTGGGGTCACACATAAAGTTTCTACTCCGTATCACCCCCAAACCAATGGCCAAGCAGAGTTGGCAAATAGAGAGATCAAAGGAATTTTGCAGAAAACGGTGAATCCATCAAGAAAAGATTGGAGTTTGCGCTTACCTGAAGCGTTGTGGGCCTACAGGACGGCCTACAAAACAATTTTGGGGATGTCACCGTACCGTCTAGTATTTGGGAAGTCTTGTCACTTACCTGTTGAGATAGAGCATAGATCTTATTGGGCTATAAAGAAAATGAATTTTGATGCTGATGTCTCTTTTTCGTCTCGCAGGTTACAATTGTTGGAGCTGGAAGAGTTGAGGAGAAATGCGTACGACAACGCTAAAATATCAAAAGAGAGGATGAAATCCGTCCACGACATGATGATCTTGAGGAGGGAGTTCACCCCAGGCCAAAAAGTACTCCTATACAATTCCAGGCTACACATCTTTCCTGGGAAGCTTCGCTCTAGGTGGTATGGACCTTTCGTCGTCAAAGAAGTTTTCCCACATGGCGCTGTGCTCTTACTAAACGAAAAAGATGGAAGCGAGTTCAAGGTGAATGGCCAGAGATTGAAACATTTTCATGAGCCTTGGACCAAGGAAGCGAGCATCATGGATCTCACAGACCCACCTTCTGGTGGGAACTAATCAGGTGTGTTCTTTCCATGATTCCCTCTTCCTAACATTGAGGACAATGTCTATTTTAAGTTGGGGGGAGGGAAATAACTTTTAGGATTTTTATTTGCTTTTTCTTTTTCTTTTAGGACTTTTATTTTCTTTTTCTTTTTCTTTTAGGATTTTATTTTTTTAGTTCCCTTTTTGCATTGAAAAAAAAAGAAAAAAAAATTTGAGTTAAGAAATATCACCAAAGTCTATCTTTACCTAGAAATGACCCTCATGTGATGAAATCTCTCGATATTTATTCACCACCGTACAGTCGTGATTTATTTTCTCCACCACTATTATTCAACATTTCAATCTCATTCTACATGAATTTGAGTGCTTGTGGTGAATTTCTTTCTACACATCTCAATGGAAAGATTAATTGATGACTTAATGAATCTAGAAATTATGGATTAGCAAGTGGTATGCTCTCATTAGAACACACCAAAGTTCATGCACCAATAATTCATAAATTAACTGGAGCATTGTTCTTTATCTCGTATTTATTGCCATTTGCATGCTTGGTGTGATTTTGGGTAGAAAAACGTACCACGTCATTTGAAATGATTAGGATACCCATTCTTGTGAAAAATTAAAGAAGAGGAAGTTATCTTGCCAAGTTGTTTATGCACACACTAAGGAAGAAAAAAATGAGATGAATGAAAAAAAAATGATGAATAAATGTGCTATTAAAGAAATAACTTGGTTGGCTCGAGTAGTACAGTCCGAGGGGTCCTTCTTGGCCTAATGCCCTATTATCGTCTGATTTGGGAGCCATTGACCGGAACCTCAATTATTTGATGGAGCGATCCAAGTTATATACTTTTCTGCGAATGTTGCTTGATGCGCGTTACGCGGAACTATGGAGAAAAGTGAAAGAACATAGAGAATAAGTGTGCATGATTAGCGAGGCAAGAAAACTTCCAAAGCTTAAAGAAAACGCAAGACGTGGTGTGAGTTCCTATGAATAGAGATTGACGTGTGTATGTCTTGATACCATCCTACTTTTGATGCTTGCTTTGCATGAACCATCTAAGCTCCAAGTTAAAATATTTGATTGAACAGTGTGGGCCTTTGATTTTGTATACTATGAGCTATGAAGTAATTGATAGTGAATTTGAGTCTATTTTATAACCATTTGAGATGCTTGACTTTCATTTTTGAAAACCCACAAGTACCATTACTTGATGAGTTTGAAATATTGATATTAATGTTTGGTTATCTCTTTTGTCGTTGTAGTATGGTGGTGAATGATTTGAGATCTGATAAGGTGATCTAGGCGTATTTTTAATCGCTCTTTTTGCTAGAGACTAGCAAAACGCTAGTTGGGGGGTGTGATTTGGGTTCAATATTGCTTATTTAACCCCCCCCCCATTTAGCCCTATTTTGTGCTCATGTGATGCTATATTGGTCTCTAGTACATACGTATTTTCTACACATTTATTTATTAGAGAAAACACACTATTTGAGCACAAAACAGCATTTAACGATGCAATTCTGCACTTTTTATATTTTTCCTAGCACCGTCTCGATCTCACGATTCCAACGACTATTTATTTGTATTTTTCTGAGATCTGTGCTAATTACTATGAATTTTTGAATGCAGAATACAATTTAAATGGAGAAATACGGAGGAAATACGATAAATACGGTCGACAGCCAATGGGAGACCGACACGTGGCGCAAATCTGGGCGTTCCCGCTTCATCGAACGGCGAATAGAGGCGGGGCGAATACGGTCGACGTGGCAATTCGTACACCGTTCGATTTCGATCGAACGGATATTAGCAGCGCAAAATCGCGAGCTGCGGAGCGCCCCAGCGCCTCCACGTGGCAACATCTCGCCGTTCTCCGCTTCAATCGAACGGTTGAGCGTGAAGCGGAAACGAGCGACGCGGGCGAAAAGTTTACGGGCCACGTGGCGAGAATCGGACGGTCCTCCGCTATGATCGAACGGTGCAAATCAACCCCGCGTTTAAAATCGAATTCGCGAGCGGGGAGGCGACGTGGCCAAGCGACGACCACACGATCTGCATCCAACGGCCAAGAATAAAGTGTGTCGATGCTGAGCGAAACGACGAAGCGGCGAGCCTCGACCGTACGATCATCAATCCAACGCCCACGATTAATCCGATGCGAACTCAATTTTCAAGCGGGCGCGGATCCGATCGGGATGGACACGTGGCGAGCTCTCGACAGATCCCGCCCGGATCAACGGCGGAGAATTGCTCCGCTCCAGATGTGCGGCCCAGATCCATTCGGGTGCGATTACTGTGCGGGTTTGAACCCGTTAAGCCCAATAAACCCGCAATCTTATTATTTAAGCGTATTCTAGGGTTTTTGGGCGTATATTTGGCGTATTGGAGCACTTAGGAGCCGTATTTTCTTCTGCAAAAATTCTGTAAAATTCCAGAGCCTAGTTTCTAATTTCCAGAGAGTTTTGAAGACTTTTCAGAGAGATTTGGTGATATTCTCTTCAACTTTAGCTTGTATTTGGGTGTTTTAGCTTGTATTTTGCCTCTAAACTTCCGTATTTTGCTATTAAACCTATGAATTCTGATCTGAAAATTGTTTATTTCTGCACCATGAGTAGCTAAATATTTTATGTGCATGGTATGGAGTAATTAGGTGATGTGAATCGTATTCGTTGGTTGTATTATTGTGCTTAATCGCTATATTTGCTAAAGTTTTAATCGTCGCTCTTAAATCTACTTTTTCGTATTCCAAAAGAATAGTTCTAGTAGATGATCATCCCACAAGGGTGAGATTTGATCTCTCCAAAAGAGAGCTTCATACTTCATATATACGTTTACAACTTTAGCGATATATTATTAGAATTGGTGCGTTAACTCCCAAAAGGATATCTTCCGACGACTCGCTCCCAAAAGGAGGTTTCGTTGTGTTATATTTGATCAACCAAAGCTTACGATTCGCTGATCCTAATGAACCCATGCCATGTACATGCCTTTTATATCTATTTTTCACAAATTAGAGTTCGTTGTTCGCACGTAACAATTCCATCACCACACACTTTTCATACCACTTTCACCATCGCTATTAAAGTGCTTAGATTTTATTCGTAGTTACTCTATTTGATTTGGACTTGTGGTTTCAACAGATTCTCCCGAGGATTCGACATCTGGACTCCCAGATTTTACTACTTGAACGGACTCTTGCGCTTGAGAGAAGCACCTTTCGGAGCCCACCACCTCCTGTAGCCCTGTCTGGGGCCCCACAAAAAATCACTTGAAAATCTGGATTCTGGGCTCGCATGTCGTCGACCGAGTCAGTGACTCAGTCGAGTAGACGCCTGCTCGGTCGAGCAGGCACATTAACCGCTCCTGACTTGGGCGAAGGGGTCTAGGCTGCTCGGTCGAGCAGCCCGCTTGCTTGGTCGAGTCTGTCAGTGGATCGGGCTCCTTCAAAAAGTGTCGCTCTACCTATTCGGCCCGCGTAGGCCTTGCTCGGTCGAGTAAGTTGCTGGCTCGATGAGCAGGATGTTGGTGAGATAGAGGCTCGAAAGTATGTCGACTCGGGCCGAGTCGACACTCTGCTTGGTCGAGTCGAATGCACGTTCTGCTGGCTTTGTGTATCAGCTCGATCATGCAGCTTGTGCTGCTCGGTCGAGTCACCTGGGAAAAATCCAGAACAGCTCCTCTCTCTTGCCAGATCCTCCTCCACTCCTCCCATAAGCTTCTGAACCTCGACGAACTCCTGTAGAGACTCGCCAATGGACTCACGGGCATGCTGGATGTGTCCATATCTAAAAGTAGTCCCGAATCGCTCCAAAATCCCTGAAAATCCACAAAACTCTACGAAACTCGAATATGGCGTTAGAATTGCAGTATCGTAAGAAAATGCAGGATTTGGATGCGGATATGATATGAAATGCAATGGAATGATGCTATGAAAAGATAGAAAATATGGACACATCAACATCCCCCAAGCTTACCTCTTACTCGTCCTCGAGGAAGACGAATACTAGATATGCCGGGTGATAAACAAAAGAAAATAAAAGAGGTAAGAGATGGAAGGGGGTGCTAGAATGTTCAATCAGATCTCAAGCCTCAGCAATATATCACAATGCTTCGAATAATAAAACACATGCTAATAGTATCCTCAAGTCTTACTAATCATATGGCTAGCATGTGATAAAGGCAAAAGTAGGGATCTTCTAAAATTATGCCATCAACTCATATCAATATCATGCAATCTATAGAGTCTGGTATAAAAAGAGTTGGCAATGCACTTTTTCAATCAATAGATACAAGTGGAGCACAAAGAAATCACACCAACATGCAATAGAGAATGGAAGAAGATCATGTCATTCAAATATTCACTTCAAATCATGAAAAGTCTCCAAAACTAAAATATTTTGTAAAGTTCAAGCATTATCGAATCTCCCCGTTGTGCACCATCTCCACTCTAATGTTATACTCACTTATATAATCAAGTGGTTCACCCCCAAGATTAGCTTGAGGCGTCGCATCTAGGTATAGGATATGGAAATTTTTCGTCTTTTCCCAAGTATTTGTAGTAGCTTCTAATAAAGAGATATGAATTTTCTTTCCTTTTTCTATTCTTTTTCTTTTCTTTTTTCTTTTCTTTTTTTATTTTTGGAAGCTATCTTTTCTTTTGGGATCTTTGGGAAGTAGATACAGTAGAAGTAGCTGTAGGGGGTGAAACCAAATGATATGTAGAGAATCATAAAGATATATGGAGAAGGAAAATAATATATCACTCGGTTCACTCATCAGAGGTGCACAACGATTCAATGAGATAATACGCTAACGAAACTCATATCTAGCATAAATATTTTCATTCATCTCAGTGAATATTGAAAGCATACGTTATAAAGCACAATAATATCAGGCATGCAATCAGAAGTGGATAAGATAACAAACAGGTGCTCCAAATGTACTAATGATGCGTGAACATAGGTGTATTACCCAACAGAGAACGTACTGGATACTATTTCATGCATTCAATTTCAATTCATATCAGGCATTAAATTAGAGAGATCAGCAATAGAATATGTAAGCATATAAATTGTAAAACTGAGACTACTCTAAATAGCATGTCAACAGATATAAGCGTTGTGAGTAGCTACTGAGGGCTATGAGAAGTATCATCATGCAAAACAATTCTAGATAAAAGGGAGAAAAGTGGAGAAAGCAAGAAAATGAAAACAGGCAAGCAAGCATGGCAAAAAGTGGAAAACGTGATGCTGAATGAGAAAAAAGGTGAAAAGGTGGAAAATGGGTGGAAAAGTAAAGTAAAAAGGTGAAAAATGAAAGAAAATATAAAAGAAAATGAGAAATAAATCGATAGCGCTCATCCCCCAAGCTACATGCAGCAGTGTCCTCACTGCTGAGAAAACGCTGGTATGATGGGAATGATGCTAGGGTGGGTAGGTAGGTATAGAAAATAAAACTGTGCAGAAGAAAGAAAACGTGATATGATACAATGATAAAGAGATGATGCATATACATGAAATGATGAATGGTGTGTCCTCCCCCAAGCTATGTAAGACTAGGGCCCCGAAAAGGCAGATGGGCACAATAAGTGGCGAGGGAAGGCCACCAAGTGATGGGGGGACAGCATCAAGCAGGGGCACTACCCTCTGGAGATGGTGATGGGTCCCCCTGCGGTGGACCAGGGACGGTGGAAGCTGGCTGTGGCTCGACTTCTAGGTCGGATCACCAATGCCTAATCAGGTTGCAAAGAACTGGGAGGTCCTGCTTAACAGACTGTTGAGTAGTGCCACCTCCATGACCAATGAGTAGGAGCATCGCGACGAAGTGGTCGCCCTGGTCAGTGTCTCGGAAGGTAACGTCATATGTTGCATCGTTGAGATATAGACGCTCGGGAGGGGTTGGAGCAGGGATGGTAGGAGGTGTTGGGGTGGATGATTCGACAACAATAAGGCCTGGTGTGAGTGAGCGTGTACGACGGGTGTATCGAGTTGGCCTAGGGTTGGGTGCGCCGGTGTCGGCGTTTATGGGTCTAGCATGGCGTGGTGGCATCTTGCAAGGAAACGTGGGTCTGTATGAAAAATATACAGTGGAAAGAGTGTACCGACAAGAATGATGCAGAGAGTGCGGAAAATAAAATCTGGTGGTAGCCGGTAGTTAGACGAGTGTTATCCCCTAAGTTGTCCCGATTTAAATCCTTCGCGGTAAATGCAGTGCACCTAAAAAAGGAAAAGAAAACAAAGTTATAATGGTGAGAGAGCTGCTTGACCGAGCGGCAATTGTGATCGGTCGAGTAATTCAGTTGCGGAGTGGGTGTGGGTCGAAGGCGCGGCCGAGCACTAATTGTGCTAGGTCGAGTGATGGGTGTAGCCCTAGGGGTGAAGGGGGCTGGAGCAGCGGCGGCGAGAGAGACAAAAATGTGAAAGGGGGGGGACTTAACGAAAGGGGGGAACTTAACGAAAGGGGGGAAGAGAGAGGGGGGAAGAGAGAGAGAGAGAGAGAGAGAGAGAGAGAGAGAGAGAGAGAGAGAGAGAGAGAGAGAGAGAGAGAGAGAGAGAGAGGACTGTGATGATGGCGGCTGCGGAGGAGGGAGGTGGGCGGCCGTGTGGATCGAGTAGGAGAGGGGGGGCTGTGTGCTCGGCCAAGTGAAATTGGGGAATTAAAAAAAGTTTAGGGTTTAAAGAAGTCGAGTTGGGTTTTAATAACCCGACTCGTTCGGAAGTGGGCCCTGCATGCCTTAGGTACGCGACTCGATCGAGCAGCGTATCTGCTTGGTCGAGTCAGACAAAAATTAATAGCAGTTTTAGAACACTCCCTCATCGACTCGATCGAGTAGGGTCTGCTCAGTGCTGCTGTTGTTTTCCATCTTCTCTTGTGCTCGGTCGAGCACGTGACTGCTCGGTCGAGCACGTGACTGCTCGGTCGAGTATATGTCTACTCGGACCGAGTAGAGACTACTCAGACCATGTAGGCAGAACGTCGTTTTTCCAATATTTCACTGTACCTTCCTCAGCTCGATCGCGTTGATGGATACTCGGTCGAGTAAAGGGCTACTCGACCGAGTACATGCTGCTCATGCCGTGTAGACAGAGCGACATTTTCCTTTGTTTTGCATGTGCCTTGAGCTACTCAACCAAGTAAGAGGCTGCTCGGTCGAGTCACCTGTGTCACCTGTGTGACTCTTCTCCATTAGCTTGCTCTTCTATCAGCTGCTCTCCTACCAGCTTCCTTCCATTCAAAACATTGATTTGCGCGCTCCCCTTAACGTTCAACCTGTAGAAAGGAAGAACCTATCAGATTTTTATAATTTTGCATTTTTAAGGAATAGAAAGCGTTTTTATTTGAAGAAAAATTGAAAAAGGAAAGAATCTAGGATATAGAAAGTCGGGTTGCCTCCCGATAAGCGCTTATTTTGAGTCACGAGCTCGACTCTCTTCATGCCTTCAGCAAATAGTGGGGCATTCCTCGAGGAAACGTGTCTCCTCTCGCCCAATTGGATCTCCTGCTCTGTACGGTTTTATCCTCTGGCCGTTTACTTTGAATCTACCGTTCTTCCCTTCGAGTTCTACGGCACCCCCCGGATGTAGACTCACTATCGTATAGGGGCCGGACCATCTTGATTTTAATTTTCTGGGGAAGAGGCATAATCTCAAATTGTAGAGGAGTACCTGATCATCGATATCATGGCGAACCACCGTGATGTTCTTGTCATGGTAAGCTTTGGTCCTTTCTTTATATATCTTTGCATTCTCATAGGCGTGTCATCGGATTTCGTCAAGCTCGTTGCTGTGCAGGGCTTGTCTCGTGGCAGCACTCTTGCAGTCAAAGTTCATTTTCTTTACTACCCAATATGCTCTGTGTTCTAATTCTACCAGAAGGTGGCAAGCTTTTCTATATATTAGTCTATAGGGGGTTGTTTCAATGGGAGTTTTGAATGCGGTGCGGTATGCCCAAAGAGCGTCGCTTAACTTGTGGGACCAATCTTTCCTCGAGGCGCTCACAGTCTTCTCTAGGATGCCCTTGACTTCCCTGTTGGACACTTCCATTTGGCCACTTGTTTGAGGGTGATAAGCAAGGGCAACCTTGTGATAAACTCCATATTTCTTGAGCATCGTCTCGGACTTCTTCTCGATGAAATGGCTCCCTCCATCGCTTATGATTGTCCTGAGGACCCCAAAATGGGGAAAGATTGTATTCTTGAAGAATTTGGATACTACCCTTGCGTCGTTCATCGGAGTGGCTATGGCCTCCACCCACTTCGAGACGTAGTCAACGGCAACCAAGATGTACATATTGCCGTTACTTGACGGAAAGGGTCACATAAAGTCGACGCCCCAAAAGTCAAATAGTTCTATCACCAAGATGCCATGCAGCAGTGTTTCATTCTTTTTCGTGATGTTTTCCGTCCGTTGGTACCTATCACATTTTCTGATGTATTCGTTCGCATCCTTAAATATGGTAGGCCAATAGAAACCACCTTGGAGGATTTTGTTGTGGTTTTGGTGACTGCTGCATGTCCCCCGCATGGTTGATCGTGGCAATGTGATATGATGGAAGTCGCATCTTCTTTTGGGATACATTGTCAGATGATACCATTGGCACATGTTCTGAACATGTATGGGTCATCCCAAAAGTAACTCATGGCGTCATGTAAGAATTTCCTCCTTGTGTAGGTCGCCAACTGATGTGACATTATATTCCACATTTTATCGATAAGATTACACGTCAAAATGATTGCTCAATTAGACATTTCATACGCTTGTACGCTCATAAGTGAAACTATTGTACTTTAAAAGTGTTTGGTTGCATTTCAGGGAATATCGAGCGATTTGGAGTATATTGGAGGAGAGAGTGCGTGCTTGACACCGGAGCTCATGAGGCGCCGTGTTCGGTGACTCAAAACTGCTAGGGAGCAAGGAAGGGGCAAGAGAGAAGGAGTGAAGAAGAGGAGAATGAAGAAAGCATGGTTATATGATACCATGAGTCATAGATTTCAGGTCGATCGATCGAACTATGATGCGGCGAAGGAATCGAGCGATCCGAAGTGCTGGAAATAGGACATCCGTGCACTATTTCCAAATCTACTATCACTAGGATTTTTCACTATTTTTCTAATAATTTTTCCAGATAATAGACTTCAAGATGGATCCAACGCCACCAAGAATGTGCTAATCGGAGTTCGGATGAGCCCTGTGGAATTTCTGTAAGTTGATGCAGCAGTGCTGAAACTGTTCTCAGCAGCCTACTCGGTTGAGCAGTGCACTACTCGGTCCGAGCAGTGCACTACTAGACCGAGTAGTGTGCAAAATGCTGCTGAAATGTGTTTTTACGTCCTATAGCGTAACCTCCTACATGGACCGAGAAACCTCCTGCTCGGTCCGAGCAACCTCCTACTCGACCGAGCAGTGCCTGCTCAGGCCGTGTAAGCATATCGATATATTTTGGAGAAGCGACCTCCTGATGTTCTCGACCGAGTAGCTGCATACTCGACCGAGCAGCCTATTACTCGACCGAGCAGCTGTATACTCGACCGAGCAGCTACGTACTCGGACCGTGCAGGCAGAGCGTGATTTTGGGAAGAGCTGCACTCTACTGACAGACTCGACCGAACAGCCTATTACTCAACCGAGCAGCCTTTTACTCGGACTGAGCGGAATCTACTCGGTCCGCGCAGGTAGAGCGTAATTTTGGGAGAGTGCTCTAACCTACTGACAGACTCGATCGAGCAGTTTTCTGCTCGGACCGAGTCGCCGTGGGATCGGGCGTAAGTTACGATTTTGAGGGGGTTATTTCGCGAGGGTTTTGGGAGAGGATTGGGGCAGCTGCCAGACGGGGAGTTCTGGGGGAGACTTTTTGGGGGGATTTTGAGAGACTTTTTGATACTTTTTAGAAAGGAGTTTTTAGATCTTTTTTAGAGTTTTTCGGCGACGATCTTTTTGGGGAGTTAGGCTATGCCCTAGGCCCCTCCTTTGTATCAAGATAAGTACTTTTGCCCTTTTTAATTCTATTATTATTTTCTTTTTGATTTCTTATTGTTTATCCCTTTTTGATGCATGCAATGAAATCTTAGTTCGTTCTATTATCTATTGCTATTGCTATGCTTGAGTAGTCTTTTCTAGGACTAAGGGGTTAGCCCATGGATCTTAGGATTTAGATGCAAAGTTGGGATTTTTATGATGCGTTGGATATAAATGGGGTTGTATTTTGGTTGATCTATCAAAATCCCTAGGAGAACTCGTACTGAGATCATGCCCACGGTCGGTGGAATCAATTAGCTTAAGGAGTATCCTAAGGATTTATTTAGAGAGTTGGTGGATCCAACCAAGGCTCGTGACCATGCCCGGCTCGTGTCTTGAGGGGATCCATTGACGAACTATACCGCTACATTGATGGCTACTGATCACTCCTTATTTTACACCCTTTTCCCGCATGTTTGCATGCCATTTTGATCGCCCAAATTATGTTTTTCACGATATATCGACGATATTGCGATGCTTTTCACGATTTGTTGTTTTTGTCGCATTTCAGGTGATTTGGCGCGATTAGGAGTGATCTCGAGATGCGTGTAATCTAGACGGCCACCGACGACCTCCCCGAGGGGTATTTTGCTATTGGAGAGGAGCGGAAGAAGAATGGACGTCGCTGGAGCGACGAGGAGGCCAAAACGACCAGTTTGGGCATTTTTTGTGTCCCACTCGGCCGAGTGGAGGAGCTACTCGGCCGACCAGCGAGACACTGCTCGGCCGACCCGTTCGGACACGACTTCCATGTGTACTCGGCCGAGCGACGGAGACCACATCGGCCGAGTGACGCTACCACGTCCGCCCGAGTGGCGCCCAGACGAAGGCCCTCAAAAAGACCGAAGTTACTGTTTTTCGGCCATCTGAGCTTCAGAAGACCCACTCGGCCGAGTGGCAAATTCCGTCCGCCCGAGTGAAGTGAAGCCATCGGCCGAGTGACGACAACTCACTCGGCCGAGCCACCCCCGAACTGAAGACCCCTGAAGTCCCCGACTTACTGGAAAATTTACAGGGTTTTCACTCGGCCGAGCGACTTTTGTCACTCGGCCGAGTGCGATGCGCTGCCTGTAGCGAAATTTGCGGAAAACAGGCTGTGCAGGGGCGTTTTGGTCAGGATTTTTGGACGATTTTTGGGGCTATTTAAGCTCTGTTTTTACCCTAGTTTTGGGAGCCTCCTCTCAGATTTTTTGCAGCTTTTTGAATCTACTTTTTAGCTTTATTAATTGTGATTGGTGAAGAGAAAAACTTGGATTTTTGTTGGGTTGATTGAAGATCTACATTGGTTTGCACTTTTCTTCCACAAAAACTCTATTTTTATTGTTTATATCATTGTTGTGATGAATTCCATTGTCTATTTCTTTGCAAATTATTGTGCTATTGCTATGATTAGTGAGTAGTCTCCACGTCTTGGGGCATGGGGATGAACCCTGCAAGCCCAATTTCGTATTTGTGTTGAATCGGTAGAAATTGAGCTAGGATTGTTATTAGGGATTAGATTGGGATCGAATCACTACGGATAGCTAGGTATTCACATCAATTGGGATTTGCAAGAGATTGGATCCCAATTCGATAGGAAGCCCTAGAAATCCGAATTGGGTTGGAGTCGGATTTTCGAAGTATCGGTTTGCAAGAGATTGGACCGATGCTAGGATCTCCGGTTGCAATTCCGTGCCGATACCCGTTTGCAAGAGATTGGACGGGTAGGAACTATCCTAATCTAGATTGTGGACCGAGTTTGCAAGAGATTGGGCTCGGTGCGCAATTGGACGATGATGTTGATCCTAATACTAGCTTCCCTAGGCTAGGGTTTGCAAGAGATTGGACCCAAACCTAGGATAGCTATAGACCGGCAACAGCGCGAGAGCGTGAGCTTGGTTCCACATTTAGTTGCAACTAGTCCATCCGAATTCTCATCCTAGCGATTTCGATACCGGCCAACCACGATTGTGAAATACGGTGAGTAGTGGGGATTCACCATTCCCTAGGCGTTCTCTGTTTGATTTGATATTTCGCACTTTTGTCTGACGATTGTGACAGGATCGCCCAAGGCAATTATCCCTCTAAATAGCCAGGTTGATTAGGAGCAAGCACGGTCATTCGTCCTCCCTGTGTTCGATACCCGCTCGCCGCTACACCGTGCGCTTGCGGTAAAACTACAACCGTCGCCTCGGGACGTGTACGCCGGGGCGCGATCAAGTTTTTGGCGCCGCTGCCGGGGAAGGCATTTTGACGGTGCTCAGCACCGACCACCCGGTTATTTCTTCTTACTTTCTTCCTTTACTTCCCTCTCTATCTTATCCTAACTTCATTCGTAGCCCTATTTGCACATTCTCCCCGCATTTTGCATAAGATCTTAACAGGGAGAATGGGGGATGCAACGCCAACAATAGAACTCAGTCGAGAAGACTATGACACCTTCACAGGCCTCCTTAAGGAGCTTGTCGACGAGGTCCACACTACCGGAGCATTTGCTATCAATATCACGGACCCCGACGAACAACTATTTGCTAGCTTTGTGATGGACCAAATCTCCCCGGAAGGGACTATCGGAGGCAATGTCAGAGTTGACGTGGTCGACGACAAATTGCATTTCGAAGACAATAGAGCAAATGTCGAAGAGCACTATGCTCCCGAAGAACCCTTCGAGCAAACCGACATTCAGGATGTTACACTTTATGACGCTCACTCTTGTTTTTATGAATCGTCTGATGTGTTTCTTGATTCCATGTACGAACTGGAGCAGAGTGAAGGTTTTGGCGATGCTAGCACTGAATCAGAGGGCGCCTACTTCGATGCCTCATCCTCACTAAGCAGCGAGTCCGACTTGTCATATGAAAGCATGCCATCTGAAAATGAGCTAAACCCGGATGACAAGGAAGAAGCCGAATTCATGAGAGCTGAAAAGGTGGAAGAAGAAGCGCCACCTCAGGTAGAGCTTAAACAATTACCGCCGAATCTAAGGTATGCCTTTTTGGGTAATAAATTGAATTTTCCGGTGATAGTAAATTCCCACCTCACACAAGATCAACTTGAAAAACTCCTAGACGTCCTTAGGAGCCACAAAGATGTCTTGGGATACACTATTTCCGATCTAAAGGGAATAAGCCCTAGGCTTTGCACGCATCGGATCCATTTGGAGGATACCGAAGCCACCTCCATAGAGCCTCAAAGGCGGTTGAACCCAAACATGAAGGAGGTGGTTAAAAAGGAAATCCTAAAATTGCTTGAAGCCGGTATAATTTATCCTATCTCTGACAGCAGATGGGTTAGCCCCGTCCACGTCGTCCCCAAGAAAGGAGGGATGACTGTCATAAAAAATGACAAAGGTGAGCCAATATCCACGCGCACTGTCACGGGATGGCGAATGTGCATTGACTATAGGAGACTCAATAAAGCCACCCGAAAGGATCATTACCCATTGCCATTCATCGATCAAATGCTTGAACGCCTCGCGAACCATAAATACTTTTGCTATCTAGACGGGTATTCGGGTTTCTTCCAAATCCCTTTGCACGAAGATGACCAAGAAAAGACAACTTTCACTTGTCCCTATGGCACCTACGCATACCGTAGGATGCCGTTCGGCCTTTGTAATGCTCCCGCCACATTTCAAAGATGTATGACATCCATATTTTCCGATTATATTGAAAATATTATGGAAGTTTTTATGGATGATTTCTCGGTTTATGGAAGTGAGTTTGACTCTTGCTTGGAAAATCTCACTAAAGTCCTAAAAAGGTGCCAACAAAACAATCTCACTCTCAATTGGGAGAAGTGCCACTTCATGGTCACGGAAGGTATAGTTCTCGGACATCTTGTTTCCTCAAGAGGAATCGAGGTTGATAAAGCTAAGATTGAGGTAATCGAAAAACTTCCTCCTCCTATTAATGTCAAGGGCATTAGAGGCTTCCTTGGTCACGCGGGGTTTTACCGCCACTTCATTAAGGATTTCGCCTCGATTGCCCGACCACTTACTTCCTTACTCGCTAAAGATGTTCCTTTTGACTTTTCAGGAGAATGCTTGCAAGCTTTCAACACCTTGAAGGAAGCGCTAGTCTCAGCGCCCATCATCCAACCGCCGGATTGGAGCCTCCCTTTCGAGCTAATGTGCGATGCTAGCGACCAAGCCATTGGAGCGGTATTGGGACAAAGGAAAGATAGGAAGCTTCATGCGATATACTACGCAAGCAAGACATTGGATGACGCGCAGAAAAACTACACAACTACCGAAAAGGAGCTTCTAGCGGTCGTCTATTCCATAGAGAAGTTTCGCTCCTACCTCCTCGGTTCCAAGGTGATTGTCCACACCGACCATGCAGCATTGAAGTATCTTTTAAACAAGAAGGAGGCCAAACCCCGGTTGATTAGGTGGATACTCTTGTTGCAAGAATTCGACCTAGAGATCAGAGATAAGAAGGGTACAGACAATGTCGTGGCAGATCATTTATCCAGGCTCATTCGTGACAAGGAGGATGAGAGCTTACCTATTGACGACACATTCGTTGATGAGAGGCTATATGCGGTAAGGGCCGAGGAAGTACCTTGGTATGCGGACTTCGTCAACTACTTGGCGTGCGGAATCAAACCGCATGGGATGTCCACGCAACAAAAGAGGAGATTTATGCATGAGGTCCGTAGCTATTTTTGGGAAGATCCTTACCTTTTCAAGATATGCAAAGATAATGTCATTCGTAGGTGTATTCCTAAGGAGGAGGCAACGTCTATCATTTTGCATTGCCACGGTCTACCATGCGGGGGACATCATGCCGCCTCTAAAACAACCGCTAAGATCCTGCAGAGCGGATTCTTCTGGCCCACAATGTTTAAAGACACTCATGCTTTTGTGAAGGGTTGCGATAGATGTCAACGGACCGGGAATATCTCCAAGCGCAATGAGATGCCGATGAGACCCATCCAGGAGATTGAGCTTTTTGATTGTTGGGGAGTAGACTTCATGGGGCCTTTTCCGTCGAGCAATGGCAATAAGTACATCCTATTGGCCGTTGACTATGTCTCCAAATGGGTTGAAGCTATTGCCACCCCTACTAATGATGCTAGGGTAGTCTCTAAATTCTTCAAGCAAAATATCTTTCCGCGCTTTGGAGTGCCGCGGACCTTGATAAGCGACGGGGGAAGCCACTTCATAGAGAACAAGTTTGAAGCAATGCTAAAAAAGTACGGGGTAAATCATAGAGTTGGAATGGCTTATCACCCCCAGACAAGCGGCCAAGTAGAAGTCTCAAATAGAGAAATCAAGCAAATTCTCGAGAAAACCGTAGATCGGTCTAGAAAGGATTGGTCAATGAAGTTAAACGATGCTCTATGGGCCTATCGCACGGCCTTTCGCACCCCCATCGGTACCACACCGTTCCGCCTAGTTTACGGGAAGGCTTGCCACTTGCCGGTAGAGTTGGAACACCGTGCATATTGGGCCATCAAGACCTTTAACTACGATTATAAGAGTGCGGCGGTGAGGCGACTCTTGGACATCAACGAACTTGATGAAATAAGGAGAGACGCCTATGAGAGCTCGAGAATTTACAAGGAAAGGACCAAGATTTTCCACGATGCCCGCATAACTGTCACGGACTTTAAGGTGGGAGACAAGGTCTTGCTCTACAATTCCCGACTCCGACTATTTCCCGGTAAGTTGAGGTCACGTTGGTCGGGACCTTTCACCATCAAGCACATACAACCAGGAGGAGCTTTCGAGTTGGAAAGCAAGGAAGGTACCACATTCAAAGTAAATGGGCAAAGGCTAAAACATTATTCCGAGGGGATCCCGACGGGCGAAATCAATAGAGTATATTTGCTTAAAGAGCGGTCGCACGATCTCTCGGACCTCCTTGATGAGGTGATAGAGGAGGCGATTCCTCACTCAATTGGTGCCCTTTTTGATGAAGAATTGGATGAAAGCCCGGATTTAGGCCATGAGGACAATAATGATGATTCCCCCGACTTCTCCGCTGATGAAGATGAAGGCGACACTGATGTCGCAAGGATTCGAGAGCTTTGCAAGCTCTCGAAATCAAAGTCTCCAAAGAAAGCTCCGCCGGTACGGAAATCGGCATCGCCGGCTAAGCCGTTGACCGGGGCAAATGCTAGCTTGGGGGAGCCTCCCCTCAACACTATTCGAGATACGAGACCACCGAGGGAGACCGCTACGCCGCCACGTCCAAATCCAAGCGCGCTCCCCGGGAAGTTTGACGGGTGCATCTCATATGCACCAAACATCCCGCATTGATTGAAAATTATAGGGGGTCGAGCTCACGACCTAAAACGAGCGCTTGTCGGGAGGCAACCCGACGGTTTTTGCTTTATTTTCGTTTTTCTTTATTATCGTTTTAGAAATTTTTTTTTTTTTAGTGTTTTGAGTCGATCGCCAAAAATTTTGTGATAACGGGTCCCATTTTTCTTGACAGGAAAGGAGATAGGTAGACCCATCATGAGGAAGATGAATGAGGCGACGAGGAGCGCCCAAAGAAGGCGTTCGACGCCTAGGAGGAGCATGAAATCGACTGGAGGAAGAAAGACGGAGTTTAGAGCCCAAACGAAGACAAACAGCAGAATACAAGGCTCACTCGGCCGAGTATACTAGTCACTCGGCCGAGTCCAGAAGTTCGTCCGGCCGAGCCGCTCACGAACGAGGGAAGTCTGCTGTACCCAACTCTCTGTTTATTTTCTCGATTTCGATATAACTGCTACTCGGCCGAGTACATTTATTCACTCGGCCGAGTAAAACGGATACCCTCCTAGGGCGAGTCTTGCCGAGTAGCTTGGGTCACTCGGCCGAATGGACTTACTCCACTCGGCCGAGGCTGGCAAAGCCACTCGACCGAAGCGATATCGGGGAGAAAATTTCTATTGCCTCGCTCGGCCGAGTGACCACGTCACTCGGCCGAGTCGTAACTCTCTATTATATAAGTGACGAAGGGGCGCGGATTTCGAAATCTAAAATCCCAAATCCGCCCGCGCCCCTTCGCCTACCCTCGCCCGATCTCGCCTCGTCGCCCAGCGACTCGCCCGCGCCCGCCGCCGCTCGGCCTGCCGTCGCCGGCCGCCCATCGCCGGAGTCCGCCCGAGTCGCCGCCGGCCGCCCCGCCTCCGATCACCTCCGGTTCGCTTATTTTCTCCGTTTTCTCCTCTCCTCGTGTATATTTTGAGGATCCATGTGCTAAACGCCCCCCTAACCCAAATCAATTCCTATACCTATCTGTTATACCCCTATTGCTCCATACATTTTGATTATTACTCGCTGATATCGCTTTTCCATGCGCAGGTTGCTTTTTGGAGCTTAGGGGAGCTCAGGGGAGTTTCTACGGGCTGCTCAGGACTTCGTGGAGGCGCGGACTTCGCACGCTTCCACTACTTAGCACTCGCGGCGTGTTTGGGTAAACTCTTTCCACTCTTGTGCACACGCCGCACTTTTCACTTTTTCGGCGCGCGCTCGGGGCAGATATGCCGCCCCGGACACGGCCGCGGTCGAAGAGAGCTTCCGCCAAGCGGAAGCGGTCGGATGATGCCGGCCCCTCCCACGAGTTGGAGGACTCTCCTCCACCGTCCCCCGCACACCCCGCACAGCCTGCAGGCCCCGCACACCCCGCACAGCCTGCAGCGCACCCACAGCCCGCACAGCCTCTCCCCGCCGATCCACAGCCACCACCACCGGCTCCACTGGTCGGGCCGCTCGGGATTACGTTCCGAGACGACGCACACCGCGCCGTCTTCGAGCGTATCTCCCAGCGCTCGATCGTACCCTCCAGGTTCGCACACCTCGCTGACCTAGGACGCCTGGGGGTACTTGAGGGGATGCTCACGTTGTACGACAACGTGGGCTGGCGAGATTTTTTCCAGGTGTCGGCGGATACTTTTACCCGTCCGACACTTGAGGTTCTGAGTTCTATCGCCCGGACCGATGAGGGATGCTCATTCCGGTTCATGGATCGAGAGTGCCAGGTCACTCTCGATATGATGAGAGCATTTTTCTCTTGGCCCGCAGTCCCCGGAGCCGATCGCGGTTATGGCCCCACACATATCCCTCCACCCTCTTTCGACGCCGGTGCCTTCTGGGCACGTATCACGGGTCTGCACGCCGCCTTTGACCCTAGTAGGGCCAAGGCCTCGGCCATCGTACATCCCTGCCTACGCATTGCCCAGCGCCTCATGGCGACTACCTTTTTGGCCAGATATGAGCCGGGGACGATGTCTACGCCAGAGCTTTACATGCTCTATGTGATGACTCGTCCCAGAGCTCTGTCTAGGGATGGAGATGAGCTTGTCCCCGCCGTCGTGATCGATATCGCGGCATGGTACTTAGACCGCATCATTGTATCGGTGGGCGCTCGCTCACCGATATGCTGTGGCGGCCTGATTACCCTGCTGGCTCTTATGACCGGCGAGGACTTCCCCGACGACCTGCGACGCGTTCCGGGCCCCACTTCCTTGTCGATAGACGTTATGGCCCGGATGAAGATGCTGCGTCCGCACGGCGAGCGTCACTGGGTCTGGTTGCACGGCCCCTATGGGGCCGATTACATGATTCTCCCGAGCCCTGCTCGGACCCAGATTGCACCGGCCCACGTAGACTGGCTCCCAGATATGGATGTCCTCATCCCCGCCGCCTACGTGCTCGAGGCCGAGGAGGCCGAGCAGGGCCACGCCGCACACGCTGCCCAGGCTGCTCCCGCAGACCCTGCTGCACGCCCTGCCGAGCCCGCTGCCGCCCCTGTGCACCCTCAGCCCACACCTGTCGTTTCTGCTGCTCCTGACACTTCTGTCCTCACCGCTACCAGTGTCGCGAGTACTTTTGCTGAGCCCACTTCCACCACTGTCACCACTTCCGAGGCTGTCCCCACCACTCCCTCTGCCACCTCTGGCCCTCTGTCCGTGGAGCCCCTTTGCTCCGCATTCCCCGAGCGCCCGCCAACCATAGTCGAGTGCGGAGAGCCCTCGTTCACTTCGGTCGTGGAGACCATGGTTAGCATGATCTCCGCTGGGGTTACACCTTTTGGACCGCACACTTCTGCCCCAGCGGGAGATTCCTCTGTCTCCACCGCCGCCTTATTCTCCGAGAGCGTCGTGGCGTCTGTCCACACGTCTGTGCCACGGACCTCTCTGGCCACCTCGTTGCCTCTTTTGCACGCCTCCTTTTCTGCCGCTGCCTCCACTTCTCGCCAGCCGGTGTCCCGGCCTCACACCGAGGCCAGGCCCACTTTTCCAGGCACGGCCCCTTTTGTCCCATTCCCTGCTGAGCCCGTTACATACTCCACACGCGTACGCCAGCCTCGCCCTGCACAGCCTAGACCGGTGCGTCCCTCTGCACCACCCCCGCCCGACACTGTACTGCAGAGCATACGTGCTCTTGAGGTGGCGGTGAGTGGTCTTAGAGGAGACCTTCGGACCCTGTCCTCCACCGTCTCTACGATGTCTGGACGCTTTGACCTGATCCCTCAGATCCACTACTGCCTGACACAGATCTTAGAGCGTCTCCCGCGCGTACCCCCACCCACCCCGCAGGTTCCCACACACA
This sequence comes from Scilla litardierei, assembly GCA_030789695.1. NCBI lineage: Eukaryota > Viridiplantae > Streptophyta > Magnoliopsida > Asparagales > Asparagaceae > Scilla > Scilla litardierei. Next base: position 93,663,132 of record CM061140.1, on the reverse strand, counting down.
CACCCACACACGCTCGACCTGCTTCCACTCCCACGCCCACCCCAGCTCAGCAGCCTACACCACCACCACCACCACCTCCGCCTCAGGACGGAGACGGCGCGGCACCGCCTTCTTAGGCACTCTTGATGCCTTGATCCATTCCTGTCGTTGTGCTGCCCGTCTCTGCTGGGTCCTGATGCCCTTTTGTCCACCCCCTCCCCTCACTTATTCTGGGATTATATTTTTGATCATATCTTTTTGTGCACATCATATCATATCTACTTAGGATTCTCATTTTGATCACATCTATATATATCTTTTTGGGAGAGAGGGAGCGTTTTTTTTTGGTGCCGTATTTATTTTCATATCACTCCTGTTTGTGCATGCATCATTCCCGCATCATATTTTCATTTCTTTTTTGTCTTTCTTTTTATTATTCCATGCATGCATCCTCACTTGCCCCTCACACTTCTTGTCTCTCGGTGTGCCACACTTTGCACATTGAGGACACTGTGCCGTTTAGCTTGGGGGAGTGAGTTCTCACGTTCTTTTTTTCGATTTGCCACCTTTATTTTCAGTTTTTCACACCGCTTTTCCCTTTTGCACTCATTTTTTCGTTATTTTCCTTTTGTTTTGCCATGCATCACGTTTTCCTTACTTCCCTGTGTGCCGCATTGCATAGTTCTATTTTCCTTTTATCTTTACTTCTTCATTATTTTTCATCTCATGCTAGAGATGAATTTTCTGTGATGATGTCTACGTGGAGTTAGCTTATTCTATATGCATGCTATATTTGTCGTGTCTTAGATTTCATTTCTGATATCATATGCTATGACTCGCTTGCATTTAGAAATAGGAGCCCACACTTTTTTCCTCATGAAAATGGATGAAATTTTATTATTAGCTGAGCCTGAATATTCATATGTATGCTATCACAGAAAACACACCAAGATTCACGCATTGAATGCCTATATCTGGAGTACTGACTTCTTTTCCTTTATCACTTCTATATGCATGGATTGTACACTTCACTTCCGGATGATTGAATGATTGTTAGCTATGATATATCTGGATTAGTTAGCTTTTTTGTGATCGAAACTGAGTAGATTAGATTACCCTGCTGAAGTTGTCGTGCATGTCTTATAGAGTGAGCCGAGAGTTATATTTATTTCTTTCTCCACAAATCTTGAACAACATTTCTCTACTTTTAAAATCATTGGTGAATCTCCCCTTAGTGATTCTATTTTATGGCATTTCCCCCGCTATTAATTCCTAGCCCCAAATCTCTTATTCCAAAAAAAATATATATATATATATATATAATAAAAGAGAGAAGAACATTCCCGTATATCGTTATCTCTCTTTGAGTTGGGATCATTGTATATATGATTGTCAAAAAAAAAGAGAGAAAAGAGAAAAAAAAAATCCTCAATAAAAGATCCCATCTCGCTTATTTTCTTTCTTTCTTCTTTCTCTTCTTTGCTTTTGGAGCTTTATAAAAATGGGGATGTAAATATTTTTGTGCCACCACGCTTATAGATAAGCTTGGGGGAGGAGATCCATTGATGTGTGAGAGAGCGACTACTTGACATTGCACGACAACCTAGGCTAAGTAATATTCTATACTCGGTGAGATTGTTTCTAGCTTTACGAAATCCAGAAATCTAAGCCTAGCATTCATTTCATGAAACCCATACTTTTCTATTCTCTCTATTCTATGATGTGATACTCTTATACTCCAGATAGAAAGCGTTCAATTGAAAAGTGTGTGATCTGAGACTTGTATACTGCTTTAGATGATTCAGGCGATGTTAATTTTAAAATCATTCCGTTTCTCATGATTATACCGTTGTTCGTGGGTTTTCTATTTTCTACCTGCACTATTCTACTATGATATCAAAATGAGATTCTTTGACATGTATTTCTCACTCGGTGCATGCTATAAGAGTAGGTGAAACCCACGTCCTGAGAAAATGATCTAGCATCCTACTTCTTTCTTTCTTTCTTTCTTTATTCTCGTTTGGTTTTCATTCTTCTTCGTTTTTCATTTTTTTCGTTTTTCGCCGTTTTCGTTTTCCGAATCCACCGGGTTCGCTTTTTACTTATCTTCCTCGAGGACGAGTAAGAGGCAAGCTTGGGGGATTTTGATCACTCCTTATTTTACACCCTTTTCCCGCATGTTTGCATGCCATTTTGATCGCCCAAATTATGTTTTTCACGATATATCGACGATATTGCGATGCTTTTCACGATTTGTTGTTTTTGTCGCATTTCAGGTGATTTGGCGCGATTAGGAGTGATCTCAAGATGCGTGTAATCTAGACGGCCACCGACGACCTCCCCGAGGGGTATTTTGCTATTGGAGAGGAGCGGAAGAAGAATGGACGTCGCCGGAGCGACGAGGAGGCCAAAACGACCAGTTTGGGCATTTTTTGTGTCCCACTCGACCGAGTGGAGGAGCCACTCGGCCGACCAGCGAGACACTGCTCGGCCGACCCGTTCGGACACGACTTCCATGTGTACTCGGCCGAGCGACGGAGACCACATCGGCCGAGTGACGCTACCACGTCCGCCCGAGTGGCGCCCAGACGAAGGCCCTCAAAAAGACCGAAGTTACTGTTTTTCGGCCATCTGAGCTTCAGAAGACCCACTCGGCCGAGTGGCAAATTCCGTCCGCCCGAGTGAAGTGAAGCCATCGGCCGAGTGACGACAACTCACTCGGCCGAGCCACCCCCGAACTGAAGACCCCTGAAGTCCCCGACTTACTGGAAAATTTACAGGGTTTTCACTCGGCCGAGCGACTTTTGTCACTCGGCCGAGTGCGATGCGCTGCCTGTAGCGAAATTTGCGGAAAACAGGCTGTGCAGGGGCGTTTTGGTCAGGATTTTTGGACGATTTTTGGGGCTATTTAAGCTCTGTTTTTACCCTAGTTTTGGGAGCCTCCTCTCAGATTTTTTGCAGCTTTTTGAATCTACTTTTTAGCTTTATTAATTGTGATTGGTGAAGAGAAAAACTTGGATTTTTGTTGGGTTGATTGAAGATCTACATTGGTTTGCACTTTTCTTCCACAAAAACTCTATTTTTATTGTTTATATCATTGTTGTGATGAATTCCATTGTCTATTTCTTTGCAAATTATTATGCTATTGCTATGATTAGTGAGTAGTCTCCACGTCTTGGGGCGTGGGGATGAACCCTGCAAGCCCAATTTCGTATTTGTGTTGAATCGGTAGAAATTGAGCTAGGATTGTTATTAGGGATTAGATTGGGATCGAATCACTACGGATAGATAGGTATTCACATCAATTGGGATTTGCAAGAGATTGGATCCCAATTCGATAGGAAGCCCTAGAAATCCGAATTGGGTTGGAGTCGGATTTTCGAAGTATCGGTTTGCAAGAGATTGGACCGATGCTAGGGTCTCCGGTTGCAATTCCGTGCCGATACCCGTTTGCAAGAGATTGGACGGGTAGGAACTATCCTAATCTAGATTGTGGACCGAGTTTGCAAGAGATTGGGCTCGGTGCGCAATTGGACGATGATGTTGATCCTAATGCTAGCTTCCCTAGGCTAGGGTTTGCAAGAGATTGGACCCAAACCTAGGATAGCTATAGACCGGCAACAGCGCGAGAGCGTGAGCTTGGTTCCACATTTAGTTGCAACTAGTCCATCCGAATTCTCATCCTAGCGATTTCGATACCGACGAACCACGATTGTGAAATACGGTGAGTAGTGGGGATTCCCCATTCCCTAGGCGTTCTCTGTTTGATTTGATATTTCGCACTTTTGTCTGACGATTGTGACAGGATCGCCCAAGGCAATTATCCCTCTAAATAGCCAGGTTGATTAGGAGCAAGCACGGTCATTCGTCCTCCCTGTGTTCGATACCCGCTCGCCGCTACACCGTGCGCTTGCGGTAAAACTACAACCGTCGCCTCGGGACGTGTACGCCGGGGCGCGATCAGCTACCGCCATTGCGTCAATAAGAGCCACCAAAATAACTCGAAGCTCTAACACACGAGAGTGGTACGAGTTGAGAGCGTTTGAACCACGAGAGTGGTGAGAACTTTGTAGATCCTTAATGCACGTATCGTATGCGCCTATCGCGAGAGCGTGGTTAATGCGATACGTTAGATTCATGATGCCTAGACGCATGAATTCACTTTCTAGATGCTACAAATCCCCAATTAAACCAATGCAACGTAAAAGTCCTAGCCTAGCCTCGTCATCCGACGGTCCTAGTGGCGAGTCGTAAAGCCATAATCTTTTGTATTTTATTTCTTTATTTCTTTGTGTGGAACCCCTTGTTTGCGACATCGAGTGACACGACTTTCGCATCCATCACCATTACGACACTCTATATTCCACATCCACCAATAAACCCGCAAGTCTAACTCAACCTAGGAGTAGATAGGTAGTATGTCACCACTTCCCCGTGTTCGATACCCGCTTGCCACTATACCGTGCGTTTGCGGTAAACGACATTGTTTCGGAGTTGATTTCGGCTCGATCAAGTTTATGGCGCCGTTGCCAGGGATTTATCTCCGTGTAATTCATGCCATTACTAGGTCGCTCTAGGGTTACATTTCATGACGTCTCAAGTTTATGGCGCTGTTGCCAGGGAAGCGTTCCACCATATTATCTATTTACCACGATTAGGTTGATTAGATTGCATAAAAACATATATAAAAAATATTTAATAAGTTTTTAAATAAAAAACCGAGAGATTTTTCCCCACCACCTGATATTATTATTATCTTTATCTCTCTTTGTACCACTGACGTCTTTTCCAGGTTGTCTACTTTGCTTGATCAGGTACAGTTGATGCAGTGATGGGGCTTCCAAGGATGCGACCGGGTTCTATACGGTCCTATATATACCTCGCTACATTCTATCAGGCTGATGGAGAGTCCTTCAGAGAGGCATTGCGCAAGTTCGAAAGAATGTTAAGGATGTTCCATACGGAGTCAGACCATGAGTGGGATTGTTCCAGGCTATTTGATATTTTTGCTGGAAGACTAAAGGGACCCTCACATGAGTTTATGAAGAGGATGCAAGTGGGAAAGTTCAATGATCTGCAGTTGGAAGCAACCTTGGAGCAAATGATAGATGATGCTCGATCTACCGGTTCGCTAACCGTTACGGTAGGTAAACCATCCGACCAAGCATTTATCGATTTTGTTATGGCTAATGTCTCTAATGCAGGTATTATCATAGATGGAGTGTATGCTTCACTTGAAGGTGATCATATCCACCTTTACACCATTAACACTCCACAAATAGAGACATCTGAGCTGTCAGAGGAGGACACATATATGGACTTATTAAGAAGCATCGTGGACGCAGTCTGATGCACCGGTCCATTTACGATAACGGCAGGTGACCCTTTTGATCTTGGATTTCAAAAGTTTATTACTCGTCGTATCTCTTCTACAGGCATAATTGATGATGGAGTCTGCGCTCTAGCTGAGGGGCACAAGACCCACTTTTATACCATGGTCGAGATACAGGAGCCCATAAAACCACATGCACCTACTATTGAGAGGGCCAAGCCATGCAATCAGGTGCCTCGAGTTCCAGGACAGAAACGAAGACATAGGCGTAGAAAGGAGAAGATGAAATTCACCTTGCCTACCATACCAGAGGAACCCGAGGAGGAGGCTGAAGCAGTGCATCGTGAGGAGGCCGATCTATATTTATTTTACATATTGCATGTGGAGCCAGGGACTTTCGTTGAGGAGGTCATGCGTCGGGACGAGGACACAGCCATTCATGAGGATCCCGAGCATCACCCTCCTCCTTCAGAGCTTCCGCTGCCACCTCTTCCTTCCACTGACTCTGAGGACCACCCACCAGAGCTTACTGCTCCCATTCAAGGAGATCTCTTCACTCCCTCGCCCTTTACATTTGATTCTCCTCCCGTGTATAATGTTTATTATGATTCAGATTTCGATGACTCATTGCACCTTTTGCAGGATACACTTACATATGATCAAGACGTACAATGGGACGTATACGAGGAGGAGAGCGAGGAGTTAGCACATATGGATGCTGTTGAATATGATCAGGAGGTGCGCTGGGATGAGTCTGACGACGATGAGGAGCATCCTGACGAGACCCACTCTATCATGCCAGAGTTACCTGAGGAACCAGAGGAAAACAACGAGGAGTTGATCGACGTGGTGCATAAGCATAGAGATTTATTTCCAAGGAAGTGTTGTCAACCATCTTTAATTTTAAATACTATTGTTGATGACCCTCTTTGGAATACATTTATTTTGGGGAAAAATTATCGACTTCATATTGATGCGGCTTATCTCTTGCAGGGTACAGGTGGAGTCCTTGGAGAGATGCTGGGAGCCGCATTGCTGGAATCTGATGGAGCCCGTAGAGATACGCACCTAGCGGAGCCACGGAAAGTGTAGATAGAGCAACTGCCTGTACCGGCAAAGATTCTGGATCCACCTTTTGCTACAGGTAGTACCAATCTAGTAGTGTAGTATTTTATGCTTTCAATAAACATGAATCCTCTCGACAGCGAAAGGACCGTATAGGATTTTATATGCTTTCTTAGTTTAATAAATTCACCCCAATATGATGGCTCCATTATATTTTGCACCCAACCCATTATTTATCATCTATGCCCACCTTTATATTTGATGCTTATTTTGCCTCTCTCCCCAATTTTTATGTGATGTTTAAGCTTGGGGGAGAGAAAATATTTCGTTGTGTGGCCCCTTTATCTTATCGTTGTCCTCTATTTATATCATACACACATTGAGGACAATGTGATGTTTAAGCTTGGGGGAGTGCATAGTGCACGCACTTTTCTTCATCGTGAAACACACTTCAAAATTTCCATATGAACATTGTTCACCTCTATATTTATATCTCATATGCTTCATTTTCTATGAAATATCATGGATTTATTTTTTTATGAACTCTGATATCTGTTAGATTAGAGTTTGATATCTTGATTAGTGTATCTTTGTTAATATGCTTTTTCATAGTAGAATCCATAGTTTCACAACCACATTCTCGAAACAGTTAAGCTAAAAATGAATGAATCAAAATCTGAAAATTATTTGACTCCTGCGTGATTTGATTGATAATTCTATTGCTTCATGGATATTTAGTGATTCAAAAGAGATAAGATAACTCCACGACAACCAAAGTAGTGACGATTAGGATTCCTGAAACCGAGCCATGTCTAAATTCTATGCTTTTTCTTTTTCTTTTGTGAATAACCAATAAATGATCTTTGATCATGTTTTGCATTCCATCGCGTTTACGTGAGTTTGCAAAATTCCCAAAAATGCAAAAATCAAACAAATATCATGAATAAAAGGCCCTAGTGGTTCTTCGTAACCCAATGCCATAAGATCGTCTGGTCTAGGATGCATAGGCCGCTTTTTGTATATATTGAGTTATCTCGTGCATACAAATAAAGAAAATGCATATGAAATTTTCATATAGCCAAAAACAATATAAAACTACAAAATCCCATATCCTTATCTCCATTTCTTTATAGAACTAAGACATGGCAAAGTTGATGGGTTCTAGGAGTCTTGAAATGGTCGTAGTGTGGTGATACCTTACCTTGATTGAATTTGCTAAATTCATTCCATGAAGTATAACAAAATACCACACATGCTTGAAAATGTTTGATCATGACATATTATACAGCTTAGAGAATGAGTTGTGAACATTGGTTTCATTTCTGTGAACTTAGTATATTGCATGATAAACTATGATATGATATAACTCTAATCTCTTTTTATTGCTTATCAAGTTCATTTTATTTATTGAAATCCACGTTATTTTAATTTGAGCGAGATTTAATTATTTGGGGTGTATATATGTTCTAATTTCATATTGACGTGTGTTCACGAGATCTTGCATCTTGGGTTCTTATATTTTCTGAATTTAAGATTGAACCCCTTGTCTCCATTTACACATCACCACCTCACATCTCCATTGTATCTCTCTCCTGTGTTAGCTTCTTACTAGTCTTCCTCGAGGACGAGTAAGAGGTAAGCTTGGGGGATTTTGATGTGTCATTATATTCCACATTTTATCGATAAGATTACTCGTCAAAATGATTGCTCAATTACACATTTCATACGCTTTTACGCTCATAATTGAAACTATTATACTTTAAGAGTGTTTGGTTGTATTTCAGGGAATATCGAGCGATTTGGAGTATATTGGAGGAGAGAGTGCGTGCTTGACACCGGAGCTCCTGAGGCGTCGTGTTCGGTGACTCAAAGCTGCTAAGTAGCAAGGAAGGAGAAAGAGAGAAGGGGTGAAGAAGAGGAGAATAAAGAAAGCATGGTTCTATGATACCATGACTCGTGGATTTCGGGTCACTCGATCGAACTATGATGCGGCAAAGGAATCGAGCGATCCGAAGTGCTGGAAATAGGATATCCATGAACTATTTCCAAATCTGCTATCACCTGGGATTTTTCACTATTTTTCTGATATTTTTCCCAGTTAATAGACTTCAAGACGGTTCCAACGCCACCAAGAATGTGCCAATCAGAGGTTGGATGAGCCATGAGGAATTTTTGCAAGTTGATGCTACAATGCTGAAACTATTCTCAGCAGCCTACTCGGTCGAGCAGTACACTACTTGGTCCGAGCAGTGCACTACTCGTCCGAGTAGTGTGCAAAATGCTGCTGAAATGTGTTTTTACATCCTACATGGACCGCGTAACCTCCTACATGGACCGAGCAACCTCCTGCTCGGTCCGAGTAACCTCCTACTCGACCGAGCAGTGCCTGCTCGGGCCGTGTAAGCATAGCGACATATTTTGGAGAAGCGACTTCCTGATGTACTCGACCGAGTAGCTTATTATTCGACCGAGAAGCTGCATACTCGACCGAGCAGCTACGTACTTGGTCTGTGCAGGCAGAGCGTGATTTTGGGAAGAGCTGCACTCTACTGACAGACTCGACCGAGCAGCCTATTACTCGACCGAGCAGCCTTTTACTCGGACTGAGCGGAATCTACTCGGTCCACGCAGGTAGAGCGTAATTTTGGGAGAGTGCTCCAACCTACTGACAGACTCGACCGAGCAATTTTCTGCTCGGACCGAGTCGCCGTGGGCCCGGGCGTAAGTTACGATTTTGAGGGGGTTATTTCGCGAGGGTTTTGGGAGAGGATTGGGGCAGCTGCCAGACGGGGAGTTCTGGGGGAAACTTTTGGGGGGGTTTTGAGAGACTTTTTGATACTTTTTAGAAAGGAGTTTTTAGATCTTTTTTAGAGTTTTTCGGCGACGATCTTTTTGGGGAGTTAGGCTATGCCCTAGGCCCCTCCTTTGTATCAAGATAAGTACTTTTGCCCTTTTTAATTCTATTATTATTTTCTTTGTGATTTCTTATTGTTTATCCCTTTTTGATGCATGCAATGAAATCTTAGTTCGTTCTATTATCTATTGCTATTGCTATGCTTGAGTAGTCTTTTCTAGGGCTAAGGGGTTAGCCCATGGATCTTAGGATTTAGATACAAAGTTGGGATTTTTATGATGCGTTGGATATAAATGGGGTTGTATTTTGGTTGATCTATCAAAATCCCTAGGAGAACTCGTACTGAGATCGTGCCCACGGTCGGTGGAATCAATTAGCTTAAGGAGTATCCTAAGGATTTAATTAGAGAGTTGGTGGATCCAACCAAGGCTCGTGACCATGCCCGGCTCGTGTCTTAAGGGGATCCATTGACGAACTATACCGCTACATTGATGGCTACCGCCATTGCGTCAATAAGAGCCACCAAAATAACTCGAAGCTCTAACCCACGAGAGTGGTACGAGTTGAGAGCGTTTAAACCACGAGAGTGGTGAGAACTTTGTAGATCCTTAATGCACGTATCGTATGCGCCTATCGCGAGAGCGTGGTTAATGCGATACATTAGATTCATGATGCCTAGACGCATGAATTCACTTTCTAGATGCTACAAATCCCTAATTAAACCAATGCAACGTAAAATTCATAGCCTAGCCTCGTCATCCGACGGTCCTAGTGGCGAGTCCTAAAGCCATAATCTTTTGTATTTTATTTCTTTATTTCTTTGTGTGGAACCCCTTGTTTGCGACATCGAGTGACACGACTTTCGCATCCATCACCATTACGACACTCCATATTCCACATCCACCAATAAATCCGCAAGTCTAACTCAACCTAGGAGTAGATAGGTAGTATAGCACCGCTTCCCCGTGTTCGATACCCGCTTGCACTATACCGTGCGCTTGTGGTAAACGACATCGTTTCGGAGTTGATTCCGGCTCGATCAAGTTTATGGCGCCGTTGCCGGGGATTTATCTCCGTGTAATTCGCGCCATTACTAGGTCGCTTTAGGGTTACATTTCGGGACGCATCACCAACCCTTGCGGGATTATGCCGCTTACTAAGTAGTTCACTATATCTGCGTACCAAGGGGCTTCAGAGGAGTTTGTCGCAAATAACTGCTCGCCCATGAAGGAATCATCAATTGGTAAACTGTCGTCCCCGTACTTTTGGATTAACCGCGAAAGGTGGTCTGCCACTACATTCTCCGCTCCTTTCTTATCCTTGATTTCTATATCAAACTCTTGGAGGAGGAGGATCCACTGTATCTAGCATGGTTTTGCATCCTTCTTGCTCAATATGTATTTCAGTGCTGCGTGGTCAATGTGGATAATCACTTTAGACCCCAAAAGGTACGATCTGAACTTCTCGATAGAATAAACCATGGCTAGCAGTTCCTTCTTCGTAGTGGTGTAGTTCTTTTGATCATCATCCAGAGTCTTACTAGCGTAATATATCGCATGAATCTTTCCTTCTTTTCTTTGGCCAAGGACGACTCCCACTGCTTGGTTACTAGCGTCGCACATCAGCTCAAATGGTAGATTTCAATCTTGCGGTTGTATGATTGGGGCTGAGATGAGAGCTTCCTTTAACCTGTTAAAAGCTAGCAAGCATGCGTCAGTAAACACAAAAGGAGCGTCCTTAGCAAGGAGCTCCGTGAGTGGGCGAGCAATGTTAGAAAAATCCTTTATGAAGCGACGGTAAAAACCCGCATGCCCTAGGAAACCACGGATACCCTTAAGGTTAGTGGGAGACAGTAGACTCTTGATGACTTTGAGCTTGGCTTTATCAACCTCGATTCCCTTAGAGGTGATGACATGGTCAAGCACAACTCCTTCTGTCACCATGAAATGGCACTTTTCCCAATTTAGGATCAGGTTATTGTCATGACACCATTCTAAAACTTTGGACAAATTGGCTAGACAGTCATCGAATTCGGTGCCATAAACAGAGAAATCGTCCATGAATACTTCCATTATGTTCTCGATGAAATCCGAGAAAATAGACGTCATGCACCTTTGAAATGTAGCATGTGCATTACATACTCCAAACGGCATTCTTCGGTAAGAGAATGTGCCTTATGGACATGTGAACGTTGTCTTTTCTTGGTGTTCCCGATGCAATGGGATTTGGAAGAACCCGGAGTACCCATCTAGGTAACAAAAATATTTGTGTTTGGCTAGAAGCTCAAGCATTTGGTCAATAAAGGGTAGAGGATAATGGTCCTTTCTGGTGGCTTTATTGAGCTTCCTATAGTCAATACACATACGCCAACCAGTGACAGATCTAGTGGATATTAATTCATCTTTATCGTTTCTAACGACGGTCATGCCCCCCCTTTTTGGGGATTTCTTGCACCGGGCTAACCCATTTATTGTCGGAAATGGGATAGATAATGTCGGCCTCAAGCAACCTCAACCCTCCTTCTTCACTACCTCCTTCATGTTGGGATTTAATCGCCTTTGAGGATCAATAAAGGTAGCTTGCTTATCTTCAAGGTGGATCCTATGGGTGCATATGGTTTCACTGATGACTTTTAGATCAGCAATGCTATACACTATTACCTTTCTATGGGCTCTAAAGATTTTCAGGAGGCTTTCTAGTTGTGGTTCGGTGAGCAGGTCCTGCTCGGTCGAGTAGGATGTTGGTGAGATGGAGGCTCGAAAGTATGTCGACTCGGGCCGAGTCGACACTCTGCTCGGTCGAGTCGGATGCACGTTCTGCTGGCTTTGTGTATCAGCTCGACCAAGCAGCTTGTGCTACTCGGTCGAGTCGCTTGGGAAAAATCCAGAACATCTCCTGTCTCTTGCCATATCCTCCTCCACTCCTCCCATAAGCTTCTGAACCTCGGCGAATTCCTGTGGAGACTCGCCAACGGACTCACGGGCATGCTGGATGTGTCCATATCCAAAAGTGTTCCCGAATAGCTCCAAAATCCCTGAAAATCCACAAAACTCTACGAAACTCGAATATGGCGCTAGAATTGAAGTATCGTAAGAAAATGCGGGATTTGGATGCGGATATGATATGAAATGCAATGGAATGATGCTATAAAAAGATAGAAAATATGGACACATCAATTGTACGTTTTAGTCAGTACTTTGCATGTTTATTATGGTTACAATTCATGCTGCTAGTCTCACTATTGCTATCACCATGGTTGCTCTTACACATTACTCGTTATACTTGCACGACCACTTTTTCCCTTATGCATTACATGCACTTACTTACCACACCTATGCAGCCACCAGTACTTTACTTGTCGCACTTATATCTACATCGATAGCATACTTAGCTTGCTTTACACTTGCACTACCACAGTACAGTTCGTTGTCTTCTTTCAATTCTGTTTACCTTTACTACTCAATTATGTACGTTGATTGAACCGAAAAACGTGCAAAGGCACGCCTTCCACTCCCAAGCGTAGGAGCGGCAATGCAATATAAATTTATAACCGGTGAGTACCGGGTCAGATCACATGGACAAGTCATTCTACATTCGCAAGTTTGATCGGTAAAGAAAAATAAAGCGTGATACAACCAACTTACTAAGTAGATGGAAGTGGGGAAAAAAGTGCGGTGATTCAACAATCCTAACCTAAGTAGGGTTAGAAAGCCAAATGGGGAGTTAGAATAGCTAGGAGAGAAAGCATGGGTCGTGGGTTCACTAAGATTGGTGTTAATCAAGCTCTAATTACCCGCATATAACTCAATTGATCATCCGGGTAAGGAAACTCAATCAGAATATTAGCATTCAAGAACACAATAAATTGCAATAAGGATGAATGCATCATCATGGCACTAATCAAAATAGGATCATGGACTTTTCTCAAAGTGTGCCCTCTTGGGTCTTAACCAATAAAATTAGCCCTAATGATACATCCAACATTAACATTCAAAATGGGCAAGAGGAAATTATAATTATAATTAACAACCAACCATCGTGAATCACAATCCAAACATTTAACACTACTCAATCATGCTAAACAAGATGAAAATTTCATACAAAATCAACCCAAGTTCATTACAAAAGAGAGATACTAAAAATACACAAAAAGAGAGGAAAGAGATCACCAATCTCTCAAACAATGAGGCTTCCCTCTCACTTGAGCACCTCCTCCAAGCTCCACCAAGCTCCACTGGCCTCCAACCCTAACCCTAGCCATTTGGGAAGAAGAGAGCCCCCCAAAACCCCTTTTTGGAACAGTAAAAACGAAGAAGAAACCCTGGAAATCAAGCTAGGGCCTCAAAAATACCATTTTCGCATTTGTTGGGTCAAATGCGGGCTTGCGGGTCAGGTTTTTGAGCGCCCGACCCGCCGCTTTTATTTGTGCACGCATGCGCTTCCTCAAAGCGGAGCGGGCCGCTCCCGCTTCTAGTAGCAGGGCGAAGCCCACTCGCAATTTCGAGCGGGCCATTCCCGCTTCAAGCAGCGGGGCGAAGGCCGCTCGAAATTTCAAGCAGGCCGCTCTCGCTTCAAGCAGCGGGGCGAAGCCCGCTTCAAAATTCGAGCGGGCCGCCCGCTGTTGTAGGCGGCGCCCGCATTGGGCGATCTGATTTGCGCCGCGTGGTGCAACGAGATTACGCCACGTGGCGCCCCCATTAAACCCATGTTTTGATTTTTTTTTAAAAAACCTCATTTCTCCTCCATTTAATTCGCCAAAAATACCCAGAAATCTCAGAAAAATCCCAGAAAATTCTGGAAAATCCCAAGACTCTCAGGAGTACCTGAAAAATATTAGAAGGAGAAATGAGTCTATTTGATTATAAAATAAATATCATGACTATATAAGACTTCCCAAAATTCATATAAAATATTCCAATGCTCAAATAATTCTCAAAAATTGACAATAAGATCACAATAATAGCAGGAGCTCATGAAAAATATCAGGAAGCCAATAAGGACGATAAAATCAGTATTTTGTGCAAAGAATGAGAATAAGCTCTAAAAATGACATGAAGTGAAAATATACCCAAAAAGAGCAAGATTAAGCCTAATCTTTAGCACAAAATGGAGGAAGTTAGGGGTATAAATATACACTTTTCACCATGAATCACACACCCCAACTAGCTTTTTGCTAGTCCCTAGCAAAATATGCGATAAATTCGGATTAAATTGAAAACATGCACCAAACTCAAGATATCGTCATGGCATAATCCAAAAGTTATTTCCAATTGATTTCAAATCTAATATACCCATTGTATGAAAGTAAACAACAAATGACATTCTCCTCAATCTAATTCAAAGAAAAGTGAAGTAATAAGCACCATATGGCATTTATCGGGAAATATCACAAACGACAAAGTTTCTAATTTTCATGAAAATGGCCAAACAAAATAAATTTCCTCTAAGTTGTGGGAGATGAGATTGCATCACTCATGTTGCTTATTCTTTCTTTTTTTTCTTTTCCTTTTCTTTTTCTCTCTTTTTTGTATTTTTTTTGTTTTTGTATGTTTTATGTCTATGTTTTGCATTCACGCAATAATGCTATAAAATGCAAACACCGCCACCTTTGCATACATGGGATGACGCTATATAGGCAAAGGGATGGAATGATCCCCTAAATCTCATCTTTGGCTTCCTCCCCAATGTTTATGGGGCACCGGCTACTCGATTTGATTAGAAAGAAACATTCACTTATATTAACTCTCTTTCTCATTCTAATCATGAATTATCAACTCATACACTCACTCCTTGGAGGAAAACAAAACATAACCAAATGGCCACGTCCAATCCAATTAAACACTAAGCCATTCATCCCAATTCATGCAAACACTTACACCAAACAATTCCCAAATTATTTCAAAGAGATATATCACGACATATAAAATAGTTTCATACATGGCATATTAACATTTGACTCCAAAATGGAAAAGAAATTAAAACATGCCAATCAAACGTCGAAGAAATTGATACTGAAAAAAATTGCATGGTATTAAGCATGTAGGGACTACACATAAAGCTAGTGGCGTAGGGACGAGGAGGAAAAATATGATATGCAATAAAGAGCAATGGATGATGGCAAAATGGAGGTATCTCAAAAAAAATTTAAAAGCTAACATCAAAATCCTAACAATCCTAAAGATTCTAACACTCTCTCCAACTTCAAATAAACATTGTCCTCAATATTGGGAGAGTATTAGATCTCGGCAAAAGATCATCGAAAAGAAAAGCATACGAAAGCACTAAAATAAAACATTTATTTATTTACACTATTGGAAAGAACACACCGTGGCAAAAGGCGGATCTTGAATGTATGACGGTGTAGGAAGTTGATCTATCAGCTCCTTTTGCTCCTCCGCCAGCTGCTTTGGAGCTAGGCCTCCACCGGCCTCCTTGGATTCCAGCAATGCAACTCCAGCGTCCCCTTTGGATAGTAGGTATCATGTAGGAGACGAGTTGCATCAATCCAAGCTATGTCTTCATGTCCTGCAATAAAAGCATTCCAAAATGGGTCGTCAGAAAAAGAATTTAAATGTAAACGACGACAATCTCAATCAAAAATATGCGGAAGTGCAAATTGGGATTCAGAAATGCAAGGCATGATTTGGTGGAAACTTCCCTAAATAATGGCGCTAGGTGTGGCATGACACTCTGCCTCAGGAGGAGGGGGAAGCGGCTGCAGAAGAGAATCTGGAGGAGACGATGGCACATGCTCAATGTAAATCATCTCGCAATCGTCCTCGCTATCAGAAAGTGTAGGCTCCGAAGACCTCCCTAGACTATGAAGTGTATCCTGAAAATCTCCATGAATGATGGTCTGGTGCATATCCTGAGGTGAAGGGTATATGACCTGCTGCACTGAAGTAGGAGGAATGTCTGGCACTGGCTCCGTCATGGTCTGTAAACTCACTCCCTCGCCCAAATCATCCTCATCATCATCAAAGAAAACTCTCTCAGCAGTTCGTCCCACGCACTCGTACACCTCAAGATGGGTGGATGTAGTAGATGGGAAACATAACTCAGGCTCTCCAATATCATCCATATCGCTCGTGCCTTCACATGCATCCACCACCACATCACCACCAATATAGAAATGCATCGTGTCCTCAACATGGTCGACACGTACTCCATCATCCATCTCCTCTGGCTTATCCCAATGTATATGATCAAATTCCTCTACTTGGCCCAAATGCACCCTCTTCACAGGTTTCTCTTGGTATTTCATAGGGTCGCAATGGAATGAGCCCTCAGCCGGCTCCTCAGGCTGGTCCTGGGCCTGCTGGAGTGCGTCCTCATACTCTGCAAGGTCCCTCAGGTAACACCATGAATCCTCGGTCGAATAATCAAACAATTTCCCACCGCAACTCATCTGCACAAAATCCCGTCCAGAAGGTAGTAATTCTGTGTAGAAGATCTGCAGGAGATGATCCCCGTGAGAGCTCTGGTGTGGGCACGCAAGCACCAAATCATTGAACCTCCGCCAAGCCTGATGGTAGGCCTCCCACTCAGCCTGGATAACGCTCGCTATATGCTGCTCCATGGCTTGCCGCCCATGTACCTGCTCCAAGAAAGTAGGCAAAACACTCGGAGAAATTCAGCCTGAAATGACAACCAAGTAAAATGTGAGTCGAGAGACAATGAATCAAACCACAATCTAGCATTATCTTGCAATGAATAGGGAAAAAATGTAAAATATATGCAATCATCACATATATTCCCACCAAGACATGAATACATCCATTCTTCAAATTTTTTAATATGTAAATGAGGGTTCTCCCACTCCGAGCCATGAAAATATGGCGGAAGTGGGATATCCTCCAAATCAATGTCGGAAAAATCTGAAGATGATGCCATTTTGTTGAAAAAAAATTTTCTCAAGAAAATGAAAATAAACAACCAAAAGACTCAATAAGTGGAAATTAAATAAAATGTAAAGACACAACACTAAGAGATAGAAGTATCATACTAAAACTTTCAAAATCAATCAAAAATACAAATAGTAGAAACCGTTGTCCCCGACAACGGCGCCAATTGATTGAACCGAAAAACGCGCAAAGGCACACCTTCCACTCCCAAGCGTAGGAGCGTCAATGCAATATAAATGTATACCCGGTGAGTACCTGGTCGGATCACAGGGACAAGTCGTTCTGCATTCGCAAGTTTGATCGGTAAAGAAAAATAAAGCGTGATACAACTAACCCACTAAGTGGATGGAAGTGGGAAAAAAGTGTGGTAATTCAACAATCCTAACCTAAGTAAGTAAAGTCAGAGAGCCAAATGGGGAGTTAGGATGGCTAGGATAGAAAACATGGGTTGTGGGTTCACTAAGATTGGTGTTAATCAAGCTCTAATTACCCGCATATAACTCAATTGATCATCCGGCTAAGGAAACTCAATCAGAATATTTAGCATTCAAGAACACAATAAATTGCAATAAGGATGGATGCATCATCATGGCACTAATCAAAATAGGATCATGGACTTTTCTCAAAGTGTGCTCTCTTGGGTCTTAACCAATAAAATTAGCCCTAATGATACATCCAACATTAACATTAAAAATGGGCAAGAGGAAATTAGAACTATAATTAACAACCGACCATCGTGAATCACAACCCAAACATTTAACACTACTCAATCATGCTAAACAAGATGAAAATTTCATACAAAATCAACCCAAGTTCATTATAAAAGAGAGATGCTAAAAATACACAAAAAGATAGGAAAGAGATCACCAATCTCTCAAACAATGAGGCTTCCCTCTCACTTGAGCACGTCCTCCAAGCTCCACCAAGCTCCAATGGCCTCCAACCCTAACCCTAGCCTTTTGGGAAGAAGAGAGCCCCCAAACCCCCTTTTTGGAACAGTAAAAATGAAGAAGAAAAGCTGGAAATCGAGCTAGGGCCTCAAAAAATACCATTTTCGCATTTCTTGGGTCGAATGCGGTCTTGCGGGTCGGGTTTTTGAGCACCCGACCCGCCGCTTTTATTTGCGCGCGCTTGCGCTTCCTCAAAGTGGAGCAGGCCGCTCCCGCTTCAAGTAGCGAGGCGAAGCCCGCTCGAATTTTCGATCGGGTCGCTCTCGCTTCAAGCAGCAGGGCGAAGCCCGCTTCAAAATTCGAGCGGGTCGCCTGCTGTTGCGGGCGGTGCCCGCATTGGGCGGTCTGATTTGCGCCGCGTGGCGCAACGAGATTACGCCACATGGCGCCCCTATTAAACCCCTTTTTGATTTTTTTAAAACCTCATTTCTCATCCATTTAATTCGCCAAAAATACCCAGAAATCTCAGAAAAATCCCAGAAAATTCTGAAAAATACCCAAGACTCCCAGGAGTACCTGAAAAATATAAGAAGGAGAAATGAGTCCATTTGATGATAAAATGAACATCATGACTATATAAGACTTTCCAAAATTCATATAAAATATTCCATTGCTCAAATAATTCTCAAAAATTGACAATAAGATCACAATAATAGCAGGAGCTCATAAAAAATATCAGGAAGCCAATAAGGATGATAAAATCAGTATTATGTGCAAAGAATGAGAATAAGCTCTAAAAATGACATAAAGTGAAAATATACCCAAAAAGAGCAAGATTAAGCTAATATTTTAGGCCAAAATGGGGGAAGTTAGGGGGTATAAATATACACTTTTTACCATGAACCATATGCCTTGTCACAGTTGTTGCTCAGTACTTTACTTGTACGCAGTTACTTTTTGTCATACTTGTGCATTGGTTCTTTTCTATGTTTAGAATTATTGTGACTTATCTACGGTTCCATTTATGGCTCTGGCAGACGACGAACAGATCTAAGAAGCTGCCCCTGAGTTTGAGGAGCCAGAGTTTGATCCAGAGACTGCTGATTTCTAGTTGTGTGAGTTGGTGTACGTATTATATGCTATTATGTATTTCTTTTTCGCATTTCTTTTCCATACTGCCTTTCATGTATTTGGTGAGAGAGTGTTGTTTTGTGTTGTATTTTAAATATGGACTGTAATAATGTACGCTGGTTTGAGTATTAATACATCTCTGTATTGTGGCTATATTGATTTCACTGATAATCTACAGACCTGCAGTTAAAATCAAATAAGTAATGGCCACCCGAAAGCGGGTCGTTACAGACCCCCCTAACATGTCCCTGTGGTACAGATCGACAATCATCATCCACTGTCGATGGTCGTTATCGAGCTTCCTAGCCTCGAACGATCGACGCATTAGCTACTCGAAGGTTGATCGAGCACCGCCCCATCATCAACTACCATCACTTGATCCAGGTTCTTCCAACCCAGGGTCCCACTTCATCTGCTGACGAGGCCCTGACTCAGCACCAAGAGTCTACGTCAGCTTGACAACTGTCTCGGTCAATTTTGGCCTTAACAGTTTGGCACCGTCTGTGGAAAACGTTAACCAGCTTGACATCCCAAAGCGATCAAAAGATATGACAGCTGGACCCAGCAAAATCGGACTGACCGAAGGTCCGAAGGAGAAACAGCTAGCGAACATCGTCCTGTTGGAGGATGCTGCAGACTCCACATCGCCGTCATAACAACCAGCAGAGACCACGAAGGAGCCTGGGGTGACCCGGAAGGAATTCACCCAGTTCACCGAGCAGGTTGACAGGAGTCTTGGTGCATTGGCAACCTTAATATGCCAAAACATGGGGAGTCCATCTCCCTTAAATGAGTCGTTGTCGCCTCCAAACCTGAACCTAATGCCAACAAGGGGCATGGCCTTTCTCCGAGATCTGGGGGACATAAGGGCGGATCAACTGGAGATTAACCCCCACAACACGACCTTCCCTGACTCAACAATACGGTGGAATGGGGGTCGACAATCGGGCCTTCGTTCTCCAGGAGGAACGCACCCCCTCCTACCGAGAAGCAACTTGCAACGTCCTAGATCAGGTAATGTACGGGGCTTCCCCAGGTTATAACCCTCTGAACCCCGCAGGTGGATTCGAAAGGAGGGAGGAAATCCCGAACCGATCCTCAGGAGCCAACTACGTGCAACCCGGAGAAGGAGGATCTTTACTCGTCCGATCCGCGATTCGGAGGACCACACTAAGGGAGAGTATCATCTCTGCTCCTCCTCTCCCCAAGTTCAAGCTTCCAGCCCTACCTGCTTATGATGGTAGATGCGACCCATGGTCGTACATTCATAAGTATTTGAATGTCATGCTTCTTCACGGGGCCGATGAGCCATACCTTTGTAGAGCCTTCCATGCTACCCAGTTCAAAAGGGCAGAAAGCTGGTATGAAGAACTACCCCACGGCTACATCGGCTCGTTTGATGAATTGGCAGAAATATTCTGCAAACAATTCATTGCATGACGATGTCCTAAGAAGACGTCCTCCCACCTCTTCTCGCTTAAACAGAACGAGAATGAGTCGATCTGATCCCTCGTACATAGGTTTAACGACGAGAGGCTCGATATAGGACAATGAAAGTTAAGTACTCGTTCCCATCCTCAGATGTGATGCTCCTACCCTCATCTATCGTCCAACGAAAGGACTCTTAACCTGACATCCATGGCCGAAGGGCCTAGCAGGGACTCCCGAATGCCCGAGACTTTTATTATTTCGTTAACCCACTTTTGTGACAACCAAATTTTACTTGACAACCCCTGACCACTCATTCTCTCCCTTCCAAAAAGCTAAAATCTAAACCACTGCCTACATAGAGAACGACAATCTTTATATACTACAACCACCGTGCACTTGTGGTGATTCGCGTCCCTAGGTATGAGCCCGAAGGACAGAACAGAGCTCATTAGCATTGTGCTTTATTTCTTTATGTTTTACATAATATGTGTCATCATCAAAATGGAGGAGATTGTTAGATATTGGTGTTTCATACCAATATTATTTTGATGATGATCACAACATTATGGTGTTGCTAATGTCTCTCATATTTTAGTCTCATAGTTAACAAATGAAGAATATCATTTTTGGAGACTAAATGCTTGGTGCATGGATGGACATCAAGAAGAGTAATGTCAAAGCTTGGACTCAATGGGTACCAACGCTTTGTAGATGATGGGAGCGTCAAGACATCAAGGATTGAAGCCATAGACTCTAAAGGAAGCAATGTAATCCATGTAATTTCATTTAATTGCTTTTCTCTTTTTGAGTTTAGGTTTAATTGTAATGCCTTGTTAGATGGACTAACTCATTCATGCTCATGCATTTTCCATCATTAGTGAGCCTTATGATTATCATAGAAACTATCCCAATAGGTTCACCGTGCATTAAACTCAAAATGGAGTTTTTGGCTCTCCAACAAGCAACTGTTGAAGGGAGGACAGACGACTGGATGATTCTAGGCGCATGGCCAGCCTTCGACAGTCGGCTATTATGCACTAGCTCACGTCAACTTTTATTGACTCTATCTTAAGCTATTGGAGATAGACGACTGACGTTCATTTTACAGGTGCCTGTCTTCCATCAGGCGCCTGGGATTTGTTCTCCAGTCCTCTTTGTGCCAAAGTGCGTAACTTACATTTTCTGGGTTTCAAAACCCACTTTGCAAGTCAATCGACTGATGAGAGGTTTCCAGTCGCTTGTGAAATTACATGCACATGAGAAGTGGTCATCTATCATCTGAAGGCGCTAGTGCAAAAGTTGCATTTTCTCAGCTCCTTTCCATCCTGTTGCGGGGTAAAACCTGCGTACAATGAATTTGTATTATGGTAAACCAAGGGCACGGTGGTTATGTTGATGATGGGATTAGGGTAGGCTATTTGACAGGTGATTAGTGTAATGAAGAGGCTGAGCACACTACGAAGGCCGACCACGGAATCAATTCCCCAAGGACTCTGCCTTACGACCGCACTGCCAGAGGTAAGGGCGGTGCGCAGTTCGTGACGGCGGGCTGACCTGCACAAGGAGAAGGCCGGGTTGGGTCTAACCCTTAGCCTCTCCGATGCCTAAGTTAGTAATAGGACTTTAAGCGGGGGCCAGGCACGCAGGTCGGACTAAAGTGAGTCGACCGTACGTGACGAGCTATCAGATGTGGAAGAACAAAGATATGGAAGACCTTTGCTCTTGTGTGTGAGTAATAAGACTGGGAGTTAATTTGCCGACCCTCCTCCACGTTGGAGGCGGAGGGGTATTTATACCTGATGGAGGCCGTTAGGTGAGGCTGTCCTGACGTACTGACTCGACGTGCTGAGCTGGCTCAACTGTCAGCAGAAGCTTCAGACGAGGATGTCAGGATCAGGGATGTCAGCCATGCTTTTGTCAGATGGCGCAACGGCTAGGGGTGCTTTTGTAACGGTCACTTTCTGACCAAACGTTTGTAGTGTGTATCCTTGGTTGTTTTTTTTGTGCGCGTTACCGTATTTGATTCTATTATTGCTTTCCGTAGCTCGAACACGTGTTCGAACCCCGTATTCATAATCCTCTCGGAGGCGCGATCACCCCGGTACCTTCTTTGTAATTTTTGGGCGTCGAGGGACCAATCTGCTATCTCATTACTAATTTATAAAATATTTTAGTTTATATATATAAAAAAAACTTTATTCTTATAAGGGATCTGTACGTTTTTTTTAAAACCAAATTTAAAGGCATTGATTAATTTTTTTAAGAAAGCACTAACCTAATTATTAGCTACCCCACTTCATTTCAACTCCAGCACACGTTTTTGTTTTGTTTGTTAATCCAAAACGTTTTGAACTCATTCACTAAGGATATCCTAATCTAAATACCATATCAAACGGTTACTTGAGGGGAAATCAAATCTAGATTTTCTTTTTAAATATCAAATCATAACCGTATCGAGGTATCACGCATTTCCTCTCTCTCCCACGTGATGCCTCTCTCTCTCCTCCTCTCAATTTAAAGCTAAACCTAGGGCTAGGTTAATTTTCTCCCAGCCGCCACAAATATTTTCCCCCGAACGAAATTTTTATCTCACGCTCTTAACACACCTTCTTCGTTCAACCCAACAACCTGACCACGTCACGCACACCTTCGACGATCATACCGTCGTGTTCTCCTCCGAAAGCTTCGACCAGCCTCCGCCGCCAACGCGTCAACCCCCGAGCCACCATCTCCTCCGCGCATCCATCCCCACGCCCAGTTCACCGGCGCCGCCTTTTCTCCTCCCTCTCGCGAGCGTCCAGCGCCTCGCCGTCTCCTCTCGGCCACCCCCGATCGGCGCGCAACCCCCGTTGCCTCCCTCCTCAAACACGTGGGTCTCCGAAGCCTGAGATCCGCACAAACCCCTACCATCTCCAGCGACTCACGCCGACAGTCGTCGTTCGCCTTTGAACCATCGTACCCGGCCCCGCGTTGGAACCGCCCAGCCCGACGTCGACCCACGTTCATCAGCCCGCCTGCAGCACGAGGCGCCAGATGGAGACGGTGAGTTCCTTGCATGCTTTCATGCAAACATCGTGTATTAATATTCGTTGGTATATATTACGGTATATGCTCATGATGCTTTGGGATCAGTGAGTCCTATTAGTGTTTACTTATATAGGTATAGTTATAAATATGTTATAATAATATCTGTTACACTTATGTTACAGTATATAAACTAAGTTATTGTATTAAATTACCTATTGTACATTAAATATACAGATAGGACTAAAAGTGGTATAGATTATAAAAGCAGTATTTTTGTGCCCTATTAATATGTTCTAAGTTAGAAATTGCTAGCGTAACTTATCGTATATCTTATGACGCAGAGACAGTCACGCTTTCTGTTCTACCACGTGAACGCTAAAGACCAGTGACGAGACGTTCTGAAAATTGGAGTCGCGACGTGATCCGCTATCGTTTCCAGACCCGACACCGGATCCACGCACTATCGTTATACCAGGTTGGTTCCCCTGACTCGTAGCACAACACACCCGTAGCGGAAACTGAAAACCTAACTAAAACTGGACAACTACAACTAAATTTATTTTTCTGCTCCCTTAAAACGATGTGAAACAGTAGAAATCGACCATCGGACAATTTTCTGTGCACATAGGGTAGTGGTCGATTTAGGTTGATAAAACATCAAATTGTAACTTTGACAATTAGGGTAGTCCCGACAACCTAGAAATGAACCTAAATAGGAGTTACTGAAAACGCGACCTGACACCGTCGCCGTGACCTGTTTCAGACGGACGACCGCAGACGCGACGCCTGCACGAGACGCCCCGGACGGACGACACACTCGCCACCGCAGGCAAGTGTACTCACTTGCTCTTTTAGCCGTGCCTAGGCCTTAGACTGTTAGAACTATTAAACTGTAAACAAAGAGAACCGGACGTGAAATGATAGCGTCCGGGACGACTCCTGACGGCTCAGACTTGACGACGAATTCTGAGCCTGACAACAACAACTGTTGATATTGTAGGGCTATCATGTGTGTGCGTGTGTGTGGACACCCTAGAATAACCTTTCCTGTCTTGTCACGTCATGTCCCGTTTTGCACAGCCTGCGGGCAATAGGGCACTCTCTGAGTGATCCCTTGTACGGATACACAGCCTGTGGGCAATGAGACGCTCACCTAGCAGAGTGAGTGATCCTTGTTACGGAACACCTACGGGAAGCTCGGCACCCACCTAGCAGAGTGAGTGTCCCAGCAGACCCAGAGGATAGAGACGCTCACCTAGCAGAGTGAGTGGTCCTATACAGTAGTACGGTTTCATCCACGAGGCGTTCATCGCTCACCTAGCAGAGTGAGAGATACGCTACCGATCGTGGGGATAGAGGCACTCACCTAGCAGAGTGAGTGGCCCTCTTTTGTCTTGTCTTGAGTTCTGGGGTTTGGGGTAGGGTTGAGCGTGCGCACGGCAAGAGGGTCTGATCCCCCTCGAACCGTAAGGCGTGAACCCTTCATGTCACAATTGTCTTGTCTTGTCCTGTCCTGTCACGTTTCGTCTTGTCACGTCTCGTCTTGTCATGTCTTGTCTTAACACCGGTTAGGCTAGTCCCATAGTTGGTGGCACACGCTACGACTACTGCTTGTTCCGTTTTACTTTCCTGCTGCGTTTACTTTCTGTTGTTACTCTGTTATAACCCCAGCATGTTAATCAACCAGTAAACCATTGTTAATAGTTCGGTGCACTTGCGGTAGAGTCGGACCTCTTTTGTAGACTTTACCTGACGTACAGTTCCCTTCTTTTGGTGCTGTACGTCAGGTGTGGAGCCAGAGTACGCAGAGCCGGAGGACGCAGACCCAGAGTACGTGCCCGAGGAGGACCAGAGCTAGGGATCTTCACGTTGCTGATTCAGAGGTTTCACTGCAGTTTAGTTGGGTGCGTAGCACCGTTTACTTTCTGTTTAGGTTGGGTGCTTGCACCATTAGTTTACTCCAGTTGTTTTGTAGCCGTGTTGGCTTTTGTTTAGACTCTCTGTATTTTTCTGGATATCTGTGGAATAAAATGAATGCATCTCTTTTAGTACTTTTGTTGTTCCGTACTAACCTGCAGGGACCTATTCCTTCGTCTTGGAGTACCACACAGACGCTTATTGGGTCCGAGCTTCATAGCTCCGGCCTAAGCGGGCCTTGTCACGTTTCGCTTCTGTCGTTTTGGGAAGCGGGGCGTGACAGGTTTTAGTGGTGGCCCATGCAGGTCCTTTTCTGCAAAAGTTCGGAACGATAGAAGTATTAACATTCATTCTTTCCATTCAGGAATATGTATGAGTCTAAGTTGTGTTTTTTTTCCTGTCGTTAGGATGGTGAGAGGACGTGAAGCTCGAGACGGACCTTCAGCTGACAGGACTATGGATGGACGAAGTGTCGAGTTCCGCCAATTTCTGGGCGTGATGAGAGAGATGCTGGACGTGCAGCATCAATTGGTTCAGCAGTCCCAGCGTGCTGCCCAGACTCCCCCGGTTGCACCACCGCCTCTGCCTGCCCCACGAGCTGCTCCAGGAGTGAAACAGTTCAACGAGCTCCAGCCGAGGACATTTTCGGGGAAAGAAGGACCCCTAGCTGCTGACGAGTGGATCCAGAGCACGGAGGAGAAGTTAGTTGCTGCGAAGATTCCAGACGACACCCGAGTGGAGATAGCGAAGATGCAGCTGACAGAGAATGCCAGGAACTGGTGGCGCATTGAGGAGAGGCGCCTGCTGAAGCCAGTGGAGTGGAAGTCCTTCCGCTCGATGTTTAAGGATAAGTATTTCACTAAGTCTGCCAGGAGGGAACTGTTGAGCAAGTTTATAGACCTGAAGCAAGGGGATATGACTGTCGAGGAGTATGAAGCTGAGTTTGAGATGCTGAGCCGTTTTGCCCCGCATATGGTGAGGAAAGAGGAGAAGCGAGCTGATCGCTTTCGTCAGGGACTGCGTCCGAAGATCCAGGCTTCTATGTCTTCGGCGAGTTTCTCGACTATGAGGGAGGTGCTTGATGCTGCGAAGAATCATGAGCTCATAGCTCTTCTGCCTGACCCTCCAGCTGATAAGGGGAAGCGTCCTATAGAGCAGTACCGACCACCTGCTAGGCCGTCGATGAGGCCAGTCCAGACAGTGCCATTCAAGAGGCCTGGAGGACCTGCTCAGCTTCAGATGAAGGGCCCATGTTTTTTCTGCGGCAAGCCAGGGCATCAGCAGAACACTTGCAGGAAGAAGATGGGTTTGTGTCTGGCATGTGGAGCTGCCACACACACCTTTATAGATTGCCCGAGGTATCGCCATACTGAGGGCGGAGCACCTGCCCCTACCCAGAGAGGAGCTGTTGTCCGTGGAGCATATGTCATGACGGCAGCGGATGACGTCGTTGCAGGTAACTCCATAGTTTTAATCTTTCATATTATAGTTTAGCTTATTTTTTTTGGCTGCTTATGTATGTTTCAAAACTTTTGTTTCCTTCAAATCAAACCTTTAATGTTTTGGGATTAGCCCACAAAGATCACAACCCACCTATCTTCCCTCATCCAATACCACGACTCCACACGTTTTTCCCAATGTTTTAAAATATGTCTCTGGCCTTAAAATGTCTTTCCTCTTCTTCCCTCTTTGAGGTATTATTTTCATTGTTGTTATATTCTGATTATTATTGCTATAGGATTATGTTTGCGGGTAGGCTCAGAGTGAGATGAGATATGTTGTATCGGTGATTAGTTGGTTTTGAATAACAAGGATATTAGATCAGATTACTTTGGATGAAAAGAATGAGGCGTCCAAGACTTATTAGTGATACCAATGTACAACGGACTCGATGGAGAATTCTGGTTGAATGAAATTATATGCGAGGAGATGATAACTTATCAGACTTGAGGCTTAGACGGGTGGTAGATAGGAGTAACTGCGGAGAATAGTATGAGTTAGGGTGATCATGAGATTGAGTAGAGTTTTTATTAGCATCGAGACTTGATTGATGAGTTGACGCGAGAAGACTTTGAGAATAACACGACGTGTTGAGATAAATGGATGATTAGGTAGTCGGACTTAATTTTGGTTGGGATTAGTTATAGTGAGTAGGATGAGATGTGATTCTGATGGTTAAAAAAAATTTATTCGACGGATAAATTTGTGGGAAGATGTGACAAGGGATGTATTAAGGACACGGCGATTGTTGATTCGTGAAAGGTGTTGTAAGATTGACAAAGTTTTTGTCTTGGATTGGTGATCGACTAGAAAAATCTTTTTTTTGCGATTGATTAATATTGGGAAGAGATCGAGAGTTTAAAGGATTGTTTTTTTAGCAATGATATTTAGTGGAGTGGTATGGTATGAGAAGATGCTTATTATTCTTTTATGAGAACTTGGGTTGGAAATTTGAACAACAGTGAGGGGACTATAGTTAGGTATTAGGAGGTGAGTTTAGTCGTAGCTTTGTCCTGTGAAAAGAAGGATTATGATGGATTATTTGAGAGACGATATTGAAGTTATAGGATTAGAGACCATTGTGTGGGGGATGAGGGTTATAGGCTAAGTATTTATGGATTTTATTAATTAGTCTTAGTATAAGTGATTTCGAGGGCGGAATCATTTCTAAGGTGGGTAGAATGTAACGGTCACTTTCTGACCAAACGTTTGTAGTGTGTATCCTTGGTTGTTTTTTTTTGTGCGCGTTACCGTATTTGATTTTATTATTGCTTTCCGTAGCTCGAACACGTGTTCGAACCCCGTATTCATAATCCTCTCGGAGGCGCGATCACCCCGGTACCTTCTTTGTAATTTTTGGGCGTCGAGGGACCAATCTGCTATCTCATTACTAATTTATAAAATATTTTAGTTTATATATATAAAAAAAACTTTATTCTTATAAGGGATCTGTACGTTTTTTTTAAAACCAAATTTAAAGGCATTGATTAATTTTTTTTAAGAAAGCACTAACCTAATTATTAGCTACCCCACTTCATTTCAACTCCAGCACACGTTTTTGTTTTGTTTGTTAATCCAAAACGTTTTGAACTCATTCACTAAGGATATCCTAATCTAAATACCATATCAAACGGTTACTTGAGGGGAAATCAAATCTAGATTTTCTTTTTAAATATCAAATCATAACCGTATCGAGGTATCACGCATTTCCTCTCTCTCCCACGTGATGCCTCTCTCTCTCCTCCTCTCAATTTAAAGCTAAACCTAGGGCTAGGTTAATTTTCTCCCAGCCGCCACAAATATTTTCCCCCGAACGAAATTTTTATCTCACGCTCTTAACACACCTTCTTCGTTCAACCCAACAACCTGACCACGTCACGCACACCTTCGACGATCATACCGTCGTGTTCTCCTCCGAAAGCTTCGACCAGCCTCCACCGCCAACGCGTCAACCCCCGAGCCACCATCTCCTCCGCGCATCCATCCCCACGCCCAGTTCACCGGCGCCGCCTTTTCTCCTCCCTCTCGCGAGCGTCCAGCGCCTCGCCGTCTCCTCTCGGCCACCCCCGATCGGCGCGCAACCCCCGTTGCCTCCCTCCTCAAACACGTGGGTCTCCGAAGCCTGAGATCCGCACAAACCCCTACCATCTCCAGCGACTCACGCCGACAGTCGTCGTTCGCCTTTGAACCATCGTACCCGGCCCCGCGTTGGAACCGCCCAGCCCGACGTCGACCCACGTTCATCAGCCCGCCTGCAGCACGAGGCGCCAGATGGAGACGGTGAGTTCCTTGTATGCTTTCATGCAAACATCGTGTATTAATATTCGTTGGTATATATTACGGTATATGCTCATGATGCTTTGGGATCAGTGAGTCCTATTAGTGTTTACTTATATAGGTATAGTTATAAATATGTTATAATAATATCTGTTACACTTATGTTACAGTATATAAACTAAGTTATTGTATTAAATTACCTATTGTACATTAAATATACAGATAGGACTAAAAGTGGTATAGATTATAAAAGCAGTATTTTTGTGCCCTATTAATATGTTCTAAGTTAGAAATTGCTAGCGTAACTTATCGTATATCTTATGACGCAGAGACAGTCACGCTTTCTGTTCTACCACGTGAACGCTAAAGACCAGTGACGAGACGTTCCGAAAATTGGAGTCGCGACGTGATCCGCTATCGTTTCCAGACCCGACACCGGATCCACGCACTATCGTTATACCAGGTTGGTTCCCCTGACTCGTAGCACAACACACCCGTAGCGGAAACTGAAAACCTAACTAAAACTGGACAACTACAACTAAATTTATTTTTCTGCTCCCTTAAAACGATGTGAAACAGTAGAAATCGACCATCGGACAATTTTCTGTGCACATAGGGTAGTGGTCGATTTAGGTTGATAAAACATCAAATTGTGACTTTGACAATTAGGGTAGTCCCGACAACCTAGAAATGAACCTAAATAGGAGTTACTGAAAACGCGACCTGACACCGTCGCCGTGACCTGTTTCAGACGGACGACCGCAGACGCGACGCCTGCACGAGACGCCCCGGACGGACGACACACTCGCCACCGCAGGCAAGTGTACTCACTTGCTCTTTCAGCCGTGCCTAGGCCTTAGACTGTTAGAACTATTAAACTGTAAACAAAGAGAACCGGACGTGAAATGATAGCGTCCGGGACGACTCCTGACGGCTCAGACTTGACGACGAAGTCTGAGCCTGACAACAACAACTGTTGATATTGTAGGGCTATCATGTGTGTGCGTGTGTGTGGACACCCTAGAATAACCTTTCCTGTCTTGTCACGTCATGTCCCGTTTTGCACAGCCTGCGGGCAATAGGGCACTCTCTAAGTGATCCCTTGTACGGATACACAGCCTGTGGGCAATGAGACGCTCACCTAGCAGAGTGAGTGATCCTTGTTACGGAACACCTACGGGAAGCTCGGCACCCACCTAGCAGAGTGAGTGTCCCAGCAGACCGAGAGGATAGAGACGCTCACCTAGCAGAGTGAGTGGTCCTATACAGTAGTACGGTTTCATCCACGAGGCGTTCATCGCTCACCTAGCAGAGTGAGAGATACGCTACCGATCGTGGGGATAGAGGCACTCACCTAGCAGAGTGAGCGGCCCTCTTTTGTCTTGTCCTGAGTTCTGGGGTTTGGGGTAGGGTTGAGCGTGCGCACGGCAAGAGGGTCTGATCCCCCTCGAACCGTAAGGCGTGAACCCTTCATGTCACAATTGTCTTGTCTTGTCCTGTCCTGTCACGTTTCGTCTTGTCACGTCTCGTCTTGTCATGTCTTGTCTTGACACCGGTTAGGCTAGTCCCATAGTTGGTGGCACACGCTACGACTACTGCTTGTTCCGTTTTACTTTCCTGCTGCGTTTACTTTCTGTTGTTACTCTGTTATAACCCCAGCATGTTAATCAACCAGTAAACCATTGTTAATAGTTCGGTGCACTTGCGGTAGAGTCGGACCTCTTTTGTAGACTTTACCTGACGTACAGTTCCCTTCTTTTGGTGCTGTACGTCAGGTGTGGAGCCAGAGTACGCAGAGCCGGAGGACGCAGACCCAGAGTACGTGCCCGAGGAGGACCAGAGCTAGGGATCTTCACGTTGCTGATTCAGAGGTTTCACTGCAGTTTAGTTGGGTGCGTAGCACCGTTTACTTTCTGTTTAGGTTGGGTGCTTGCACCATTAGTTTACTCCAGTTGTTTTGTAGCCGTGTTGGCTTTTGTTTAGACTCTCTGTACTTTTCTGGATATCTGTGGAATAAAATGAATGCATCTCTTTTAGTACTTTTGTTGTTCCGTACTAACCTGCAGGGACCTGTTCCTTCGTCTTGGAGTACCACACAGACGCTTATTGGGTCCGAGCTTCATAGCTCCGGCCTAAGCGGGCCTTGTCACGTTTCGCTTCTGTCGTTTTGGGAAGCGGGGCGTGACAGCTTTTGTCAGGGTGTCAGGCCCGAAAGCATTAAGTGCCAGGGACGCAGCGGCCAGGGGATGCTTTGTCAGGTTGTTGAGCGGCAGAAGTGTCAGTAGCGTCCTTGTACTAGGTTGTTTATCGTGTCTGATGTGCCAAAGAGTCACCGGAGCGCCTCCGAGGAACGGGGCTAGCGGTGGATCGCGGGGTCGCCTCGGACTGGGGTCGAGCAATCCAGACATACTCTTTGCACGCTGTTCCTGGCGAACTGGTGGTGGGTGGGCATGCGACCCGCTGGGGTCGTGGCTGAGTGCGTTTTTACCACTTGGCCGAGGAGGAGTGCGCCCTTTCCCCAGTCACGTCAGGCTCTAAGGTCGATAGGCGCCCCGTTGGCCCAGGAAAACAGGAGAGCGACCTCCGAGGTTCAGGCGAGGAGCGCCCTGTCGCTGGGCCAGTGGTTCTTTGGGAAGGAGGGGTGAGCCGGCGTGGTGTTTGGCGGACTGAGATGGAAGGTCGAACTATCATGATCTTTAGGTCGTAACAATTTCCCTCGACATTCGAGCTCGAGGAGGAAGCCCGGTTCGGCTCGAATGACGTACCACCTCCCATACTCAGAAACGGCAGTTCGGACTTCGATCCGTGCTCGGGAGCGACGGCGTTGGTCTTGGACTTCCCGCCAGGTTGGCCATTATTGCGATTTGAAAGGGCAAGGGGAAATCAAATCGCCTCCACTATTGAACTTGTGACGCATGGCTGAGGTGACTGTCGCGCTAGTCGAGGCATCAGGGATGCTCCGATGGACGCCGCATGGCGGCACATCGACGGTAGGGATGGCCAGTCGTCTTCTATAAGTATGGGGAGAAGGAGATCGGGGGAAAGTTTCTTCCTCTTTCAATTCTTCTTCGTGCTCTCTGGCTTCCATTCATCGCTCGGTGACGTAGTCACTGTTGCCCCCGCCGGAGATCCGCTTCCGATCATCCTCTTGGTTCGGCCGCTCTGCTAGGTAATGACGTGCGTTTATATTTCATACATTCACGCACGTCTTCTTTTGTGTTTTTCCGCTATTTTCCACCGTCTTGTATTCGTTTTCTCGTATTTTCTTGTTTTCTTTCACTTTTCCGTGTTTTTGTATGTTTGCAGGAGTTTGCTGGCGTAGGAGACATAAAACGACGATATCATGAGTCCCCAAAGCAACAGGAGGAGTCACGCGTGATCATGGGGGTCAAACGACGAAGATAGCCATCTTTCAGCCCCCACCCGATCGGTTGGATAGGCCAACCGATCGGGTGATGCACGCGTGCACGACCCGGTCAACCGCTGAAGCAACGAAAGTGTCAACCGACCGGGTCACCAACCGGTTCAACCCGACCTCTCTCTCTGGAAATTGGAGCTGCAACTCAACCGATCGGGTGATCTTCATCCGATCGGTTCACCTGTATCCGTTTCCCCGAAGAAGATGACCCGGAGAGCTCACCCAACGGTCGGCTGACCATGCCAAAACTCTCGAAGTCTCTGACTTTTTGGGCAACAATTCCAATCGATCGATTGATTTATCAACCGATCGGTTCACCCGACGACGCTCAAGATCCAAACGACGAGCAGCTTCCGCCAACCGACCGTGTCACCTGACCGGGAGAAATTTTGAAGATTGCTGCCGAAGTTCGCAGCAGGTCACCCGATCGGGTGATTCTTCACCCGATCGGGTGATGTCGTTTTCTATATATAGAAACCTAGGTTTCCAGAAAACGGAGAGTTGTTATTTTTTGCTGTTTTCCTCTCTCTTGACGGCTGTAATTTTCTAGGTATTTGTAAGTTGTCTAATCTTTACCAAACTTTAATATAGTGTTATTTGCATTGCTCTTACTACTTTTCAATCGCCTGATCATGTTTTTAACGATCGATTTTTGTTTAGATTGATTTTTACCTAATATGTGTGAGTAGTTCCCAAATCTGGGATTTTGGTGGAAACCCCTTCGTGGGTTCTCCCCGATGCGTCCATAGGGCTAAGAAATCGATAGGGATTAGGAATATATCCGTTAGCGGAGTGTTTCATTGTCATCGGCAGGAAAAAGACCGCCTTTGACCGTTGGGCCAAGGGGGAATAAACTTGGCGGTTGACTCCCTAGCCATAGCTCACGCCCTTAGCGTAGACGTCGAATCCTAGCGCGCGGGAGCGGTAAGACGAGATGTTGGGAGTTATCGTTGCGAGCTTAGTGCTCCCGGAGTCGGTCAGTGTTAATGGACATGGGAATGCCCACTGACAGAACCCGGGTAGTCCGGCGTATCATCCTGGGCACCGACCGGAATATCGGACCCATGGGACGCCGGTATCACTCTTAGAGGCAGCGTCTCACCTTTAGACCCTAATTCCGATCGTTATCCTATCCGTAGGTCGTATTGGCGAGAATCGCACGATAGGATGGAAGCCGAAGTCCCGGGTTTCCCTTTATATTGTTTATCCCTCGCATTCTATTTTTCGTGACAACTCATCACCCGATTCGGGCTAGCTCACCCATGGGGTGAATCCGGTCCTTTCTGACACAAGCACAACCACGCCTCCCTGAGTTCGACCCCCAAGCCACACTACAACACCGTGCGCTTGTGGTTATAAATATTTAAATCTCACGCCCCCAATCTTTCATTGCACACTTGCACACACAAAACGCAGGGGACGTCAAGCTTTATGGCGCCGTTGCCGGGGAGGCAACGTGCTTGTTATTTTAGGATTTCATGAACCCTTGAGTCTAGCTCTCATCTCTATCTCGTGATAATTTTCGCATTCTTCTTTTTTGTTTTTTGTTTTCTTATTTTTGTTCTATATTTTATCTGTATCCTTCCCACTTTTCGCTTCATGGGTGTTTGTTGCTTTTAATGCGCATGAACACAAGAAGTCTTGACGACTTGATTCATGTTGATCCTGAGATAAACGCCACCCTAAGGCGTCTTGCCGCAGAAAAGCGAAGAAGAGAAGAGCCTGAAACCATGGGGGAGAACACCCCACCTCACAAGTCCCTGCTGGAGTACTCGATGCCGTCCATCGAGTCCACCTCCGCCATCCGTCCTCCTCCTATTACGGTGCAAAGCTTCGAGCTTAAGCCATCTTTGGTGACGTGGATCCAGCAGGATCAATTCTCGGGGCACCCATGGAGAGCCCCATCGAACATTTGGACTCCTTCTTGGAGAAATGTGACACCTTCCGGATAAATGGTGTCACAACTGAGGCGATCCGTCTGAAGCTATTCCCCTTCTCTCTGTAGGATAAGGCCAATCTGTGGCTTAGGGGGAAGGACCCAAATACGTTCAACACTTGGGAGAAGCTTTCAAACGCTTTTCTAACAAAGTTCTTTCCTCCGGGGAAGACCATGAAGCTGAGGAGTGAGATCTCCTCATTCTCCCAAGCCAGCCACGAGTCCCTGCATGAAGCTTGGACAATATTTAAAGAGATGCAACGAAGATGCCCTCATCACGAGCTTCCCAAGTGGTAGATAATTAATCTATTCTACAACGGATTGAGGGACGATTTAAAATCTTCGATGGATGCCGCGGCTGGGGGTCCTTCATGTCCAGAAGTGAAGAAGATGCCGGGAACATACTAGAAAATATGGCATCGAACAATGAGCGGTGGTGTGACGAGAGAGCCACACCTAGATCTGGGGGCATCCACAGGGTCGAGGACGTCGACAAAATATCCAGCAAGTTTGACTTGCTGTCGACCCAGATCTCTGCACTGATGGTAGGAGCCGGTGGTGTCGGTACGCAACATATTGCGGCGGTGGAAACAGAAGTCATGGGGGACTTCGAGGGTGGTGACATCTCACCACCATTGGACCAAGCGAGCGCACTATTCTACAATCCTACGGGAAATGCGCCGTACCCACCACGGACTAGCTCCAACCCGGCCTACTCCCCAAACAACCGGAATCATCCCAACCTTAGCTACCGGGGGCCGTATCAACCGCCGTCGCCTCAGCAGCAGCAACAACAGATATATCAGCCGGCTAGGCCTTCAGCAGCAGCTGTTTCAGCAGCAGCTGTTTCAGCAGTAGCTTCAGCAGCAGCAGTTTTAGCAGCAGCAGCCTCCACAACAGTATCAGCAATATGCTCCAAGGAATCAGCAGCCCATTCAGCAGCAGCAGCAATTTGGACAGCAGATGGCCATCTCTCCGGTTGAGTCCCTTCTGACTCAATATATTACCAACCAAGAGAAGATAAATTTGAAGCTGGAAATGGGGCAGAGGGCTCTCACGGACCAAGTAACCCAGCTGGGGTACAAGTGGCGAACCTTTCAAGGTTGCAAAATCTATTGCCGCCACAACCTGAAGTGAACCCGAGGGGAGCAAACCAAACTTTGGCACTCACGCACGAGCATGCGAATGTATCCGCTATCGTGTTGAGGAGCGGAACACAAATCCCCACAAGAGTGCCCCCAAAGGAACCGGAAGCACTGTTGGTCATAGAGCGACCAATTGAAAAATTGAATGATGACGGTGCTTCGTCACCAAAGCCAACGACTCCGGAGGGAGTCCTTGAAGAGGAGAAGAAGAGAAGCGAGGAAGGAAGCCTCAAGTGTTCAAGCCCATTGTGCCTTTTCCACAACGGCTAGCCCAAGCCAAGATAGATGAAAAGTATGACAAATTCTTTGCCATGGTCAAGGATCTAAGCTTGCAAATCCCCTTCCTCGAAGCTATCGAGACGATTCCCTCCTACGCCAAATTTCTAACGGATTTAGTGACAAGAGGGTCCAGAAAGGAGAAGGTCGTATTGATGGCGGAATGCAGCGCTCTCATTCAGAGAGCAAATCCGCGTAAGCTTAAAGACCCGGGGAGCTTCTCTATCCCTTGCGCGATCGGGGAGGTAAAGATCCATCGTGCGCTCGTCGATCTTGGAGCGAACGTCAGTTTAATGCCCCTGTCGCTGTATAAGAGGATAGGGATGGGCGACTTGGAGTCCACAGGTATGACCTTACAGCTTGCAGACCGATCAATCAAATATCCGGTGGGTGTTGTAGATGACATCCCTGTCAACGTAAGTGGGGTGCATGTGCCAGTGGACTTCGTCGTCATGGACATGTCTGAAGATGTGCACACCCCCATCATTCTGGGACGGCCTTTCATGGCCACTGCCGGTGTTTTGATAGATTTGAAGAATGGGAAGCTTTCCCTTAACGTCGGCAACGAGAAAGTCGAATTTGACTTGGGGTTGTCAATGAAGCACCCCGATCCCCCGGATGATCCAAGATGTAACGTGCTAGAGTTAGAAGAAAAGAGAGCTGTGGAGGCAAGCTCCTGGGAAATTCTTTCAAGGAATCCCCCCGATATCTTGGGGGACTCAGAAGAACCAGTCGGCCTGAAGAAAGATGATGTCTCTGGGAAGACGAATGCGGCACATACGCCCCCCCCCCCCCCCCCCCCAGATTTCAAAAGGCTCCTCCGACGAGGAGGAAAGGGAAAGAGCCCATGGGGCTCACCGGTGACGAGATCCGAATCCTGAAGCGAGTGGCGGTAGACGCCAATATAAGGGAGAAGCCTCCGGATTCCGTCAACGGAGGGAGAGTCGTCGAGCAAGTTTTCTTGTCACCGCCGACGACACCGATGGCCGCTAATTCTGAATCTGAAGCGATGCCGATCTTAGGGCATCACCCCCGTCCGCCTTGAATGTCATCTACGGGCGTAGAGCAAACGACGTTAAACAAAAGCGCTTCATGGGAGGCAACCCATGCTCTAGACTGTTATCTTCGTTTTTAGAATTTTTATTATCTTTATTTTTTCTATTTTAATAATTAAATTCAGCCGCGGGATCATCAGTCGAGAAACTTAGGCCGTTCGTGAATTTTTGCAGGAAACAAGCCCTCACCCGATCGGGTGATCATTCAACCGATCGGGTGAGACGTATCAGACGACGGCCGCATCTGCTCTCCTTGCGAACCGGTCGGGTGAAGCTGAGCGTGACCGGGTGGCAGACCGATTGGGAACGGCCGAAGTCTCGGGAATTTTGGGAATTGATCAACCGATCGGTTGATGCAAAGCATGGTCGTGTGAATGACCGGGTGAGCTGTACTAAACTTTCGGGAAAAAAGTGTGAAGCGGCCACCCGATCGGTTGAGTTCTCAACCGATCGGGTCGCCTGTAGCCTCTTTTCGACAATTTTTTCGACCTAAAAGTCAACCGATCGGTTGACATTTCACCCGGCCGGTTCGACTTAAACCCTATAAATAACCCAACTCCACCCGTTCATTTCCCCCTCGCCCGATCTCGATTCTCATCGCCGTTTCGACTTCCCCTCCTTCCAACCGGCCTCCTCCTTCACCCAACCGACCGAAAACCCCTCCCACTCGATCTCTCCGCTCTCTTTTTCCATCTCTCCATCGATCTCTCCCCATTTCTCTTCGATTTCGCCCGCATCCAAGCCCTAATTTCCGCCCAAACCCCCCCATTTTCGAAAATTACTGAAATGAGTTGCCGCGGCTTCACACTTCTCCCCGTTGTGTAGCGTTGGGACATCTACGAGCAAGGATCATCATCTCGCTTGGGTAACTTCGCTCCTTAGCTTAATTTCATATTTTTGCCCTAGAATTTTGATTTGCTCGATTACTTGTGTTAGTGTGCATTCATCGTATTTCGCATTCACTCTCACACACTCTCTCACATGGCCAAGGATAAGGATAAGGGTAAGGCTATCATGCGAGAGGAGTGGTCGTCTCGCAAGAGACGCAAAACTACACGTCCACTACACACACGCCCTCCTCCCGCACAGCCTGCACAGCCCCAACCCCAACCCCAACCTGTCGTCCCAGTTGAGGACCCACTGATGGGCCCGCATGGCTACCACTTTAGGAACCAGGAGCACAAATACTTTTACCATAGACTTGATGCTCGGGGGCATCTATCGACCAAGTTTGCCCACACCCAATCGCTTATCGATCTCGGTGTATTCACCGAGGTCGAGACCCTCTTCGCAAACTTAGGTTGGTTGGCTTTCCTAAACGCCTCGACAGTGTCCTACCCCTCACTCACACTCGAATTCTTATCCACACTTGTCCGTGAGTCGGGGTCGATCGTCATCTTTAGGGTCCGCAATAGAACCATTCGCACCCATCTGGACACCATCAATGACATCTTTGGTTTCCCCATCCTGGGGAACGACGCTATACGTTCTTACGGGTATCCCCCCGAATTTGACGTCGATCGGTTTTGGTTCTGTCTCACCTTGCACCCTCACTACCCCCGAGGTAAGGCCAAGGCCTCCTCCATCATTCACCCCGTCTTCCGTCTAGCCCACCGTATCATTTCTTGCACGTTTTTCCCCAGGGATGAGTCAGGTACCGTGACCATCCCTGATCTCTTCATTCTGTGGGCCATGACCTTTCTCTTTGTCCGCGGGGATGACGGGATTTCTTTTAGGGCCCCTACCATTCCCGTCCATGCCGGTGAATGGCTTATTCAAAAGCTTATTGAGATTAGCCGAGCCGGCAAGGGCAAGCTTTGTTGCGAGGGCCTTATAACGATCATAGCTTCTGCTCCCAGGTATAATATTGTCATCCCCCGAGATCTTTCCGCTGCCGCAGGACCCTCACGTCTAGATCTCGACGTCCTGTGGCATATTCACATGATTAAGCCTCACCCCGATGGCCGTTTCACCTTCCACTACGGCCACCCCCAGCTCCCTACACCATTCTACCCAACCCCTCTCGCATGACCATCCATCTTGTGGCAGACTGGACTTTTCCGCCTGATCCTGAGTTTCTTGGGGGGTTACGCCTTCCATTCACCCGGGCGCACCTAGACCACCTTCCCCTGCCGCCCACTTAGGCGAGCAGGACATCCCTGTGCACCGTGATGACCCTGGGGCTGGTCCTAGTCATGTCAGCCCAGCTTCCGTCCCGATCGTCACTGTCGCCACCTCTCCAGTCCGCACTACCACCACCACCTCCTTCCATCGAGCCACTTCCGCTCGTCTCTCTCTCGAGACTGAGTTGGCTTCGCTTCGCGCTGTCGTTGCATCCTCCACCCCCTCGGACCCACCCCCTTCGATTTTCTCTCACCCATGCTTCCTCGCACTTGAGAGGAACGTGGCCGCCATCCTCCGCCTTCTCACTCACGTCCACGGACCACCCCCTCCCACACCACACCCCTCACCCCCACCTTCACCGCCTCGACGATTTTCACCTCCCCCATCACATTCTTCACCTCCCCCATCACATTCTTCCCCTCCACCATCTCCACCTAGGCGACCACCCCCTATCACTACTTCCATCCCTACTACCTCATCTACTCCGACCGTTTCCATTCCCTCCACTGTCGCCCCCTCAGCTCCACTACCCTCCACTTCTGTCACTCCATACATGCACCACAAGAAATTGCAAGTGCGTTCTCCATCACTTCCTCCTCCATCCTCACCCACCCCCATCCCCCCTTCATCCTCACCTACCCCCGTACCTCCACCACCCACCACCACATTGGTCGCCATTTCACTCCCACTCACTGTCATCACCCCCACACCACCCATCATCCACACTTCCTCCACACCCACCGATCCATCACCTCGACCACTTTCTCCACTTCTCCGCACACCTGTCACTTCACCCACCCACACTGCATCCCCCGCTTCTTCCGTCAAGGAGGACGGGGATGTTTCCTCTCCTGCTTTTTGATTTCGTTTTATTTTCTGACCTCCCCCTTGCTTATCTCTGCATATTCATGATCACATCATTTCGCTAGCTTTGTCACGTCCAGCTTGGGGGAAGTCAATTTTTCTGTATGCTGTCATGAGATGTTTTCTTAGTGTGTTTGTTTTATATGTTGTGTCGTATGATTTTCTACTTTTCCTTTTTTGTTTATATGTCGTGTGGTGTGATTTTTATAGTTATTCTTCTTCTTTTCAATTTTGTTTGTGTGTTTTCCTTGTTTTTCATGTCTTTTTGTGTCGGTGCGCATTCCCCCCATTTTCATTGCCCTCCCGTATTCACTTTTATTGCATTGAGGGCAATGCAAGCTTCAGCTTGGGGGAGTCGCACTTTGTGTGTCATTTGCGTCCTTTTCTTCGTTTTGTGAGTCTTTTTTTCTCCGTATTTTTCTTTTTCTTTTTCTTTTCTTCTTTTTATCTCTTTCTCCTAGAGATGAACCCTATGATGAATTGCCATAAAAATCACACACACCTAGCACGGCTTCGATAATCACATTCACTAGCCCTAGGAAGCCGAGTCCTCATGCATTTCATGCATCGTGGGTCCACTTAGCTTTTATGTGAGTCATGTGTCATGCCTAGCTGTTTGGTGTGCTTCTACTTTGTGATTTTGATTTATATACCTGTCCAGGAATGACCCCTAGATTATCATGCTTCGATTTGAATATGCGGTATTTGCTTCTCATATCTGCTTCTGTACACATGAATATATATATATATATATATATATATATATATATATATATATATATATATATATATATATATATATATATGTCGTATGCTTCATTTTGCATGTGTCGGGATTCCACGGTTAGGACTAGGATAACCCATTTTAGCCTATGCTCTGTTAGCGAAATATCTCCCTTGCCCAAGTGTTTAGAATATGATTTCTTTTTTATTTTACTTGGTGCAAATCCCCTCGTCGTGTACCGTTCTCCCACTTGGGAGAGTACACATGTATATATCCCAAAATCCAAAAATCTTAAAAAGAGAGAGAAAAGAAAAACCAAAAAGGAATATATATATATATATATATGTATGTATAGCCAAAAATCCAAAAAAAAATACATATATCCAAAACCCAAAAAAAATGTGTGTGACTATTTCCCTACCTATCGAGAATAAAGGGAAGGTGAGAATTTGTACCGAGTGTTCTACTCCACATCATCTCAACCCCCATCGCTTTCGAAAACACTTGGAATAAGGAATTTCTAGCTGTTATCTAGGCGATAGTGTGGTGACGTCTGAATCCCTAGCTGTGGAGTCCCTGACACATGATGCGTTTCTATTCTCATACTCTTCTCATGCATGCTTGAGCTATATGTTCGTCGCTATTTCTGAATCGAATCGATATTTGGGTCATTTCTTGGATTTGTGTATATGGAGCTTACTGCACGATGTAGATAGTGACACCGACTGTTAGGACACGACCACACTCACTCGTGCTTCACGGCATGGGCCCACGGCACTTGTCTGGACTCATATTCCT
The DNA here is from genome assembly GCA_030789695.1 of Scilla litardierei. Lineage (NCBI taxonomy): Eukaryota > Viridiplantae > Streptophyta > Magnoliopsida > Asparagales > Asparagaceae > Scilla > Scilla litardierei. Next base: position 93,621,485 of record CM061140.1, on the reverse strand, counting down.
TGGTTTAGTGATGTGATTTGGCGTTTGCTTGCTTGGTGTGTCGTTTTTGGTTTTGTTGGCCCTGACGGGCGATTTAGGATTTAGAGTTCTCTTCTTTCTCCTCTATTTTCTCCCTCCGAGCTCCTACTCTCACTCGTCTTCCTCGAGGACGAGGAAGGGTTCAGCTTGGGGGATTTTGACGTGTCTTTATATTTCATACATTCACGCACGTCTTCTTTTGTGTTTTTCTGCTATTTTCCGCCGTCTTGTATTCGTTTTCTCGTATTTTCTTGTTTTCTTTCACTTTTCCGTGTTTTTGTATGTTTACAGGAGTTTTCCAGCATAGGAGACATAAAACAACGATATCATGAGTCCCCGGAGCAACGGGAGGAGTCACGCGTGATCCAGGGGTCAAACGACGAAGATCGCCATCTTTCAGCCCCCACCCGATCGGTTGGATAAGCCAACCGACCGGGTGATGCATGCGTGCACGACCCGGTCAGCCGCTGAAGCAACGAAAGTGTCAACCGATCGGGTCGCCGACCGGTTCAACCCGACCTCTCTCTCTGGAAATTGGAGCTGCAACTCAACCGATCGGGTGATCTTCACCCGATCGGTTCACCTGTAGCCGTTTCCCCGAAGAAGATGACCCGGAGAGCTCACCCGACGGCCGGCTGACCGTGCCAAAACTTCTGAAGTCTTTGTCTTTTTGGGCAACAATTCCAACCGATCGGTTGATTTATCAACCGATCGGTTCACCCGACGACGCTCAAGATCCAAACGACGAGCAGCTTCCGCCAACCGACCGTGTCACCTGACCGGGTGAAATTTTGAAGATTGCTGCCGAAGTTCGCAGCAGGTCACCCGATCGGGTGATGTCGTTTTCTATATATAGAAACCTAGGTTTCCAAAAAACAGAGAGTTGTTATTTTTTGCTGTTTTTCCTCTCTCTTGACGGTTGTAATTTTCTAGGTATTTGTAAGTTGTCTGATCTTTACCAAACTTTAATATAGTGTTATTTACATTGCTCTTACTACTTTTTAATCGCCTGATCATGCTTTTAACGATCGATTTTCGTTTAGATTGCTTTTTACCTAATATGTGTGAGTAGTTCCCCAATCTGGGATTTTGGTGGAAACCCCTTCGTGGGTTCTCCCTGATGCGTCCATAGGGCTAGAAAATCGATAGGGATTAGGAATATATCGGTTATGCGGGGTGTTTCATTGTCATCGGCGGGAAAAAGACCGCCTTTGACCGTTGGGCCAAGGGGGAATAAACTTGGCGGTTGACTCCCAAGCCATAGCGCACGCCCTTAGCGTAGACGTCGAATCCTAGCGCGCGGGAGCGGCAGGACGAGATGTTGGGAGTTATCGTTCCGAGCTTAGTGCTCCTAGAGTCGGTCAGTGTTAATGGACATGGGAATGCCCACTGACCGAACCCGGGTAGTCCGGCGTATCATCCTGGGCACCGACCGGTATTGGGCCCATGGGACGCCTGTATCACTCTTAGAGGCAACGTCTCACCTTTAGACCCTAATTCCGATCGTTATCCTACCCGTAGGTCGTATTGGCGAGAATCGCACGATAGGGTGGAAGCCGAAGTCCCGGGTTTCCATTTATATTGTTTATCCCTCGCATTCTATTTTCCGTGACAACCCATCACCCGATTCAGGCTAGCTCACCCATGGGGTGAATCCGGTCCTTTCTGACACAAGCACAACCACGCCTCCCTGAGTTCGATCCCCAAGCCACACTACAACACCGTGCGCTTGCGGTTATAAATATTTAAATCTCACGCCCCCAATCTTTCATTGCACACTTGCATACAAAAAACGCGGGGGACGTCGGTAATCTATTGACCCTTTGATCGATGGCTTATCAGTTTGACTTCTGGGGAGGTGGTGGTGTGGCGATAGAGGAGTCAATGGAAGAGGAAAGGTGGTGGTGGATGCAGAGGCCTCAGGGAAGGAGGACGTGACGCACCGACGTGCCGAGGGCGATTGAGGCCGTCGGGTGTAGGTCGGACAGGATCAATATTAGGGAGATTCGGGTGCAGTTCGTGCGTCCGTCGTGCGAAGCGCGGGTTCCTGGGCCGAAGGAAAGGGTATGCTGGCCTGGGGATAATGAAGTTAGGGTTTACGCTCGGTCCTTCGAGTTGGGGCTCCGCTTCTCGATCCATCCTTATCTCCTCCACCTGTTGAATTTTCGGGAGCTGTCGATCTTCGCCTTGGTGCCCCGCTCCTGGGGCTTGCTAGTAGGGTTCCTCGTCCTATGCTTCGCCATCTCCCTGAGTCTGTCCATGGTGCTGTTCCAGCATTTCTTCGTAGTTCAGAAGAGGGGGGTGTACCACTGCGTCTGCGCGAGGAGGGGGCGGGAGCTCATCGTCGGTGTGCCCGACGATGTTGGTAGGTGGACGGAGGAGTTCGTCTTTATTGCGATGCCGGTCGACGTGGTGCTGATGTCGAACTGGGGGGTGTTAGACCCTCTAGTGAATGAGAGGGTGAAGCTAATCGGTGAAGACCTGGCAAAGGCGCAGAATTTGGCAGAGCTACCCGAGGCACACCACAGGCTGGCAAGCTTAACACAAGACCATCGGCTCGCTCAGGATTTTTTGCCCCAAGGTAGTCCGAGTCTGGCGAGCCTTTATGTAGGCTTACCCTGATCTTTCTCTCTCTCGCAGGTGAGGACACAAAGCTTTCACCGGAGGAGGTATCAAGGGCTGTCGGAGCATCGGTCGTGAAGAACGTCGACCCTCGTGATAAGGGTAAGAAAGCGATGGGCGCGGAGGGGCATGTGGAGGAGGTACCCCGAAAGTGGGTTGTCGAGTCCCGGGTGATGAGGGGGTGAACCAAAGGCGAAGTGTCCGAATCAGGGGCTTCTTCCCAGCGAGCTGGCGAGGATCTCCCCGAAGGTTCACCCATCAGAGGAGTGGTCCTCCCGGTTCCTACGCGGACCCCTGAGGTGGACAAGCCTCGTAGGGCACCCCCCCCCCCCCTGTCCAGAAGTGGCCTTACGGGATCTCTTTGCGGGAGATGGGAAGAGCGGCGCACCCGATTTGCGAGAACATGCTTATCTGTTTCACGACAACAAAGGCTGAGGTCGAGGCGATTCCGAGCGATAGTCTTCACCGGCCGACCTATCGGATAGGCCGCGATGAGTCGATATTCGAGGATGCTGGGGTGGCGGCGTGTCTAGCAGAGTATTGCATGCTGCCGCGGGATCGTCAGTCCCTGAGCCGCATGGGGCGGAGCGGCTGTGCGGCTCCGCTGTGTGGCATGTCATGCAGGTATGTCGATCTCATCGCCTCGCCTTCCAAGCCTTGCTCATGTCCGACTTAGTTGGGTCTTTTGTAGATGGTCTCGGCTATGGTGGCCCTGCAGCGCCAAACTCCAGTGGCTACCACGAAGGCAGCTCTTGATAAGGCGAGGGCCGATCTCAGTGAGGTCAGGGAGAAGCTGCGGGAGAGGGAGGCAGAGCTGGAGCGGGTCGCGATGGCCTATGAGGTTGAGAAGAGGCGGGCATCGTACTTCGATGCGGCGAAGGCTATGCTTGAGCGCCAACTCTTAGAGGAAGAGCGGAAGCGGGCCGATATCCTGGCGAGGCATGCCGAGGAGATGGCTAGCAAGTTTCAGGTAATCAAGGTACAGGCGGGGCAGACAACCGAGCTAAAGAAGGTCATCGAGGCAGAGAGGAAAGAAAAGGACATACTCAAGAAGCAGCTGGAAGAGAAACGGGAGGTTGAGCGCGACGTGATCGAAGCCGCCATCTGGCGTTACCATGACCAGCATGTCGTTCCTCTGCTGCAAGAGTTGAGGGAGGCAGGAATCCGCCAGGTGGTGGAGGAGATGAGGGCTCGGCCAGCAGAGAGGCCGGCACCGAGGGGCGAAAGTATGGGGCGAGGTGACGAAGTTGAGGCAGACTTAGTGTCAATGAATTCTGTAATTTTTGTACGGCTAAATATTTAAATAAATAAAGTAAATATTTTGTTTCTCTTACTCCTTACTGGATGTGCGGATTGTTTTCTTGCAAGGGTAAGGATGCCTCCAACACCCTTCTGTCGACGAGCTCTGCGTCGTGGGGAGAAAAATATTGAGACATGTTTTGTTTGTCATGGGTATGAGGGCGAGCTCAGGGGGACGACCCGGGGGGTCCGTCGGGGCAAGGTGAGGCCTTCTGCCCAGACCGCTCGCCAGGGGTCGGTGCCGCAGGCCGACCTCAATTATGTGCTGCCCAATCTCCCGGGCCACATTAATGGTGGAGGGGCCCTTCTTGGGTCTGAGTAAAGGAAGAGGAGGGGTTTGATATTATCTCGATTTGGCATAATCATTTCGACGCGAAAGAGGGCGGGAATCGAAGCGTCTCGGTGCCCGCTGCGCAAACCGATGCAATCTTTTCGAATCAGCGGCGGATGAAAATCGAAGCGGTTCGACCACTGTGAAGACGACGCGTGGCAGCTGTGACAGCTGCCATCAGTCGAAGCGTCAGGCCAGGTGGATCGAAGTGAGAGGGGGCGCGGATCGTCGATGCGTGGCGTGATGTCTACGATCGCGATCATTCAGGGGCAGCTTATAAAGAGCTCTGCGTGGGAACGAGTGAGGGTTTCTCACTTTCAAAATTTTCTAAGCGCTTGTGGTTATTGGAGATTGTGTAGCTCTTGTCGAAGTTGCCATCGGAGATCAAGCCACTGTCGCAGCGTCATCGTTGAAGCCGTCGACATCGTATAGGTACTAAATATCTTCTTTCTCGATGTCTTCATCAATGTCTTCTATCCATTCGCCGGAGTCGCGGGCGGTGGAGGAAGTAAGCTCCGCCGTGGATACGGCGTAGAGTACGGGAGAAAGGTCATCGGAGAGTCGGAGCTGGGCCGCGGGGGGCGAGCAATCAGTGGGCTCGCCCTCGGAGGCCTCGAAGGGCCCGAAGAAGGGGAAAGGGCCCGTAGTTAGGATCTCAAAGCCCGCTGATCCGGCCGCTATTACAGTGGCGGAGGCTGGAGAGGTGCCCGACGAGATCTCGGGTGTGAAGTCAGTGTTGAGGACGTCCGTTTCTGAAATCAGTGCGTCGTATAATAGGCCACCTTATTCCGCCCGTGAGCCGACCGTGCTAGAGAGGGTGTGTTTTGCGGGGGATTGCAAGGTGGGGGTGTACGTGGCCTGCTTCCAGCAGGGGTTGCGCTTTCCCCGCATCTTTTGGTGCTAGAAATTTTGAATTTCTTGCGGTTGTCATTGTTTCGGTTGATGCTGAATTCCATCAGTGTGATCGTCGACTTCCTGGTGTTGTGCACGAGTAACAGTGTCTGCCCGTCCCTGTCCCTCTTTCAACATTTCTTTGCGGTAAAGAAGCTGAGGTCCTATTATTATCTGTCCACGAAGAAAAGCCATCCCCTCATCAGAGGGTTACCGGACAAGATCAAGGGGTGGAGTAAGCAGTATGTGTTCGTCTCGGTGCCCATGGATGTGGTGATGAGATCGAACTGGGGGAGCTGAATTCCGAGGCGAGGGAGGGGGTCGAGCTGAGTGATGAGGAGGAAGATGTAGCCCGGTCTTTGATGGCAATCCCGGAGGAAGGCCGGGAATATGGAATGCTTGTCGAGCCCTATATGATAGCTCGCACATTTGGCCCGAAGGTAATACGATCTTTGTGGTTGCTGCATCGAAAGCGCTCACTCTAAGCTTTCCTTCTTCTACAGGTCGGACGATGAGTTTACCGATTGACGAGCTACAGAGGCAGGCCGTGGAGCAAGCGGTCCAGTAGGTGAGGAGGGCTGACCTGAAGAGGCCGTGTGAAGAGGCTGAGGAGGAAGGCTCGAGAAAGGGGAAGGCGCCTGCGGGGTCAAAGAGGTAGAAGCTTTCCGCGAGGCCATCCGTCGCTGATCCCCGGAAGGAGAAGAATGCCGGTCGGTCCGAGGAAAGGGCTGCTCAGGGCGTTGCCCCTCGGTTATCGACCTTGAGGGTGGGGGCATCGGTCGCACTGAGCCCGTGGCGAGGGAACCTGAACCCCGCCAGCCGAGCTCGGGGGTTACAACCGCGGTCGGCCAGACCCAAACCCCAGGTCGCCCCGAGGGCTCCGGTGGGTCAGGCTCTGGCCCACGGTTGTCGGGTTGGGAGGGCTGGCCTTATGATTGCCCGTGGTTCGTGTTTGAGAGGCCGGCCCCTCCCAGCTGCGAAGCATTGCTTATCAGCTTTAAGGCCAAGAAGGCCGAGATTGAAGGTTATCCCCGGGAGGCCCTTCACCTGATATCATATCCGGTAGGGGTCGATGAATCGGTCTATGATTATGGCGGAGTAGCGATGAGGTTGACAGAGAACTGCATGCTGCCCTACGATAGGGAGAGCTTGGCCGCCGTCGGTCATGAGCGACTGTGCGGATCCGCAGTATGGCATTGCGTGTAGGTCAGTAGTCCGGATAGGGTCAGGTAGACTAGGCGCCTTTGTCCCAAGGGGTAGTATGACACGCTATTTTTTTTCATGCATGCCATACAGATGATGGTCGCCGCTAGGGACCACACGCCTGCCTTGAACAAGGCCGAGGCCGCCATCGGCAAATTGGCAAGCGAGCTTTCCACGATTCGCAAGAGTGCCGGCGAGGAGCTTGCCCAGGAAAAGGGTAAGTGTGGCGAGCTGGCGTCGGAGGTCCAGCGCCTGAGGGCGCTCCTGGTGGACCACGAGACGAAGGCCGCCTCCGCGAGTAAGCGCATAAAGGAGTTAGAGGACGAGCTGGAGTGGGAGAAGGTGCATGCGGCCGACCTAGCGATGCAGGCGAGGGCCGCGAAGGACGAGCTAACCTCGAAGGTCGAAGAATTTCGAGGGTATCAAGAGTCAACCGTCCTCCCTGCCCTGACAGACGCAACGCACGACGGCATAGAGCAAGGTCGCGCAAAAGGCCTGGAGGATGGCCGGGCCGAAGGCCTGGAGATGGGTCGGGCTGAGGGCAGGGAGGCTTGTCTTTGCCAGGTTGAAGGAAAGGGCGGCTAGTTTCTGCCCTCCGATCGATGTAGATTTTGACAAGCTGGCGGCCTCAGAAGATGAGGAAGGAGCAGAGGGCGACGAAGAGGCGAGGGGCGATGATGATACGGGAAGGGGATAGCGTCCCGAGTGGCGGTGGCCCGTAGTAGTGGTCTTGATTAATCCCCCCTTTTGTGCTTCGGTCTGAGGATGGGGTCGACTTGAGTGATGCCTAGTTTTGTAATGTCGGCCCTGGTTGGGGATGTAAGTCTGTAACTTGAAATAGATGGGAATTTTTGCTGTCTTGTCCCTGGGTTTTCTTTATGCCATTTAAGGTATAGTACCGAGTCGTCTTGGTGGGATAAGGGGAGAGCGTAGCTCGGCCCTCTTTCCTTTCTCCGAATCGCATTCGCAGAACGGGGGTGAGCACGTGGCTCAGTCCTTTCCCCTCTCCAATTTGGGTGGCAGAGTTTCCGTGAGCTCGCCCCGCAGTTTGAAGGAGATCGTTCCTAAGTTAGAGTGCACACAGACGACGCTTCGAAATTCGCTAGGAATAGCCTTTTCATTAACTTTTACAAGAAATTAACTAAGACGACAGTGGTTGAACAATTGTGATCCGATCCGATCCGTGGGCGGGCTGGGAAGTCGTTTTATTTTATTGTAAACTGCATCAGGATGAGCAAACTCCTGTGTCCGGCGGGGCTTCTCTCCTTTACAGCTACCCGTTGCGTCCCCTTCTGCCCTCTAGTCCATGAAGGGTTGCAAGGTCTCATCGGGGAATCCTTGACTCGAAGGAAAACCCCGGAAGAGGTGGACGGCGAAGGAGGGGTAGTCTCCTCGGGAGGTCAAGGAGTGGAAGACTGGTGGTCAGGGGGCGAGCCGGTGGAGGCTGCTATGCCCCGTGGGGCATTTGCCTTTCCCGCCGGCGGGGATCGGGGTGGATCAGATGCTTGTGGGGGGGCGGTCCACCGCAGATCTTTGAGAAGCCCTGTCTCGGGTTGTCCAAGGGAAGTCGAAGAGTGGAAGACGGGCCGTCCCATATGCAAGAGAAATAGCCCATCGGTGACCCATATGCAATAGGAATAGCCTATCGGGGAGGCAGGCCGTTAGGAGGCGGGACCGCGGAGGTTGGTATGCCCAGGCGGAGGCTGGTATGCCTAGCGGGGCGATTTGGCAAGGCTGCCCCGTCCCTAGGGTTCGCGACCTGGAGCGCCAGTGCGCATCGGGCGTCGGAAGGGGGAACGGTCCGCCACGGGTTCTCCAGTTCCCTTAGCGTAAGTTGTCCAAGGGAAGTCGAGGAGTGATAGGTGGGCCGTCCCATGTGTAAGAGGAATAACCCATCGGCAACCGCTGTGTAAAGGGTATGGCCTATCAGGGAGGCTGGGTCCATTGATGGCTGGGGGGCCTCCCTTTTGACCGGGCCGATGTTGTCCGATGGAAAACCCGAACCGGATATTCCGGGCCGGGGTATCTCGCACCTTTCCAACCCTCATGGGGGGACTGAGGCTGACTCGCCATCATATTCTCCTTTTTTCCTCTCTCTTTTCTTCGCAGGGACGAGGGGAGTATTTATAGAGGGTGAGAGCTGATAGCTTCCGGGAGGTCAAAGTGGTGAGCTGGAACCATTGGCTGGCTTGTGCCTCTCGGTGAGCGGGAGGTCAAAGTGGTGAGTGGTGTCAGACGCGATTTGTCAGTCTGTGCCTCTCGGGGGGCATGTCGTCATTAATGGCCTGCTTCCCGAGTGTCCTTTCGTTTTGACGAGTCGCATCGGGGGCACGCTTTATCGGGACCCTACATTGACTGGGGGTTCTTGGCCTGCGCGAGGCATGCCCCGGTCTACGTGCCCTTGTCCTTTTCCCTAGATTCGGGTCTTCGAGGCTCATGGGTCTGTTTGGGAGGATGGTGAGCGAGTGGCTCAGTCTGAGCCCTTATCCGACAAGGACATATCCTGCCCCAGAGCCTTCTCTGGTTTGGGGGAGAAGCTTGTTAGGTTTGCCCCAGAGTCTTTACTTAAGGGGGGAGAGAGCGCGTGGCTCGGCCCGTGCCATTCTCTGGTTTGGGTGGCGAGGACGGATCCTGCCCCAGAGTCTTCGTAGGTGGGAGGGAGCCGTAGCTCGGCCCATGCCCTTTTTCTTCAGTTTGGGTGGCAAAGCTTGCTAGGCTTGGCCCGGAGCCTTTACTTGAGGGGGGAGCGAGCGTGTGGCTTGGCCTGTGCCCTTCTCTGGTTTGGATGGCGAGGACGGATCCTGCCCCAGGGTTTTCGTTGGGGGGAGGGAGCCGTAGCTCGGCCCGTGCCCTTTTTCTCCAGTTTGGGTGGCGAAGCTTGTTAGGCTTGTCCCGGAGTCTTTACTTGAGGGGGGAGCGAGCGCGTGGCTCGGCCCGTGCCCTTCTCTGGTTTAGGTGGCGAGGACAAATTCTTCTCTAGAGTCTTCATATGGGGGGAGGGAGACATAGCTCGGCCCGTGCCCTTTTTCTCCAGTTGGGTGGCGAAGCTTGTTAGGCTTGCCCCGGAGTCTTTACTTGAGGGGGGAGCGAGCGTGTGGCTCGGCCCGTGCCCTTCTCTGGTTTGGGTGGCGAGGACAGATCCTGCCCCAGAGTCTTCGTAGGAGGGAGGGAGGCGTAGCTCGGCCCGTGCCCTTTTTCTCCAGTTTGGGTGGCGAAGCTTGCTAGGCTTGCCCAGGAGTCTTTACTTGAGGGAGGGAGCGAGCGCGTGGATCAGCCCGTGCCCTTCTCTAGTTTGGGTAGCGAGGACGGATCCTGCCCCAGAGTCTTCGTAGGGGGAGGGAGCTGTAGCTCGGCCAGTGCCCTTTTTCTCCAGTTTGGGTGGCGAAGCTTGCCAGGCTTGCCCCATTGGTTTTTTTTTTGAATTTTTAAAGAAATGAAAAAAAATTAAAGAAAATAAATGTGGAAAGATCTCACCGAAGGTCCTCTGAATGAAATAAACTGTGGTAACAAACTGTTCTCCCTGGCAACAGCGCCAAAAACTTGCTCAGCCCAAAAATGTGCTACTCTCAAGCGTAAGAGTCCGTGCAAGTAATATAGATCTGGGAGTCCAGATGTCGAATCCTCGGGAGAAAATCTGTTGCAACCACAAAGCTTAAATCAAATAAGGATTGAACGTAAAGAGACTAACCACTTTTGATGATGATGGTTTGAATGGGTTTTGATTGTAGTTCTTTTAATTTACGGACAATACGAGCAAATAAAATTTTAGTTTATGAAAATTTCTATGAGAAGTATGCACATGATATGGGTTCATTAGGGTCCATGATTTGTATAACTTGGTTGATTAAAGATAACTCAAGGAAATCTCTTTTTGAGAGAAATTCATCGGAAAATACCCGTGTGGGGATTAAAGCACAAAATCAAAAACGGTTGTTACTAAAGCTATAGTCCTTTAAATATAAGAGATGAAACTCCCTTTTGGGGAGATCAAAACTCACCCTTGTGAGGTGATCATCAACTCAATCACGTTCTTGTAAAATATGAAGAGAAGATTTCAAATAAAGACTATAAATTTATCAACGTCAACAATTTTAGCATGAAGATTCAACCGAACAAATACACATCATGTCCCCTAACTACACCATATCATGCACAATAAGAATTTAGCCACACATACTAAAAATAATAAAGGATGTCATCATATTAAGCATGGTTCTAGTCAATAGAAGTAGATGGAATTGAAAATACACAATTAAGTTCAAGAGATATCACCAAATACACCCTCTTTTTGCCTAAGAAAGCTCTTCTTCTTCCTCTAAAAGCTCTCTGAAAAATACCCCAGGTTGCTCTCTGGAATCTCAAGAAAATCCTACAAATATCGCCACCAAAATCGCCCAAATACGCCAAGAATACGAAGCAAAAACCTTAGAATGCCATATATACTTGATGTGCCCATATTTTATATCATTTTCATATCATTATCTCATCGCATTGCATATCATTTTCGCGTCCAAATCCAACTTTTTACTATGATTTTGCATTTCTGATGATATTTCGAGTTTCGTAGTGTATTTTGAATTTTCAGGGATTTTGGAGCGCTTTGGACCCATGCTTGGGTATGGACATATCCGACATGTTCGTGAGCTTGTTGGCAGGGCTCTAGAGGAGTTCGCCACGTTCCCGAAGCCATTGGAGGAGAGAAGAGAGAGAGAGAGAGAGAGAGAGAGAGAGAGAGAGAGAGAGAGAGAGAGAGAGAGAGAAGCCCCAGGATGCTGCATGACATTTTCCCAGAAAATGCTCGGCCCGAGCCATATCAGCTTGAGGAGGGAACGGATACGGGCTGACTCGGACCGAGCAGCTCATCTGCTCGGTCGAGCAGCCCAATATTTCATAGCCCAAGCAGCGCCCGAGCGCCAGACCGAGCCGATCCTACTCGGACCGAGCAGAGACTCCTCGGTCCGGGTAGGTCGACTTCCAGATCTCCAAGCAACCGAGCAGCTTGCCTACGCGGACCGAGCCTCTGACCGAGCTACGCTAACTCGGACCGAGTCACCTACTCGGTCGACACTTCATAGGGCATTTTTGGAATGTTTTTGAAGCGCGCGATGCGCGCGATCTGGGAGCGATTGAAGCTGGCGATTGGGCAACGGCCGCAGAGAGTATATGGAGCTTTTGTTTTTAGAATTTTTTAGAGAGAACTCTGAGCGATTTTTTGTAGGAGCTTTTGGGGATTAATTTCTGTAGTGAATTTTGGATCGATTATTGAAGATTATTGCTTTTGCTTTTGTCTGGATATATTGTTCTTCTACTCTCGTTGTAAGTTCTTTTAGCCCTAATTTATCTATTGCTAAAATGTTTTCTTCTGCTAAATTGATGTTTTTGTGTGTTCCTATTGCGATGTCTGAGTAGATCTAATCTAGGGTTGATGGTTTAGCCCTAGGATTTTAGGGGGAAAATGTAGATCTGGATCCCTGCGTTGAATTGGGGATTTAGGATTGTATTTCGGTAAATCCTACCGAATCCGTAGATAACCCGTACTGAGATTATGCCCACGGTCTGTGGAATTGATGTGCTTAAGGGGTATCTAGGGATTCGAATAGGAAAATCGATGGATCCAACCAAGGCACGTGACCATGCCCGGCGCGCGCCTTGAGGGGATCCATCGACGAACTATACCCCTACGTTGACGGCTACCGCCATTGTGTCAACGAGAGCCACCGAAATACCCCGCAATTCTAACCCACGAGAGTGGTATGAATTAGGGGATCAATTCCCTAGCCCTAATGCAATGTGAGGAACCTATCCAACATCAACCCCCAACGATCCTAGTGGCGATCCCTAAAGCCCTAGTCCTTTTTTATTGATATCACAACAACAACAATCAACCCAAATCTTTCACTCCGACCGCTACCTCACTTCAAGATTTAGAAATAGACTGAGAGCTTATTTACACTATCTTCGTCCCTGTGGGATTTGACTATCTTTTATACTATAACTCGACACCGTCCGCTTGCGGATTGAACCCGAAATCGTAGCCTAGGGGCCATATTACGTCTGGCGATCGTGACACCGCCAGGTGGAACCTAGGTGTAGGTTACGGATGCGTCAAGTTTTTGGCACCGTTGCCAGGGACGGCAATAGTGTTTTTATCCCAGTTTGTTTTTATTCCGTGAAGTTTGCTAGCATTCTTGCCATTTCTCACCCTACCATCATTTTTTATTCTTTTTTATTTATTACGGTGCTACTAACGGTGTTCTTCTGAGTTTTGTTGGTGCATGAACACCCGCCACAAAGGGGCTACTAGAGAGTTATTGTTCGATCCTGAAATCGAAAAGACAGTTAGGGCTTTAAGAGCTTCCAGCAGAAGTTCATCTCCATCTGCTCAGATGGGAGAGAATCCTCCTCCTCCTCCTCCTCGCACTGGGTCCATCAGGGACCACCTGAAACCGACCTGTGGGAACAACTCCTCAATTCTGAGACCACAACTGACGGCGACAACCTTCAAGCTTAAGACGGGGTTGATAAATCTGATGCAGTAGGATCCCTTCCACGGGCATCCTCATGAGAATCCCAACCATCACATCGACTCCTTCTTGGCTAAGTGCGATACTTTCAAGGCGAAGGACGTCAGTGATGATGCGGTGAAGCTGTGGCTCTTCCCTTTAGACAAAGTTTTTGTCTTAGATTGGTGATTGGCTAGAACATCATTTTAGCGATTGATTAATATTGGGAGGAGATTGAGAAATTTAAAGATGTTTTTGAGCGATGATATTTAGTGGAGTGGTATGATATGAGAAGATGATTATTGTTTTATGAGAACTTGGAGTTGTAAATTTGAACGGCAGTGATGGGTCAATAGTTAAGTGCTAGGATGTGAGTTTAGTTGTAGCATTATCCAGTGAAAAAACAAGTAATGATGAATTATTGTGGAACGCTGGTTGAAGTTGTAGGATTAGCGATCTTTATGTGGAATATGGGAGTTGTGGGTATAAGGGTATGAAGATATTATTAGTATTAGTATAAGAGATTCCGAGGGCGGAATCATTTCTAAGGTGAGTAGAATGTAACGGTCACTTTTCGACCGTACGTAGTTTAGCGCGTAGCTGTGTTTCGTGTGCGTTTTGTGTATTTGATTTTTTTATTGTCATCCGTAGCTCAGACGCGCGACCAAACCTCCGTATTTACAATCCTTTCGGAGACGCGATCACCCTGGTATCTTGTTTATAATTTTTAGATGCCTAGAAGTAAAAGTTGTAATAATCCTATTCAGATTTTTTTAAAATCTATATTCAAGTTCACAAATTGTTTTCTTAAAAATGAATTATTTTATAATATAAAAAAAACCCACTGGGCTTTGAAACGTGCTTAACTTTTAATTTTTTCTAAATCCTAACTTAATTAATTAAAAGGATACATAATACTGTAAACCAAATCTTTAGAAAATCTAAACCAAAATGTTTTTCCCCACTAAAATCCTAACAACCTATCAACCCACAACTCTCTTTCCTTGACCCACGTCACAAGGGAATCCTACAAGATCAGCATGTTTCCCCTCTAACCTGTGAAGCTCGCGCCCCTAACAAACTACAGGAGCATACAAAAAAAACACAGAGCATTTGTTCCTCTTCCCCTCTGACGCGAGCAACCCCAAACCCTAAGAGCCTACAGAATAATACCTCACACACTCAGGCCTAGTCTTTTTCTTTCTCCCTACAAAACCCTCAGGAGCTCTACTCTTCTCTCTCTCTCTCTAAATAAAGGCCCCACACCCCAAAAATACTGTTGACCACACCCAGGCCGTTCTGAGCAACCCACACACGCGACGCCTCTTCCCCTCGCCTGAACGCCGGTGACGCCCCAGTCCGGCCATCCCTAGGCGTCCAGCCGTCTCTAGGCAGCCTGCTGTCACCTCCATCCCTTCAACCGGCATCACCCCAGGCCGCACAGCCCTAGCTCGTGCTTGTTTCCCTTCCTCCATGTAAAACTGAACCGCCTGCTCCTCCCTGGGTCGCCAGCGACCCTTTCCCTCCGGTAGCCACCTTGTCACGACCCGCTTCCCTAAAATGGAGGCGAGACATGAGAAGGTCCGCTCAAGCGTGGAGCTATGAAGCTGCACGCCTGATAAGCGTAAATTTAGTATAAGCAGGTCCCTGTAATTGCAAACGAAACAACAACAATAATAATAATATGAGACGGATATGAAATACCAATCCCATAGTTTGTCCACAAAATATCCAACATCACAGAAAAGCCACCAGGCTAAAAGAAAGAGTCTAAAGGCCCAGAACAAGGCCAAACAAAAGACAAATATATCAGAGTATCGAACTAGGTGCCACGCACCGACAACCCCAAAGATCTAAAAAAACTAGACGTAGACACTAAGACTGATCCCCAGTGTCTACGAAGTCCTCGTCCAACACGGGCGCAAGCTCGACGTCCGCAAACACCTCACCCTCAGCAAGTAACTCGGGCTCAAGGCCCAACATGCATCACCCAAAAGAGAAAGGGGCACATGTCAGCAAGTCTGAAAGACTTGAGCAAGGAAACTGAAAGTGACTAATAACCTAGCACTTGTAATATTAAGCAATGACATGGCAGTTAAGTATGATGCAACAGTTTAAAGGAGAGGCAAGCACGCACTATGTAGCCAAAGCTACCAATTCACTAATCACTATTCACTTATCACTGTTTATCACTTAGTGCATAGAGAGTCCACCTGCTGGCCAGCTCGTGGCTCAGGCCGCTTATCTCTATCACTATTAATCACTTGTACAC
Source organism: Scilla litardierei (assembly GCA_030789695.1). Taxonomy (NCBI): domain Eukaryota; kingdom Viridiplantae; phylum Streptophyta; class Magnoliopsida; order Asparagales; family Asparagaceae; genus Scilla; species Scilla litardierei. The sequence continues at coordinate 93,606,346 of CM061140.1, read as the reverse complement.
TAGAGATTTCGCCTGCTGGCTGGAGTGGCGGATCAGACCAACTCGGGGCTCAGGTGGCCGCTTATCTCTTACCCCACCCATATGTGTCGAGCGTTGGGGTTTCCAACTACAGGGCTCGCTTCTGGAACACGAGCCAGGAAAATAATAGTATTGTAGCGTGTGCTACGCAATCACGATGACAAATCAATATGCAATGCCAGGAACAGATATTTGCGTATCGTTAATTGAATTTAAATGTGACAGGCAAAATGCAATGACATGAACAGATATTTGCGTACCGTTAATTGAAATTAAACGTGACATACAAGGATGATGAAGGTGACAGACCAAGCTTCGTTGTCAAGCTGGGTCAATGGCGTCTAGACGGCTATCCTTTCACCATCTAGTCTCTTTTACGCTAAAGCAAGGAAATGGCCTAAGACATGGCCCAAATCAAGAGATGCAAGTTTCACTTGCCTGATACCGGGGTTGACGAGCAATGAAGATCGTCACAAGCTAACTACAGAATAGATCGCTGTTATGGCAAAACAATCATTAGAACAATGATTCTAAATCGATTTCTTATTAGAATCCTAACTTTTTAATAATCCATTTTATTAGGGTTTCACACATGTCAATGGGGGTTATGCTAAAACTAAAGGAATCGAGTATTACCGTGAAGAGGCGGAGGAGCGATGCCGAGCAACCACGGCAACGGAAGAACGATCCGGCTCAGATCTGGAAATGAGGGAAAAATCTGGAGAAATGGGTTTGGAGGTGGATTTTGGGGATTTGATGAGGGTTTGGGGAAGATGAGAGATGGGTTGTGACAAGCGAGGGTTTGGATGATGGAGGATGAGCTTGGGATGAAAGATTAATGGCTTGAGGAAGATGGGGGCTCAAGGGGGAGAAATTAGGGTTTTGGGTCGAGTGGAGGAAGAAGAAAACGTTTGGGAGGGGTTTAAATAGGATGGGCTGGCGGCTGCCCAGAAATTAGGGTTTTAACACAGATTAGTCGGTCAAAGAGCAACCACTGACCGACTAGTTTGGCAACTAGTCGGTCGATCGACCAACACAGACCGACTAAGTGTAAACAGTAACTTCTGAACGAAAATAGGATTTGGATTTAGTCGGTCGATGAACAACTACTGACCGACTAGTTTAACATCTAGTCGGTCGATGAACGTTCTTAGACTGACTAAGAGTGAACAGTATTGATACCAAAAATTAGTTGAAGAGTTAGTCGGTTAAAGAAGCATTGCTGACCGACTAGTTTGTAACCTAGTCGGTCAACCAACGTTCTTAGACCGACTAACGATAAACAGTAACTCCTGAATAATTTAGAAAGCCAACTAGTCGGTTCAAGAAGGATTGTCGACCGACTGGATCGTCATCTAGTCGGTCGGTGCCCCTTCTTACACCGGCTAATAAGCACCAAAAGTTCCGATACGGAGCGCGGAGCTCCGGGATCGATTCCTAAGACTCCTAGGCTTGATCTAACAGTAAGATACGACCGTTATGAAGCCCGTCACGAATGACTTACTCCGAAATCGACGATCCTAAGGAAGAAACGAGAAAACACGACGGAACGATCGAAAATGAAAGTTACGGAGACGAAAACTGATCACTCCTTATTTTACACTTTTTTCCCGCATGTTTGCATGCCATTTGGATCGCCCAAATCATGTTTTTCACGATATATCGACGATATTGCGATGCTTTTCACGATTTGTTGTTTTTGTCGCATTTCAGGTGATTTGGAGCGATTTGGAGTGATCTCGAGATACGCCTACTCCAGAGTGTCACCGATGACCTCCCCAAGGGGTATTTTGCTGTTGGAGAGGAGCGGAAGAAGAACGAACGTCGCAGGAGCGACGAGGAGGCCAAAACAAGCTGTTTGGGCATTTTTAGTGTCCCACTCGGCCGAGTGAAGGAGTCACTCGGCCGACCAGCGAGACACCGCTCGGCCGACCAGATCGGATACGTTTCATATGTGCACTCGGCCGAGCGACGGAGACCACATCAGCCGAGTGACGAGATCCCGTCCGCCCGAGTGGCGCCAAGATGAAGCCATTCAAAAATCGCCAACTTACTATTTTTCGGCTGCCTGAGCTTTAGAAGACCCACTCAGCCGAGTTGATAATCCCGACCGCCCGAGTACCAAGAAGCCCTCGGCCGCGTGACGACAACTCACTCGGCCGAGCCGCCCCCGAAGTGAAGACCCCTGAAGATCAAGACTTACTGGAAATTTACAGGGTTTCTCACTCGGCCGAGCGACTTTTGTCACTCGGCCGAGTGCGACGCGCTGCCTGTAGCGAAAATTGCGGATTTCAGGCTGCGCAGGGGTATTTTGGTCACAGTTTTTGGACGATTTTGGGGGGTATTTAACCCATGTTTTACCCTAGTTTTGAGAGCCTTTCTCTTAGATTAACTTTTTAGCTTTATTCTTGTGATTGGAGAGGAGACAAAAAGTTGATTTTTGTTGGATTATTTGAAGAACTCAATTGGTTTGTCTCTCTCTTCTCTAAAAATTCTATTTTTATTGCTTATCTCAATATTGTGATGAATTCCCTTGTTTATTTCATTGATTATTTTTGTGTTTGTGCTATGAATTGTGAGTAGTCTCCACGTCTTGGGGCGTGGGGATGAACCCTACAAGCCCAATTTCATATTTGTGATGATTTGGTAGAAATTTTGCTAGAATTGCTATTAGGGATTAGTTTGGGAGCGATTTACTACGGATAGCTAGGAGTTCATACCGATTGGGATTTGCAAGAGATTGGATCCCAATTCGATAGGAAACCCTAGAAATCCGAATTGGGTTGGAACCGAATTTCCGTAGTATCGGTTTGCAAGAGATTGGACCGATACTAGGGTTCCCGGTTGCAATTCCGTGCCGATACCCATTTGCAAGAGATTGGACGGGTAGGAACTATCCCAACCTAGGTCGTGGGCCGAGTTTGCAAGAGATTGGGCTCGGTGCGCGATTGAACGATGATGTTGATCCTAATGCTAGCTTCCCTAGGCTAGGGTTTGCAAGAGATTGGACCCGAACCTAGGATAGCTATAGACCGGCAACAGCGCGAAAGCGTGAGCTTGGTTCTACATTCAGTTGCAACTAGTTCATCCAAAATCTTATTCTAGCAATTTTGATACCGATGAACCACATTGATGAGATACGGTGAGTAGCGGGAATTCCCCATTCCCTAGACGTTCTTTATTTGATTTGATATTTCTGTACTTTGTCTGACGATTGTGACAGGATCGCCAAAGGCAAATTTCTCTCTTCTTAAATAGCCAGGTTGATTAGAACAAGCACAGTCATTCGTCCTCCCTGTGTTCGATAACCCGCTCGCTGATATACCGTGCACTTGCGGTAAAACTACAACCGTTCTTTGGGTTACATCCCGGAGCGATCAAGTTTTTGGCGCCGTTGCCGGGGAGGCGATTGCGTTTGATCTTACCACCCTAGCTATTTTTTTTAATTATTATTATTTTATTTCTTTATTTTTACCTAACCCTTCCACGGTACTAATCATTTCTTTGAAACTCTGTTTTCCCATTGCATGTACACGAGATCTACGGCAGACCCTGAAGCTATATTATTTGATCCCGAGATCGAACGTACTGCGCGGAGAATTAGAGCGGAGAGGAGACAAAATCCGGAAGGGAGGTATATGACCAACCCGGAAACTGCGGACCAATTAGCGGCAAGAATGGCAAGGATAATTTCCATTCGCGATAGGCTCCGGCCTAAGACCTCTTCTACGACATCATCCATTGCCATGCCGGAGTTGGCGGCTGACAAGAACTTTGAGCTGAAGACTAGACTAGTGGTTCTGATGCAGCAGGATCCATTTCATGGGAATGCCCATGAAAATCCCCACTACCACATCCAATTATTCTTGTCGAAGTGCGCCACATTTCAGATGCCGGGGGTCTCCATCGATGCCATCAGACTGCGTCTCTTCCCCTTCACGCTAAAAGACAAGGCACTCTATTGGTTGAGGACGCAAGCTGAGAGAGTCTTTACCACTTGGGACGAGTTGGCGAGTGCATTCATTGATAAGTTCTATCCGCCCTCCAAGACGGTGAAGATTCGGAGCGCTCTTATGTCCTTCAAGCAAGGACCCCAAGAGACGCTCTATGAGGCTTGGGAGCGTTTTAAAGATCTGCAGCATCAATGCCCGCACCATAGCATTGAAGATTGGGAGCTAGTTCATAGCTTCTACAACGGTCTCCAATCGGGGACCAAACAAATTATTGATGCCGCGACGAATGGTGCTATCTTATCAAAGACTCCCGAAGAAGCTACGGCCCTAATTGAGGAGATGGCCTCAAACAATCAACAATGGGGCGATGAGCGAGGACACTCTACGTCCTCCTTGAAGCCAACTAGTATCTATGAGGCGAAGGCCGTAGCGGAGCTTACAAGCAAGTTTGATTCTCTCCACAAGGTAGTGGAGAGACTGGAGAAGTTTATCACGGAGCCCCAAGGAACCCCTTCCACCTCCGCGCCATCGAACCAAATGTGGGATTGGCAAGACCAATCTCAAGCCATGTACTCGGGAGGAGAGCAAGGAGAAGGATCCTTGGAGCAAGTACAATATGTTGCGGGGAACCAAGGGTATTGGGCCAATCCGGCCACAAGAAATCATCCCGGTTTCTCTTACGCCAACAATGAAGGAGCTTTGAACCCACCACAACAACCACCTCAACAAGCTCGACCACCACCACCCCAACAACAACACTATCCACCGAGGGGGCCTCCACAACAAAATTTTCAACCGAAGCAACAAGTTCCACCATATAGGCCGCCCGGATACAATCAAGGGTGGAAAAATCAAAATCAAAACCCTCCACAAGCTCAACAACAATCCGACTTCGAAGCTAGAGTGGACGCATTTATGGTCGAGCAAAAGAAGGTCAATGCTACCTTGAAGGCGGGGCAAGACTCCCTTACAACCGTTGTAGCTCAAATCTCGGAACAATTGGCGTTGCTCAATCGGAACACTCAACATTTACCGGCGCAACCCGAGCAAAACCCACGGGGCAACACCGGCCACATCAATGCCGTAGTTGCCGTCACTACTAGAGGCGAGAAGGACACCACCCCCGCCATGATTCCTACCGAGGAGCCCGTGGAGGAAAGTTTAGAGCCAATTGAGCCGGTAGTTGAAGTTGAGAAGGAAAAAGAGCCGCACGAGAAGGAGAAATCTAGAGCGGAGCAATTGATTGAGGAGAGGCGCTTCATGCCACCGGTCCCATTCCCCCAAAGGCTTGCTAGAGCGAAAATGGAGAAAAGGCTAGCGAAGTTTCTCGAGTATCTGAGAGGAGTTAGCCTCAACATTCCCTTCCTCGACGTCATCGTGGAAATCCCCACATATGCTAAATTTTTAAAGGATTTGATTTCGGGGAGAAAGAGGAAGGAAAAGATCATGCTAGCCGAGGAGGGCTCTTGGTTCACCAAGAGAGAGAAGGAGCCGGCCAAATTCAAAGATCCGGGGAGTTTTCGAATTCCTTGCACCTTGGGCGGCGTCCCTCTTCAAAAGGCATTGGTGGATTTAGGGGCTAGTGTAAGCCTCATGCCTCTATCCATGTTCTTAAGGCTAAACACCGGGACGAAGTTGAAACCTACCGACATGCGGATACAATTGGCCGACGGGCGAATAACAAGGCCGGTAGGGATCGCCGAAGACATCCCGCTACAAGTCCCGGGGGGAATATGCTTGCCATGTGACTTCGTGATCATGGACGTTAAGGAGGAGGGAGATACGTCATTGATACTTGGACGCCCGTTCCTCGCCACCGCCGGTGTGATTGTCGACGTGCAAGAAGGTACACTTACTTTGAACGTCGGTAACATCGAGGTGGAGCTTCACATTCCTAAGGCTATGAAACACATGCCTTACCATGAGAAGCTTGACTACATGGACCTCCTTGATGAGGTAATTGAAGAAGCGATCCCCCACTCGATTGGCGCTCTTTTCGATGAGGATTTCGAGGAAGGCCTGGATTTCGGCCAAGATGAGAAGAAAATTGATTCCCCCGACCTCTCCGCTGAAAGTGATGAAGGCGACGCTGATGTCGCAAGGATTCGAGAGCTCTGCAAGCTCTCGAAATTGAAGTCTCCGAAGAAAGCTCCGCCGATACGGAAATCGGCGTCACCGGTGAAGCCGTTGACCGGAGAAAACGCTAGCTTGGGGGAGCCTCCCCCAACACTATTCGAGACGGGAGACCACCGAGGGAGAACACGCCGCCGCAACTTCCGAATCCGAGCGTTCTCCCCGGAAAGTTTGATGGGTGCATCTCATATGCCCCAAACATCCCGCATTAATTGAAAATCATAGGGGGTCGATCTCACAACCTTAAACGAGCGCTTGTCGGGAGGCAACCCGACGGTTATTGCTTTATTTTTACTTTTTCTTTATTTTTGTTTTAGAAATTTTTAGTGTTTTGAGTCGTTCGCCCAAAAATTTTGTGATAACGGGTCCTATTTTCCTTGACAGGAGAGGAGATAGGTAAATCCATCATGAGGAGGATGAACGAGGTGATAAGGAGCACCCCAGGAAGGCGCTCGATGCTTAGGAGGAAGATGAAATCGACAGGAGGAAGAAAGACGGAGTTTAGAGCCCAAACGAAGACAAACAGCAGAACACAAGGCTCACTCGGCCGAGTATACTAGTCACTCGGCCGAGTACACAAGTTCGTCCGGCCGAGCCACTCACGAACGAGGGAAGTCTGCTATACACAACTCTCTGTTTATTTTCCTGATTTCAGTATAACTGCTACTCGGCCGAGTATATATATTCACTCGGCCGAGTAAAACGGATACGCTCCTAAGGCGAGTCTTGCCGAGTAGCTTGAGCCACTCGGTCGAATGGACTTACTCCACTCGGCCGAGTCTGCCAGGGCCACTCGGCCAAGTCGATAGCGAGTAGGGATTTTCCATTGATCTCGCTCGGCCGAGTGACCCAGTCACTCGGCCGAGTCGTAACTTTTCCTATAAAAGGGAGCGGGGTCGGGCTCGTTTTTCGAAACGACACATACCGCAGCGACCCCCGACCCTTCAGCTCCCTCGCCCGAACTCACCCCCTACTCGCCCGACCGATGTCGCCGCGCCGCCGCTCGGCCAGCCACCACCGGCCGAGCCGCCGGCACTCCTCGCCCGAGTCGCCACCGGCGGCCACCACTCCGGCCACCTCCGGTAACCCCAATTTTCGCCTTTTTCTCCTCTTTTGTGTGTTTTTCGAGGATCCATGTGCTAAACGAACCCCAAACCCAAATCGATTTCTATATCTATCTATTATACCCCTAATTCTCCATACGTTTTGAATATTACTCGCTGATATCTCCATTTCATGCTCAGGTTGTTTCTGGGAGCTTAGGGGAGCACAGGGGAGCTTCTCGGGACTGATTTGGGCTGCGTGGAGGCGTCGTCTTCGCACGCTTCCATTGCTTTGCACTCGCGGCGTGTTGTGGTACACTCTTTCCTTTATTTTACGCACGCCGCACTTTTTACGTTTTTCGGCGCGCGCTCGGGGCCCATATGCCGCCCCGGACACGGCCGCGGTCGAAGAGAGCTTCCGCCAAGCGGAAACGGTCGGATGACGCCGGCCCCTCCCACGAGCTGGAGGACTCTCCTCCACCTTCCCACCCACACTTCCACACACACTCAGCCTACGTCCACTCCCACACCCACCCCCACTCAGCCTACTTCCACCACATCCTCCTCCTCCGCCTCAGGACGGAGACGGCGCAGCACCACCTTCTTAGGCACCCTTGATGCCATCGCTTCTTTTTGCCGTTGTGCTGCCCGTCTCTGCTGGGTCCTGATGCACTTTTGTCCACCCCCCTCCCCTCACTATTTCTCTGATACGCATTTTCTATATATATCTTTTTATATCTTTTTTGGGAGAGAGGGAGAGTTTTTGGTGCCACACCTATATCTCTGTATCACTCCTATTTCTACATGCATCATGTCCGCATCATCTTTTCTGTTTCATTATTTTCTTATTTTCCATCATGCATGCATCCTCACTTACCCCCTCACATTACTTGTCTCTCGGTGTGCCACACTTTGCACATTGAGGACACTGTGCCATTTAGCTTGGGGGAGTGAGTTCTCACGTTCTTTTTCGATTTGCCACCTTTAGTTTTAGTTTTTCACACCATTCTCCGCTTTTGCACTTATTTTCATCATTTTTTCTTTTTATTTTACCATGCATCATGTTTTTCTTATTTTTCTGTGTGCCGCATTAGTTCTATTTTCCCTTTATCTTTATTTCTTTCTTTTTCATCTCATGCTAGAGATGACTTTTCTATGATGATGATGACGTGGAGTTAGCTTACTCTATTTGCATGCTTTATTTGTCATGTCTTAGACTTTATTTCTGATATCATATGCTATGACTTGCCTTGCATTTAGAGATAGTAACCCACACTTTTTCCACATGAAAATGGATGAAATTTTATTATTAGCTGAGTCTGAATATTCATATGTATGCTATCGCAGAAAACACACCAAGATTCACGCATTGAATGCCTATATCTGGAGTACTGATTTCTTTTCCTATATCACTTCTATATGCATGAATTGTACATTTCACTTCAGGATGATTGAATGATGTTAGCTATGATAAATCTGGATTAGTTAGCTTTTTGTGATCGAAACTGAGTAGATTAGATTACACTGCTGAAGTTGTCGTGCATGTCTTATAGAGTGAACCGAGAGATATATTTATTTCTTTCTCCACAAATCTTGGACATCATTTCTCTACTATTAAAATCATTGGTGAATCTCCCCTTAGCGATTCTATTATATGGCATTTCCCCCGCTATTAATTCCTAGCTCCAAATTTCCCGAAAAAAAAAGAGAAAATATTCTTGTATATCGTTATCTCTCTTTGAGTTGGGATCGTTGTGTATATATGCTATGTCAAAAAAAACAAAAGAAAAAAAAGAGAAAAAGAAAAAGAAAAGAGGAAAAATCCTCAATAAAAGATCTCATCTCACTTTCTTTCTTTCTTCTCTCTTTTCGTGTTCATTTTCATTGCTTTTGGAGCTTTATAGAAATGGGGATGTGAATATTTTTTTTTGCCACCATGCTTATAGATAAGCTTGGGGGAGGGAATCCATTGATGTGTGAGAGAGTGACTACTTGACGTTGCGCGACAACCTAGGCTAAGTGATATTCTATACTCGGTGAGATTATTTTTTAGCTTTACGAAGTCCAGAAATCTAAGCCTAGCATTCATATCATGAAATCCACACTTTTCTATTCTCTCTATTCTATTGTGTGATACTCTTATACTCCTCATAGAAAGCATTCAATTGAAAAGTATGTGATCTGCGATTTGTATACCGCTTTAGATGATTCAGATGATGTTAATTCTAAAATTATTCTGTTTTTCATGATTATATCGTTGGTCGTGGGTTTTCTATTTCTATTTGCACTATTATACGATGATATCAAAATAGAACTCTTTGACATGTATTTTTCATTCAGTGCATGCTATTTGAGTAAGCGGAACCCACGTCCTGAGAAAATGATCTAGCAGCTTACCTCTTCGCTTCTTTCTTTCTTCTTTATTTTTATTTCGTTTTTCATTCTTCTCCGTTTTTCGTTTTTCATTTTTTCGCCGTTTTCGTTTTCCGAATCCACCGGGTTCGCCTTTTACTTATCTTCCTCGAGGACGAGTAAGAGGTAAGCTTGGGGGATTTTGATCACTCCTTATTTTACACTTTTTTCCCGCATGTTTGCATGCCATTTGGATCGCCCAAATCATGTTTTTCACGATATATCGACGATATTGCGATGCTTTCACGATTTGTTGTTTTTGTCGCATTTCAGGTGATTTGGAGCGATTTGGAGTGATCTCGAGATACGCCTACTCCAGAGTGTCACCGACGACCTCCCCAAGGGGTATTTTGCTGTTGGAGATGAGCGGAAGAAGAACGGACGTTGCAGGAGCGACGAGGAGGCCAAAACAAGCTGTTTGGGCATTTTTAGTGTCCCACTCGGCCGAGTGAAGGAGTCACTCGGCCGACCAGCGAGACACCGCTCGGCCGACCAGATCGGATACGTTTCATACGTGCACTCGGCCGAGCGACGGAGACCACATCGGCCGAGTGACGAGATCCCGTCCGTCCGAGTGGCGCCAAGACGAAGCCATTCAAAAATCGCCAACTTACTATTTTTCGGCTGCCTGAGCTTCAGAAGACCCACTCGGCCGAGTTGATAATCCCGACCGCCCGAGTACCAAGAAGCCCTCGGCCGCGTGACGACAACTCACTCGGCTGAGCCGCCCCCGAAGTGAAGACCCCTGAAGATCAAGACTTACTGGAAATTTACAGGGTTTCTCACTCGGCCGAGCGACTTTTGTCACTCGGCCGAGTGCGACGCGCTGCCTGTAGCGAAAATTGCGGATTTCAAGCTACGCAGGGGTATTTTGGTCACAGTTTTTGGACGATTTTGGGGGGTATTTAACCCCTGTTTTTACCCTAGTTTTGAGAGCCTTTCTCTTAGATTAACTTTTTAGCTTTATTCTTGTGATTGGAGAGGAGACAAAAAGTTGATTTTTGTTGGATTATTTGAAGAACTCAATTGGTTTGTCTCTCTCTTCTCTAAAAATTCTATTTTTATTGCTTATCTCAATATTGTGATGAATTCCCTTGTTTATTTCATTGATTATTTTTGTGTTTGTGCTATGAATTGTGAGTAGTCTCCATGTCTTGGGGCGTGGGGATGAACCCTACAAGCCCAATTTCATATTTGTGATGATTTGGTAGAAATTTTGCTAGAATTGCTATTAGGGATTAGTTTGGGAGCGATTTACTACGGATAGCTAGGAGTTCATACCGATTGGGATTTGCAAGAGATTGGATCCCAATTCGATAGGAAACCCTAGAAATCCGAATTGGGTTGGAACCGAATTTCCGTAGTATCGGTTTGCAAGAGATTGGACCGATACTAGGGTTCCCGGTTGCAATTCCGTGCCGATACCCGTTTGCAAGAGATTGGACGGGTAGGAACTATCCCAACCTAGTTCGTGGGCCGAGTTTGCAAGAGATTGGGCTCGGTGCGCGATTGAACGATGATGTTGATCCTAATGCTAGCTTCCCTAGGCTAGGGTTTACAAGAGATTGGACCCGAACCTAGGATAGCTATAGACCGGCAACAGCGCGAGAGCGTGAGCTTGGTTCTACATTCAGTTGCAACTAGTTCATCCAAAATCTTATTCTAGCAATTTTGATACCGATGAACCACATTGACGAGATACGGTGAGTAGCGGGAATTACCCATTCCCTAGACGTTCTTTATTTGATTTTATATTTCTGTACTTTGTCTGACGATTGTGACAGGATCGCCAAAGGCAAATTTCTCTCTTCTTAAATAGCCAGGTTGATTAGAACAAGCACGGTCATTCGTCCTCCCTGTGTTCGATAACCCGCTCGCTGCTATACCGTGCGCTTGCGGTAAAACTACAACCGTTCTTTGGGTTACATCCCGGAGCGATCAAAAACCACACATGATGAGAAAATCCACCAAACATATATTATAATATAATAAATCCAGATACATGAAAACCAGTCGTTACACACCTCAAGCCGTGCCACCTCCCCACTGTGCCGTAGTCTCGTCGTTGCCGCCACGCCGTTCGTCGCTGCCCTGTCGAACCGCCCATCAACCGCAAGGAACGACAGCAAAACGCGTAAGTCCCAGTAGTATATTAGCAGTTGTTAGCTTATTAATTATCTGAATGTTAGTTAAGTAGGTTAATAATTAATATATGAGTTTATTGTAATGCATGGTTAAAAATCTGATGATAGCCAATGGTTTGATAATAGGGGCATGTTAATACGTATGTGTACTGTTAGTTTATAAGAAAGGGTATATTATGTGATTATATGCGTAAGTTGCAACCCACATAATTATAATGATGGTTTTATATAATAGTTATTATTAAATCAAATGTTAGTTTATTATCATTTTATTTTAAACAGTTTTATAAATTATCGGTTATATATATTATGTTAGCTCCTGAGGGTTTTATACTTAACCTTCAAAATTTTTCTTTCCTTTTTCTGCGTTGTGGCCATGTTGTGCTCCTTTTTAGACTGTTGTACTCTCCAGATATTATCTCTTATTATTAATGAATGCAACCTCTTTTCTGTACTTTCTGTTGTCCCGAATTTTATAATGCAAGAACCTGAAAATTTTGAAATGGTACCCCTACAGACGCTTATTGGGTCTGAGTTTCACAGCTCGCCCAAGCGGGCTTTAGTCACGTTTCGCTTCCGTCGTTTTGGGAAGCGGGGCATGACATTGGGTGGCGAGGACTGATCTTGTCCCAGAGTCTTCGTTGGGGGAGGGAGCCATATCTTGGCCCGTGCCTTTTTCTCCAGTTTGGGTGGCGAAGCTTGCTAGGCTTGCCCCGGAGTCTTTACTTGAGGGAGGGAGTAAGCGCGTGGCTCGGCTCGTGCCCTTCTCTGGTTTGGGTGGCGAGGACGGATCCTGCCCCAGAGTCTTCATAGGGGGGGAGGCAGCCGTAGCTCGGCCCGTGCCCTTTTTCTCCAGTTTGGGTGGCGAAGCTTGCTAGGCTTGTCTCGGAGTCTTTACTTGAGGGGGAGCAAGCACGTGGCTCGGCCCGTGCCCTTCTCTGGTTTAGGTGGCAAGGACGGATCCTACCCCAGAGTCTTCATAGGGGGAGGGAGCCGTAGCTCGGCCCGTGCCCTTTTTCTCCAGTTTGGGTGGCGAAGCTTGCTAGGCTTGCCCCGGAGTCTTTACTTGAGAGGGGAGCGAGCGCGTAGCTCAGCCCATGCCCTTCTCTGGTTTTGGTGGCGAGGACGGATCCTGCCCCAGAGTCTTTGTAGGGGGGAGGAAGCCGTAGCTCGGCCCGTGCCCTTTTTTCCAGTTTGGGTGGCGAAGCTTGTTAGGCTTGCCCCAGAGTCTTTACTTGAGGGGGGAGCGAGTGCGTAGCCCGGCCCGTACCCTTCTCTGGTTTGGGTGGCGATGAAGGATCCTGCCCCGGAGTCTCTTGCGTTAAGCTGAAAGTTTTCAAGTGGAGATGTCAAAAATTGATAGAGTGCAAAAGGGAAATTATTTTATTAAAAGCTCATAATTACTGATAGTATTTCAGTAGGTGTTCGGCGTTCCACGGATGAGACAGCTCGCCTCCGTCCAGGGTCGCTAGGATATATGTGGCTAGCCCGACGATGTCGATGATCTCGTAGGGTCACTCCCATTTCGCCTCCAGCTTGTCTCATCGGCGGTCTCGGGCTTGAAGGTGGCATCTCTGAGGACTAAGTCGCCGATCCTGAAGCTCCGCTTCTTCACCCAGGAGTTGTAGGCCGGGCCATCCTCTGGCTGTGCCGGACAAGGTTTGTCAAAGCCCGGTCTCTAACTTCGTCGACGAGCTCGAGACTGAGGCCGAGGCCCTCCACGTTGACATCTTCATCAAAGTACCTCAGCCGAAGTGTCTCCTCTCCGACCTCCACAGGAATGACCGCTTCCGACCCGAACGCCAGCATGAACGGGCTTTCTCTGGTAGAGGCTTTGTGGGTCGTGCGATACGACCAGAGAATGCCCAATAGCTCGTCCACCCACGTTCTGAGGGCGTCGTCAACCTTCTTCTTTAGAGGGCCCAGTATGTATTTGTTCGCCACCTCTGCCATCCCGTTGCACTGAGGGTGGGACGACGGATGCGAAATGAAGTTTGATCCCCCAGCCCGAACAGAAATCTTGGAAGCCCTCGCAATCGAATTGCCTTCCGTTATCCGTCACTATGGAATGAGGTATCCCAAAGCGGCAGATCACGGACTTCCAAATGAAGCCTTTCATGTCCATCCATGCGATGCGTGCCAAAGGTTCGGCTTCGATCCATTTGGTGAAGTAGTCTACGGCGACGACAAGGTACTTCCTTCCTCTGGAGGCCTTTGGGAAGGGTCCGAGGATGTCGATCCCCTACTTGGCAAACGGAATCGGGCTTATGATAGGCACCAAGTTGGCTGGAAGCGCCGCCGTGTGTCTGCCGAACTTCTGGCACACCTCTTCCACAGAAGCCCTCGTGCACTTCGCGGATGACTTGTTCAGCTTGCTCCGGTCCCAGACACTTCAGGTATGGCAGGACGTCGAAGCTGGCACGACGTCGGCGGTACAACACTCCGTCGAAGAGTACGAATGACAAGGCTCGCCTCTCTATCTTCTTGGCCTGTAACCGCTCCTTGGGCAGGGCCCCCGTTTCCAAGTACCTTACTATTGGGGTCATCCACGTCGTCGTCGGGCCGACACACATTAGTTCTTCCTCTTCAATGGTAGGCATCAGCAGATTTTTGACGTAGATGGCCTTTCCAATCTCGGCCGCAGAGGAGGAGGCCAGCTTTGACAGGGCGTCTACCCGAAGGTTGTTGGAGCGAGGTAAATGCTGGACCTCCGCTCTCTTGAATTTCTGGAGCTCAGCCTGGATGCGCTTGAGGTAGCGTTTCATCATCTCTTCTCGGGCCTCGAAGCTCCCTTGGACCTGTTGGACGACGAGTCGTGAGTCACTAAGCAGCAGCACGTTCGTCGCCCCCATATCTCTGCAAAGCTTCGGCCCGTTGACCGCGGCCTCGTACTCCACGACGTTGTTGGTTACCGGGAAGTTTAAGCGCAGGGCGTACTCCAGCAGGCATCCTCGGGGGTTTGGATGTCGATACCTGCCCCCGTCCCGGATCATGTTGCCGAGCCGTCGACGTGAATGGTCCACAATCTGCCCACTTCCTCCTGGGCGGGCTTCGAGGGTCCAGCCACCCCCATTGCATGTAGGGATACAGCCGCTGGTGGCGCGTTCGACAAGTTCTCCGGGAGGTCTCCGATAGTGCATTCCACCACGAAGTCCGCCAGGGCCTGGCCCTTGATCACCGTCCAGGTCTTGTAGGTTATGTCGAACTTGCTGAGCTCGACACTCCAATTTAGCATTCTGCCCAACCTCTCTAACCTCTTCAGGTTCTTTTCAAGGGGCAGGTTGGTGTGGACAGCGATGGGATGAGCCTGGAAGTATGGTTGGAGCTTCCTCGCCGTTATGACCAGGCAGTAGGGGACCTTTTCGATGGGGCTGTACCGAGTCTCTGCCTCCCAAAGAATCTGGCTCGCATAATAGATCGGCTGCTGCACGCCCTTCTCCTCTTTGATTAAGACCGAGTTGACGGCCTCCTCACCGGTGGCGAGGTACAACCCCAGCTGCTCTCCCTCCTCAGGGTTGGCGAGCAGTGGAGGGCTCTGCAGGTAAGCCCTCAGTTCCACGAACGCTCGTGCACAGGCGTCATCCCACTGGATCACTTTTCTATCGATCTTGGGTGCGCCGAGGGCCGTTCGCAGGACTCTGAAGAACAGGAGCGATCTTTCCGCTGACTTCGACAGTAATCTTCCCAACGCCGCGATCCTGCCGTTCAGCCGATGCAAGTCCCGGATGGTCCGAGGCTCCACCATATTGACAAGGGCCGACACCTTGTCAGGGTTCGCCTCGATTCCCTGCTTCGTTATCATGAAGCCCAGGAATTTCCCTGACTGCACTCCGAAGACGCACTTCGCCAAGTTCAGCCTTAGGTTAAAATGGCGCACCTTCTGGAATGTCTCCTGCAGGTCGGCAAGGTGATCCGGGGCTTTCTTGCTTTTAACCAGCATGTCGTCGATGTAGACCTCCAGATTATGCTCGACCTGCGGGCCGAAAATCCTGTCAACCATCCGCTGGTACGTCACCCCGGCATTCTTCAGTCCGAAAGACATCTTCGTGTAATAGAAGGTCCCACTGTCAGTGATGAAGGACGTTTTCTCCTCATCCTTCCTCGCCATCGGGATCTGGTTGTAGCCTGAGAAGGCATCCATGAAGCTCAACAACTCGTAACCGGACGCCTGGTCGACTAAGTGGTCGATCCTTGGGAGGGGGAAGCTGTCCTTCGGACACACCTTGTTGAGATCCGTGAAGTCGACGCACATGCACCACTTCCCATTGGCCTTCTTCACCAAGACGACGTTGTCGAGCCAATCCAGATAATCCACCGGCCTAATAAATTTGGCACAGAGAAGCCGCTCCACTTCCTCGCAGGCTGCCCTCATCTTCTCTCCTCTGGTACTCCTCTTCTTCTGCCAGATCGGTCGAGATTCTGGGTCCGCATTTAGCTTGTGAGAGATTATCGCTGGGTCAACCCCAGGCATGTCCGAGGACGACCAGGCGAATATGTCCACGTTCTCTCGGAGGAGGCTGATGAGGGCCGCCCTCAGAGAGACCGGGAGCTTCGTGCCGATGGAGACGGTCTTTCCTTCCTCCGCGGCCACTGATACTTCTTCGAGCTCCTCGACGGGGTAGGCTGTTGGTCACGGTAGTCCTCTCTTTCATCAAGGAGGTCGACTGATAGGGCCTGCTCCGGACCCTTATGCTTGGTCGACCCTACGTAGCAGTTCCTGGATAGCTTCTGGCTTCCCCACACTAACCCCACCCCTCACGGAGTTTGGAATTTGACCATCTGATGGAGCAGGCTGGGGAGTGCTTCAATGGCTGTCATGTATGGTTGCCCTATGATGTCGTTGTACGCCGAAGCAATGTCGACGACTACGAACTGCGTCATGTGAGTGACGACCCTCGGTTCCTCTCCGAGTGACACCGGCAAGGTGATCACCCCCACAATGGAAACCGAGTGACCAGTGAAGCCGACAATGGGCCCCGTGCAAGGCCTCAGGTCTGCCTGCTTCAGCCCCATCTTCTCCATCGTCGACATAAATAGAATGTCGCAGGTGCTTCCAGTGTCGATCAGGAGGCGGCTGATGATAGTCGTCCCGATCTGAGCCTCGATGACAATGGCGTCGTCGTGTGGCAGCTCGACTCCTTCCAGGTCTTCATTGGTGAAAGTAATGGTGGGTCGAGCCACCCTTCTCTGCTTCGCACCACCACCGAGGTCCGCCGCCATTACCTGCCATGTGTACGCCTTCTTGCTCGACGATGACGCTCCCCGAGGATGGCCCTCTGCATATCACATCTATGCGCATGACCGGCCCGGGCAGGCGGGGCTCCTCCCTTTCGTTGCCTGGTGGTGGGTCTGGCTTCCACGCTCCTCGCGGGGCCCTCTCCTCTTAGATCGGCCTCCTGCCCTCCACGAAGCCCCCAAGGTTACCCGCCTGTATCAAGCGCTCGATCTCTCTCTTGAGGGTGAAGCAATCGGTAACATGCACGTGGTCCCGGTGATACCGATAATACTTCTGGACGTCTCGCTTCGCCAGGTCCGACTTCATTTCTCTGGGTGGGTCGGGCAGCAGTCCAGCTCTCGTCGCCGCAGCCAACACCTCTATCATGGGGGCGTTGAGTTGCGTGTACTGGGCCCGGAGGGGTCCCTCCAGCCTCGGGGTCGAGAATGCTCCCTGGTGGGGGTGAATTCTCGCACTGGGCCCAGGCGATCTTGCGGGCGACGCCCCACTGGGTCGTGTCTTGGCTTAGTCAGCTGGTCGTGGCCCCGGGACCCATCTTCTTGCCTTGGCCTAGGATAGGACCGAGGCTCGCCTTGGGACAATCTCGCCAGGCGACTAGTTTCTTCACGCCGAGAGCCTCCTCGCTCAGCGCATACCTCTCCACCTGAGCGACTAGCGCGTTGTAGTCGGCTGGCAAGTCTCAGAGCATGGATTTGTGGAGGCTCCGGTTCTGTAATCCCGTCTTGAAGGCTAGCATGAGCACGTTGTCGCCGCAGGCCACCACCGCACGCCTTTCGTCCTGGAAGCGGCGCAGGTATTTCCCAGTCGTCTCTCCTTCCCCTTGGACTATCATGCTGAGGTAGTCCAAAGGCTTCTTCTTTGTGCGCCTGGTATGGAACTCCTGGCAGAATTTATGAGATAACTCGCCGAAGCTCCCGATGGATCTCGCAGGCAAGCCGTAGTACCACTCCAGCGCCGTGTCCCGCAGGCTCTGCGAGAAAAGCCGGCACAGGAACGCCTCATCCACGTCCGGTGCCTCCATCGCCCCCCAGTATTGTTGTACGTGCGAGAGGGGGTCGCCTCTTCCGCTGTAGGGGGACAAATGGATGGCCTTGAACCTCGCGGGTCTCGGGGCCGACGTAATCCATCGCGCCAGTGGCGTGGCCTCCTCAGGGTAAGCAGGGCGCTCGGGCGTGTGCTCCCTTCGCCTATCTGGTGTTCGACTTCGGTCTCGCCTCGGCTGTCGGCAGTCATCGTGCCCCGGGAAGGGAGGAGGTGGTCATTGAGGGGGACTCCTTCCGTGCGGCGGTGACCCGGCCGATGGCGGACTACGGGTGTCCCGGTATCGCCGGCCCAAAGTTGACTCCTCTGGGATCCCTCGATGTTCCCGATTCCCCCTCCAAAGCGTTTCGTGCTTTGCAACGAGGAAGCGGAGTTGCTGGTGGATGGCTTCTTCGCCGAGGTGATCTGGGGTGCAGCTTCGATCTCGGCCTCTGTGGCGACGGTCTCCCTGCTCCGGCGGGGAGAGGAGCCGTCATGGAGGGCTCCTCCCTCGAGGCGGGGAATCAGCGGGTGTCGGGCTACGCACGTTCCTGCATCGTCGGCCCGAGGTCGACATTTCCAGGATCTCCTGGTTCTCTTCATTCTCCCGCATTAGCCTCTCGCGCTCCGTGGTGATGAAACGGAGCTGGCGACGAGCTGCTTCCTCGTCGAGGCGGGCTTGCCGGGCGGCCTCGGTCACTTAATCTATATGCCTCTGAGCGGCAGTCGCTTCTTCCTAGCGTCTCCGCAACCGTGCGACCTCCATCTCTTCTTCCAAGAGCCTTTGTTCGGCCGCTATCTCATCGACGAGACCTTTGTTCCCTACTTCTTCGTCGAACTGAGGGTGAAGATTTCACCTCACGTTCGGGGCCTCGGAGGGGCCAGGGGGCGCCTCGGTTCTGGCCGCTGCGAAGCCTGCCATCATCTTGGTGAAGGCCTCGAAGCTCTGCTGCATCGCACGGGCAGAGGCCTGGACTGTCTCGACCTCCACCCCTGAGGGTGGATTAGTTGCAGGATTCATGGGGTGAGAGTGAGATTCTTGATTCATGGGGTCCTTGCCGTGGTCAGGGTTTCGGTTAGTTGGTATGGGATTTGACATGGGTGTGACCCTTCGTTCCCACAGACGGCGCCAATTGTTGCGGGGTAAAACCCGCGTACAATGAATTTGTATTATGGGGAACCAAGGGCACGGTGGTTATGTTGATGATGGGATTAGGGTAGGCTATTTGACAGGTGATTAGTGTAATGAAGAGGCTGAGCACACTACGAAGGCCGACCATGGAATCAATTCCCCAAGGACTCTGCCTTACGACCGCACTGCCGGAGGTAAGGGCGGTGCGCAGTTCGTGACGGCGGGCTGACCTGCACAAGGAGCAGCTCGTCAGAAAGGCCGGGTTGGGGTCCAACCCTTAGCCTCTCCGATGCCTAAGTTAGTATAGGACTTAAAGCAGGGACCATGCACGCATGTCGGACTAAGAGTGAGTCGACCGTACATGATAAGCTATCGGATGTGGAAGAACAAGGATATGAAAGACCTTTGCTCTTGTGTGTGAGTAATAAGACTGGGAGTTAATTTGCCAACCCTCCTCCACGTTGGAGGCGGAGGGGTATTTATACCTGATGGAGGCGGTTAGGTGAGGCTGTCTTGGCGTGCTGACTCGACGTGCTAAGCTGGCTCAACTGTCAGTGGAAGCTTCGGACGAGGATATCAGGATCAGGGGTATCAGCCATGCTTTTGTTAGACGACGCAACGGCTAGGGATGCTTTTGTCAGGGTGTCAGGGCCGAAAGCATTAAGTTCCAGGGGCGCAGCGGCCAGGGGGTGCTTAGTCAGGTTGTCGAGCGACGGAAGTGTCAGTAGCGTCCTTGTACTAGGTTGTTTGTCGTGTCCGATGTGCCAAATAGTCGTCGGAGCGCCTCCGAGGAACGGGGTTAGTGGTGGATCACGGGGGTCGCCTCGGACTGGGGTCGAGCAGTCTGGACATACTCTTTGCGCGTTGTTCTTGGCGAACTGGTGGTGGGCGGGCACGCGACCCGCTGGGGTCATGGCTGAGTGCATTCTTACCACTTGGCCAAGGCGGAGTGCGCCCTTTTCCCAGTCACGTCAGGCTCTAAGGTCGATAGGCACCCCGTTGGCACGAGAAAACAGGAGAGCGGCCTCCGAGGTTCGGGCGAGGAGCGCCCTGTCGCTGGGCCAGCGGTTCTTCGGGAAGGAGGGGTGAGCCGACGAGGTGTTTGGCGGACTGAGATGGAAGGTCGGACTATCACGATCTTTAGGTCGTAACACATCCCATGTGACAGTCGCATGTTAAAGGATATTTAGGCGTCTGCACATTGTACATGCGCCTGTGTAGTCTTCTACAGTGGCCTGTACTAGCTCAGATTATAGCCATTGGGATTTTTATAGTAGTTGGTCAGTCGACTGCAGTTGTTCATCAGTAGACTGTCTGTGCCGTAAACTATCAAAATCTAGTCGTTGCATATTCATTTTGGCTTTTTGCTTGAGTTTGAGGGTTACTTTAGGCTTCCTATATATAGGAGAGGGCTGAGTTCATCAGAGCTTCTTGAAACTATTGGAGATCATTTGAGAATCATTAAGCCACTCTCAAACTCTCGCATTTCCCTCTTAGAGCTCTAAATCTCCTTCATGCATTGAAGTCAAGCTCAAGGGAAATCATCCAAGTGAAATAAAGCTCAATCTCATTACTTGAATATCCTCTTCCATGCCTTGCATTCATTAATGAGTAAGTTCATCATCAAGGCATAGGTAAGAGTATTTGTTTTACTTTGTTTTCATAGAAACCTTAGCTTTCTGTGTGAGAGCTAGTTACGCTCTGTGTGAGAGTATTGTTGAGTATTGGTGTGTCATACCAATGCTATTTCGATGATGTTCACACCATTATGTTGTTGCTAATATTATTCATGTTTTAGTCTCATAGTTAACAAGTGAAGAATATCATTTTGGAGAATAAATGCTTGGTGCAAGGATGGACATCAAGAGGAGCAATGCCAAAGCTTAGACTCAAGGGGTGCCAAAGGTTGGAGATGATGTGGAGCTTCAAGGCATCAAGATTGAAGCCATAGACTCTAAGGGAATCAATGTAATCCATGTAATTTCATTTAATTGCTTTTCTCTTTTTTGAGTCTATGTTCAATGTAATGCCTTGATAGATAGTCTACTCATTCATGCATATGCATATAACCATCTTAGTGAGCCTTAGGATTATCATAGAATCCAACCCAATAGGTTCATCATGCCAAAAGACTCAATTGGAGTATCTGGCTCTCCAACAGGCAACTGTTGAAAGAAGGACAGGCGACTGGGTGATTCCAGACACCTGGCCAGTCTTCTATAGTCGGCTGTTGTGTACTAGCTCAAGTCAACTTTTATTGACTCTATCTTGAGGTATTAGAGACAAACGACTGACATTCATTTTACAGACGCCTGTCTTCCATCAGACATATGTGATTTGTTCTACAGTCGTCTGTATGCCAAAGTGCGTAACTTGCATTTTTAGGCATCTATCCACCTTGTGTGACAACCGACTGATTCAGAGATTAATGTTACCTATATTTATACAGGCGCATGTATGTTGGTCATTAGTGGTCTGTATACACAAAGTGTGTAAGTTGCATTTCTTGGCTTCATTTCCATCCCCTACAGGAGGCGACCGATGAAGGATTTTCAGGCGCCTGCCCTTTGTTCAGGCGACTATGTAGACTTCTACAGTCACATGTCCTAGCTCAGATTATAGCTGTTATGATTTTTATAGTCGTTGATCAGTCGACTGTCAGTTGTTCATCAGTCGACTGTCTATGCCATAAACTGCCAAAATCTAGCCTTTGCAGATTCATTATTTTGGGGTTTTTCTTTGGGTTTGAGGGTTCATTTGGGCTTCATATATATAGGAGAGGGTTGAGTTCATTAGAACTTCTTGGAACTATTGAAGATCATTTGAGAATCATTAATCCACTATCAAACTCTCTCATTTCCCTCTCATGAGCATTTCTCTCTTCATGCATTGAAGCTTAGATCAAGGGAAATCATCCAAGTGCAATCAAGCTACATCTCAAGCACTTGGTCATCCTCTTCCATGCATTCATCTTCATATGAGTAAGTTTAGGAGGATATATGCCCATAAGGCGATTTATCCTAAGTGCACGTCTTGTTCATATAATATATGGTGTCCATTATACTAAGTATGAAATCGTTTGAATATAAATATACTTAGATAACGTCCATAGACTTATAGTTAGGTCCTTACGTAACCAGATAAGATCTTGATTATAAGTAGTAAGCGACCGTATAGAAACGTAAGTCTTAAACGGTTCATGGTCATAGATGTGTCGAGAACTGGATATCGACACATCGGATAGACCACTGTGTCTTAGTCTTACCTTAGGATAAATGATCTCATAGTCATTCGACTTGGTGAAGTCGGAGACGAGACACATATGCTCATTGGAGAATGAGTTCACTGAACGGCCAACTTAGAGTTATTAAATGGTTAAAATTTAACTAAACTGTCTATAATAACTCTAGGGTGATGATAGGTAAGCTGGTCATTATGACCTGAAGTCATTTCTCCGAACCTGTGAGTGAAACGTGTAGCTTAGACCTATGATCTAGCTTCGAGGCTAGGCCTGCTGAAAGATCATAGGTTGGGTTGCACCTGAAGCTCTCGAGGCGAGTATATGACTAAGATGTGATTCGTCTCTTCCGTTAAAGGGAAGTTAGTGTCACAGGCTCAGTACAATCTTTGTGTTAATCCTCGGCCGAGGTACGTTGTAAGAAGTACAACGTGAATACAACTAAGACCGTCGTATACTGACCAATGTTGTCTAATAGGGTTGACAGTAAACCATAACCTAGGCCAACAGGGACACAGTTTTGACGAAGGGACTATAGCTAACGGTATTCATCACTGACACAGCCAATGTAAACCCAAGGATGCTTTTGTCAATGGGTTGATCATGTTATGATGATTCTGAAACAGGGACGACAACTACTGCTCGTGGTGACCGTCGTCTAGGGGTTACGAGCCCCAACCTGTAGTAAGGTCAGGATGTAGGGTCTCACACCGAGTAGCGTTCGCGTCTTAGTAATAGGAAGAGTAATTCAGAGAGATTCATTTGATGAAATTGAATAGTTGATATTCACAAAGCTATTTATGAAAATAAGTCATAGATGCAATATGGACAATATTGCAGTTGATGCAAACAAAGATTAAACGTGTCGTAAATTGGGTACGACAATATTCGTAGGAACAAATACATTGGAAAGGGTTACCTGGCTGACGGGATCGTCCCGGTCTAAACACAGGTTCAAACCGCGTCCAAATCGGAGCTCAAACGAGCCCAGAAACGTGAAAACAGTCCAAGGCAAAGTGGGTCAGACCCACTGGGCTAACAAGCCCATCCGCAAGGGCAAACGGGCGCGGCCCGCTGTCTGCAGCGGGCGCGGGCACATGCCTACTGCCCAGCGGGCGCTGGCCCGCCCTCCTTGCCTTGGGCGGGTGCGCCTGCTAAGCCTAGCGGACGCGCTCGCAACTTAAATGATTTTAGGGTTTTTTTTGAAACCCCAAATGACGGCTACGAAAATTGATTTTTTGCCCATCTTTGGGCAATTGTTTGAGGGGTCAAACGAAGTCAAAATTCGTCGCCGTTGGTTTTTACGCGTTCACCATTCGAAGCTCTTCGAATTGATAGCTTGTTTGGTGCCTAAAGTTTAATGGATAAGGAGAATTAATTCATTGAAGTTGGCATTTATGAAATGCTCACTAAACTTCAATTAAAGCTTAATTATCTAAATTAATTCCTCCTAGATTTGTATTAGTACCACATTGCTCACAACGAAAGTAGGGGTGCCGACTCCCTATATAAATAGGGGTGCACTCTCTTCGTTGAAAGATGCACCAAGTTCTCGATCGAGTAGCTCCAGAATTTTAGAGCAAGCTCGATCTACGACTAAACTATTCTCTCTCTCTCTTCTTCTTCATATTCTCCCGACTAGTCCTAGCAAGACTACGAAGGGGGTTTGGATTCGGATCCAGACGTCTAAGACGCGGGTCTACTCAAGTGAAACTTTCTACTGCGTGTGATCGGCTTGGAGGTGGGAGTCGGCTTGGGCAGATCAGTTCGAGGGTGCGAGGCGGCTCGGATGGATCGAGTCAAGGCGGTTCAGCTACCAGGAGCATCAGAAGACGGTGCGGTACATCTTGCCCGCCCCAGGGTCAAGATTCCGGGTATGTGGTTAAGCAATTTTTAGTGTAGATTTAATTTTGTCGCTGTAGAATAGATCCCTCTTGGGGGTGGTCAGATCCACCCCAAGTTGGCATAGATCGGGCTAGGTTCTGGCTTTCTCAGAGCCTAGCTAAATTGTTTAGCTAGCTTAGTTTTTGATTTTCCGCTGCGCTTTATGCCCCTATGGTCTGTCCGACTTAGAACGGACACAGATCCGAGCTCTGAGGGTCCGCTAAAACCCCAACAGTAGTATCAGAGCCACGGTTATGCTTATAGATCTATTTGAGCGATGATTTTAAATTCTTTAATTGCTTATTTTGAACATACGAACAATTTTAACTTTATGTTAAAATTAGTTTAAAAATTGTTTTGTGTTTTTAAAAATTGTTTTGCAACACGAAAAGATTTTTTGGGACGATTTAAATTTTTATGCGATAAATTTAAATAGGTCTCTCATGTTTAAATGCCTTTTAAAATTTTTCTATGAGATATAATAATTTTTCCGGGCATTTAAAAGTTTTAATGTTTATGTAACTTTAAGAATATATTTTTTTTTGGAAATTTAATTCTCTTAAGTTACATAAAGGTTGAAATTTTTAAAAACTTTATTTGAAAGCTTTTAAAACAATTTCTAATGATTTTAAAAAAATTTTAAAATTGCTTTAATAAATATGTAAATTAAAGAAATATTTTATTCTCATAAGATGAAATGATAAATATGTTTCTTTTAAATTACATATAGGTTTCAAGATTATTTTATGCGATATTTTAATCTTAGAAATGTTTCGTTAAAATTTTAAAGCCTATGTTTTAAAATTATTTGATAATTTTATGAAACCTAGTTTTATGTGATAAAATTGCTTCAAGCTTTAAATTTTAGATCTTTAAATTTAAAAGTTAAATTTTAGATTTACAAGTTGTTTAATTATGTTATAGATAATTTTCAACTTGCAAGCTTTCATTATATGTCACTAAATGAACCTTTAATTTATGCGGTTAAATTAGTTGGTTTATGTTTTAATGGACATGATGAATAATGTATTCATGAACCCTTTAGGTTAGCCATTAACTGACTACAATTTTATAAGATGAAATTTTAATTACTAGTGACATGTTACGTTTTAATGAACAAAACAACATCGAAACCTAATACCAGATTAGGGTAGTCCCTTTTGATTGACAATCATTGTAATAAATCGTTTAAATGATGATTATCATAAAAAGACTATTTTTGAAAGTTGTTATTGTCTTATTACAATCCTAATTAAATTAGGGTAGCACGTTGAACGTATGAACCTTATAGTTGATAAGGACTCAATAAAAATTGTTCAACCAATCCATAAAATTTCGAATTTTAGGATCCACTAGTTGATAAGGATTAACTAGTTTTCTTAATTAAAAGCCATTTAGTTGATGGACGAACATAGAAATGATGAAACTCCTCCAATAGATCATGATGTCGGTCAATGTGCTTGGCTAAGTTTGCTGGACCACCCTAGCTAGTCTAGGGGCCGAGTGGTCCTGGCTTAGTCAATTCCATGGCCGCGTCCGCTGGACCGCAAGGAGTCGAATCATGACTGTGTAAGTCCATCAACTATACCTAAGTCAAATACGATAATAATCTTATTCAAGATAAATCGTAGCCCTCCTTGTTTTAGGAGTTGGCAACTGTAAGACCCGTGTTACGGTTGTTGAGCTACACTCAAGATGTGACATGGTAATCTTATAGAAACCGATTTCTTGATAAACCTCCTGACTTGACCCAAACCGTCGTCTCGTCCCTACACCGAGCGCCGGCGTAAGTCTAACCAAGAATGTAGTCTACGACCTGACCCAAACCGACGTGTCGTGCATACACCGAACAGCGGGGCAAGTCAGGCTAGACACGAAAACAAGGGTCCGACTAGGCTAGCCATTGTGATCCGGATGAGCACACTCATGATCACAAATGACTAGGGGTAAAATCGATAGGAAATCATATTTAATATGATTGACGACGAGTTTGTCTACCGACTGCAGAGTCGGACAACTTGTTGAGACA
Source organism: Scilla litardierei (assembly GCA_030789695.1). Taxonomy (NCBI): domain Eukaryota; kingdom Viridiplantae; phylum Streptophyta; class Magnoliopsida; order Asparagales; family Asparagaceae; genus Scilla; species Scilla litardierei. Next base: position 93,580,104 of record CM061140.1, on the reverse strand, counting down.
CACTCAAGGTTGTCAGACTCGGGGTAGTCGGATCCCTCTCTCACAAATGTTATTTTATAATAAACTGTTTATTTGGTTTTAATAAATTTAGTGGGAGAATATAGTTTTATTAAAAACCATTAAAACTATACAACGAACATATACTGACTAAAGTATCTACTAAATTGCAGAATGGATTCGGGTCTTAAGTATATGGTAGAGAAGAACGTGCTCGATGGAACGAACTATAAAGACTGGCTTAGGAACATTAAGTTAGTCCTTTCTCTAGCCGGGATTGGATGCGTGCTGTTCGAGGATGCTCTGGAGAAGCCTGATGATGATGCGACCTTCGAGGAAAAGGAAGCCTATAAGCTTTACCATAGGGATGCAGAGAAGGCCAGGTGCCTTACTCTGGCTTTGATGAATAACGAACTGCAAAGAAAGCATGAACATATGGATGTTCAAAGTATGCTTCTTAATGCACAAGAGTTATACAGCAAGCGGTCTCGAGCTGCCAAGTTTGAAGCCACAAGCAACCTCTGGGGCACAAAGATGGAGGCAGGGACCGTACAAGATCATGTTATTAAGATGATCGGGTACGTAGAAGACGTCGCCCAGTTGGGTTTTGTCTTGGATAATGAGATGTCCGTGGACATTATCCTTAAGTCTTTAACCCCGGACTTTAAGCCTTTCATTACTGGCTTCATAATGAACAGTCTTGAAACGGATCTTCCTGGTCTCCTCAATATGCTTAGGCAGTTTGAGGAGATTGAGAAGAAAACGACTGCATTGGTTATTGGCTCTACTTCTTCAGACCAGCCGAAAGGCAAGGGTAAGAAGAGGCAGGTCCCGCAACCTGCCAAGGCGAAGAAAGGGAAGAAAAAGACCAAAGGGGCCCCGTCAAAATCTGAGTGCTTCCATTGCCATAAGATTGTCCATTGGAAGAGGAATTGCAAGATTTATCTTGCAGAAAAGAAAAAGGGGCATACTGATGCCTCTACCTCAGGTATAACAAATCAAAATCAATAAAGCATAATTATTTTCAACCACATAGTATGAGATACTAAGACATCTGTGTAATGTATACAGGTGGCTGATATGAAGCGGAGTTGGAAGAAGTTCGGAGGACGGTCGGCATCTGAGCAATCGTTGCTGCTGGGGCCGTGCAAAGACTTCGAGAGACATGAAGAAGGAGCCGATACTCATTTTTGTTGAATAAAATGTATCATTCCTCAAAGTGAAAACAATGATTGAGTGTTCAACACTCAAAGTTTATTTGATAAACATATTATGGTTCATCTTTAATGAATCCGTTGTTTGAATGAATGTCTCAGAAAAGTGCTTTCTGTTGAAATTGAGATTTGATTGAGATTGGCTTAAATTTCTGTAAATGTGGCTTTCTGAGTTGGTTGCAAAAATTCTCGAAATATGATGCGAAGCTTCAGAAAATTTTGTTTTGGAGCTGACTTAATGTTATAGTCAATCGGTAGTTAAGTAAAGGTTCCAGGAGCGTATAAATTGTGTGTGATCACACTTATACGCATATTAAGATTAATTCTTAATAAACTACATTTGGTTATTAAAGAGTTAATATTAAATGTAGTTAAGAAAAAAGTACATTGTATGACGTTTGATTGAGTGAGTCAATGTCAAGATTCCTTAAACCGATCTTGACTTGACTCATTCGTCAAACCCAACCTGACATTAGTACATTCCATCTAAAGCACATATCAAATGGTTATGTATTCATATATACAATCTAAATATGATTTAGGTATATAATTGAAGTACTTAACCAGGTAATTCTTAAAGTCAGTGGGTGCTAGCTTATATACTTAGTTCCGGTCTTTCGGACTAAGTAAAAAGGATTTCCAACTTATTTTGAATCATCTAAATAAAACATTGAATCAAAATCGTTTTGATTTAATCGGATATATAGAGACTTGGGGTGTCATGCATGTACTTGACATATTGGCACAGAAAATTGGAATGAGCTGAGACTGACTTATAGAAATGTTAGACCCTGCATCAAGAATGTATGAGCTAATTGTTTAGCAATACAAATAAATGAAAAATTGATCCAAATCATTTTTCAAAGGATCAACCTTGCGTGATCAAGAGATGTATTAATAAATAATCAATTAATGCATTATAAATACTCGTTAGTAAATCCACTCTTAGGTTTGTCATATAAATGTCAAAGTGACTGATATGCTATAACGGTATGAGATACCGAGATAAATAGCCTAAGTGCAAGTGGGAGATGTAGGAGGATATATGCCCATAAGGCGATTTATCCTAAGTGCACGTCTTGTTCATATAATAGATGGTGTCCATTATACTAAGTATGAAATCGTTTGAATATACACACACACACACACACACACACACACACACACACACACACACACACACACTTAGATAATGTCCATAGACTTATAGTTAGGTACTTACGTATCCAGATAAGATCTCGATTATGAGTAGTAAGCGACCGTATAGAAACGTAAGTCTTAAACGGTTCGTGGTCATAGATGTGTCGAGAACTGGATATCGACACATCGGATAGACCACTGTGTCTTAGTCTTACCTTAGGGTAATGATGATCTCATAGTCATTCGACTTGCTGAAGTCGGAGACGAGACACATGTGCTCATTGGAGAATGAGTTCACTGAACGACTAACTTAGAGTTATTAAATGGTTAAACTTTAACTAAACTAGCTATAAAACCCCCCGGGTGATGATAGGTAAGCTGGTCCTTATGACCTGAAGTCATTTCTACGAACCTGTGAGTGAACCGTGTAGCTTAGACATATGATCTAGCTTCGAGGCTAGGCCTGCTGAAAGATCTTAGGTTGGGTTGCACCTGAAGCTCTCGAGGCGAGTAAATGACTAAGATGGGATTTGTCTCTTCCGTTAAAGGGAAGTTAGTGTCACAGGCTCAGTACGATCTTTATGTTAATCCTCGTCCGGGGTACGTTGTAAGAAGTACAACGTGAATACAACAAAGACCGCCGTATACTGACCAATGTTGTCTAATAGGGTTGACAGTAAACCATAACCTAGGCCAACAGGGACCCGGTCTTGACGAAGGGACTATAGCTAACGGTATTCATCACTGACACAACCAATGTAAACCTAACGATGCTTTTGTCAATGGGTCGATCACGTTATGATGATTTTGAAACAGGGACGACAACTACTGCTCGTGGTGACCATCGTCTAGGGGTTACGATCCCCAACCTGTACTAAGGTCAGGCTGTAGGGTCTCACACCGAGTAGCGTTCGTGTCTTAGTAATAGGAAGAGTAATTCAGAGAGATTCATTTGATGAAATTGAATAGTTGATATTCACAAAGCTAGTTGTGAAAATAAATCGTAGATGCAATAGGGACAATGTTGCATTTGATGCAAACAAAGATTAAACGTGTCGTAAATTGGTTATGACAATATTTGTAGGCACAAATACATTGAAAAGGGTTACCTGGCTGATGGGATCATCCCGGTCTAAACACAGGTTCAAACCGCGTCCAAATCGGAGCTCAAACGAGCCCAGAAACACGAAAACAGTCCAAGGCAAAGTGGGTCAGACCCACTGGGCTAACAAGCCCATCCACAAGGGCAACCGGGCACGGCCCGCTGGCTACAGCGGGCCAGCGCCCGCTGTTCAGCGGGCGCACGCCCGCTGCCCAGCAGGCGCTGGCCCGCCCTCCTTGCCTTGGGCGGGTGCGCCCGCAACTTAAGTGATTTTAGGGTTTTTTGAAACCCCAAATGACGGCTACGAAAATTGATTTTTTGCCCATCTTTGGGCAATTGTTTGAGGGGTCAAACGAAGTCGAAATTCGTCGTCGTTGGTTCCTACGCGTTCACCATTCGAAGCCCTTCGAATTGATAGCTTGTTTGGTGCCTAAAGTTTAATGGATAAGGAGAATTAATTCATTGAAGTTGGCATTTATTGTTGAGTATTGGACTCCCCGTATTTGGTTTTGGATGATGAGCAAACATAAATAAATTATGAACTAACAATTTGTGAGCGCAGTTATGGAGATCGTCGCCAAATTCACGAGAACACTCAAAGCGACATCTCAAGACTTCTCAAAGCATGTACTCAATGCCTAAAGCTTCGTTGAAGCTTTTGGACCATTTTGGAAGTCATGAAGATTTGATCGAAGCTCTCAAAGACCGTTCCTTAAGGTTTTATTTATAGTCTTTTAGCTTCGATCTATAGAATGTTAAGCCTTGAGTATTTCTTACATTTCTATCTTCATATCGCTCCTATTTTAGTAGGATCTTAGTAGAAGTCCATTCTAACTTTCCCAAAGCATCGCGCTTCGATTCGGACTTCTTGTGCATGTTAGTTGGTTCAAGAAGAAGAACTGACCGACTAGATGGTGATCTAGTCGGTCGGCAAAGCTTCTTGGACCGACTAGTTTCAGTCAGTCTTTTTCTTGCTCAGTACTGTTTACAGTTAGTCGGTCTACGTTGACTCACCGACCGACTAGTTTGTGAACTAGTCAGTCAGTGATGCTTCTTTGACCGACTAGTTGAGCTTTACTGTACATACCAATTTTCTCCTGAGCTACTGTTTATCGTTAGTCGGTCTAAGAACGTTTGGTGACTGACTAGTTGATAATCTAGTCGGTCAACATTTGTTCTTGGACCGACTAACTCAATTTGTATTCAGACTATTTGTTTTTGACTCTTAGTCGGTCTAAGTTCACTGACCGACCGACTAGTTGTGAAACTAGTCGGTCAGACAGTCTTCTTGGACCGACTAAATTTCTAGGTCAGACAGTTGCTTCAGATTTCCAACCGTTGGGTTTTGACCTAACACGATTTTCCCCCTTAGTATAAATACTAAGCTGGGGTTCTTCTTCTCCAAGAAGAGCTATTTTTCAGAGATTCATTGAGATTGAAAGAGTTAGAGATTCTCACTCATTTCCAAAGCTCTCTCCCTCACAAGAAATCCATTCTCTCATATTCTAGATCTAGAATCCATCTTGAGAGAAGTTTGTTCTTGGTGAGCCATTCAAGCTCTAGCTTGATTCAAGTCTCCAAATCACTCCTAGGCACCCATTGCTACTCCTTTCAGTGGTGCTAGGTCTTGGTGACTTCATCTTCCTCAAATCCCTCCTTGCACCTATTTGGTAAGAAAACTCAAGGTATAGGATTTGTGGTAAGATTGTTTATTTCATTATAAACTCATTTATATTGCTTATTGGTTCTCTCGGTTGTGAGAGAAGGTTGTGATCCCGGGTTGTGGGATTCACTATTGCCATTGCATGTATGATTTGATCTTGTGAAGGTTTTTCACAAGATATCATAGTGGAAATCTTGGGTTAGGGTTTCTAACCTAAGTATCCGGAGGGGATCTGGGTGGTTGGGACGTAGGATCACCGGGAACAAGTCGGGGAGACTTGGGTGGATCCGAACCCAGTAATATCAATTGTTTGCATTGTTAATTTTGTTGTTGTCATCAATTTAAGCTTCCGCAAATTGATTGGTAGTTGTTTGCACGATAATTAGGAATTATACTCCTTGTTATTTTTAAAGTACTATTCACCCCCCCCCCCCCTCTAGTACTTGTGCAGTAGCTTGTAGGGCATTACATTTATGAAATGCTCACTAAACTTCAATTAAAGATTAATTAGCTAAATTAATTCCTCCTAGATTTGTATTAGTCCCACATTCCTCACAACGAAAGTAGGAGTGCCGACTCCCTATATAAATAGGGGTGCACTCTTTTCGTTGAAAGATGCACCAAGTCCTCGATCGAGTAGCTCCAGAATTTTAGAGCAAGCTCGATCTACGACTAAACTATTCTCTCTCTCTTCTTCCTATTCTCCCGACTAGTCCTAGCAAGACTACGAAGGGGGTTTGGATTCGAATCCAGACGTCTAAGACGCGGGTCTACTGAAGTGAAACATTCTACCAAGTGTGATTGGCTTGGCGGCGGGAGTCGGCTCGGACAGATCGGTTCGAGGGTGCGAGGCGGCTCGGGTGGATCGAGTCAAGGCGGTTCGGCTACGAGGAGCATCAGAAGATGGTGTGGTACATCTTGCCCACCCCAAGGTCAAGATTCCGGGTATGTGGTTAAGCAATTTTTAGTGTAGATTTAATTTTGTCGTTGTAGAATAGATCCCTCTTTGGGTGGTCAGATCCACCCCAAGTTGGCATAGATCGGGCTAGGTTCTGGCTCTCTCAGAGCCTAGCTAAATTGTTTAGCTAGCTTAGTTTTTGATTTTCCGCTGCGCTTTATGCCCATGTGGTCCGTCCGACTTAGGACGGACACAGATCCGAGCTCTGAGGGTCCGCCAAAACCCCAACAGTAAGTTCATCTCAAGGCATAGGTAAGAGTCTTTTGTGGCATTTGTTTTCTTGAAACCCTAATTTTCTTTGTGGGAATTAGATACTCTCTTTGTGGGAGTTAGTTATTCTCTTTGTGGGAGTTACTCTCTTTGTGGGAGTTTGGTGCCCTAGTGTATGACTAATCCTAATTCTATGTGTGGGAGTTAGTAATTCTCTGTGTGGTAGTTTGACCCTTGTGTAGGGTTGGTTGGGTTCTTGTGTAGGACAAAATCCTCTGTGTGAGGTATCTCTGTGTGAGATTGTATTCACTTCTCTTTGTGGGAATTATAGTGGATATTGGTGTGGCTGAACGTACCCAAGTTTGGGGAACCATGGTAAAATCTTATGTCTGCGTTTGGATAGATTGTATTGATTAATTCCTCTTGCATTTATTATTTCGCATTTGCAAGTTAAATTTTAATTGCACAATTTATTGCCATTACTCTATTCACCCTCCCTCTAGAGTGTTTGTTGTTAGTATTGCAATGTAGATTGTCTTTACAAGTATAACCTTATGTGTGAGGGTTGGTTGAGATCTCTCTTTGTGAGAGTGAGAGTCTCTCTGTGTGAGCAAGGATTTCTCTGTTTGAGAATCCAAAATCCTCTGTGTGAGGTATCTTTGTGTGAGATTTTATTCACTTCTCTTTGTGAGAATCATAGTGGATATTGGTGTGGCTGGACGAACCCAAGTTTGGGGAACTATGGTAAAATCTTGTGTTTGCATTTGGATTGATTGTGTTGATTAAATCATCTTGTACCTAATATTCCGCATTTGCAAGTTAACTTTTAATTGCACAATTTATTGACATAACTCTATTCAACCTCTATAGAGTTTGTTGTTAGTATTGCAAGAGTATGACAGTCCTTACACTTCGGGCCAACAATTCAGAAGCCATCACGTGCGGCATATCACCTCATCATTCAAAGCGGCAGTTCGACTGACCGTTGGGCTCCTTCAGTTAATAGGTCCACACATTAACAAGGCGTTCAATGATTGACCATTAGCCCATCATCAATGCCAATAGCTCAGGCCAAATGCTATAAAGCAGCATAAATGCTCAAGCGTTACGGTCGGAGGACAGTCACAAAATCATCGCATATAAATATTCTCTTCAACAACGAGAGACGAGATGACTCTTTGATACCCAACACTCAGGTACTCTTATACTTCGTATCTGCTCCACCAAACTTTACATTTCATCCATAGTTCGGCTTGCGAACTAGCGGACGACTTCCCAACTGGTCGGGCATAGTTTTACCAGGTCTCATTTAGTCATCTACTGACCTAAACATCGGAGGGGATTTGGTCGGACCCCCCCCCCCCCCCCCCGATTCGACTCTCTGATGAGCTCCGTGTGCTGCAGGCATCCTAGAGACAGCTCAGGCCCAAACCCCATATTTCAGCTCAGAGCTCTTATAGACCGTGGTTTTCTTGCCGAGTGCCTAATTAGTAGCCTATGATGTCCTACGTTAGCGGCTACATTCAACTTCAATGGTGAGAAAACACTCCGAAACACGATCCACTCGTTACAAAAATACAAAAAGTCTTACTGCTCTGAAACTACAGAATTTGCAATAATTGGATTACGTGTCAAATAACGGTTTATTCATTCTGTTAAGCATCCGTGACATGTAAAACACATCTGAAATTTTTTGTGTGAAGAAAAATAAAAATAAATAGCTTATACATGTACTAGAGCGGAATAATTCTAATAGTAACAGCACAATTATATAATTGTTATAAACGGGCTTTTGGTGGGCCTACCTATTAGTGGGTATCCACCCATTATGTAACCCTACCACTATAAATACAGGGCTATGGATTCCATAGCCACCATGTTTACAACACGTTATCAGCACGCTCGAAGCTGAGCCGAACCCCTGCCGACGGACGGACGCGACGCGAACGGGCTTCCTTCACCGAACGTCGCTAGATCCGGCGGGTAGGATCTAGAGGTAACTTTCTCCCTAGATCTAAATATTCCATATGTGCATATGTAGAGATCCAATTTCTTGGATCAATCGCTCAAGATTCTATCGTTTTTATTGTTAAAAATCAACCGATTACAATAAAAACGATTTTTGGAGATAAAAAACACTTTTTCTACTAAAAATTGGATTTTTATCCCCAAAAACAATCAAACCCTAGGGGATCTTCTCGCCGGAACACGAATCCCCCCAAGAACTCGCGCCAAAACCCCGCCCACCGCCCGAAGCGGCGGCAACCCCCCCACCCCGCCGTTGCTAAAGGCGGGCGGCCCCGCCGCTGCCAGCGGCGGGCCAAACCCGCCGCCGGCAGCGACGGGCGGCCCCGCCGCCTGCAGCGACGGGCCAACCCGCCGCCTGCGACGACGGGCGGCGGCAGGCCCCATCCCCCCCTCCGCCGACAGCGGCGAGCCCCCCCGGCATCCGCTCGTATCGGGCCCCCCTGGTGCGCGCTCATGTCCGGAAACCCTACCCGCCTGAAGCGGCAATCCGCGCGACCAAAAACCCTAACTAGGGTTTGACCCCGAAAATTTTTCGATTTTCAAATCTTTTTTTCAGATTTAATTACGATTTTTTTTCGTCAAAATCTGTACAAAATTACATGTGATTTTATTCATCGCTTTTTATTCGGATTATATGATTTTTCTAAACGTTTGAAAATTAAGAAGATCATGCGACCGCTCTGCCGTTAGTCAACTAACCTGACGGTGTATGACGTTGCCTAGTGGTCCAATAATTTTTAAACGAAAGATTTCATTTCCATTATAAACTGCCTGTGATGATTAAATTGCCTGTAATGAATAAACTGCCTGTGATGATTAAATGCATGCTGCATTTTATCTGTCTGCGATGAATGTCAATATTTGCTGTGGTTTTGGATCGGCTAGGGATCACCATTTTATTTTCCCGCATTATTTTCTTTTGAGAGAAATATGTAGTGAGGATAATTTTGTAAAATTACAAGACCGGTGGACGCCTCAAGAAGATGAAGGACTATTCCAGAAGAATAGGGGCCCCACGGGGGTTCCCGAGTTGTACTTTCATTTCTTTTTGGGACTGTATGGACTGTAATTAATATGGTGATTAGCCGATCCACGCAGCAAATATCTGTGTCTGATATGCTTAATTACTTATTTTTCTGTGAAAATATCTAATTATTGCCTATCCTTTTACATGCTAGAGTGATAAATGGCCAAAATTGCGAGCGTCGATTTCGACGTTTTGGATGCTTCAGGCAAGAACTACTTAAGCTGGCAGTTGGACATAAAATTTCATCTGCGAGCACAGGGATTGAGCCACTCCATCGCTGTAGGCGATAAGGTTTCTGATATAGATAAAGCGAAAGCAATTATCTATATCAGACGCCATATCGATCGGACCCTGAAGGCCGAGTACCTCACGGTGGAAGACTCGTATGAGTTATGGACCGCCCTCGAGGATAGGTATAAACATCAAATAGATGTTATACTTCTTCGAGCGCGATATGAATGGGAAAACCTCCGTCTCCAAGACTTTAAGTCTATTGCCAAGTACAACTCGGCATTCTTTAGCATCACCTCACGCCTGAAGTTGTGTGGTGAAAAGGTGACGGAGGAGCGCATGTTAGAGAAGACGTATACATCCTTCCACGAGAAGGATGTTATACTAATGCAACAGTATCGTGAACGCAAGTTCACGAAATACTCAGAGCTTCTCTCATGCCTTCTGATGGCAGAGCAGAATCGTGACCTTCTTCTGGCCACCCATAACTCACGCCCTACCGGCACTGCTCCTGCGCCTGAAGCGCATCACAGCTCCTCCCAGAAGAAGAGGAGCAACTTCAAAGGCAAACCCCAGAAGGGCAAAGCAATGAAGAAGCAGGCTAGAGGACCCCCTCCCAGAAGCAACAATGAGGGGAGGAAGAAGAATAATGTGTGGAAAAGAAAGGACGACGGCCAGACATCTGCCCCCAGAAAGGACTGGGAAGATAAGTGCCACAGGCGTGGCATGACTGGACACTGGTCCAGGAATTGTCGGACTCCACGCCACCTGCAGAACTTGTACAAAGCGAGCCAGAAGAAAGCTGAGACAAACCTGGTGGTTCAAGAAGACCAGGCACCAATCAGGTTCATCGCTGAGGACTTCTCAAACGATGACCTGCTCGACTGAGGACATTATCCATTTTCTATGCATTGTAACTTTCCTTTTTGAGAAACTATTTATCTGCTTGTTTTTCCTTCCCTAGCATGTTGAAGTACTTTTCAAACATTAAATTGATTAGCTGTAGTATATTTTCTGTGTGTGCCTTATACTGCGATATTTTCTTTTAAAATAGATGGACTTTAAATGCCTAGTGGACAATGCCTCTACGCACACGATCCTCCAAGACATCTGCTTTTTTCAAAGCATTAATAAATACGATGGCACCGTAAATACAATTTCCGGTCCATCAGGTATCATTGAAGGATCAGGGGAAGCACAATTTATGCTCCCCAACAAAACAAAACTACTTATAAAAGATGCACTTCTCTCCCCCAGCTCGCATAGAAACCTGTTAAGCTTTAAAGATATCCGCTTAAACGGATACCACCTTGAAACGGTGAGCAAACAAAACAGAGAATACCTTGATGTAACGTCTCATAAAAACGGTGCTAAGAACACCGTCGAGCGTTTTGAGGGACTCCCGTCGGGTCTCTACCACACAAGGATCAGAGCAATGGAAACAAACACACTAGAGCACCAGAAGTGCCATAATCAACCAGAATTCAAACTCTGGCACGATAGACTAGGACACCCTGGGAGGAATATGATGCGTCGCATCATATCCCAATCCCGTGGAATTGACCCGAAAAGCCTGACGCTACTTCGGAAGGGTGCAAATCCTTGTCCCCCTTGTTACAAAGGGAAATTGATTACGAGACCATCCACCCTGAAGGTGGACTCTGAGTCTCCAAGTTTCCTAGAGAGAATACATGGAGACATTTGCGGGCCTATTCACCCCGCAAGTGGACCATTTCGGTACTACATGGTACTGATCGACACATCTTCAAAATGGTCGTATGTGTGCCTCATGTCCACCCGCAACGTAGCCTTTGCAAAGCTACTTGCACAAATTATAAAGTTGCGGGCACATTTCTCAGACAACCAGATCAAAAAATTGCGTCTGGACAATGCTGGGGAATTCACATCACAAGTCTTCCTAGACTACTGCCAAGCAACCGGCATAGAAGTTGAACATCCTGTAGCTCATGTTCACACCCAGAACGGGTTATCCGAATCTCTTATAAAGAGACTACAATGGATCGCTCGACCATTGCTGATGCAATGCCAGTTGCCGGTAAGTGCATGGGGACATGTTGTGCCCTGCTAAGCTACTGCACACGTACTAGAGGGGGGGTGAATAGTAATTAAAATAATTAAGAGAGTTATTCCTAACTATTGTGCAATGAACAAACGACAATGCGGAATAATACAACAATCAACAAGAATTAAACAACGCAAACAAAGTATGTTACTGGGTTCGGATCCACCCAAGTCTCCCCGACTTGTTCCTGGTGATCCTACGTCCCAACCACCCGGATCCCCTCCGGATACTTGAGTTAGCAACTCTAACTCAAGATTTCCACTATGAAATACTTGTGACAAACCTTCACAAGTCAAATCATACAAATGACATGTGACTCCCACAAACCGGGATCACACCCTCTCTCACAACCGAGAGACACAATTCAAATACGATTGAAATGAAATAAACTATTACCTTACAAAATCTTATGCCTTGAGTATACTTACCAAATTAGGGCAATGATGGATTTTGAGGAAGAGGATGTCACCAAACCCTAGCATCAAGAAGATGACCAGCAATGGAAGCCTAGGGTGGAGTATGATGACTTGAATCAAGCTCTTGGCTTGAGAAGCTCACAATGGAGAGAATCTCTCTTGAGGAAGTTGCTCAAAGAGTGAAGGGAGAGATTCTTGTGAGGGAGGGAGAGCTTTGAATTAGCTTGGGAGAGCTCTTCTCTTAGGTCTGAAATTACTTGTAAAATGGACCTTCAACCTTGCCTCAAACGTATCAAGATTGTATTTATAGAGGCAAGGAAAAACGTGTTGGAAAAGTTCCTAACGGCTCTTTTCTGAACCCAATTAGTCGGTCAAAGAACAACCACCGACCGACTAGTTCATCAACTAGTCGGTCGGTCAATCAACGTAGACCGACTAATGGAAGAACAGCCAAGAAGTCGAAGAACAGGCAAAGACAACTAGTCGGTCTAAGAAGACTTGCCGACCGACTAGTTTCACAACTAGTCGATCGGTGAATGATCTTTGACCGACTAACGTCGAAATAGAATAGGCTGACTTCAAGATGACTTAGTCGGTTTAAGAACAAATACTGACCGACTAGTTTCTCAACTAGTCGGTCGACAAATGTTCTTTGACCGACTAACTCGAAACAGTAGCTCAGGCTGAAAATGACTGTACACAACTAGTCGGTCTAAGAAGGATTACTGACCGACTAGATCGTCATCTAGTCGGTCGGTGACTCTTCTTTGACCGACTAACTGTAGACAAGGAAAGAGCTAAAAATAGAGAGGCAAACTAGTCGGTTCAAGTAGAGTTGCCGACCGACTAGATCGTCATCTACTCGGTTGGTGACTCTTCTTGAACCAACTAACATGCACTAGAAGCCGAAGGAAGAAGCGATAGGCTTCGGGAAAGTTTCTAATGGCTTCTATGATTATCCTAGCTCTAAGATATGAGCGACATGAAGATTATAAAGTAAGTCCTACTCAAGTCTTAACATTCTAATCTATGAAGCTAGAAGACTATAAAATAAACCTTACGAGCCATCTTCAAAGCTTCAATCTTCATTCCTCTTGACTTCAATATTGCTCCTTGAGCTTCAACGAAGCTCCAGGCACACGATCATGCGTATTGAGAAGTCTTGAGACGTCGCTTTTGATGTACGTATTCTTTTGGCGACGATCTCCATAACTGCGCTCACACACAGTTAGTTCACAATATTTATGTTTGCTCATCATCAAAACCAAATCCGGGGAATCAATACACAACATTCTCCCCCTTTTTGGTGATGACAAACCAACATAAATAATAACAATAATAATGATTCAATTGAAATTTACTTACCCCCTGCATTGATGACACGTTAGTTCCATATTCAATAATATTCATTCGCATCATGCAGACGAGGAAGATATAAAATATGAACCACATATTGACATATAGGATCTAAATCCATTTTATATCTTCACTCCCCCTGAATCTAACACATCAAATTAGATTCATGGTAAATTCTTTTGAATTATTAATTAGCACATTGTCATTATTATATCTCTCCACATTTGGCATTAGCAAAAAAAGGCGGGAGGAGATCAACGACAAAACCAATGGCTAAAAATAATGCATGGGAGTCGAAGAATACGACCACGGTCCAAAATGACACCAAAGCAAAATAACAAATGTAAAATACCGAATAAAAGCAAAGCGTGTCAATGAGACCAAAGTCGAAAATCGAAAACCGAAATCATAAAACCATCGGCGAAAATCGGAGAACGAAATCACCAAGCCATAGGTGAAAATCGAAATACGAAATCATCAAGCCATAGACGAAAATCGAAAAACGAAATCATCAAACCATAGGCGAAAATCGAAATACGAGATCATCAAGCCATAGGCGAAAATCGAAGTTTGAGATCATCAAAACTCAAAACAATTTCACTTATTGAGTTTTGGAACATACTCTCCAAAATCAATAGAATGCATGGAAAACAATTCTATGTTTCCATAGAAGGAATTCTATTAAATCCATAAAATCGTCGAACGACGAAATCAACATCAGAGACAAAAATAATCCGATGTGCATACCAAATGTAGCAAAATGATACCAATCGTAATATATTCTACCAATGGATACCAATGAGAATCAAAAGTATGAATATACTTACAACATTACGCTCCCCCTACTTTGGTGCATCACGTAAGCACCATCAACTCCAATCGAATGAAAATCCTTGCAAATCATGGAGTTGGTAGGGTTGGTATCCCATGGTGAATTTAACCTAGAGAATATCATTTTGGTATCCAAAAATCTTTTTGGATCCTATGGGTTAGGCAATAAATTTAGCGAATTAAATGTAACCCATATCCTAACTAAATTCAAATTCAATATGAATTTAAGTTACAAATAAATATGCACATACAAAGAAAGTAACCAATTCTTACCACAATTGCATTGGTACCCATAAAATGAAATTAAACAAATGGTACCAAGCAATGAAGGGTCAAAGGAAACTAACCCTTCGGAAACCAAGTCCAAGAGGACCTTGATTTCCCAACATAATCATCATTCAAGATAACATCATTAATATAAGATTGCACATACAAATTCTTATTATGCATGCTTGTGTTCTTCGGACCCCAAATGGTGTATGTCTTGGGAGTCCTAATCCTATTGGGAACATGCATACGTTGTTGATTTCTATGTGATGCATGTCGTGGGTAAGCATATGGCACACGATGCAATGGTGCATGATGATAATTATTCATATGAGAATGAGGATGAACATATGAATGTGGAGGAACACGTGCATGAGTGTGTCTCACATGGTGTGCACGTGCTCGTGGATGCGGAGCATAGAAATCGGCATATGTGCTAACATGTGGGGTAGGATTTGTGTTCCTACGTGGCATGGTATACATGAAAGCATGACCCTTCTTTGGAGGTCCACCCAAAGTGGGTTTCTTTACAAATGGGGGCGTGTTCCTAGCGGAAGCATCATTGGTAGAAGAACTACCCATGAAGTGTTTACTTCCACTAGTAGAAGCATCGGAAGATGGCCTAACAAAGGTGGCGGACGATTTGGACGAATCTCCCATCTTATACCCCAAACCAATGTGATGATTGGCCGGAGGTAAGTCATTTAGGATATTATCTAACTTGCCCTTACCTTTGTTGAATTCATGAATTCGGCCTAATGTGCTCTCATGCTTCTCGGTGAGAGAATGCAAGGAAGCATCCAATGTGGACACTTGCGATGCGAGTGCACAAACACGTGACTTGAGATTTTCATTCTCAATACTCAAAGTTGAGATTTGAGACGTCAAATCAGCTATCACATGTTCATCCGAATCCTCGACATGAACATGCTCGAGTTGAGATTTGAGATGATCAATCTCATTTCTCAACCCTTCAACATTGGTGTCGTTGTTGACGATGATGGGTTTAGGCGAGGTTTTAAGACTATCTAGTTCATTCTTAGTCTTAATAAATCTAGTAGCCAAATTAGAAAACTTATTCCAAAGTTGTTCGTTGGCTATTATAAGTTCATCGTTCGTTACCTCATCGGTTTCATCCTCGCTTCCATCCTCGCTTTCATCGGAGGAAGTGTCTTGATCACGATCCTCTTTTCCCATGAAGCACGTGTGTGCTTTCTCCACACGTTCGTCATCCGACTCTCCACTCGAGGAGTCCTCTTCGGAATCGGTGAATGTGCCAACAAGTCCTTTCTTGTTCTTTCTCGACTTGTCGTACTTGGATGCCTTCCACTTCTCCTTGTGTTTATAGAGAGGACAATCCGGCTTGATATGTCCTGGCTTATTGCATTTATAACACACGGGAGAGGAAACATTAGTTGAAATAAATTTTGATTTACTCTTCAACTTACCTTGTCGGAAGAATCGGTTGAACTTCTTTGCCAAATAGGCCAATGCTTCCATGTCCAATTCTTCTTCCGATTCTTCATCATCGGTAGATGGAGCGGCCTTGTATGCAATCGCCTTTTTCTTTGGCTCATCTTGCTTCAAGTATTCTTTTATCTTCTCCTTCATCTTGATCTTGCTTTCCTTGCGTACCTCGTAAGACAACAAGGTACCCATTAATTGAACAACGGTATATTTATTCATATCGTTACCTTCCTCGATGGCGAAGGTACGCTTTTCCCAAGAAGAGGGAAGTCCGTCAATAATCTTCGCGACTTTCTCCTTTTGGGTGTAGACCTTCCCAAGAGCTTCCAATTCGTTGGAAATGTCCACGAAGCGCGCATAGTAGTCCTTCATAGTTTCACCCTGTTCCATGTGAAACAACTCAAACTCTTTGTTAGTGACAACGAGTTCAGAATCTTTTACCGTGCTCGTTCCTTCATGCAAGATGAGGAGTTGGTTCCATACTTGATATGCACTCTTACATGTGCATATCTTGTTGAAGTCTTCGGGCTCCAACGCACATTGCAAGGCATTCATCGCCTTGGCATTGCTTATCTCCGCGGCGACCTCCTCGGTGGTCCACTAAGCGAAAACTTGTTCGGTAGGCTCGACATACTTTGTCAATGTGGCTCTCCAAAGTGAAGCGCTCTGGATGAAGGTTTCCATCCGGCATTTCCAGTACCCATAGTTGGTACCGTTGAAATGAGGAGGCCTGACAGAGGATTGTCCTTCCATAACCGAAGACGATCCGTGACGATCCTTGAAGACGTTGTAGTCGTTGTTCGTCATAGCTTTGACCTTGGCTTTGATACCAATTATTGTGCCCTGCTAAGCTACTGCACACGTACTAGAGGGGGGTGAATAGTACTTAAAATAATTAAGAGAGTTATTCCTAACTATTGTGCAATGAACAAATGACAATGTGGAATAATACAACAATCAACAAGAATTAAACAACGCAAACAAAGTATGTTACTGGGTTCGGATCCACCCAAGTCTCCCCGACTTGTTCCCGGTGATCCTACGTCCCAACCACCCGGATCCCCTCCGGATACTTGAGTTAGCAACTCTAACTCAAGATTTCCACTATGAAATACTTGTGACAAACCTTCACAAGTCAAATCATACAAATGACATGTGACTCCCACAAACCGGGATCACACCCTCTCTCACAACCGAGAGACACAATTCAAATACGATTGAAATGAAATAAACTCTTACCTTACAAAATCCTATGCCTTGAGTATACTTACCAAATTAGGGCAATGATGGATTTTGAGGAAGAGGATGTCACCAAACCCTAGATTCAAGAAGATGACCAGCAATGGAAGCCTAGGGTGGAGTATGATGACTTGAATCAAGCTCTTGGCTTGAGAAGCTCACAATGGAGAGAATCTCTCTTGAGGAAGTTGCTCAAAGAGTGAAGGGAGAGATTCTTGTGAGGGAGAGAGAGCTTTGAATTAGCTTGGGAGAGCTATTCTCTTAGGTCTGAAATTACTTGTAAAATGGACCTTCAACCTTGCCTCAAACGTATCAAGATTGTATATATAGAGGCAAGGAAAAACGTGTTGGAAAAGTTCCTAACGGCTCTTTTCTGAACCCAATTAGTCGGTCAAAGAACAACCACCGACCGACTAGTTCATCAACTAGTCGGTCGGTCAATCAACGTAGACCGACTAATGGAAGAACAGCCAAGAAGTCGAAGAACAGGCAAAGACAACTAGTCGGTCTAAGAAGACTTGCCGACCGACTAGTTTCACAACTAGTCGATCGGTGAATGATCTTTGACCGACTAACGTCGAAATAGAATAGGCTGACTTCAAGATGACTTAGTCGGTTTAAGAACAAATGCTGACCGACTAGTTTCTCAACTAGTCGGTCGACAAATGTTCTTTGACCGACTAACTCGAAACAGTAGCTCAGGCTGAAAATGACTGTACACAACTAGTCGGTCTAAGAAGGATTACTGACCGACTAGATCGTCATCTAGTCGGTCGGTGACTCTTCTTTGACCGACTAACTGTAGACAAGGAAAGAGCTGAAAATAGAGAGGCAAACTAGTCGGTTCAAGTAGAGTTGCCGACCGACTAGATCGTCATCTAGTCGGTTGGTGACTCTTCTTGAACCAACTAACATGCACTAGAAGCCGAAGGAAGAAGCGATAGGCTTCGGGAAAGTTTCTAATGGCTTCTATGATTATCCTAGCTCTAAGATATGAGCGACATGAAGATTATAAAGTAAGTCCTACTCAAGTCTTAACATTCTAATCTATGAAGCTAGAAGACTATAAAATAAACCTTACGAGCCATCTTCAAAGCTTCAATCTTCATTCCTCTTGACTTCAATATTGCTCCTTGAGCTTCAACAAAGCTCCAGGCACACGATCATGCGTATTGAGAAGTCTTGAGACGTCGCTTTTGATGTATGTATTCTTTTGGCGACGATCTCCATAACTGCGCTCACACACAGTTAGTTCACAATATTTATGTTTGCTCATCATCAAAACCAAATCCGGGGAATCAATACACAATAGGACATGCCATACTGCACGCTGCATCGCTGATAAGATTACGACCGTCAGGTAGTCAATCTTATTCTCCGATGCAACTTGCATATGGGAACCCGCCCGATATCTCTCACTTGAGGATATTCGGATGTGCTGTCTATGTCCCCATAGCACCACCGCAGAGAACCAAGATGGGTCATCAACGGTGTCTTGGTATCTATATTGGTTTCGACTCACCATCGATCATTAGATACCTCGAACCCCTTACAGGGGACGCCTTTAAAGCACGTCTAGCAGATTGTGAATTTGATGAAAGCACTTTCCCGAAACTAGGCATTAACACACAGAAGCCAGAAGCTTCAAAGACCATTACATGGGACACAAAGACTCTATCCCATTTTGATCCGCGTACAAATCAATGTGAAGAAGAGATCCTGAAGATCCTTCAAATCCAAAACACAGTTCACATTTTACCGGACAAATTCACTGACAACCAGAAGATTGTCAGATCACACATCCCTGCTGCAAATACGCAAGCTAGGATTGAAATACCCAAAGATGGATGTAATCCACCTGCAGCAGAAGCGGCCGTACCTCAACAAAAAAGAGGACGACCCCCAGGCTCCAAAGATAAGAAGCCTCGAAAGAGGAAAAATCCTGGAGCAACAATAACGATACCACCACAGGATGCTGAGCTCAGCCCATGTAACGACTGGTTTTCATGTATCTGGATTTATTATAATATAATATATGTCTTGGTGGATTTTCTCCTCATATGTGGTTTTCGTCTCCATAACTTTCATTTTCGATCGTTTCGTCGTGTTTTCTCGTTTCTTCTTTAGGATCGTCGATTTCGAAGTATGTTATTCGTGACGGGCTTCATAACAGTCGTATCTTACTGTTAGATCAAGCCTAGGAGTCTTAGGAATCGATTCGGGTGCGGGTTTTTAAACCCAATAAGCTTCTAAAACCCGCAATCTTATTATATAAGCGTATTTAGGTTTTTTTGGGCGTATTCAAGCAGATTGGGGGCGTATTTTGAGCGTATTGGAGGCTCTAGGAGCCGTATTTCGCCTCTGTAAAATTCTGTAAAATTCCAGAGGCTATTTTCTTATTTTCAGAGAGTTTTGATGTCTTTTCAAGGATATTTGGTGATGAATTCTTAACTTAAACTCCTTATTTAGTGCTTTTTCTACCGTATTTTGCTATAATCTTGATGTATTTTGCTAAGAAAGTTGATTATTATTGCATGATGAGTAGCTAAATCTCTGTTGTGCATGGTATGGAGTAGTTAGGGGATGTAATTTGTGTTAGTTTGGTTGAAATTCCTTGTGCTAAATCGTTTAACGTCGCTAAAATTGTAATCGTTGTTCGTAAATCGACTTTTTTAGATTCCAAAAGAATTAATTTAGTTGATGATCGCCCCAAAAGGGTGAGTTTTGATCTCCCCAAAAGGGAGTTTCATACCGTAGTTTTGATCTCTCCAAAAGAGAGTTTCATATCGTATTATAACTTTAGCAACGATCTTTTTGAATATTTTGCTTGAACCCCCAAAAGGGCATCTTCCGATGAGTTGCTCCCAAAAGGAGAATTCATTGAGTTATCTTGGGTATTTTCCGGTGAATTGCTCCCAAAAGGAGAATTCATTGCGTTATACATATCAACCAAATTAATACGAATCGTTGATCCTAACGAACCCATACCATGTGCATGCTTTTTATAAATATTCGTTCTCACGTATTTTCTTTGTTCGCACATCACCATCACGCACTTTCACACCATCACCATCATTGTTGAAGTGGTTAGTTTCTCTCCGATAGATTTCTATTTAATTTGAATTGTGGTTGCAACAGATTTCTTCCCGTGGATTCGACATCTGGACGCCCAGATTTTACTACTTGTATGGACTCTTGCGCTTGAGAGAGAGCACCTTTCGGAGCCCACCAAGTTTTTGGCGCCGTTGCTGGGGAGGAATGGTTTGTGACTACGGTTTATTTCATTTAGAGGACCTTCGGTGAGATCTTTCCACTTTATTGTACATAAACTTTTTTTTATTTTTATTTTAAAAAAAATGGAATATATGAACTTCTACTGCACGAACAATCTTTATGATGCACGATATGCGAATGCACACAAACATAGAATGGAAAAGCTCAAAATTGTTAATTTTAATCAAACTGACTGTGAAACTTTCTTTCAGGCATGGAGGAGGTTCACAGACATTATATCGAGCTATCCGCAGCATGGGTACACAAATGAAGAGCTTATGGCGTTCTTCCTAGATGGACTACAACCGCAGCTGCAGGAATTATTGGGAAGCATGACGCCGACAGTGGCATGGGAATACATGGAGTCTCTGCAAGAAAACGAAGAAACCGTGGAAGAGACTTCAGAGAGCGAGACAACGGCGCCAAAAACTTGGTGGGCTCCGAAAAGGTGCTCTCTCTCAAGCGCAAGAGTCCGTACAAGTAGTAAAATCTGGGAGTCCAGATGTCGAATCCACGGGAAGAAATCTGTTGCAACCACAATTCAAATCAAATAGAAATCCTACGAAGAGAAACTAAACACTTCAACAATAATTCAAATCAAATAGAAATCCTACAGAGAGCGAGGCAACGGCGTCATGCTTCCCAATAATTCCTGCAGCTGCGGTTGTAGTCCATCTAGGAAGAACGCCATAAGCTCTTCATTTGTGTACCCATGCTGCGGATAGCTCGATATAATGTCTGTGAACCTCCTCCAGGCCTGAAAGAAAGTTTCACAGTCAGTTTGATTAAAATTAACAATTTTGAGCTTTTCCATTCTATGTTTGTGTGCATTCGCATATCGTGCATCATAAAGATTGTTCGTGCAGTAGAAGTTCATATATTCCATTTTTTTTTAAAATTAAAATAAAAAAAAGTTTATGTACAATAAAGTGGAAAGATCTCACCGAAGGTCCTCTAAATGAAATAAACCGTAGTCACAAACCATTCCTCCCCGGCAACGGCGCCAAAAACTTGGTGGGCTCCGAAAGGTGCTCTCTCTCAAGCGCAAGAGTCCGTACAAGTAGTAAAATCTGGGAGTCCAGATGTCGAATCCACGGGAAGAAATCTGTTGCAACCACAATTCAAATCAAATAGAAATCTATCGGAGAGAAACTAACCACTTCAACAATGATGGCGATGGTGTGAAAGTGCGTGATGGTGATGTGCGAACAAAGAAAATACGTGAGAACGAATATTTATAAAAAGCATGCACATGGTATGGGTTCGTTAGGATCAACGATTCGTATTAATTTGGTTCACAGACTTTCAGGCCTGGAGGAGGTTCACAGACCTAATATCGAGCTATCCGCAGCATGGGTTCACAAATGAAGAGCTTATGGCGTCCTTCCTGGATGGACTACGACCACAGCTACAGGAATTATTGGGAGACATGACGCCGACAGTGGCGTGGGAATACATGGAGTCTCTGCAAGAAAACGAAGAAACCGTGGAAGAGACTTCAGAGAGCGATTCAACGGAGCCTTCGTGCCTCGATCAAGAAGAGCAAAGCGTAGACGTACCTTTGCAATACTTGAAAGAGGAAGCCTACCAGACTATTCAGACACAGGAGGCCACATCCCATCAATTCCAGGAGAATTTCCTTGCTCGGAGCCGGCAGATTCAAAATTCCATTGAAAATCTTAATTTAATTGCCGCTTGCTTAGAAGAAGGTAATGCTTTTGAAACTCGATTTCAAGAATCTAATACGAGTTCATCTTCTATTGCAGGAATACCGAGCGAGGACACGAATATAAATATCCACATGGCAGGAAGTGTGTGCAAAAGAGGGGATGAGCTAGCAATTTTGGATAAACGAGAGGAGGAGACAGCTAGGGACAAAGGTTTTGAGATTATCGCCATGGAGCCAGAACCATTCCCTCCTCCAGTTTTGTCCCAAAATCATTTACCCCTCTCTCCAGTGATCGAGCATCGTACAGAGAGTAGTGCAAATCTTTCAGGGAGTAGTCGTCAACTTGCTTTAATTTCTTTCACTTATTTTGATGACTATATTTGGAATATTTTTATTTCGAAGAATTTTAAACTAAAATGGATTGACGTGACTCATCTCTTGCAGGATATAGGTGGACATCTTATAGAGATGCTGGGAGTCACGTTGCTGGGATCCAGTTTAGTCGTTGGAGGAAGAATAATCGCCGAGGAGCGCAAGGAGCAAATTGAACAACTTCCTCCACCATCAAAGATTCGGGATCCGCCATTTGATCACGGTGTGTTCTTTCCAGTAGTGTAGTTTTTATATGCTTTCTAGGTTGCTTGCTTGAATAAACTCGTACCTCTTCCGACATTGAGGACAATGTCCATCTTTAGTTGGGGGGTGTGTATGAGACCTTAGGATTTTTTTTTTGAGAAGAATAAATCACCAAATCTCATCTTTTAAAAACTCTTTCTTATGCCTCAAATGCGGATGATTATACGTTAATTGTGTTCTAAAAATTGTTTATGGCTTGATTAATTATTTTTCCTTCATGAAATTGCCGTTAATATGCTATTCATAAAAATTTTCAATTTCCATGATTAATATCTCGAAATAGTTTGAATTGATTTCATGCATGCTAATGTGATGGAAAAAGCTTAAGTATACACGATTTTTAAGAATAGTTTTCAAGTTGAAGAGGGATTTGGCCTCTGTTATTAATGTTTATATTCATGTTGATGGGTTTTGAGTTGCTTACAAAGAAAGAAAAGAATGAAAAGAATGAAAAGAAAAAAAAGAAATGAAAAGAAAAATGATGAAAAATGAATGAATGAGTATGTCACTAATAAATAACTTGGTTGGCTCGAGTAGTACAGTCCGAGGGGTCCTTCTTGGCCTAATGCCCTATTATCGTCTGATTTGGGAGCCATTGACAGGAAACTCACTCATTTAATGGAGCGATCCAAGTTATACATTTTTCTGCGAATGTTGCTTGATGCGCGTTACGCGGAACAAATAAAAGAAAAGAATGGTGAATATACTAAGCAACTTCAATACACATGTCTTGAATGATTATTTTGATAGGCCAATTCCTTGGAAACACGAAAACTAGGATAAAACGACGTGTTATACTTTCGCTTGCGCAAAACGATGCTTGCGTGCTATTCATTCATACTAGATTAGAGAAAATATCATGTGATTGATTTTTTTTCATAGATGAGTATATTAATGGTCAAGACCATGTTGGAATGCGTATTATTGAGCCATGCCATGAGCAATTTGAAAGAACTTATTGTTTTATTGATCATCCGTATTTATCGCTATTTTTGCTAGAGACTAGCAAATCGCTAGTTAGGGGGTGTGATTCGGGTTCAATATTACATATTTAACCCCCCCATTTAGCCCTATTTTGTGCTCATGTGATGCTATAATGTTCTCTAATTCATACGTATTTTCTACACATTTATTTATTAGAGAAAACTCACTATTTGAGAACAAAACAGCATTTAACGACATAATTCTGCATTTTTTATATTTTTCCTAGCACCGTCTCGATCTCACGATTCCAACGACTATTTATTTGTATTTTTCTGAGATCTGTGCTAATTACTGTGATTTATTGAATGCAGAATACCAATTTAAGGCAGAAATACGCAAGAAATACGTAAATACGGGCCACGTGGATAAATCGTGGCCGCTCATTCTTCATCCAACGGCGCAGATCACGTTGATGCGAACTAAAACACGGGGCTACATGGAAAATTATTGGCCGTTGGATTTTGATCCAACGGCCAGCAGGCGAGAAGAAAGCATCAAGAGCGGAGCGACAACGGCCATATCACGACCGTTGGATGCAAATCCAACGGTGCAAGCTCGAGTGCAGTGCAACAGCGCTGAGCATCTCCGTGCCACGTGGCTGGATCGCAGCTACTCTCAGCTTGATCGAACGGCGCGTATTCCGCCCGCTCGAACGCGGAAGCGAATTCAAAAGTCGGGACACGTGTCTCGATCTAACCATTCTCAACTTCGATCTGATGGACCCAAACGCTGGGCGACGCGGTGCAATCAACACCGTTGCGCACGGATCCAACGGGCTATACAAGCCCCGCGCTTTTGCTCATGAAGGGGAAACGTGGCCCAATGTGCACCCTTGATCCACGATCCAACGGCACACATTGAATCCAAACCGAGATCGGATGCGAAGCGGGCGGCGACCCGCGAAGCTGGACACGTGTCGACACGAGGTGCGATCCCGCTTGGATCGACGGCCGTGGTTTGATCCGCTCGAGATGAGCGGATAGGATTGATTCGGGTGCGGGTTTTTAAACCCAATAAGCTTCTAAAACCCGCAATCTTATTATATAAGCGTATTTAGGTTTTTTTGGGCGTATTCAAGCAGATTGGGGGCGTATTTTGAGCGTATTGGAGGCTCTAGGAGCCGTATTTCGCCTCTGTAAAATTCTGTAAAATTCCAGAGGCTATTTTCTTATTTCCAGAGAGTTTTGATGTCTTTTCAAGGATATTTGGTGATGAATTCTTAACTTAAACTCCTTATTTAGTGCTTTTTCTACCGTATTTTGCTATAATCTTGATGTATTTTGCTAAGAAAGTTGATTATTATTGCATGATGAGTAGCTAAATCTCTGTTGTGCATGGTATGGAGTAGTTAGGGGATGTAATTTGTGTTAGTTTGGTTGAAATTCCTTGTGCTAAATCGTTTAACGTCGCTAAAATTGTAATCGTTGTTCGTAAATCGACTTTTTTAGATTCCAAAAGAATTAATTTAGTTGATGATCGCCCCAAAAGGGTGAGTTTTGATCTCCCCAAAAGGGAGTTTCATACCGTAGTTTTGATCTCTCCAAAAGAGAGTTTCATATCGTATTATAACTTTAGCAACGATCTTTTTGAATATTTTGCTTGAACCCCCAAAAGGGCATCTTCCGATGAGTTGCTCCCAAAAGGAGAATTCATTGAGTTATCTTGGGTATTTTCCGGTGAATTGCTCCCAAAAGGAGAATTCATTGCGTTATACCTATCAACCAAATTAATACGAATCGTTGATCCTAACGAACCCATACCATGTGCATGCTTTTTATAAATATTCGTTCTCACGTATTTTCTTTGTTCGCACATCACCATCACGCACTTTCACACCATCGCCATCATTGTTGAAGTGGTTAGTTTCTCTCCGATAGATTTCTATTTGATTTGAATTGTGGTTGCAACAGATTTCTTCCCGTGGATTCGACATCTGGACTCCCAGATTTTACTACTTGTACGGACTCTTGCGCTTGAGAGAGAGCACCTTTCGGAGCCCACCATCGGGTTTGGGGCTTCACAGCTCCACTCTCGTGCGGACCTTTTCACGTCTCGCCTCCATTTTAGGGAAGCGGGTCGTGACAGGTTTTGTTGGTGGCCCATGCAGGTCCTTCTGTAACTGCGATTATCGGAATAGCGATAATAATATTAGAATGTCCAATAAACTAAGTTCGACGTCTGAGTCATAAGCTATGAGTCTAATCTGCTTCGTTTTCTGTGTCACTAGATGGCAGGAAGACGATTCACCCGTGGTGGGGGGTAGTGGTGCGCTCCCTCATGATGAGGAGCCTGAGCGGGAACCCACCAACGGTGAGATGATGCGGATGATGTTGCAGATGATGAAAGTGCAGCAGGGCGTGCTCCTGCAAGTCCAGAATGCTCCACTTGCTCGAGCTGCCCGGGCTCTTCCAGATGCCCCTCGCTCTGAGCCGGGAGCGAAGCAATTTCGGGAGCTGGGTCCCGCATATTTTGATGGGTCTGAGGGTCCTCTGGCTGCCGATGAGTGGATTCGGAACATCGAGGACAATTTGAAGATGGCCAAGATCACCCCGGCTGGATGGGTTGATTTGGCGAGGAGGCAACTCAAGGATAATGCTCAGAACTGGTGGGATGCAGAAGAGAAGATGTTGGTGGAGCCGATAGCTTGGGCTACCTTTAAGTCCAGGTTTGATGAGGAATTCTTTCTGAAGGCTGCCAAGAAGGAGATGCTGCAGCGCTTCATTGATCTGAAGCAAGGGAGCTTGACGGTGGACCAGTACCACCAAGAGTTCACTAGGCTGAGCCGGTTCGCACCGAAGATGGTGCAGGATGCTGATGAGAGGGCTCAGAGGTTCCTGCAGGGACTTGCTTTGGAGCTCCAGAGTTTTGTGTCTTCCTCCGATCTGGACTCTTATCAGAAGGTTATGGTCGCTGCCAGGAGGCAGGAGCTGAACCTGAGTCAGAGGAGAGGGCATGTTTCTGGTGCTGGGAAGAGGCCTATAGAGCAGGCTAGAGCGGTGGTTAGGCCTGGTTTCAAGCCTAATCAGCCCGCTCAGTTTAAGAGGCCAGGAGGGCCTATTTTGAAGACTTGCCATTTCTGCGGCAAGCCTGGCCACATCAAGGATCAGTGTCGGAAGTTTTTGGGCCAGTGTCTGGTTTGTGGTGATGCTTCCCATGTCGCGAGGGATTGTCGGCATGCGGGTCCGCTGCGGAGGGCACTTGTTGCAGCGCAGCCGTTGCAGCAGCGAGCGTCTGTTCCTGCTGGACGTGGAGCAGCTCTTGTTTCACAGAAACAGGCTTTTCAGCAGGCTGTTCCGCCAAGGAGGCAGGCTTTTCTGATGACCGCGGTGGAGAGCGAGGCTGTGGATGAGGTTATTGCAGGTAATCCTCAACCTGGCTGTTACTTTCCTAGCTGGTTTGAATGTTAGATTGTGTTGTTTGCTTGAACATGGTTGTTCGCTAGACTAGGGTTTGATTGTTAATTGCTTGTTAGGTGTGGTTTTGGTGTGCACATTTCCTGCACGAGTCCTCTTTGACTCTGGTGCATCGATGTGCATTATTTCTCAGAGCTTCGTGGAGAGGCATTCCTTGTCGACGTCCCCTCTTTCCAAGAGTTGGAATATCGTTACAGGGAATGGCGTGGTCTCGATGCATCGTGGTTGCAATTCTTGCTCGTTGGTGGTCTGTGGACATGAGCTTTTCGCTGATTTCATTGTCCACGACATCATCAACTATGATGCAGTTCTTGGGATGGACTGGCTTGCGAGCTTCTATGCTACGATCGACTGTCGAAGGAAGAAGGTGGTGTTCGAGATTCCCGGACATCCAGTATTTGAGTTCAGTCGTGGTAGCAGCTCGCTTGGTCCTGTCAGATTTCGGGCCAGGCCGGTGGAGGTTGTGGCTATGCGGATGGAGTTAGAGTGGCCAGCTGTGGTGCGTGATTTTGGCGACGTCTTTCCCGAGGAGATGTCTGGTTTGCCACCTGATCGAGCTTTCGAATTTTCTATCGATCTTATTCCAGGTGCGCAGCCGATTTCGAAGGCGCCGTATCGTATGGCACCTGCAGAATTGGAAGAGTTGCGGAAGCAGTTGGATGAGCTTTTGCAGAAGGGTTATATCAATCCTAGTGTGTCTCCGTGGGGAGCACCGGTGTTGCTGGTGAAGAAGAAGGATGGTTCGCGTCGCATGTGCGTGGACTATCGGGAGTTGAATGCGGTGACCATTAAGAATAAATACCCGTTGCCTCGCATCGATGATATTTTTGATCAGCTTGGAGGTTCGAGGGTGTTTTCTAAATTGGATTTGAGGAGTGGTTACCATCAGTTGAAGGTGAAGAAGGGAGATGTTCCGAAGACAGCGTTCAGGACGAAGTATGGACACTATGAGTTTGTGGTTATGCCTTTCAGCGTAACTAACGCGCCCGCAGTTTTCATGAATCTGATGAACCTGATTTTCTACGACTTTTTGGATAAGTTTGTTGTTATCTTTATTGACGACATTCTGATCTATTCGAAGTCGGAGGAAGAGCATGCCTCGCACTTGAGGACGGTGTTGGAGATCTTGAGGAAGCATCGTTTGTATGCTAAGTTTTCGAAGTGCGAGTTTTGGCTGGATAGAGTTGCTTTTCTCGGGCATGTGGTGACTGGAGATGGTATTTCAGTGGATCCCGAGAAGATTAGGGCCATCAGGGAGTGGCCTGTTCCGTCGTCTGCGTCTGAGATCTGGAGTTTCCTTGGACTTGCTGGTTACTATCGGCGATTCATTAAGGACTTTTCCCGTATTGCTGAGCCGATGACCAGGTTGACGCAGAAGGATGTTGCTTTTGTTTGGTCGGGTGATTGTGAGAGTGCTTTTGGTGTTCTGAAGGAGAGGTTGACGACGGCCCCTATTCTTGTTGTGCCTGATCGCAGCGGTGGATTTGAGATATTTTGCGATGCTTCTGGCAAGGGTCTCGGTTGTGTGTTGCATCAGCACGGGCACGTTGTGGCTTATGCGTCTCGTCAGCTTAAGGTTCATGAGAAGAACTACCCGACGCATGATTTGGAGTTGGCTGCCGTTATGTTTGCTCTTAAGATCTGGAGGCACTTCTTGCTGAGTGAGAAAGTGAAGATTTTCACTGATCACAAAAGCTTGAAGTATATTTTTACTCAGAAGGAGCTCAACATGCGACAGCGTCGATGGTTGGAGCTTATGGCGGATTATGATATTGATTTGCAGTTTCACCCTGGCAAGGTGAATGTGGTTCCGGATGCTTTGAGTAGGCTTCCAGCGGTGATGATTTTGACCTCGCAGTGGAGATTGCAGCAGGATTTTTGCGAGTCTGGTGTTGAGATTGTCCTTCCTGGGGAGGATTCATCGTTGATGTACATGCAGGTACAGTCGACGATCGTGGATCGGATTAAGGCTGGCCAGGCTGAGGATCTGAAGCTGGTGAAGATTCGGGAGCAGGTGGAAGCCGGTCTGCGGACTGACTTTTTGATTCATGAGGATGGCTCGCTGAGGTTTGGAGCCAGGTTGTGTGTGCCGGCTGGGGATATTATAGAGGAGTTGATGGTGGAGGCACACAGTTCGCCGTATTCTGTGCATCCTGGAGGCACCAAGATGTACCAGGATCTTCGTCTGAATTATTGGTGGCATGGTATGAAGAGGAGTGTGGCTCAGAGTGTAGCCAAGTGCTTGGTTTGCCAGCAAGTGAAGGCGGAGCATCAGCGTACAGCCGGATTGCTACAACCGCTTCCGATTCCGGAGTGGAAGTGGCAACACATCACTATAGATTTCGTGACTGGACTACCTCGGAGTCCGAAGCAGAATGACGCGATTTGGGTGATCGTAGATCGATTGACCAACTCCGCACACTTTATTCCATTCCGAGTGGGACAGTCCACTGAGGCGCTAGCAAGGAGATATATGGAGGTAAAATTCTTTTACTCTCCGTTTTTATTTCCTTTTCCTAGTTTAGATAGTGATGTGACGTGAATCGTGCAGGAGGTTGTGCGACTTCACGGAGTCCCCGTGAGTATCGTGTCGGACAGAGACACGAGGTTCACATCTCAGTTCTGGCAGAGTTTGCAGAAGAGTTTGGGTACGCGTCTGAGTTTCAGCACGGCGTACCATCCGCAGACGGATGGTCAGTCCGAGAGGACGATTCAGATTTTGGAAGACATGCTGAGGGCGTGCATGTTGGATTTCAAGGGTTCGTGGGAGGACCATCTGCATTTGGTGGAGTTCTCCTACAACAACAGCTTCCAGGCGAGTATTGGCATGGCGCCTGTAACGACCGCTTTTCGTTGTACGTTGTTCGTGCACGTGCTTTTGACCGTGCACGTGTTTGTTTTAGACTTTGTTTGTTGGTGAACACTTTTGTGTGATATGCCGTTGTGAACGTCTCTGAGAATATTAAATAGTGGCACTATTTTGGAACAACGTTTCTCGAGTCGTTCTCCCACAATTTACACTTATTCGATGAGACGTGGCGATTTTCACTTTTGACGGGAGACGTTTCTATTTTTAGTTTCGTCGTCCGACGTTGAATTTGAGATCCGTCTTCTTAGTTAGCTCACATTCGTCATCACGATCACCCCGATATTTATTTTATAATTTTTGGAGTTTATTTGACCACTTTTATAATTTTTAACAAGTTTTATAATATTTTTAATAATTAATTTTTATATTAAATTCGGCCAAATAAAATTTATTTGAGTTTAAAACGTCTTAAAGAATTTTTGAGCCAATTTCCAGCTCATTTGGACCAAGTCAAATCCTAGGGTGAGTTGGAGAAGTTGAATTTCAAATTTTAAATTATTTTAAACTTCTAATCCTATTAGATTTAGCCCTAGACCAAGTCAACCCATCTACACTATATAAACAACCCCTAGGAAGACCCATTTTCGCAAGAAATTAACCCTAGCCTCTTCCAAAACCCAAAATTGACGTTGCGACGATTCGTCGCAACGTTGCGACGAACGGCAGCCGCATGACCGAAGAAATCGCCCCCGTTCCCTCGGTCTGACCGGCAGCTCCACCCGCACCAAGCCCCGCCCGCTCCGCTGCAGCCATCGCCCCGCTTCTCCGTGCCTGACCGAGAGATTCTCTCGGTCAGACTGATGGCCGCCCCCGCTGTCGCCGCATCCCCGCTCCGCACCAACGCTCCGCATCGACCCCGCCACATCGCCCGCATCCGCTCGTGTCTGACCGAGCGGGCCGCCCGCACCGATCGATGTTACAACATTGCAACGTTGCAACATCGCCCGCCTCGCATCCCAAGCGCACGACCGAAGCCCCCGACCGGTCTGACCGAAGGATCTCCCCGCCCCCGCTGCTGCGACCGACCCAAAGCGCCGCACAGCTCCGTTTCCCCGCAGCGACCGAGAGAATCCCCCGCATCGGCTGAGTACGACCGAGAGCCACTTGTCGCAACCCCGCATCCGTCGCACCGCTTGCCACCGTGGGCCCCCCAAGTTCTCCAGAGTTATTGTGGGTCCCCCAAAGGTCCCTAGGACTACTGTGGGCCCCACCTAGGTGCTTTCTCTTTGAGGATTCGTCGCGTACGACGTCGTCGCACGTCGTCGCACGTGCGAGCTTTGGAATCTGGAATCGTCGCCCGGTCGATTGCTCTGAAATTTCCAGCGAGGAATCTAATTGGAATCTGGACTTGGAGCGCGATCTTTTATTCCAACCCCCGGCGTCGCTACCCGACGCCGGTGTAGCTTTCGCGTCGTGTTGAGGTAACGCTTTGCACCCCTAGGACCCCAACCCAAATTGCATGCTAATCAAGACTAAAATCAGTATTTTCAAAGTATTTTAAATGTTTTAAATTCACTAATCAAGATTAATAATATGGACTTTAGGCCGGTGGACTTGTGCACGTAGGATAATTGTGATTTTTGGACTCATTGGACGGTGTGCTCAGACGATGTACTTGCAGGCAAGTGAAACTTGCCAACTCTTGTGTAGGGCCATGTTTTTAGGCCACTTCCTTGTTCCTAGCGTAAAAGAGACTAGTCAGTGAAATGATAGCTGGCTAGACGCCTACTTGATCTAGTTTGACAACGAAACTAGATCCGTCACCTAATTGATCTAGCTTGACAACGAAGCTAGATCCAACCCTTTAAACTTGTTGTTCATGCATACTAAACTGTCACGTTTACTTTTCTTATCTGTACGCACTTTTAACTGCCATGCATTGCATTCTACATGTCATCCAAGTTGATTGTTGCATTCGTAGCACACGCTACAATACTTGTACTCGTACTACTTGTTTCTGGCTAGGTGCATCCCTAGGCCATACTTGTTTAAAACACTTCCTGGCTCGTGGTCCAGAAGCGGGCCTCATGTGTTGGCTAGAAACCAATGCCCGATACACGTGGAGGGGTAGGGATAAACGGTTACTTGAGCTTAGGAGTGGCCTGATCCGCCCTCTAGCCAAAAGACGGAATCTCTGTGCACGAGGTGCTTACTTTTCTTGTCTTGTACTTGTCTTGTGAATGATTCATGTAATTCTTGTCATCCATGCCATGCCATGCTCGGCCTCTTTTAGACTCTTTTATTTCAGCCTGGTGGCTTTTTCTGTGATGTTGAAACTTATTTTATGGATATTCTGAGATACCTCTTTGTCTCATTTTATTATTATTATCTTTGTCTCGTTCGCGTTGCAAGGACCTGCAGTTTTAAATTTGATTGACGCTTATCGGACTTGCAGCTTTGTAGCTTCAAGTCTGAGCGGACCTTCTCACGCTTCGCCTCCATATTTTTGGGAAGCGAGGCGTGACAGGTTTTGTTGGTGGCCCATGCAGGTCCAGTCTTGCAATTGCGAATCAACGAAACAACGATAATAACGGAATGTCCATTAAATAAATTGCAACATCCGAGTCATAAGCCCGAGTCTAGTCGTTTTCTTAGGACACTAGGTGATAAGAAGACTCAGTTAGACGCCTGTGCTTGTTAGATAGAGGCCTCTGTTTGTTAGTTAGACCCCCTGCCAGCAATTGATTTAATCGTCGTAGGAGTTACCTTAGTGGTTATTGTCTACCCCTGACCATATTAGAATTCTAGGATTTCCTTCGGTCGTTCGCTTTTGGGTTCATCGATTTCGGACCAAGCTGAACGCATTTCATTACCGTCCAGCCCTTTAGAAGTCTTAGTGCCTAGTTCCAAATCTTTAGTTGGTTGACCGTAGGAGTCTCCCCGTAGATCCTTCAGAATCATATCCTAGGCGTATGTGTGTTCTGATCACCTGCCCAAATTTCCTTGCATCGATTCACGAGATCGCCTCATGACGATCGTCGTCACTCTTCGAACATCTCCATTACAAATCCTGAATCTTCTGAAAGTATTTTTCGATTTCCTCTTTCCCTAAGTTTAACCTTGTTCAAAATTTTAATATACTTATACTTCATACTCCTTCATTGATTTAAATTTTTTTAAAAAACTTTTGTCGAAATTTTTGAACACTAGTTATAATATTTTTCCAGCCTATAATTTCCATACTTATGTAATTGTGTTGCCCTTCATATATTAATTTTATATAGAACCGTACTTTTATTTTTCCCAATACGATTTATAATTTTCCTTCTTATACGAATGAAACGTCGCGTTTACTTTAATATACTTTCAAGACACATGGAATTTCAGCTTTCAGCAAGTTGGCTTTTGCTCGTCGTTTTCGCTACTTCGGATTTTTGCAAAATCGCTATTTTCATAACCTCTTCCTTCTTTAGACCCCCTGACTTGATTTTAAAGATTTGCTATTCGACCTTGATAATTCTTATGCTAAATTACTATTATTTTCTTCCGCTCACCATACACGCTTTTGGAAAAATTTCCAAACCAAATTGAATTTCAATTATTTTTATATCCGTGCCAGACTTGTTGTGCTCGTATATTAAGAACCTTGTGTAAATCAGTTTCTCATTTTTGGCAAATCCTGATTTCTCTAAAAGAAGTTTCAATATTGATTTTTCCATAGCCTAAAAGTTTTGAAAGCATTTAACCTGAGTTTAAATTTTTCCGTTGCTTGATTTCATTCTTCGACTTTCCAAAACTTTTTGACAAAACTATATTGAATTACTGACGTATAAATTTTCTAAACCACGTCCTTAATATTCGTGTAAATGATTTTACTTCCTTTTATGATGATTTTTAAAACCAATAGACCATTTTCTCTTATTATGAATGTTCGATTCAAATTTATTTTGAACAACTCGTTTTATCGATCTCCAAATATTTCTTTCAGACTGGGATTTCAACTTTGGAAGAACGACAGTTTTCAAAATCCACGTATTTTAGTTTATGCTATTCACCCTATTTTCTTTTCTGTGTTCTATTTAAGCATCACTACATCTCCCTTTTCCCTCAACCTAAACATCACCATCGAGTCAATGCTTTCCCTAACCAAGCCATCTCCTTGTATTCGTCCTATCTGAACTCGTGCTTATCGATCCTTCCCTCGTCACGACCTCGACCTCTCTTCATTGCTTAGGCCTTAGGGTCCGTCAATGTCTGTGTCAACCCTTAATTGTTAGTAGGCCCTTGGACCTTGTGAGGTAGTCGTGGTGCACGTACCTAAGTTGTGTACGTGGGCTTGAATGAGTGTGCCCCCATAGTATATTGATGCTTGCCTATTGTGTGGTATATATATATACTCGGAGTTATTCGTGATAGTATGAAGTTGTGGTGTGTTAGTAGTTATAGATTTTTGTGTGGATAGCTATACTATACTAGGGATGCCTGTGTATTAGAGTTAGCGTTGAAATATCTAAGTTGTGTATGTAGTTAGAGATACTTATAATGGTTGAAGTAAATGATTGGTAAAGCTATGTGTATGATAGTAGTGATAATAATAAGTGTACGTATAGTTAAGTAAGTAGGCCTATTGAGTGACCCATATATATTAGCACGTATGAGCGTGTGCTCGTATGTGGGTATGCATTGTGTTTAGACATAAGTAGTTATGTTTTGATGCCTGAGTATATAGGTGATATACATATGGTAGTAGGAGTATAATTTTGATTGGTATTGCTTGCTTTTCGGGATGTTGCATGCGTGCATACCGTGAGGTATACACGACTATTGCACATCTTAATTATGTATGTGTGGATGTGTTAGTATACTAATTATAGGTAGTAGGCTATGGTGTGAATATATACATTATTTATGTGTGACTATACGGTGAATGTTTGTACTAGAGAGGGTATTATAAATATGTGGGTGCTGATGTCGGTAATGTTATTATTATGGTATATAAATTGATTTAACTATGTGGGTGTTATCTGACTAAATATTAAGTGTGATTGACCTATGGAATGTATATGGTTGTATTGGTAGATGCATATATATATATATAATGGAGTGGTATTGGTATATGTATGAATGCCGTGTTACGTGTATAGAATATTCTGATGTGTGTATTGAGTCTCACTCAAGCTTGAGTGAGTATACTCTAAGTATATTGAATGTATGTTTGTAGTTTGAATATAGCAATGCTTGATGTATGTATAGTAATAGAAGTGTTTGTGCCTGGTTGAGTTACGCACATGACTGTGGGTCGCTACACCAGTATATAGTTATAGGTGTTGGTCTTGTGGTATAGTTATTTACTCAGGACTTGCTTGTGTGCTAGCTAAAACTAGGTGCATAGATGTGCTAGTAATATAATGGTATGAATGGTATGCGTAAATGAAATGTTAGCGTGTATGGGTGTGCACCATGCACGGGTAGGTATGTGCTTAGTTATAGGCTTGATGACTATGATATATGTGGCGTGTCGTAAATACAGTTATAGGACCGTACGTAATGTGAATGTATGGTGAAATATTGGAATGCATTTGAATGACTATATATATTATGAAATATGGTAGTAGTGAATATATATATTAGATATAGTAAAATTTGACTTAAAAATGGTATGGTGTGACTGCTTATGTGGATGTGCTTAGTATTGGATGTATACTAGGAAATATTAGAGGGTAGTATACCCTTGATGTTTGTGCATAGGTAGCTATCTATATGTAGAGCAATGATTGTATTGGCTAAGTGTGAGACTATCCTTATATAAGTATCTGAACTGTTGTTTTGCGAGTAGTAGTTATATAAGGGATGTATGTTTATATATATGATTGAAATACATGTATGAATTTGACTGACTATAATAAGTATAAGTGTATACGTACGTGAATGTATATACGTGTTGGTAATATTAATGTTTGACTACTTAGTGCATATATAAGCACTTGTAATGACTATACCTGGTTGAATTATTATATGATTTGATTGGGGTAGTTACTAGAGTGACTAGCTATATTAGAAAGTCCGAGGACGGACTTTATTCTAAGGTGGGGAGGATGTAACGACCGCTTTTCGTTGTACGTTGTTCGTGCACGTGCTTTTGACCGTGCACGTGTTTGTTTTAGACTTTGTTTGTTGGTGAACACTTTTGTGTGATATGCCGTTGTGAACGTCTCTGAGAATATTAAATAGTGGCACTATTTTGGAACGACGTTTCTCGAGTCGTTCTCCCACAATTTACACTTATTCGATGAGACGTGGCGATTTTCACTTTTGACGGGAGACGTTTCTATTTTTAGTTTCGTCGTCCGACGTCAAATTTGAGATCCGTCTTCTTAGTTAGCTCACATTCGTCATCACGATCACCCCGATATTTATTTTATAATTTTTGGAGTTTATTTGACCACTTTTATAATTTTTAACAAGTTTTATAATATTTTTAATAATTAATTTTTATATTAAATTCGGCCAAATAAAATTTATTTGAGTTTAAAACGTCTTAAAGAATTTTTGAGCCAATTTCCAGCTCATTTGGACCAAGTCAAATCCTAGGGTGAGTTGGAGAAGTTGAATTTCAAATTTTAAATTATTTTAAACTTCTAATCCTATTAGATTTAGCCCTAGACCAAGTCAACCCATCTACACTATATAAACAACCCCTAGGAAGACTCATTTTCGCAAGAAATTAACCCTAGCCTCTTCCAAAACCCAAAATTGACGTTGCGACGATTCGTCGCAACGTTGCGACGAACGGCAGCCGCACGACCGAAGAAATCGCCCCCGTTCCCTCGGTCTGACCGGCAGCTCCACCCGCACCAAGCCCCGCCCGCTCCGCTGCAGCCATCGCCCCGCTTCTCCGTGCCTGACCGAGAGATTCTCTCGGTCAGACCGATGGCCGCCCCCGCTGTCGCCGCATCCCCGCTCCGCACCAACGCTCCGCATCGACCCCGCCACATCGCCCGCATCCGCTCGTGTCTGACCGAGCGGGCCGCCCGCACCGATCGATGTTGCAACGTTGCAACATCGCCCGCCTCGCATCCCAAGCGCACGACCGAAGCCCCCGACCGGTCTGACCGAAGGATCTCCCCGCCCCCGCTGCTG
The DNA here is from genome assembly GCA_030789695.1 of Scilla litardierei. NCBI lineage: Eukaryota > Viridiplantae > Streptophyta > Magnoliopsida > Asparagales > Asparagaceae > Scilla > Scilla litardierei. Next base: position 93,542,951 of record CM061140.1, on the reverse strand, counting down.
CGACCGACCCAAAGCGTCGCACAGCTCCGTTTCCCCGCAGCGACCGAGAGAATCCCCCGCATCGGCTGAGTACGACCGAGAGCCACTTGTCGCAACCCCGCATCCGTCGCACCGCTTGCCACCGTGGGCCCCCCAAGTTCTCCAGAGTTATTGTGGGTCCCCCAAAGGTCCCTAGGACTACTGTGGGCCCCACCTAGGTGCTTTCTCTTTGAGGATTCGTCGCGTACGACGTCGTCGCACGTCGTCGCACGTGCGAGCTTTGGAATCTGGAATCGTCGCCCGGTCGATTGCTCTGAAATTTCCAGCGAGGAATCTAATTGGAATCTGGACTTGGAGCGCGATCTTTTATTCCAACCCCCGGCGTCGCTACCCGACGCCGGTGTAGCTTTCGCGTCGTGTTGAGGTAACGCTTTGCACCCCTAGGACCCCAACCCAAATTGCATGCTAATCAAGACTAAAATCAGTATTTTCAAAGTATTTTAAATGTTTTAAATTCACTAATCAAGATTAATAATATGGACTTTAGGCCGGTGGACTTGTGCACGTAGGATAATTGTGATTTTTGGACTCATTGGACGGTGTGCTCAGACGATGTACTTGCAGGCAAGTGAAACTTGCCAACTCTTGTGTAGGGCCATGTTTTTAGGCCACTTCCTTGTTCCTAGCGTAAAAGAGACTAGTCAGTGAAATGATAGCTGGCTAGACGCCTACTTGATCTAGTTTGACAACGAAACTAGATCCGTCACCTAATTGATCTAGCTTGACAACGAAGCTAGATCCAACCCTTTAAACTTGTTGTTCATGCATACTAAACTGTCACGTTTACTTTTCTTATCTGTACGCACTTTTAACTGCCATGCATTGCATTCTACATGTCATCCAAGTTGATTGTTGCATTCGTAGCACACGCTACAATACTTGTACTCGTACTACTTGTTTCTGGCTAGGTGCACCCCTAGGCCATACTTGTTTAAAACACTTCCTGGCTCGTGGTCCAGAAGCGGGCCTCATGTGTTGGCTAGAAACCAATGCCCGATACACGTGGAGGGGTAGGGATAAACGGTTACTTGAGCTTAGGAGTGGCCTGATCCGCCCTCTAGCCAAAAGACGGAATCTCTGTGCACGAGGTGCTTACTTTTCTTGTCTTGTACTTGTCTTGTGAATGATTCATGTAATACTTGTCATCCATGCCATGCCATGCTCGGCCTCTTTTAGACTCTTTTATTTCAGCCTGGTGGCTTTTTCTGTGATGTTGAAACTTATTTTATGGATATTCTGAGATACCTCTTTGTCTCATTTTATTATTATTATCTTTGTCTCGTTCGCGTTGCAAGGACCTGCAGTTTTAAATTTGATTGACGCTTATCGGACTTGCAGCTTTGTAGCTTCAAGTCTGAGCGGACCTTCTCACGCTTCGCCTCCATATTTTTGGGAAGCGAGGCGTGACAGCGCCTTTTGCCGCTCTTTATGGGAGGAAATGTCGATCGCCATTGAGTTGGGATGACATTGGTGATCGGGAGTTGTTGGGACCTGAGATGATCGTGGAGGCCGTGGATATCATCAGGAACATTCGGGAGAGGTTGAGGATTGCTCAGGACCGTTTTAAGCATTGGGCGGATGCTAAACGTCGTCCTTTAGAGTTTCAGCCGGGCGACCATGTGTTTCTGAAGATTTCCCCGAATCGTGGTGTGATTCGTTTTGGGAAGCGAGGGAAGTTGAGCCCGCGATACATTGGACCATTTGACATTTTGGAGAGGGTTGGCGAGGTAGCGTATCGCTTAGCCTTGCCGCCATCTTTGGAAGGAGTTCACAATGTTTTCCATGTGTCGCAGCTTCGTCGATACATTAGCGATCCATCTCATGCTGTGGATTTTTCGGAGATTACCGTTCGCCCCGATTTGACGTATGACCAGCATCCAGTGCAGATTCTGGACAGGCGTCAGAAATCGCTTCGGAACAAGATTGTCAATCTTGTGAGGGTGATGTGGCGACACGGCTCACCTGGAGAGTCTACTTGGGAGAATGAGGATGAGATGCGAGAGCGCTTCCCACTTTTGTTTCCGGACACGTGAGTGTTGGGAAATTCCGAGGACGGAATTTTTCTTAAGTTGGGGAGGATGTAACGACTGGTTTTCATGTATCTGGATTTATTATAATATAATATATGTCTTGGTGGATTTTCTCCTCATATGTGGTTTTCGTCTCCGTAACTTTCATTTTCGATCGTTTCGTCGTGTTTTCTCGTTTCTTCTTTAGGATCGTCAATTTCGAAGTATGTTATTCGTGACGGGCTTCATAACGGTCGTATCTTACTGTTAGATCAAGCCTAGGAGTCTTAGGAATCGATCACGAAGTTCCGTGCTCCGTATCGGAACTTTTGGTGCTTATTAGCCGGTGTAAGAAGGGGCACCGACCGACTAGATGACGATCCAGTCGGTCGGCAATCCTTCTTGGACCGACTAGTTGGCTTTCTAAATTTCTCAAGAGTTACTGTTTATCGTTAGTCGGTCTAAGAACGTTGGTTGACCGAATAGGTTGCAAACTAGTCGGTCGGCAATGCTTCTTTAACCGACTAACACATCATCTTATTTTTGGTATCAATACTGTTCACTCTTAGTCGGTCTAAGTTCATATCTCGACCGACTAGTTGTCAAACTAGTCGGTCAGTAGTTGTTCATCGACCGACTAAATCTAAATCCTATTTTCGTTCAGAAGTTACTGTTTACACTTAGTCGGTCTGCGTTGGTCGACCGACCGACTAGTTGCCAAACTAGTCGGTCAGTGGTTGCTCTTTGACCGACTAATCTGTGTTAAAACCCTAATTTCTGGGCAGCCGCCAGCCCATCCTATTTAAACCCCTCCCAAACGTTTTCTTCTTCCTCCACTCGACCCAAAACCCTAGTTTCTCCCCCATTGAGCCCCCTTCTTCCCCAAACCCTTATTCCTTCATTCCAAGCCCAAGATCCATCATCCAAACCATCCCTCAACACATTCTACCCCTCATCTTCCCCAAAATCTCATCAAATCCCCAAAATCCCCCAAAAACCCTGTTCTCCAAACTTCTCCATTCGTTTCCAGATCTGGTCCCTAGGTTCTCCGGAGTGTTTCTTTCGCCTCCCCACGTTAAGAAATCGATCTCTTGATGTTTTCATAACCTATTTGTATTTTTATGAAACCCTAATGAAATGGATGTAGTTTTGATGATTGTTTCCCCTTAACAGCGATTTTCCCCGTAGTTTAGCATCCGCGAGACGAACCTTCGTGATCGTCATCCCCGGTGCTAGGCAAGTGAAACTTGCCTCTTAGGGTTTAGGCCATGTTTTAGGCCATTTGCTTGTTGTAGGCGTAAAAGAGGCTAGGCGACGAAATGATACTCGCCTAGGCGCAAATTGGGGAACTAGCTTGACAACGAAGCTAGTTCCGACATATATCATGTTGCACAATTACCATGTCATGTTTAAATTTCATTAACGGTACGCGAATTAATTGTCATGTCATTGCATTCTTTAAGTGATCCCGTGATTGCGTAGCATCGCTACAATACTTGTGTTCCTGGCGCGTGACCAGAAGCGAGCATAATGAGTTGCTAACCCCAACGCTCGATATTGAATTGTGAACTAAGAAACAAGCTCCCGTGCGGGGCAACCCTGGCTCACTTGCTGGGCTCATGTACAGGGACCCTGGCTTATTTACGTGTGGGATGGGGTAAGGGTTAAGCGGCCATTCAACTGGGAGTCTGCCCGATCAGCAACTGCAGTTGTAAGGCGTAAACTCTGGGGTGGGGTAGTGTTTAGTGCCGATCAGCGTGAATGTTGTACCATTCAGCTGAAGGGCGTAAACATCTACAAACAACTTGAAACGTGAATAGTGAATTGATTGAGATTGTTAGTAGCTTGGCTACTCTTGTCTTGTCCCGTTAACTGTTCTCTTGTACTTATTGTTCACCATGTCTTGCTTGTGCACTCATGTTATAACTGTCATGTCATGCATACTAAAACTGCTAGGTTGCTAGTTGCCTTACTTTCAGTTTCCTTGCCCAAGTCTTTTAGATTTGCTGACATGTGCCCCTTTACTCTTTTGGGTGACACATGTTAGATCCTGAGCCTGAGTACCTTGTTGAGGATGAGGTGTTTGCTGACGCCGAGCCCGAGCTTGTGTTTGACGGGGAGTACGTGGACACTGGGGACCAGTCCTAGTGTCTCCGTTGTGTTTTCCCTTTCGTTTAGACTGCTGTTTTGTTGTCGGTGCGTAGCACCTATACTTGTGACGTTGTTGCTTTTGTTGGCCTTGTTCTGGGACTTAGACTCTTTTTTAGCCTGGTGGCTTTTCTGGATGTTGAACTTATTTTCATGTTGGACAATTTATGAGATATGAGAATTTTATTTCTGTCTCCCCTTTTATTATTATTGTTGCTTCGTTTGTGGTTACAGAGACCTGCTTATGTTTTATTTACGCTTATCGGGTTTGGGGCTTCACAGCTCCACTCTCGTGCGGACCTTTTCACGTCTCGCCTCCATTTTAGGGAAGCGGGTCGTGACAGCCCAGCTACCTCTCCCCTCCTAACAACCCCTGAGGAGGAAAATATAAGAGAAATATCATTAAATTATGTACGTACTGGGGAGGTACTGGACAGAAAAAGCACAATCATCGATGATAACTTCGCGCTCATTATTGCCACTCACGTCACTGAATACGACGATGAAACCGATCCACGCTCTCTAGCAGAATGTAAACGCAGAGAGAATTGGCCAACGTGGAACGAGGCAATAGGAGTAGAGCTGGACTCACTCTCGAAGCGCAAAGTTTTTGGACCTGTAGTCCTAACACCAAAGGGTGTTAAACCTGTGGGATATAAATGGGTATTCGTGAGAAAAAGAAACGAGAATAACGAGATCGTGCGTTACAAAGCGCGCCTTGTTGCACAAGGTTTTTCCCAACGACCAGGAATAGACTATGACGATACCTATTCCCCGGTCATGGACGCGATCACTTTCCGTTTCATTATAGGCCTATCCACAAAGGAAGGTTTGGATATGCAGCTCATGGACGTTGTGACTGCATACCTATATGGAAATATAGATAAGGACATCTATATGAAAATCCCAGACGGATACAAACTACCGACAAAAATGACAGAAAGACCTCGGGACGTCTACTCTGTCAAACTCCAGAGATCACTGTATGGTCTAAAAACAGTCAGGTAGAATGTGGTACAACAGACTCAGTGAATTCCTAGTGCAACAAGGATTCACAACAAATGAAGTCTGCCCTTGCATCTTTATAAGAGCAAAGGGAACAGGATTCGTGATTATTGCCGTCTATGTAGACGACCTGAACATCATCGGATCTCCTGAAGAGATAGGTGAGATATCTAAAAGTCTCACACAGACTTTTGAGATGAAGGACATTGGCAAAACGAAGTTCTGCCTAGGCCTACAAATTGAACACTTAAGCGGAGGAATCCTGTTACACCAATCGACATACACAAAGAAAGTGCTGAAAAACTTTCTTATGGACAAATGTCATCCGCTTAGCACACCAATGGTCGTTCGATCATTGGAGGTTGACACAGACCCCTTCCGACTGCTGGAAGAGGGGGAGGAAACACTGGGTCCTGAAGTACCATACTTAAGCGCAATTGGAGCACTCCTATACCTGGCAAACTGCACGCGTCCCGATATAGTGTTCGCAGTTAACTTACTAGCCAGATACAGTTCTGCGCCCTCAAAGCGCCACTGGAACGGAGTTAAGCAACTTCTGCGCTACATCCAAGGGTCTGTGGACATGGGACTATACTTCAAGAAAGGTGTATCCTCCGACTTGGTCGGTTATGCAGATGCATGATACATGTCCGACCCATATACCGCAAAGTCCCAGACCGGTTTTGTGTTCACATACGGTGGGACGGCCATCTCATGGAGATCCGTGAAGCAGACATCGACAGCAACCTCATCCAACCACTCCGAGCTAATTGCGATCCACGAAGCTAGCAGAGAATGCTTTTGGCTTCGATCAGTCATCAACCACATCCTCAAGACCACCGGCCTGAAGACGGGAGATCTTGGACCTACCACCATGTATGAAGACAATGCTGCCTGCATCGCTCAACTACGAGGTGGCTACATCAAAGGTGACAGGACGAAGCACATATCCCCCAAGCTCTTCTGGACGCATGAACAACAAGTGGACAACCAGATCGACATCCAGCAGATCCAGTCTTGCGACAACCTGGCAGACCTGTTCACTAAAGCTTTGCCTCGCAGCACCTTTAGAAAACGTGTACTAGGAATTGGGATGCGACAGTTGAGAGATTTACAAGCCTGAAGCTTGTACTTATCAGTGGGAGTTAATGTTGTGCTGTACTCTTTTTCCTTGGCTACTGGTTTTTCCCACTGGGTTTTCCATAGCCAAAGGTTTTAACGAGGCAACCACATCAACTCTGTATCCAGAAGTATCCACCTCTGATGTTATCCATCGATCAGGGGAAATTTCAGAAACTTGTACTCTTTTCCCTTAGCCACTGGTTTTTCCCACTGGGTTTTCTTTGGCGAAGGTTTTAACGAGGCAAGTACTCTTAAACTTAAGGATCCAGAAGTATCCATAGACCCATGATCAGATAAGCTCCATTAACCCTGAAGCGTTCATCACGGCTTACGACAATGGATGGATAAGGGGGAGTGTTATAAACGGGCTTTTAGTGGGCCTACCCGTTAGTGAGTATCCACCCATTATGTAACCCTACCACTATAAATACAGGGCTATGGATTCCATAACCACCATGTTTACAAAAATAATCTTATTAAAAAAACCTACTAGCATTTTCTAATGCTAGCAGCCGACCATCACAGACCGGGCTCCATGTTCTCCCTAATAGCCAACAAGTGGGCCCAATCACCAGGGCCTAATTAACGCCGTTAATGACGATCCTCAAACAATATTAAGAAAATAAAATATAAAAAAAGAAAGAATAAAAAAGGAAAGCAGAAACGACGAAAAATAGAGCGATTTAATATTCCTATCAAATTCTCTCATTTATTTATTTAATCATCATGTTCCGTTCATCAGTAACGGTCTTAACGGAGGTTAACGCTGCTTCCACATGGAAGCACAGGGAGCGTCCTGGAGTGGAGCCCACCACCTTATCCAATGAGAATAAGCCAAACCACGCAACTGCTCCTCTACGCTCCACTTTCTGCATCGAATATATACCCTAGAAAGAGAGAGGAATCGAGAGAGAGAGAGGGAGAGAATTAGGGTTTTCGTTCCTCAAGCCGCCATACACTTAGCTGGTAATCTCTTCCTTCATCTGCGATTGATTTTAGTTGAAATATGTATCTTATTATGTTTTGAATTATTATTCTTGTGTTTAATGGTTGGGGGGTTGGTAGTAGTTTGAGCTAATTAAGGGGTTTGATGGAGAAGATCTATTGAATGTGGTGGTCGAATTATGATAAGGAAACTATTGCTTAGATTTCATTTTAGTACTTTATATTTTGGGGCTTTTTAACGTCTGATCATCGGAATAATTCGTTGAGTAACTATGCTGATTTTTTTTGGGTTATCTTGACTGTCCGAGAACTGCAAATTACATTTTAAAAATTACTGGTTCATCATCCTCTGTGAAGGAATTTTAATGCTAAATGCCCATTTTAATTTTTTCTTCAACTTATTGTTAGATGACCGAGTCCTTTAAATACCCCAGCATCTTTCATGCAAATTGTACACGCTCATTCTAATTACTGTATAAACTAATTCAGGAACAATGCAAGGTGCAATGCAAGCAATCCGTTCGCGTGGAAATGTTCTCAAGTGTGCTGTTTTGCAGCATGTTCGCATTATAAATCCGGCCTTGCGACCGGTTATCTTCTCACGCTCGGAGTCGGTATCTTCGGCTCGACTGGAAGAACATGGGTTTGAAAGCACCACAGTTTCAGACGTTTTAAAGTCCAAAGGCAAGAGTGCTGATGGTTCCTGGCTGTGGTGCACCACAGATGATAGTGTTTACGATGCTGTGAAATCAGTATGTGTTCTTAATGTTTGTTTACTGGATGCTTGCCTTAAGAAGTATCTTTCTGTAGAAACATTGCAGATTTATGCTAATCACACTCTAGAGTTTGGAGGCCTTTACCTTTTTTGTGTCAGTCTCCTAACGAGTTTGATGGTATGTCAGATGACTCAGCACAATGTTGGTGCGTTGGTGGTGGTAAAACCTGGGGAGGAGAAAGAAATTGCTGGAATTATTTCCGAGCGAGGTAATAAAAGTGCTTCATAATTCAAATCTGGCATTTTTTCTTTGTACCACTCATTACTGGATTTGTTTGTGTTTAGGCTAAAGATTTTTTTTGTTTCAGCTTATATATCTAATTAGTGACATATTATGGTCAACTGTTCTTCGAAAGAAGTCTGTTCATATATCTTGGATCACTTGTTAATGTGTATTTTCAAGTCAAGCTGATGGGAAGTAACCATTAGCACGAACATAGGCTTTTGGCGAACTGATTCCTTGATATCTTACTGATCTCGAAGCAAAACATATGCATATGTTCGAAGAAAAAAATAAACAGAACATGTCTCAGTTTTGTAGTAATCGATTCTGCATATTGTGAAAGTTGGCTCGATTGAGGCGCTGAAGAAGTATTAGAGATGTGCAACCGAGCTACCTTGTGCAGAGTTAGCTCGCCTGTGCTCGGATCCTGCCTATCTGACTCTGCACAAGTCAGAAATAGGGATGTCGAGCTAATTGGCTTATACAGTGCATGAATTGTCAAGTCGGAGGATCGGCGGCTCATAGGCCGGCAACTCAACATTCTGAGCTTTGGACAACTAAGCTCGACACTTCGTCAGCTCGGTCTTCAGCATGGAGTTCGACAGCACAGAAGGGCCGACATAGGATGCATCGTCCTATTCGAAGTAGAGTTATGATTGGATTAGGATTCTGTTTGAGTCAGATTTCTAGTGAAATATGGATCTCTCTTCTATTAGAACACCTATTGTGTCCTAGACTATATAATTCATGTTTACGCGAGAGTTTCTTGTGGAAACAGATTGTGAGAACTTTGTGCCGCCATTTGTTGAGAGCTAACTTTGAGAGATTGTGTTGAGAGCTTTTGGAGAGATTTTGAGTGCTTCTTTTTCGTTGTGAAGTTAAAGATTGGTATTTTGTTTTCTCCTTTCGTAATAAAGCTTATTGTGTTCTCTTGGCTGGTCGACTGCCTAAAGTTACAATCTTTATAATGCTTTATTTGATTGTTGATTATCTTCACCGCCGGATCATCCGACGTGTCGTTGTTCGCTGACACGCAACAAATTGGTATCAGAGCTTATGTTTTGGAGATCCACGTATGAGGCGAAGATGAGCAACGGTGGTGATGACAATTCTTCAAAGGCGTCAACTTCCAGAGAGCATGCTTCAGTAGTTCGGACTATCGTGTTTAACACGAAGTTCGAAATTGAGAAGTTTGTGATGCGATCTAGGGTTTTGTCGGAATAAAAATAGGAATTTTATAGTGGAACGGGAAAGAAAGGAGTTTTTATTACGAGAAGAATATGAAAATAATAAGATAGATGGCCTCTTTACGAGAGGTATCTCTCCTAGGTCCTCCTTCGAGATGAAGGCTTAAATCTTCAAACTAGAGTTTGTGGATGCCTAGTACAATATTCTTCTAACAAATCAAGCATAAAAAATCCCATGGCCGGCCCTAGCCTAATAAAATAGAAAATTACAGATTTTGGCAGATTTACGAAAAAGCCACCCGAAGTTCAGAATTTACAAATTTACCCTTAGTTCAACTCCAAGTCTGCGTCTCCTCTTGTATGTGATGATCACATCATTACTCCCCCAAGAGAGCCACCTTATCCTCAAGGTGGAAGCCTGGAAATTGTTGTCTAATCACCTCGTAAGACTTCCACATGTCATCATAGTTTGGTAGCCATCGCCACCTGGTAAGCACCTTCTTAGTCACTGCAGTATTCTGACGAACTCCCTTGACCTCCAGCGGCTCAAGCAACACCTCCATGTCGTCTGTTAGGGTGGGTAAAAGGGTAGGTGAGTGTGTGGTCCCCAGTGGCCTGTCGCAGCTGTGACACATGGAAAGCTGGATGGATGACAGACGGCGTCAGAAGTCTCCCAGTTGGTAAGCCACCTTCCCAATTTTAACCTCAATCTCAAATGGCCCATTGTAGCGTGTCGCCAACTGCTCCGTGCCACGATGCGCCGAAGTCTTTTGTGGGTATGGACTCAGTTTTAGATAAATCTTATTCACCACCTCAAACTGCACATCCCTACGATGCTCATCTGCCTTGGCCTTCATGATTTCCTGGGCCCGAGTCAAGTGTTTCTTTAGTTCCTCCAATATCTTATCCCACTCCTCCAAATACTGCTCCACCTGTGACACTATGGTCGAGCTACAGCTGTAGTGGATCAAGTGAGGGGGTCACGCCCATAGAGTATTCGAAAGGGTGTGCACTGTGCTACCGAATGGTAAGATGTATTATACCAATATTCTGTCCATGCCAACCACTTGGTCCACTGCTTGGGCGAATCTGAAGTAAAACAACACAAGTATATCTCCACGCTCCTATTGACTACATCTGTCTGACCGTTAGTCTATGGATGGTTACGCTGTAATCCTCTTCAATGCCGTCTCTTGTACATTTAACAACTCCCTCACAAAATCGCTCATGAACACTATCTCTATCGGAGACAATTGATGCTGAGAACCCATGTAGACGGACAACCTCCTTCATAAAGGCGACTGCAATCGTCACTGCTGTATAAGGATGCCGTAGAGCTATGAAATGGGCATATTTACTGATGCGGTCAAGCACAACAAATATGACAGAAAAATCCTCAGAACGTGGTAGCCCCTCAATGAAGTCCATAATGATCTCCTCGCATACCCTCTCCGATAGAGCTAGCAGTGGCAACAACTTTGCAGGAGTCATAGCTAAGTACTTATGACGCTGATAGATGTCACACTCTGCTATCATCCTGGCGATGTCCCCTTCATCCATGGCCAAAATAGCTCCATTGCCATCCTCTTATGTCTGCTGCACCCCAGAATGTCCTTCCACCGCGCTGTCATGGAACTCCTGAAAGATCATGTGGATATATGATGAGGTCCACGGTAGTATCAATCACCCTGTGGTACAACAGCTTCTGCCCTGTAAGTGTGTAACCAGGATGCTCTGTCGACCACTGCTGCAGTGCCTCTTGTTTCTGAGTCATCCTCATCGTCATCGGTCTCCATCTCTAAGGGCTCCCAATCAAGTAAAACTGGAACTGAGATAGCTGCCACCTCTATCATCTCCTCTCTACGGGATAAGGCATCTGTCGCATTATTCTCCAAGCCCGGCCTGTATTGGATCTCGAAGGTGTAATCAACGAGCTTGGAAAGCCATTTTTGGTGCTCCTCTATGACCATGCGCTGCTCCAACAGGTACTTTAAACTTCTCTGACTAGTCCGCACAATGAATCTCCTGCCAAGAAGGTAGGGCCGCCATTTCTGTATAGAGAGCACTATTGTCATCTATTCCCGCTCATAGACCAATTTTAGCCTCACTCATGCTGTCAGGACTTGACTGAAATAGGCCACTGGACGTAGATCGTGCATCAGCACGCCCCCAGACCATAACCCGAGGCGTCAGTCTTCAATACAGACGGTCGGTTAAAGTCAGGTAAGTGCAAGCACTGGCATCGTAGACATTGCCTGCTTCAATGCCTCAAATGCCGTGGTCGTGTTATCTCTCCACCAAAAGCTGTCCTTCAACTGCTCTGTCAAAGGCCATGCTATCGTGCTATACCACTGGACAAACTTTCGGTAGTATCCCATCAGTCCCAAGAAACTTTACAAGGCTCGCAACGTGGTAGGGTGGGGCCAATCCAGCATGGCAGAGATCTTCGTCTTGTCTGTCGTCACCCACGCTGCCGTCACGTCCAAAAAATTCCACCTGATGCTGTCCAAAGAGACACTTGTTCTTTTTTGCAAATAGCTGGTATTCCTGCAACACTATCGGCAAGTGCCCCATATGCTCCTCCATGGTATGACTATAAATCAATAAGTCGTCAAAAAAGACAAGTACAAACCTTCGTAAGTATGGTCAAAAAAACCTTATTCATCAGGGCCTGAAATGTCGCTGGGGCGTTCATCAGGGCCTAAAATGTCGCTGGGGCTTCATTAAGCCAAAGGGCATGGCTAGTAACTCGTAATGTTCCTCGTACATCCTAAATGCTGTCTTTGGAATTTCTGCCGCCTGCATCCTTATTTGGTGGTACCCGGACTTCAAATCTATCTTCGATAACACTGCAGCCCCATGTAACTTGTCTAGTAGCTCATCAATCACTGGAATCTGGAACTTGTTAGGTATTGTCTCCTTATTCAGGGACCTGTAGTCTATGCAAAACTGTCAGCTGGCATCCTTCTTCTTCACTAACAAGATCGGGCTAAAGAATGGGTTCACACTCGGTTGGATGATGCTGGCCTGTAACATCTCTCCCACTATCCTCTCATTTGCATCCTTTTGCACCTGAGGATATCTATAAGGACGCACGCTAATAGAGGACAACTCTCCCGTAGAACGATCACATGCTTATGGTCTCGTGGTGGTGGGATACCACGCGGGGTTTGAAAACCCCCTTAAACTGACTCAATAGTTGCTCCAACTTCGACGGTATCTCTTGCTCCTGCTGCACGTCCTCCCCGTCAAATGTTAGACCCTGAAACTCCACCAAGAACTCTCCCATCGAGACCTGGACAGTCTGTCCATGGTTTTGAACGAAACCATGGAACGACATAAATCGTGGTTCCCTTGCAATACTACGGTCTTCCCCCTCCTGGTATTCCAGCTTGAGCAACTTCCCAACTCTAGAGGCAGGAAGTCGCCACGATCTGAACACCATGCATAGTTAGTATCTGTCCTTGACATACTCCTTGACTCTGCGCTACCTGGCATGTCCCAAGCACCATTCCAAAACAACCCGTGTCACAACGCTGCAACCTATGCATCTCCACCAACCCACGAGAGATGAAGTTGTGGTAGCCCCACTATCCACCAGCACCGCGATGTCCTGCTCTGCGACACGTTCTGCCAACTTCATAGTGTGGTTCGGTGAGAACCCCACCACGGAGTTGAGCAATACCTCTGCCATGTCTAGATGTAAGTGCTCCTAATCCACCTCACCTACCTCAAGATCCACCACGACCTCATCCTCATCATTCATTATTAGTAGCTATAAGGTGCGATCTCCACATCGGTGCCCTGGTGAAAACTTATCGTTGCACTTGAAGCAAATGCCCTTGGCACTCGTCTCCCTAATCTCATACTCTGTCATACGCCTAATCTGCCCCCTGGTCGTGCCTCTACACTTCTCTCCTTACCGGGCGCTGCTCCTCCTATGATTTCCTTTTGCCACCATGCAGTCGCTTTTCCACAAAAAGAAGGCCCTCCCCATGCTCCTCTGATGCGTCGCGCCTTTGCTAGCATGTTCTCAACCATCCTGGTCAGGCGCATCCTGTCTAATATTCCTGTGGACATCTGAATCCTCAACTCCGTCGGATGCTTGGTAGTCCTTTCATGAAACACACCTCTAAGGACTCTCCTGAAACCACACAGATACGGCCTGTCAGCATCTCAAATTTCTTTATGTAATCCCTGACCGTTTCCTCATGCCTCAATGCATATAACTGCTCGTACATGTCTTCCCCTTGAGTCTCCCTAAATCGGTCTAAGAGGCATGCCTTGAACTCCTACGAGCGAAAAGGCTGCTGTTGCTGTCTCCGTCCATACCACGGCAACACCTCTCCCTCCAAGCACACCCCAACTGTACTCAACCACTCGGCCTCATAAATTCGTGAAATATCAAAATACTGTTCTGTCTTGTAGATCCACTCATGTGGTTCTCCCACTCAAAGATCGGCATCTTCAATTTCTTGACACTGATTTCAACCGTAAACCCCTAAGTGATACTCTTCACTGATGATGGTCGTGGCGTCGTGGCTGGTGAGGTCATGTAGGTCATAATAGTCTCCTGCTGGGGTGCTGGGGCCCTATCCTCTTCATCATCATTCTCCTAATTAGCCTCTCCCCAGTCGGATCCACCTCCATCCCCGAAGTCCCCATGATCATCCTCATTTTACCTGGCACAGTCTTTGTACTCCATATCGAGTTCCTGGGGTCTTCTTCTGAAGAAATCAACACTAAAATCCTCCCAGGGTTCCTCTAGACCCTCGCTGAAGCCCCGATGCTGCTACATGTGTCCGACGCCTCTTTGTTGGGCCGCTAGGGGCTCAAGAAAGCCTCGGCGGCCCGCTTGCATCTGATCAAGGCCCCGGCGGGCTACCAGGTGCCTATGGTAGCCATGGCGGCCCCGTTGTGGCTTGGTTGTTCGCCAGGGCCTCAATAATGCCCTGGTGAAGCTGCCCAGGGGCCAGGGCATCATCAATAATGCCCTGGTGAAGCTGCCCAGGGCTGGCGGTGCCTTGGCCGCCCGCCAGGGGTTCGATTGAGCCCTGGCGAGCCACTAGGGGGCCGGTGATGCCCTGGCAGGCCGCCAGGGAGCCGCTAGGCTCCTTGGGGCCACGCCAGCCTCTGGCGCTCCTCCCCAGTGATCGTGGGGTCTTGATCTTCACTGTGGTGCACCTTCACATCCTTTATTGATGTCATTTGACACTGGATCTGCATCGGATATGAGCCCCTCATGCCAAGTCTTGATCTTTTCCTTGCCTTTCACGAAAAATTGCTCCTTTTGATCTAGATCTGGGTTGTCGACCAGATCTGGTCTGAACGCCTTCGTCAACACTGCGATTTGTTGATTTGTTTGCTGCGTCATCTGAGTTAGGGTTTCAAGGACTTGTTTGATCTGCTGATTCGTCTCCAATCTCTGTTCCTCTATGATTTTCTTGATCTCCTTGATTTTGCCGTCGAACTTATCTTCCAGTGTGTCGATCTTGTCCTTGGATCTCGTCGTCACCATGGATCGTCGCTGCTCTGATACCAGTTCGATGCGATTGTGGGGTTTATGGGAATAAAAATAGGATTTTAATTGTGGAAACAGGAAAAGAAGTAATTTTTATTACGAGAAGAATATGAAAATAATAAGATAAATGGCCTTTTTAGGAGAGGAGGCATCTCTCTCATCTTTTCTTTCGAGATGAAAGACTAAATCTCCAAACTAGGGTTTGTGGATGCCTAATACAATATTCTTCTCACAAATCAAGCATAAAGAAACCCCCATGGCCGGCACTAGCCTAATAAAGTAGAAAATTACATATTTTGGCAGATTTACAGAAAAACTCTCAAAATTCAGAATATACTAATTTACCACTGGTTCAGCCCTGCGTCCGCGTCTCCTCCTGTATGTGATGATCGCATCAGTTTGATAGAAAGATCAACTTCGGCATATGGAGATGCGAGGTCTTGGATGTCTTAAACCAACTTGGTCAAGATATCGCATTGGACTTGAAGCTGACGAGCATATTGGATTTGGAGTGGAGAACTCTGAATTGAAATGCATGTGGGATGATCCGACTGTATTTGACGAAGGAGAAGAAATACCCATTCATGGAGAAGACAAATACAATGAAGTTTAGGAAGGAGCTTGGCGACAAGTATATGAAGAAGAACCTCCAAAATTGACTGCATTTGAAGAAGAAACTTTTTGGTTTGAAGCTTGAGGACGGTGTTTTTATCGAGAAACATCTCGACTACTATAACAAGCTTCTAACCAACCTAAGGGACGCCGACGTGAAGGTCGATGACAAAGATAACGATATGATTCTCCTCAATTCTCTATCTAATAATTACGAACATTTGGTGTCAGTTCTTACTTACGGTAAGGGCTCAATCACGTTTGAAGAGGTGTCCAATGCTCTTACGTGCAATGAGTTCAGGCGGAATGACGAGGATACGAGAAGTCGAACTAACGACGCTTTTACCGTAGTAAAAGGTCAGGGTAATAATATGGGTAGAGCTCGGAAGGGGTATTTCTGATCTAAGTCTATTGACAAGAGTAAAGTCACTCTTCGCAAGGACTTAGCAACAGACCAATGTGCGTTCTGCAAAGAAAGAGGATATTTGTTTAGAGATTGTCCGAAGAAGAAGAAGAATGACGCTACAGCCAACGTCGTTAAATGTGTTGAGGTCAAAGAGTGTATTAATTGGTGCGTCGGAGGGCGTGACGTTAGATAGTTGGGTGCTCGACTCAGGATGCTCCTTTCATATGATGTCATACAGAGAGTATTTTGCGACATTCCATGAAGATGGTAAGAGTACAGTCCTACTGGGCGATGACTGGGCTTGCATCACATCAGGCGTCGGGACAGTTCGGATGAAGATGTGCGACAATGTTACACGAGACATCGACTAGGTATGCTATGTTCCTGATCTAAAGCGTAATCTCATATCGCCGGGTTTACTCAAAGTCAAGTGCTGCCGAGTGACAATGAAGAATGGAGCTCTGAGGGTGACCTGCGGAGCTATAATCGTGATGAAAGGAAGACGTAGATGTAATCTCTACTACTTGGATGGCTCGGTTGTGACTGGCACAACAGCTCTGACCCGTGAGGCAGACAGAGACGACTCGCTTCTTTGGCACATGCGTCTAGGTCATGTTAGTGATAAAGCTTTGCAAAAGCTTATCGAAGGAGATCGTCTAAGAGGAGCCAAGACCGGGAAGATATAGTTCTTTGAGCATTTTGTCTTCGGGAAACAAACACGTGCTTCTTTTGGGACGACCATCTATAATATGAAGGGTACACTTGACTATATTCACACTGACGTGTGGGGGCTGCTTAGGACGGCCTCATTGGGTGGTAAACACTACTTGGTGTGTTTCATTGATGATTTTTCACGCATGGTTTGGGTGTTTCCTATGAAGTCTAAGAACCAAATTTTGAGTAAGTTAGTAAAATGGAAGACGTTGGTCGAGACTCAAGTCAGAAAGTCAAAAGTCAGGCGACTTCGAAGTGACAACGGTGGAGAGTATAGGCAGGACCCCTTCCAGGAGTTCTGCAGAAAGGAAGGGATTCAGAGATACTTCACTAGAGTGGTACGCAGCAGCAGAATGATGTAGCTGAGAGGATGAACTAGACTTTGCTGGAGAAGGTCTGATGCATATTGTCTACTGCCGACCTATCGAAAGAGTTCTGGGCTGAGGCCCTGGCGAACGCGACCTACTTGCTCAATTTGCTACATTCTGCTGCATTGGATGGACGACCTCCTTTGTAAGTCTGGTCGGAAAATCCAATTCCTGCCTATGAGTCTCTGCATATATGAGGCTTTCTGAGCTACTATGTTGTGAAGGAGGACGAGCTCGATGCTAGAGCCAAGAAAATCATCTTCTTGGGCTTTAGCGATGGTGTCAAAGGATACAATTTGTGGTGTCCTAAACAAAGGAAAGTGATTGTGAGCAGAGACGTAACGTTTGATGAGCCAGCACTGATGAAGAAAGAGCATGTGCCAGGGTGGAACCCAAAGAGACATACAAAGTAGGTTTACATGGAGGTGTCTAAGGTTTCAGATTGCTCGGCTACTGACTATATCCTACATACATTGACTGAAGACGATGTATTCCAGACAGATGATGTTAGTGGTCCAAGCTCGGATGGTAGAGATAGCTCGCTCCATAGACTGCATAGCAAATGGATTTCATTGCAGCTATGAGACTATAGCGTAAGATACAAGACCTGCATGATACACTGAGATGGTCTTATTCACTTTTCCCGCTGTAAGTATTGACATACCCACTTCTTTCAGAGATGTAGAACATTCTGAAGACCCAGACAAGTGGTGGAAAGCGATGGATAAGGAGATGTAATCATTGATGAAGAATGAAACATGAGATCTGGTGGAGCTTCCTAAATGTAAGAATGTAATAGGACGTAAGTGGGTCTACACCAATGATGGAGCCGAAGCTGGAGAAGTTCGCTACAAAGCTCGTGTTGTGGCGAAGAGATATTCACAGAGAGAAGGCATTGACTACAACGAGGTCTTCTCTCTGGTGGTGAAGCATTGCTCAATTTGGATCTTGTTGGTATTGGTTGCACAGCTCGGCCCTGAGTTGGTGCAATTAGATGTCAAGATTTCATTCTTGCATGGAGAGCTCAAGGAGGAGTTCCATATGGCTCAGCCCGATCGCTATACGAGCGGCGATGGGCTTGCATTTAGGCTGAAGAAGTCGATCTATGGGCTGAAGCAGTCACCTAGACAATGGTATTAACATTTTGAACGCTTTATGATGAATGATCAAGGATATGTTCGCAGCCCCTATGATCATTGTGTGTTTTTTCTGATGCTGGATGGGTCCTTCATCTATCTCTTGCTTTATGTTGATGATATGCTCATCACGTCATCAAATAAAATGGAGACACAAAGACTAGAGTCAGATCTGAATTGTACATTTGAGATGAATGGCTTAGGCGAAGTATAAAGGATTCTTGGGATGGAGATCTCAAGAGATCAAAGTAGAGGTATAGGTCATCTTTCACAAAGTCGCTATTTGAAGTCTGTTATACAGAGATTTGGTCGTGAAAAGATGAAGTCCGTAGATACTTTGCTTGTACCTCACTTCAAGCTCGGTGCTGAGCATTGTCTGAAGAACGAAGATGCGAAGAAACTCATGGAGAGCATACCGTATGCCAATGTGGTAGGAGCCTTGATATATGCTATGGTATGTACCTGATCCGACTTGTCACATGCAGGGTTAGCATGATGAGCAGATACATGCACAACCCGTGGAAAGTACACTAGTGGAGTTGTTCAATGGCAATGGCACCATTAATGTTAGATTGACATATAGCTGATGTAATGAAGGTCCGCAGTATGGTATGTTGATTCTTATTTTGCAGACGACTTGGATGAAAGCAGATCTATGACATAATATGCCTTCACCCTGTCAAGAGCTCTAATCTGTTGGCAGCGTATACTTCAGTTTATGGTGGTCATGTCTACTATGGATGCATAATACATGGCATTGATTGAAGCAGTGAAAGAGACGATATGGCTGATGGGCTTGATGGATGATCTGGGGGTCAATCAAGAGAGGTATGATCTTCATTGTGATAGCCAAAGTATGGTGCAATTAGCTAAGAATCATGTCTTCTATGCACGCACCAAGCATATCGACGTGATGTAACACTTTGTCCGAGACTATGTGGGAGAAGAAGACAACATCAATTTGCTGAAGATCAGAACAGATGACAACCATGTGGACATGTTGACAAAGGTTATATCTGGAACTAACTTTAAATACTACTTGGACTTGATCAATGTTATCCCGAAATGATATCAATGGCGGCCCCAGTTGGAGGCATTGAGGTTCGGTGGAGCCAGGCGAGCCTCGATGGGGGCATTGAGCTATTTGGAGCAAATTGAAGGGAACACTAGGTGACTCTAAGGTGGTGCACTGAAGGTCGACTATGTGACGGATGCCTAAATCTCGCCAAGGTAGAGATTTTGTGGAAGTTGGCTTGATTAAGGCGCTGAAGAAGTATTGAAGATGTACATCCGAGCTACCTTATGTAGAGCTAGCTCGCTTGTGCTCAGATCATGCCTATCTGACTCTGCCTGCACAAGTCAGATACGAGGATGCTGAGCTAATGGAATTTTACAGTGTATGGATTCTCAAGTCGGAGGATTGCCGGCTCATATGTTGGCAACTCTACAGTCCGAGCTTCGGACAACTCAGCTCGGCACTTCGTCAGCTCGGTCTTCAACGTGAAGTTCGACTTTACAGAAGGGCCGACCATAGGATGTAGTGTCCTATTCGAAGTAGAGTTGCGATTGGATTAGGATTCTGTTTGAGTCGGAGTTCTAGTCAAATAAGAATTCCTCTTCTATTAGAACACCTATTGTGTCCTAGGCTATATAAGTGGTGTTTATGCGAGGGTTTCTTGTGGGTACATATTGTGAGAACTTTGAGCCGCCATTTGTTGAGAGTCAACTTTAAGAGATTGTGTTGAGAGCTTTTGGAGAGATTTTGAGTGCTTCTTCTTCGTTGAGAAGTTCAAGATTGCTATTTTGGTCTCTACTTTCGTAATAAAGCTCATTGGTGTTTCCTTGACTAGCGGACGGCCTAGAGTTACAATCTTTATAGTGCTATATTTGGTTGTTGCTTATTCTTCACCGTCGGAGCTCCGACGGTGAGCTGTCCCCTGACGCGCAACACATGTTCCCTTGTAAAGCTCACATGAAGTTCCCTTAGCATTATCTGTCAGAGTACTTCATATCAAGTTCTGGTCTCAATAGTGATATCCATGAGGCTATAAAGATGCTAGTAAGCACAAGAGACTACCCTGAAATATACTGGTGATAAATGATGATGTTTTTGCTTATTTATTGTTCAAATCATTTTTATGAGAAGATATTATATCACATGTAATACATGATGGATGAACTGATTGGATATGACATCTATGTGAGCAATAGATTTACAGTAGAGAAGGGATACCTAATGGTTGAATCAATGTCATTGGAATATCTCCAGGAATGAAGAACCAACAATAGTTATGATACATCTTGGACCGTTCATGCAGGGTATTATTTGAGATAAATTACAAAATGCCATTAGTTGTAATTGGTATTGCGTTGTTACTTTGTATAAGGAGAAAAATGCATGCTTGCATTTGCGTTTGATATCAAATGGAATGGACAAGTTTTTGGCCCAGCGAGACCTATATCATGCCTATGTTAAAGATTGAGGCTGCATGGGTATGTGCATACGATATCAGAGAATGAATGTTCCGCATAACAGCTCTAGGTTGCTAGTGGCTGTGCGTCTTCAATTTCCTGCCGTTGCACCTAAACTCCAGAATCTAAACTCTAGAGTTTTGATGAGTGTTGAGGGAAATCTTTTTATACTCTCGACACATGCCTGCAGGTTGAGCGGCCTTTTTATGGGCCGAAATTGGAGTTCTTGCACATCATTATTTTTTGATAATATGCTTTTTTAATTATGCACCCAGTAGTTTGAACCTAGGTTGCTCTAATATCATGATAAATTCCTTGTCACAACAGCAAAACTTCAAAGTTGTGATGATGGTTGATGGAAATATTTTTATACTCTACATTACCATTTTAATTAATCTAATCAAGTGTGACTAATGAAGTCACTGGCTAATTTAGTCAAGGCATCTAAAGCCAAGTTGAGTGATGTGACATCATGTGATTCCTTCAGTTGAGTGTTGGATGTGTCAAATTTCAGATACTTAATATGCATCTTGTTTGCTTTTAAAGCGGAGTTGATGAACTTGTAAAGGATAGGGGAGGTCGTCTAATCTTTTCCAAAATGAAAAGAAGAAAACAAAAGAAAAAGGCAGCAAATTTTCTTGACATGTTTGCATACACCCAAGCATCTTAAGTAAAACCTTTGTTTCCCCCAAAGACTTTTGCTTGGCTAACACAGATTTTGTTACTCAGATTTTTTTAACTATGCAAACATTAATGTTGCAGTGGATGAAACACAAGCTATACTTTTGCATTAGTAAATTAACAATATGTTACCTCAGGTACATTTGGATTTGACTTGAATTAGTATTGATATGAATATTTTTAAATCTTTGGCTCAAACTTGTACCAGTTGCATGTTTTAATTCCAATTGTAAGATACATAAAACTATTTGTTTGCAACTCGAGTAAGTTTAGATAATTGCTAAAGACAGCGGACATATTACCTTTGTTCTTATTTATTAAGCTGTGTATACCGTCTGGGGAAATGAAGGTGTGGGTTGTCATACCACTAATTTCCGTCGATACAATTCCACAGATCATCACGCAACCTGAGAAAGTGAAGATCATCATTTCTCTGTACTATTAAAAACTTAAGGCTACGATAAATCCCTGTATGTCTATCAACAAATCTTATTATTGTATTTTCAGATTATTTGAGGAAAATCATTGTTCAAGGAAGATCATCCAAGTCAACCAAGGTGGGGGACATCATGACTGAAGAGGTATTTGTTGGCTTGTGAAAAATGCAAAGCTATTCCAAGATATTGTTTTTTTTCTTTATGGATAAATTTTTGAAAACCCCATCAACTTTGGCTCATGTTATGACAAGCTCCAATTTTTTTTCATGAAACCTTCACAAACTTTCCTATGCTTTTTGAGAAACGCTTATCCGTTAGCCAACCGTCCAAAATATGGTCACGTGGCAGGCATGTGACCGACTCGTGATGATACCTTTATGCTTATATGTTTATTTTTAAGTTGGAAAAAACTAAATAATAAAAAAATAAAAAAAGATTCTAAAAAAGCGTAACAATGTTTTAAATTAAAATACATAAGAATTTTAAACAAAACTTTATTTGTTTACGTATAATGTAATTTTAAAGATGCAACACATGAAAACTACTGAACAATAAAAATTCTCACAAAATGCCTAAAATCTTTAAAGATTAATCATTAAAACCATGTAGCTATTTAATATAAATAATGTCTATAAAAATGTACCTATAATACTTATAAAGTGTTATGAATAGGACCCATTGGGCCTATTTGGTATCCACCCACATGAGTACCCATTATGAATACTATATAAAGGAGGCTAGGGGTTTCCTAGCCTCAACCCTTCTCCAAATCTGTTTCTCGTTCATAACACGTTATCAGCACGATCACGCTCGTTGGAGGAGACGGCGGCTCGCGGGGAAGGAGATCCATCAATCGCTCAGATTCAAGAAGATCGTAATCTTCTCAACGGGGAGCGAAAAGGGCATCCTTCACCAACCGTCGCCTAGATTCCTCGTCGAATCTAGAGGTAAAAATCCAAACTTTTTAGATCTAAACTTGCTTTTCGCGTTAGATCTGCATGTTTTAGGATCAAAAAGTTTAAAAACACGGTAAAAATCAATTTTTTTAGATCCGCATGCCTAAAAACAATAAAAATCTGTTTTTAGCGATCTAAATCCTTGAAGAATCCGGTTTTTCCCCCCCTTTGATCCAAAATCTCCGCACGCCGTAAGGCGAATCGGCGGCGCCTCACAAGCGCCGCCGGCGGCAAATATACGCCGCGGCCTGAAGCCGCGGCAAGCAGCCGCGGACTGCAGCCGCGGCCTGCAGGCCGCGGTCCGTCGCCGCCACGGCGGCTGCGTCCTGCGCGGCTAGCCGTCGCGACGACACGCCGCGGGCCCCCCTAGGGTTTCCGAAACCCTAACCCTAAACGGGCCAATTTTTCGGGGGAGGCCCAAATTAACCCTAATGGGTTGTTTTCATGGCCCAAAAGGCCAGAAAATTAGCCCATTTACATAAATAATTTTTCTTCTTTTATTTTTGGACCTAAAAAGCCCAAAATAATTAAAAGAAAATTTAAAGGGTTTTAAAGCGGTAAACAAAACATTAAAATATGGATCAAAGGTAAAAGTTTTTCAAAATAAATTTTTGCACGTCACACACGTTTGATTATTTAAATTAATCTGTACATGCCTGTGATTGATTATCTGCGTGGTTGTATGTTTCAAATATATTATCTGCGTGGATGTGCAAATTAGGCTATGTTTTTAGGGATCAGCCAGGTTTCCGACACCTTTTAAATTTCCTGCAATTTTTCTTTTTTTAGAGAAATTTGTAAGTGAGGATATAAATGTAAAAAGAAGACCGAAGGACACACCAAAAAGGAGCTGAAGGCGTACGCACAATGAAGATAGGGGCTTCTCTCTGAAGTTCCCGAGTTGTATTTTATTCTTTCATGCTATTTTTGATGTAACTTCGGACTGTACTTCTTTTCGGTGTCGGCTGGCTGATCCCCATAGTCCTAAGTCATTTTAGTTTTCATTGCTTATGCATTAATTGCGTGGATGTTAATACCATGTTAATGTTACAATGAAACTGTCAAAAAGCATGCTAAAATCACTTTAATATAGTTCAACGCCTATTGCTAGACTATATACCTGTGATAAGTTTTTAAAAAAATGCCTGCAGCATATAAATAGCATGTGTACATCATACTTATTTCATTTCAATTGATCATAATATTTAGTTTAAAAAGCTTTACATTATATGTATGATGGGCTCATGGTATGACGATATTTATGACAATAAGACAATAATGATTTCAAAAAGTTTAATATCATATCCTCTTTGACAAAATGAACCTGAAGTTTCAAAATCAAATCAAAAGTCAACACTCTCTCTCCCTAATAAAATAAATACGATGGTTTATGCGAAAATTAAAATTGCTATCTTTATAAAAGATGCATACTTTGCGGTAAACAGATATATAAGATCTATGATCTATATAATCCAATATGGACACCAGAAGTTTTCCATAATACCGCTAAACTCTTTAAAAGAGTTCTCTCCTTTATTCTTACAAGGAAAGATTTTTTCTAGCCTTGAATATAAGCATACGCCTGAAGTCGTGGCTTAATGAATAAGTGAGAAATATATTACGCACCCACGTATTTGTTCCCCTCTGAGCATGGTAAACTATCCACATAAAATTTGAACGACTCAAGTAAAAGGCCTGAAGCTATACTCGAGCATTCAAATAGACTTTTTAAAAGTCCCTTATTAAAGTGGAAGTATAAATAATTTGCTTAAACCCCTGCTTATGTCTCCTTAGCAAGACTAATTTTCATTGTCCTTTATAAATAAGGAATATTGAAATCAGGGGAAGTTCAGGATCAAACATGACCTGAAATAAAAATAAGGAAAACTCAAAACAGGGGAAGTCTTGGATTAAATGGGAAAGTGAAGATACGATATACCTCGACATGGAGTAAGCAATGGCAAGCCAAAATCAGACCGGAAGTTCTGATAAGAGCCATAATGTTTTTGCAAACATGAAAGTGCATTAACTTATGCCATATAAAAATACATACATATCTAGTCAAACGACGAAAGTCTAATTGACCTTATGTATATTTAGCTACTCCACGAGGACAAATAAACCTTGAAATCAAATCTATTGTCATAACATAAGTCTTAAATGAGCATAATTATTGTTGTCTGTTTTCAAGAGCACACATCACACTATGTCAATTGTTGACTTATCATCAGTATTATTCTCTTGTAGTCTTAATACATTTTATTTTACTGCGTATGTTTTGCTATCTTGAATACCCCTAAAAAATAAAATGAGGATGACATATACTCTCTGAAACTTATACAGTTTCAAAAAGGATATTCGTCAAAACGAAATCCCTAATGACTCAAGAAATAAATGAAGCCTGAAGCTTTGTCCCAAAATGATCCGCACAATAGTCAAAGTGAAGATGTAATCCTTCACAGTTTGAACACAGTTCAACTATTACCGGACAAAATTAACTTGAGCATTTTAATGGACTTTTCAAAAGTGCCACATAAATTCAAAAGAGGAATTATTTTGGAACACCAGAAGTGTCCAGAATCGACCAAATTTTGGATCAATATCACCCTGGATTGATGATGCAAGACATCATCAACCAGACGAACCCGAAGATTCTTCAAAAAGGGTGAAACTTTTATTGTCCTATTCAAAAGGGAAAAATGATAATGAGATCATCTCCATTCACATGGACATTGACTCTCCCCACTTCCTCAAATGAATTTAAGATGATATACTATCATCATTAAAGATAATGAAGACCTTTAGGTCTCTTGAGAGTATTTAAGGGATATAAATAGGCTTCGTCCACTCCCTTAACCGGACTGATGATGTACCCTTGGTGTACTCATCAATATATCCTCTAAATAAATGGTCATTATCCAACCACATTCTTTTATAAAATGGTGGTAACTTTGGATAACACTGGGAAATTTAAATGTTTTACAACTGGAAAAATAACGAACACCCCGAAGCTTGTGTTCACACCCAAATATGGGTAAGATAAATCATTAAAATGATTTAAATGGATTTCTTA
This sequence comes from Scilla litardierei, assembly GCA_030789695.1. Classification (NCBI taxonomy): domain Eukaryota; kingdom Viridiplantae; phylum Streptophyta; class Magnoliopsida; order Asparagales; family Asparagaceae; genus Scilla; species Scilla litardierei. The sequence goes on along the minus strand of CM061140.1, from coordinate 93,517,122 downwards.
TCCATTAAAAATCCAGTTGTAGGTGACCACATGGGAACATGCAATTTCATTGCAAACCATCAAAACGCCTTCTTAGAACCTATTTATATGAGTCTGATCACCTCATATAAACAGTTTCCGAAAACCCCTGACGGGGGAAGCGTTTAGAGCACATCTTATAGATTGTGCCATGATGAGTAGACACCCCCCATATCACCACTATAGACCATCAAAATGCAGAACTATTTATCGGAAGTAAATATCCCAGATAAATAGAGTCTGAGCACTCTGAACAGGGGAAGCATTTAAATTCACTTCTCCAAAGACGTGCATTGATGATCCTATTTTAAAGCTTTGATGAGATCCTGAAGATCCCTCACAACTTTAATGTCCCAGAATCAGTTTCAACAGAAATACTACAATCATCCATGAGCCTAAAGCTCAAATGACCATTTAAATCATTAATACCTATGATCTGGTTATCATGAATTGTGATGAGATCCTGAAGATCCACACTTATGAAACTGTTAAAACAGTTATCAGACATAGTTACTGACAATATAGATATTGTTAAAACTTTCACATCCATGCTACTAAAAATCCAGCTAGGATTGACATACCGAATATATTGGATGCAATCCACCAGTAGTAGAAGTGGATATCCTCAATGGATGAGAGGACATACCACTAGGCTCCAAAAAGAGAGATCTACTCCTGGAGACCGAAAAAACAATACCACCACAGGAAAGTGAGCTCAAATCCAGAACCTTATTGCAACTTGGTTGCTAAGGACCAATTCTGGATCTGTCCATATTCTTTACCCGTCCCAGAACCTTCACTTCTTTAATGCGTCGTGAAGGAGACACCTCTGGGAGAAATCAAATGATTATAGTACGTACGGGGTGAGTTTTGGACAAGAAAGAACACATTTTGTCGACAAATTCTCTCATATTTCATTTTGCCAGTTAAATATAAAATATCGTTTCCACAACTCTGCTTTGCCTGAAGCAAAGAGAGAGATTTGGCCAAATTATAATAATGTGGAATGAGGCAATAATAAGGTGAGCTGGACTCACTTATGAAATATGAGGTGTTGGACCTGAAGTCCTGGTATCAAAAATGATATCAAATCCTGTGGGATAACTGAGTATTGAAGGAGAATTAAAATAAAATCGTTAGCTATAAGCATCTTAATTTGCTATAGTTTTAGAGGTATAAATCACTCAAACCAGGAAGTAATCAAGTAAGATGAGCTGAACTCACTTACAAGATGAATCTGATGCATCGACTGGTTTATGTCAAAGCGTAACCCAACGAATGGCAAAAAAGGGAATTTTTGGTTGATGTTGCTATTGGATGTGACAACATCACCGATATAAAATTTCTTCAACTGCATGTACAAATTTTTTCTTTACTTTACTTTTCTTTTTGGGACACATATTAATAATATGATTAAAGGAAAGACAACCTAGATAAAGATCCTTAAAGGACTTATACTAAAAGGTTGTTGTTTGCACCTCTTAAAAACAGTATTGTTCTTAAGAGAGCAAATTAAAAGAATTGAGATTATTTTAATAACTCAAAATATTATCGGATCTCCTGAAGAGAAATTACCGAAATATCTGTTAAAGCCTATCTATCAGATATGATATGATATGAAAGCCGTAGCTAGGCATAAATTCTAGGCTTACAGAACATTAATCATCCTGAAGATGAACAATCATCCCGAAGATGAACTATTATCCTAGAAATGAACTATCATCCTGAAGATGACGTTAATTAATCATCCCGAAGATGTAAACTTCATACAATGATGATTGATGAAGAAACATTAATTTCATTCTCCACCAAATACACCTATTTGGTTGTATGGATATACATTAAAAGACCCCCTTTCCGTAAGCTGGAAGAGGGGAAGAATATATATGGTCCAGAAGTACCTTAAGTGTCTTTGAAACACTCTTCTACCTGGCCAACTGCATGCGTCTCTTTTGAGCGTTAGCAGTATAGCTATTAGCCAGGTACAGTGCAGTGCCCCCCAGCGCGCCACTGGACCAGAGATATGTAGCTTCTGCGCTATCTCCAAGGGTCGAGGAAAAATCCTCTATGTTAAATGTATTTGCATATGCAGGTTACAGATCATCGCGATGAATGGCATAAAAGGGACGTCCACCTCCTAAAGATCTACACAGAATCCTTCCAAGTCTACATCCTTCTACCATCCCGAGAAGCTCATCACCCAAGGAGCAGTTCAAGAACATACAAAGCCAGGTCCTGAAGTACCTTTGCAGATATTGACGATTGAGACGTGGAGCTGTCTACCAAGTTCGTAGCGCTCCTTCAGTTTCAGCTACTGCCTTATATGAGTGAAACTTGTATAGATGAGTGATGCTTGTACTCTACTTTTGCTTTCGAAATGTTGTAGATGAGATGGATGTATAGACACATAGGAGATAAATGTATAGATATATAGGATATCTGCAAGCCTGAAGCTTGATCAGATAAGGGGGAGTCAACTGTAGAGTTGTACTCTTTTTCCTTGGCTAGTGGTTTTTCCCACAGGGTTTTCCATAGTCAAGGTTTTAATGAGGCAACCACATTGACTCTGGATCCAGAAGTATCCACCCCTCAACACATCCCTAAACCAGGGGAAGTTATGGAGTGCTGTACTCTTTTCCCTTCGCTATTGGTTTTTCCCACAGGGTTTTCCATAGCTAAGGGTTTTTAACGAGGCAGTTACCCTTAACTTGGATCCAGAAGTATCCACCCCTTAAGATACTCAGTAGTACTAATGAATCATTCAGTATTCATAAAGTCGAGTATACCACGTTGGTTGGATAAGGGGAAGTGTTATGAATAGGACCCATTGGGCCTATTGGGTATCCACCCACATGAGTACCCATTATGAATACTATATAAAGGAGGCTAGGGGTTTCCTAGCCTCAACCCTTCACCAAATCTGTTTCTCGTTCATAACATAAAGTAATTTTAACTTAAAAATAGTAAAAATAACAAAATTTCTCAGAAAGAACCTAAAACATTTAGAAATTAAACCACCATTCGGAAATCTACACAGCTATTTACCATGAAGAATTTCTAATTACAAAAAATGTATCTATCATGTTTCTATAATGATTTTAAATTGAGCAAGTTTTAAACAATTATAAAATAGTAAAAAAATCTCAAAAAACCGCATAAAGTGTTTATAATGTAACACATCATTCAAAATTTTATTTTTTGTGTGGGCTAAGAATTTATAGTGAAAATTATCTATAATGATAAGTATGAGATCATCATTTAGGTATTAGAAAAAGGTTTTAAATAAATTATAACATATAAAAAATAGAGGAATATGGAGGTGAGCTGACAGCGCAGATTCGGCCTCCTTGTGCTGTCAGCGATTTGAGGCCCTAGAAACAAATTTTTTTAATTTTTTTGCAGTATGTTCTAATACTTGTTAACTAGCTTCTCGTCAATTTTCAAGTCAATCCAACACCGTTTGAGCCCCAACCATGCGTTTCAAAAAGATTGCGCCAGCAGTTTCGAGAATTTGAGCTATCTTTTTGAAATGCATGGATGTGGGCTCAAACGGTGTTGGATTGACTTGAAAATTGGTGTGGAGCTAGTTAACTAGTATTAGAACATACTGCAAAAAATCATTTAAAAAAAATTGTTTTTAGGGCCTCAAATCGCTGACAGCGCAGCTCAGGCCCATAGTCCTTTAAAAAATAATTTAACTAATAAAACAATTTGAAGAATTATGTAATTCATGCAACCCGTTCTTGAAAAGAAATTACACAACCCGTCTATTATCCGAACGAGACAACCTTGGGTTCTTGGTTAAAACTGAAGTACTTTCTTCTGTTTAACTAATCCTCTTTTGTCTTATTACACACAGAATAAGCTGATCACTGTCACACCGGATACCAAGGTCCTTCAGGCCATGCAACTGATGACAGGTTCACATGGCAAATTTTTATTTCCATCTGGATTTCTTTCTGAATTACCACATATGGTTTATAACTGATCGAATATTGGTATTGTCAGATAACAGAATCAGACACATCCCTGTGATTGCTGACAAGGGGATGATCGGCATGGTTTCCATTGGTGATGTTGTTCGTGCGGTGGTGAGCGAGCATCGTGAGGAGCTGAACCGGCTCAATGCATTTATTCAGGGTGGTTATTAGACGACGACGACGACGAAAAGAAATAACAGCTGCTTGTTATGGAAGGGCAAGAGTCGCGCAATTGTAGGCTGCCTTTGCAGTAGCTCTTGGACCAGTCGATCATGTGTAAATACATCTGGGTGTTTGTTGCTTTGACAAGTTTGTTAATCGGTCCCTGTATGGCGTTGGCAAGCGTTGGATGCTGCTACAAGTCAGGTTTGGCTTTTTCTAATAAGATACATTGTCGTGACTAGCCGCATGATGCGTCTTTGAGAAGATATACCTCTGCTGTGATCACATCGGCATTGCGCGAATGTATGTACCGTTCAGTTATTTATGCCGTGCTTTTAGCTGTTTTATGTCCTGCTGAATACTGGATCCGGTTCTTACCGATGTTTGAAAAGAGTCTTACCAGGTTGGGTCTACTGCCAGGTTGGGTCTACTGGGTTGAATGGCCCTACGACTTGGACCTATGCCTGATGAGATGATGGTAGGCCGGCACCTGTTGAGGTAGCTCATCTCGGCACCTGTGGAAGATACAAATGATGGTAGGCCGGCACCTGTTGAGGAAGATACAAAGACAAGGAGCTACGTGGCTATCAGATTTAGAACACAAGATTTCATATTCTGAAACAAGAAGCATTCCATCAAGTCACATCTTCCGAACGCTCAAAAAATGAAAGGCACAAGCGATGATGCATATCTATATTCTCCAAAATTTTGGTTTTCTGCTTATTGATCAAGTAATTCTATATGTACAAATCGATGAGGATGAATGCCATCCGGACGGAACTACGACTAGCATATTCTTACGCTATCTTCCCTGCAGCCAGGCTCGGCCGATCTGCATATAGATAGACTCCCCGAAGCATTTAGCCCTGACCAAGCAGAAATGGGTGCAGAACCCCGCGGACGACCTGACCCGGCATGTGTCGAGAATGTAGCACGAGGTGGGGCAGTCCACCCCCCGTGCTTGCACGACCAGCCCCCATCTCCTGCTGCAGCGCCCCTGGCTCTGGGGATCGCTACTGTTGCTGCTGCTGTCATCCTCCGTCGCCTCCTCTTTATTGCCTTTGAGCTCTTGGACTAGGACGACCCCATCGGGCGTGCATCCGCTTTGGCCCCATCCCCGCTTGACGAGAGGCCACCTCTCCGGCGAGGCTTCCTCTCCCTCTAGCCTTATGACCGAAGGACCCTGGGAGAAGATTTTTACCAGGAATGGCGCTTCTCCGATGTTCCTCACAATCTAAGGGAAGTGAGAACGAGTTTATATCAGCGTAATTAGATTGAAAGAAATGTATATCCTTTAGTATAAATTTCAACTTTCCTCCGTGGACCGTGCCTCCTGAATCTTAGAGAAAATTTCAGCTACGCGTAATGCGATTTCATGATCTTCAACTACATTGGCAGTATCCCACTTCCAAAAGCAACAAGGCTCAAACCAACAAAAAATATATCATAGGCCTCCTCATGATAAACCCTAGAAAATCTGATCCATCTAAGGAAAAACTACCTCTCCGATGGATTCCCTGATCCAGTGATCCATCTGGTCGGCCGTGACAGAATCTCTCGTCGTCGTCTCCTCTTCACCCTCAATTTTCGTCTTGTAACCAAAAACTGCAGCCGCCGCCGCCATTGCCGATCGATCCCGATATATCGGAAGCAGATTCGGACCGGACGAAACAACCGATTCACGGCTCGCCAGAGAGGAGAATACCACCATTGATGCGATCTTGGATTTAGTCCCCCCCCCCCCCCAAATTCTTGAGAGTCGAGAGTTCAAAAGAGAGACAGGGGCGACGATTGCTTAAATCTTCGCCCTCCCCTCTCTCGCCTCTCTTCTTCTTGTTCTTATTGATAAAAAAAACGAACAAATGATCGATTTTATCTCTCAACAAAGAATCAAGTTCGATTCAGTTTCGGTTGCCAACTCTGACTAAGATTTAATGATATTGTGAGATAAATAGGGAAGGCGTCCGCTGCTTCAGGGTCCAGAAATGCCGCGGAGCCGACGTGGCTAGCAGTTAGAAGATACGGGGTCCACCGCAGTGGGCATACGTGGCGTTTTATTAGTGGGTGGGAGGTGGTGGATTGGGCTAGGCTCGAGGTGTGCTTCAGGCAACCACGCGAGGAACGCGTGAGCGTCATAGCAAGGCACGTTGTTCACCGAAGCTCCTCTGTCAACACCGCCGATGTTTTTCTACTCTCCAACTTCTTTTCGGCCCCTCAGAGCTCGACTCGGATGTGAGGTATAGTGTTCTTTCTCTTATTCCGTTGTGCCTGAGAATTTATTTGCTATTAAGAGAGACAGAGGAGCCTCTGGATGTGCCTCGGTTGAGTTTTTTCTGAATTTTCTTTTGGAGTTGTGAGGCTAGCTGAAAGGGGGAGAATGTGGCTGTATTTTTTTGAGGTAATCACTGCTCGGGTTGCTCTAGCAAGGGGGAGAATGTGTTTTGGATTATTGTGGCTCAAAGGGGGAGAATGTGTGCTTGGTTGACGCTTGCTTTGGTTTGTGCCACATAATGCCAAAGGGGGAGATTGTTAGGGTTGAATTTCTGTTGATATTTGTTGGCATTAGTGGCACTATATCTGGAGAGCTCAGTTTGTGGAATCTGGATTGTTTTTGAGCAGTTTGAGCAAAATGTTGAACATTATGTTGAACGACATTATGTTCAACATTCGGATCTGGAATAATTGTTCGTATTCAGAAACGCTGCTTTGGTCTACAAATGTGTCGTGGTGATCTCAGATCTGATTTGTACCATAGAATATCGGAGGTTCCAGATTTGATTGATTCCAGATATTGGTGAGATTTTTATACTCCTTCTTACCCGAATTAGTTCCTTAATTGATGGAGGTTTGTTGAAAATTTTTGGGAATCTGGTTTGTTCCTAAATTGATGGAAGGAAATATTTGCTGAGATTTATTGGTTTTATTTACCAGAAATAGTTCCTTATTTTATGGGCAAAATATCCGCATGAGATTTGTTTTAATCTTTTTACCCGAAATAGATTAGGTGGTTTCTTGAATATGGGATTCCTTACCCAAAGTGATCCTAGAAATATTGGTGGATATTTAGCATTAAAGAGGAAGTTATTTACCCGGATATAGTGGTTACAAAATCTGGTTGGTTTCATAACTGAATGGTATGTGCGGTTGAAGATATGTTCGGTTGAAGATTCTATATATGAATGTTTTCAGATCTTGCATTATTGTTTAGATCTTCTCCAGATATTCGGTTGAATGCAGGTATGCATAAGATTTGCTGACGAAGGTGAATGAAAGTATCAATCCACAACCGAGGTATGAAAGATCCACTAACAAATGAGTGTTTATGAAATGTTGTACAAAATGTCATATGAAATGTTGAACTTATTGTTCAACATTTGAGATCAGATTCGGCAAATCTTCCATGCAGCTATTTGATTTGGGTCTATTGAAGATAAGACCTCTTCGTGACTGAACTATTGTTTTTGAAGATAAGATGTCATCGTGTTTGTTGATCAGAATCAGATCTTCTTCTACAGTGCGGGATTAGGTGATTATTGTTGAAGCTGTTGAAGGATGGTTAATGACACTTGGTTGTTTTTCGGTTTTGATTGTCGACTGAGATTTCCTCATTAACTGCTTTATCTTGCTTGGCTGCGCTGCATATGTTTCCGCCGATCCTTGGTGATTCTGTTGGTGGAGTTGTTGTCAACAGCTTAACTTCTTCGAGGGGTGAGCGAAGAAAAGTAAGGCGTGGACTCTTGATGTGGGTGACGGCTTTTGCAAAAGACGATTGAAGAACTCCGGGAGGAGGCCGACGGCTACGCACGTAGGATCAAGGGAGTTGATCTAGTCGGTTGTGCAAGGGGAGCTTGCTGGCAAGGGGAGCTTGCCAAGAATACTCCATGGGTTGGTAGAGACCACCCATCACGGTTTGTATTGAGGGGGAGGTTGTTCCTCCTAATAGAATCGCGATAATTAGTGATTGTACTCATTGATTATTTTAGTGGAGTATTCTGATTTTCTGGGCGGGGCCCTGCAGATGTAGGTGTGCGCACCGAACTGCGTTACCAAGTCTTAAGTGTCTCTGATTGGTTCTTGTTTTTAATCTTTGTGTTTATTTGATTATTCCTAAGTACTGAAACTAACAGTTGGTATCAGAGCAGGTCACCCGTATAACTTTGTTATCAAAGTGGGTGTGATCTTGGATTTCAGTACTTGAATCATGGCTACACGAGAAGGTGCCTCTGTTGTTCGTCCTCCTTTGCTCACTGGTACAAACTACACTTACTGGAAGTCTCCGATGCGTGTATTCATTAAGTCCATTGATGAGAAGGCCTGGATCGCTGTCAGTGAAGGATGGATACCGCCAACCGAAATTGACAAAGATGGCGAAGAACACCTCAAGTCGGCAAGAGATTGGAGTCGGATTGAAGAACATGCAGCCTTATGCAATTCTAAAGCAATTAATGCTATTTTTTCCGCTGTCGACGAAGAGCAATTCAAGTTAATCTCTACGTGTGAGTATGCAAAGGAAGCATGTGATATACTGCAGAATATTCATGAAGGGACAAGTATTGTAAGAGCTTCTAAACTTCAAATACTCGCATCGCAATTTGAAAATCTTAGAATGAATGATGATGAATCTGTGGCTGAATTTAATGGAAGATTATGTGATATAGCAAATCAAGCATTTCAATTGGGGAAGAAGTACTACCAAAAGAAGTTAGTAGAGAAAACTCTAAGATCTTTACCTGACAAATTTTCGGCAAAGATTGCAGCTATTGAAGAAGTGAGGAACACTTCCAATATAAGATTAGATGAACTCATGTGATCACTTCAGACCTATGAAATGAATTTGAAGCAAAACAAACGGGACAAAGGGGTGTCACTGAAGGTAGAAGCTTGTGAAGAATCTAAATCTGATTATGAGTCAGAACTTGATGAAGACATTGCATCGCTGTCCAAAAACATCAGTAGAATGCTGAAGAAGATTAGTAGTAGAGGGAAAAAGAAAGGAAAAGGGATGCAGTGTAGAGTATGTGAAGGATTTGGGCACATGCAAGCTGAATGTGCAAACACCTTGAAGAAGCAAAAAGGGACATCCCCGACTAGTACCTGGAGTGAAGATGATTCTGATGGGAGTGTTAAAAATGAGGACATCATCAGTAATTACATTGCCCTCGCAGCCTCTCAGAAGAAGCGACCTGATTACAACAAACTAGCCAATGTCAGACAGAATGTTGCAACATTATGTTCAACATCATGTACAACATTAAGTACAACATCCTGCACAGAATCTGAGTCTGAAGTTGATAGCGATGAAGAAGTTAATGACGATGATATTCGAAAAGCATACATGATGATATTTGAGAAATGGATGCAAATCTGCAATATCAACAAAGTCCTGAAGGAGGAGAATAATAGACTGAAGAAAGAGAAGGAGAAGGTCAAAACCGAATGTCTGAAAGCTGAGGGAAACTGTAGAGAATTGGAAAGAAACTTCAGAAATGTTCTTCTCAGGGCAGAGAAAGCTGAATGCACTTTGGAGAAGTGGAATTCTGGAAAAAGCAAAGCTGGATGATATCTTAAACATGGGTAAGATTTCAGGAGATCACACCGGAGTGAGATACAATAGAGGAGCCTTCAATAATGTGTCTGCTGAAAGAAGAATTCAAGTTACCAAAGAACTTGAAAGAATGGGTCAGCACAAGGGGCATGATCAGAAGAAGAAGCAGACTAGATGCGTGTTAGGTGGTCGTCCTGCATGTGCTTACTGCAAGTTCATCGGCCATACTGAGAGAAAATTCTTCAGTCGCATGCGAGATTGGTCAGAAGGAAGAAATGTTAGACACCCTGATATGAAGATGAAGAAGCAATGGGTCAGAAAGTCTGAATTATACAGCAAGAACACTACAGCTTCAGAGAAAGCACTTCATGTTGTGACTAATGTTGTAACATTAGATACAACACAGAACAATGTTGCTGCAGATGTTATGACACCAGACTCGACATCTCCCTTCGACAATCACTGTGAGCAACCTGTGCCAAAGTCTCATGAATCTTCCTTCAGAATTATCAGAGTGCTATCTCGTCGCTTTCCTCACTGCTCTTCCTCCACCGGTGCCATTGGATCTTCGCCTGTACCCTCTCCTGCACAGCAATCCACCTCTGCTTCATCTTCTGCGGCCTCATCATCTAGACCGGTTGACTTCCCTAAAGTTCGTTCACTTCTTAGCCAGTTCCATCACATCCACGTCTCCAAATTTTGACATGCAGACCACCGAAGCTCCTCTGTCAACACCGCTGATGTTTTTCTACTCTCCAACTTCTTTTCGGCCCCTCAGAGCTCGACTCGGATGTGAGGTATAGTGTTCTTTCTCTTATTCCGCTGTGCCTGAGAATTTATTTGCTATTAAGAGAGACAGAGGAGCCTCTGGATGTGCCTCGGTTGAGTTTTTTCTGAATTTTCTTTTGGAGTTGTGAGGCTAGCTGAAAGGGGGAGAATGTGGCTGTATTTTTTTTTGAGGTAATCACTGCTCGGGTTGCTCTAGCAAGGGGGAGAATGTGTTTTGGATTATTGTGGCTCAAAGGGGGAGAATGTGTGCTTGGTTGACGCTTGCTTTGGTTTGTGCCACATAATGCCAAAGGGGGAGATTGTTAGGGTTGAATTTCTGTTGATATTTGTTGGCATTAGTGGCACTATATCTGGAGAGATCAGTTTGTGGAATCTGGATTGTTTTTGAGCAGTTTGAGCAAAATGTTGAACATTATGTTGAACGACATTATGTTCAACATTCGGATCTGGAATAATTGTTCGTATTCAGAAACGCTGCTTTGGTCTACAAATGTGTCGTGGTGATCTCAGATCTGATTTGTACCCTAGAATATCGGAGGTGCCAGATTTGATTGATTCCAGATATTGGTGAGATTTTTATACTCCTTCTTACCCGAACTAGTTCCTTAATTGATGGAGGTTTGTTGAGAATTTTTGGGAATCTGGTTTGTTCCTAAATTGATGGAAGGAAATATTTGCTGAGATTTATTGGTTTTATTTACCAGAAATAGTTCCTTATTTTATGGGCAAAATATCCGCATGAGATTTGTTTTAATCTTTTTACCCGAAATAGATTCGGTGGTTCTTTTGAATATGGGATTCCTTACCCAAAGCGATCTTAGAAATATTGGTGGATATTTAGCATTAAAGAGGAAGTTATTTACCCGGATATAGTGGTTACAAAATCTGGTTGGTTTCATAACTGAATGGTATGTGCGGTTGAAGATATGTTCGGTTGAAGATTCTATATATGAATGTTTTCAGATCTTGCATTATTGTTTAGATCTTCTCCAGATATTCGGTTGAATGCAGGTATGCATAAGATTTGCTGACGAAGGTGAATGAAAGTATCAATCCACAACCGAGGTATGAAAGATCCACTAACAAATGAGTGTTTATGAAATGTTGTACAAAATGTCATAAGAAATGTTGAACTTATTGTTCAACATTTGAGATCAGATTCGGCAAATCTTCCATGCAACTATTTGATTTGCGTCTATTGAAGATAAGACCTCTTCGTGACTGAACTATTGTTTTTGGAGATAAGATGTCATCGTATTTGTTGATCAGAATCAGATCTTCTTCTACAGTGCGGGATTATGTGATTATTGTTGAAGCTGTTGAAGGATGGTTAATGACACTTGGTTGTTTTTCGATTTTGATTGACGACTGAGATTTCCTCATTAACTGCTTTATCTTGCTTGGCTGCGCTGCATATGTTTCCGCCGATCCTTGGTGATTCTGTTGGTGGAGTTGTTGTTAACAGCTTAACTTCTTCGAGGGGTGAGCGAAGAAAAGTAGGGCGTGGACTCTTGATGTGGGTGACGGATTTTGCAAAAGACGATTGAAGAACTCCGGGAGGAGGCCGACGGCTACGCACGTAGGATCAAGGGAGTTGATCTAGTTGGTTGTGCAAGGGGAGCTTGCTGGCAAGGGGAGCTTGCCAAGAATACTCCATGGGTTGGTAGAGACCACCCATCACGGTTTGTATTGAGGGGGAGGTTGTTCCTCTTAATAGAATCACGATAATTAGTGATTGTACTCATTGATTATTTTAGTGGAGTATTCTGATTTTCTGGGCGGGGCCCCGCAGATGTAGGTGTGCGCACCGAACTGCGTTACCAAGTCTTGAGTGTCTCTGATTGGTTCTTGTTTTTAATCTTTGTGTTTATTTGATTATTCCTAAGTACTGAAACTAACACTAGAGCATGTCAGATGTATGCAAAACATAGATGCAGAAGAAGCTGGTAGAGTATGTGAGAAATTGTTTTTTTAATTTTTTAAAATTAAATTTAACCCAAAAGATACTGGAGTATGTGAGAAATCGGTTTATATCACCTTGTTTACTCCCACCTTTTTGAGATTCCAAGTGGGAGAAGTGATTAATGGATATGCATATGCATATGAAATATTATATGGGTCATGATTATGACTATTTGTATTTGTCTATTATGGTTAACACGTGGTTTAAAGCTTATAATAATTAACACGTGGATTAAGCTTATATGACTTTCATATTATAAACACGTGGATTGAACTCTTATGCTCTCATATTATAAACACGTACGTGGATTGAAGTCTTATGTACTCATGAGGTAATATGAATGTATGCTCTATTCATGCTTATTCTAACATACCACGATGCAAGGAATGTTCTAAAGATTTTTGTAACACTATGCATCGATGCAGTGGGAGTAAGTCTTTAATTTTCATATTATTTCATATTTTTATCATTTGTTTGTCATCATAAAAAAGAGAGAGAATATTGGATATTGATACATGTTAAAGCCAAAAAATGACCGAAACAATATTTGGGCTGAAGATGACTCCATCGTCAGGGTGGAGCCTTGCCAGCGGTTGAAATGGGACCCGTGGACGAGCATTTCCAGGCCTAGGGAGTTAGGATCAGACTCCTTGGATGGATCTTGATCTAGCTTCGCCGTAATTCCATTATCCTGCGACATGAGAAGATCGTTAGGGGGTCGGGGTTGGGGCCCGACCAATTCCCCTCCGACGCTCAAGTTAGTCTCTCGTAGATGAAAGATATTGGGCAAGATAAAGAAAAAGACATTAGAGAAAGAGATGAAAGTGTATAGTCGCATGATAATTAGCCTTCCCTTGGTAGTGATCTAGCCTCCTCCTTCCCTTGGTCGTTCGAAGAATCTTTATATCTTTTCCCCCTTCCTCCCTAACTCCCGCCTTAATTAAGGCCTCTTATTGCTCATTAGTGCAGTGTAACCCCCTCATTATTCTGGCCACTAATTGCCCAAATTAAGTATATGGAAGTGGGCCATCATGAGTTTTGTTATCCCCTTCCATTTATGCTCATAATGCGGGAATTGAGATTTGAATCATTCAACCTAAGAGTAATGGGTCATGAGGGAGACTAGGTTGACTCATTCAACCCAAATGCTATGGGCTACGAGCAGTCTTGGTCCAGCCAGTAGAATTTATTTACTTGCTTAATGTGCTGGGCCCATGTGTTTAACAATGGCCCCCATCACCCGAGTTCAACTGCATGTGAAGGTTGAGGGTGATGTGCTTAATCAAGAGGAAGAATAAACTTTGGTCGATCATTCGGGTAGCAAAGAGGTAGTCTCTTCGACTTACGGTTGACGACAGATGTCGTTCGGTTACAAGGGGATGTCCCCTTCGACTTACAGCCGACGATCTAAATGTCGTTCAGTGTCGTTTAGTGGGGAGGGGTTGGTCCCTCGGATGGCGACTAAGGTTGTCGTTCGGTTGCGTGGGCTGTGACCTCTTCGACTGACGACTGACGACAAATGTTGTCGTTCGGTTGCAAGGGGTGTGACCTCTTCAACTTACGGCCGACGACCACGAAGGTTGTTTAGTGGCAGGGGGTTGGCCCCTCGACTTATGGCCGACAACGAAGCTGAGTCATTTAGTTGCGAAGGGGTGGCCCTTCGGCTTACAGCTAACGACCAAGAAAAGTTGTTTGGTTGCGAGGGGAATGTCCCCTTCGTCTTACAGCCAACGACTAAGTAGGGACGTTTAGTTGCGAGGGGGTGGCCCCTTAGCTTTGCCGTAACTCCATTATCCTGCGACATGAGAAGATCGTTAGGTGGTTAGGGTTGGGGCCCGACCAATTCCCTTCCGACGCTCAAGTTAGTCTCTCGTAGATGAAAGATATTGAGCAAGATAAAGAAGAAGACATTAGAGAAAGAGATGAAAGTGTATAGTCGCATGATAATTAGACTTCTCTTGATAGTGATCTGGCCTCCTCATTCCCTTGGTCATTCGGAGAATCTTTATATCTTTTCCCCCTTCCTCCCTAACTCCCTCCTTAATTAAGGCCTCTTATTGCTCATTAGTGGAGTGTAACCCCCCTCATTATTCTGGCCACTAATTGCCCATATTAAGGCTATGGAAGTGGGCCATCATGAGGTTTGTTATCCCATTTCATTTATGCTCATAATGAGAGAATTGAGATTTGACTCATTCAACCCAAGAGTAATGGGTCATGATGGAGGCTGGGTTGACTCATTCAACCCAAATGCTATGGGCTACTGGCCGTCTTGGTCCAACCGGTAGAATTTATCTACTTGCTTAATGGGCTGGGCCCATGTATTTAACAATACCCCAAATATAGTTTTGAAGATGATTAACAAAAAGATGGTACCGATTATTTTAATGAGTGTGTATGTGTCAAAAAGATTTTCATATGAAGAGTTCAAAGTTAAAGGACAAAGTTGACCAAAGTTGACCAATGAAGCTCAAAATAGTGAATGCAAATCAAATTAGAGCTTGTGGTCAAGATAGAGTGTGTAGGAATCACATTCAAATGCAACAGAAGCTTAAGACTCTAAGGTATGGAGACGATGGACTTCAAGCTACATCAAGAGGGTATTTTGATGTATTTTATGTATTCTTTAGTCCATAACCTTAGATATGTTAAAGCCTTTGCTATGAAGCTCCACATACACTTAGAATAATGTTTTAAACTTACAGAAATTAATTTGAACATGTTTTGAACATGTTTTGAGAGTGTGTCACACTCCTCCGTGAACATGTCCATGTATCAGGAGGGAGTTGACTCCCAGATGAACTAGAGTCAATTCCTGGAGGCTTGACAGACCCAGAGTGGTTTCGGTCACGGGCTGGAAGTCGACTCATTCAATACATGAAGTCGGCTCCTATAACCAGTAGTCAACTCCCAAATAAACATGAGTCAACTCCTAGGCCGCCCCAACGGTTATATTTTTACTGCTTCCTTAATTGACGTGATTTGTCGATTTTTAGCCATTAGGAGATAATTTTCCATGTTTGCTTTATGTGAAAATTGTCTTTAAATACAGAGTCTTTGCTAGATTTTAACATTAATGAGAAAAGTTTTTTACAAGTTTTTATAAGCATTTTCTAAAGATTTTCAACGCTCCCCTCTCTCAATTTTAGGCCAATTTTAATATTTGATTTGAAATCTTTTAATCAAATTATTTTTGGCATTCTCTTGATCTCAATACTTAGAGCTTCAACACTAACCTTTAAGATTGGATAAAGAAGTGATTTTAGATTCTCAAGTGATTTTTATTCTTTAATCTTTTCCTTGAGATCAAAATTTTCTTATAGCCACTTATTCACACGAGCTTCAAATCAATTGGATATAGGATCGTTGTAATCGCTGCAAAGAGTTAGTATGACCACAAAGGTGGTTGGTTGGTAAGTTATTTGTACTTGGTGTTTGAAAAGCCTCTTGCACGAGGTCCTCACGCGGTGAGGCTATTGGTTATTGGTTGTAGAATCCCTCTTATTGGAAAAGAGGCAAGGTTGTAAGAAGCCCTCTAATTTGAGTTGTAAGAAGCCCTCTAATTTGAGGCAAGGTTTCTCTCACTTGAGAGTTGTGTAGTGGAAATCCAAGTCGGTTGGCTGGGTACTGGATGTAGCCTTGGGGGATATGTGAACCAGTATAAATCTCTCTGTGTTTGCGATTGGTATTGTCTCTTATATCTCATATCTCTCATTACTTGCTGAGTTGTTTAATTTTCGCTGCACATTTTCATTCTATTGCAAGTAATATTGAGTAGTTGATTAAGTACCGAATGGAGTAACATCCGTATAAGACTTAGGCTTTACTAGAAGAATTTATATTAAGCGATTGTTTTTGAGTAACACTATTCAACCCCCTTCTAGTATTGCTTGCTGTCTACAGGTTCCCAACAAGGTCTGCCCAAGATTCAGCTACCCTCACCTTGGTGTAGTAGTCCCTATGTAACTTATCCATTTGTATCTCTGCCTTCTTCTTTTCCATTCGATGGTGTTCACCTGCCTTGGCTCTCTTGTCTTGGGAGCTTTGCTAGGACCTCTTCAGCTCTGCCTCTATGGTAACGACATGTGCGTCTCGCTCCATTTCAAGGAAGACAAGGTCTTCAGTAGACTCGCTACATCTCCTCTATAGTTCAGCTTCCTCCTCCTTAGCCCACTGCAGCTGAGCCTCCGTCAATTGGAACTTGGATTCCAGAGAATGGAATAGCTCAACTTGCCCATTCGTCTCGGCCTCCATCCGCCACAGCTGTTGAAGCTCTACTCTCTGCTTCTTAAGCTCCACCTTTACAGAGCAGACCTACGCGCGGAAGGTCCCGACATCCACCCCAACTGTAACCTTCAGCTTCTCAAGCTCAACCTCGATAGACCGAGCCTACCTCGACCTTCTCCATCTGTCTATCCAGCTCTCTCTCCGTAGAGCGAGCCTGCACACGAAGCGTCTCTATCTTCGCCCTCTGCTTCTTAAGCATGTCCATGACAGACCAAACCAGCATGCGGAGCATCTCGACCTCCACCTTGTATCTCTCCAACTCCTCCCCAGGAGAGTGAACTTGTGCATAGAGAACCTCCACCTTTGATCCTGCTGCGACCTGATCCCGCAACGGCTGGTTCCCTGCTCAAGGACCTGGTAACCCACAGTCTCTTGAGTTAGTACAATAAGGTGAAGCAAGGTCTGTGTCTGGGCTAGGAGCCTCACAACATTTCATAATGGGAGGAATCACCAGAATTGTCTGCGACATTGCTCCAATGATCTCCCTAATGGTGAGGTCCATGATGCCTTCCTCCTTTTTGGTTCCCTGACCACGAGACCAAGCATATTTTATCATATGGGAGTCCTTTCATCACTGGAGTCTTTGTCACTCTTAAGATCTTCCATCGGCTCCCCCTCAAAAGGAGCTGAGCTCGAAGCATGGCCAATCCCTTGCTCGGTGGCTCTGACCTTAGCCTTGTTGGGTTTTCAGCGACCCTTAGGGCTCTAAATCGACGTCCGGCTTAAGTCGGGCAGACGATGAAATCAAAAAAGCAGCGGGAAGAACAACGTAAAACTATTTTAAGTCAAGCCTTAAGGAATAATGAACCCTTCCCAGAATCTCTACTATCACGGGGTAGGTCTGACCAACCCTAAAGGATAGATCTATAATATTAAAAACGCATAAATTAAACTACTAACCTTTGCCTCGCACGTTAACAAGGCGTAAAATCCCATGAACCAGTGTCTCGCATTGGGGTTGAGCCGCTTCTCCCAAACCAAACCACGTCCCGAGGTGAGCAATCCCCTTATCGCCAAGCCAACCATGCGCTTCAGAAAGTTTCACCTTGAGTGGATCTTCCGTCAAGAATTTGGATCCGATCCAAACTCCTTCGTAGCTTTGCTAGAGCTCGAGCAGGAGCAATGAAGAAGTGGGAGAAAGATGGAATTAATTATCTTTGCCTTTTCAATCTAGGTTTGCCATTAACTTTTAGGGCTCCCTTGATACAAGACTTGGTGTGAGTTTCAAGGAGGAGTGCTGGCCCATATTTATATAGGGAGCCAACCCCTCCTTTTCTCTTTACAGGCGATGTAGGACTTAAGTTTAGAGAGAAAAATCAATTTCAAGTTTTCATTCCATGAAGTCCAAACTTTAACATATTTTTTCCTCACTAACCGTTCAACTTCGAAAGCGATATTATATATCAAATCAAAGAGCACTGAACGGTGAATACATAGAAACAAACGGGGATCAATTTCGACTTTATTTGACCCTTCAAACTTCATCTCAAAGTTTGCCAAAATCTGCACGAAACTTTGCAAAAAAATCTTCAGCAAACATCCGGTGGGGTGGGGCCCACCTGCACTGTTCCTACCAGGTCGGGTGTGCCCACTCGAAAAAAAGCCGGGTACCCGCTTGTTAAGCAGGCAGAACCCGCTTTGGCCCAGGTGGGCTAGTGCCTGGGCCGCTGGGCTTACCCATCGTGCATGGCTGGGCAAGCCCAACTGCCATTTTGCTGCTTTTTTTGATTTTTTTTGTTTTGATATTCCTTTAGCCCTATTGGGCTTGGACCAAAAAAAATTAGTCTAGGACATTCCTAGACTTCTAATTGAGCTTGTTCTATGCCTTTGTAATAAAATATGCATGTATACACTTTACGCCATATTAAATTACTTTTTGATCATATGCAAATAATCACACATCATTATTCTAAATCTTATATCGCAAAATATTTGCGACTTAATAAATTCCCATACATCATATGTATTATCTCTCTTAATACTTCCTATTACTTGACGAATGTCCCAATCTGTGTGAGAAACCACAACCTGACTTTACTACGGGTGGGGCTCGAACCCCAGACGACAAAGACCACGAACAGTAGATGCTGTCCCTGTTTTGGTATCATCATTACGTGGTTAACTCTTAACATGAGTGTTGTCGAGACCACCTTGACTGTGCCCGTGATGAATGCTGCCGTTTTAGTCATTTCGTCATAACTATGTCGCTTAGTCAAGCCTAGGGTATGGTCAACTATTAATCTTAATATCTTGAACTCGGTTAGTCTCCATCGGTCTTTAGTCTATCAATGTTGGACTTCTTTCAACATACTTTGACCAAAGTTTTCACTAAAGACCGAACCAACACGTGCGACACTAATTCCCTATAAATAGGATATATGAATCCTCTCTTGGTCATTACTCTCCTCGCACGATTCAAGTGTCACCCAACCAAAGACCTTTCAACATGCCTTGTCTCGAAGCTAGGTCAAGGATCTAAGTGACACCGTTCACGTACAAGTTCGTACAATGACCTCAATGTTGAAATTCCATAATTCCATATTTCTACTCTATATTATTTTGATGTGACAAACTTAACTTTATTATTTGTTACTAACTCCTTTTTGCAGAATACTAGATTTTCCATATATACATCGTGACGTAAGACTTCTCAGCATGTGCAACATGGACATTATCGCCTATACAGCTATCTGCACAAAGTCTACTCAATATCAAGATGAAGTTATTTCTACGGACTTTATGTAATTGATGTAATTTTTCTTTTATAGGGTTTTAAGCCTTATGATGACTCATCTTAGATACCTAGGTTCTCTCCTAACTTTTATATACAAACTGCCTTTTTTTGTTTCGCAAAACTCCTCTTTAAAAAATTAGCCGACCAGGTAAAATTGGCTGGCAGGCTAATATTTTTCTTTTCGAATTAGACCATGAAATTTTACAGGTATCTTTCTTTTCATGACTGATCCACGTCTGCAAAATCTAATGGTCAAATTCTGTCGTTTGAAAATTGGCCGACTAGCACTTTTTTCTGGCAGGCAAATGCCGTTTTTTGCAGTTTTCTGAAACGAATTTTTTCTTTCCGTTGGGGGTGGTTTCTAAACGTTGGAAATCAGTTTCTATAACTCCTTTCCAATCCTATAAATAGATGAGTACCCCCCTCCTTCATTCATACATCTCTTTTACAAATTCTCTCTCTAGAAATCATTTTCTATCTCTTCCAAGAGAGAATTTCTACAGAAAACTGCCATTACTTTCAGTTTGAAGAAATACTTTCTGAAATTTTCTTTCTTCAATTGAAAACTAAAAGATTCAAGTTTGTTTCTTCCATTCTAAAATCTAGAAACTTTGAATCTTTCTTTTTCACTTATTCCTTGAATTTCATTCGAAATCTTCATCAAGGCTTTAGGTGTTATTTTCATTTCTTTTGTAAGTTGAATCTCTTGGTGTAGAGATTGTACAAAGTTTGGGACACTGAGAGTGTTGCCATTTTTGTATGTTGTTGCTTGCGGGGCAAGTGTTATAGTGGATTGAAAATCTCTACGGGGTAGAGGACTGGACGTAGGATCACCAGAATCCGAACCAGGATAAATCTTGGTGTTTGCGATTGCCATTCTCTGTATTGTATTTCTTTACTTCCGCATTTTTATTGCATCTTTTTATTAACTTTTAAATTTTCAATTTCGTCGTGATATACACTATTCACACCCCTCTAGTGTATTTGGTGTGCCAGGAGATCCTACATTTGGTATCAGAGCACAGTCAAGATGGCCTACACCTACCCGACGAACAATTCAATATCTTCATCGCAATTTCCAGAAGGGCACTCCACAACAAGGCCTCCACTATTCAACGGTTCCAACTATTCTTATTGGAAGACAAGGATGACAATCTATCTTCAAAGCATCGATTACAAACTTTGAAACATGTTGAAAACTCAATACGAGAAGCCTACAACTCCTTATGCCCAATGGACTACCAATGACAAAACCGCCACAACTCGTAACTCCAAAGCAATGAATGCATTATTCTGCGCCATGGACAAGAATGAGTTCAACCGTGTATCCCAGGCCAAAACTGCATATGACATCTGGTACACACTTCAGGTAACACATGAAGGTACTAATAAAGTTAAAGAAACTAAAATTTCTGTTCTTGTTCACAGGTTTGAACTATTCAGAATGAAGGACAACGAGACAATTGGAGAGATGGTTACTAGATTCACAGATATAACAAACTCTCTAATTGCTCTTGGAAAGACATACTCTCAAACAGAACAAGTTAGAAAGATCCTTCGTGCCTTAACACCAGAATGGGAAAGAAAGACGACAACAATAGAAGAAGCCAATGACTTATCAACACTCATTGTTGAAAGCCTCGTTGGTAATTTGATGGCCTACGAAGTACAACTTCAAGACCGCAAGGAACAAGCAGATTCAAAGAAGAAAACTCTTGCCTTCAACGCATCATCAGATACTGATGATTCAGACACAGACGATGATGAAGATGTTGCCCTCATTACTAGGAACTTCAGAAAGTTCTTAAGAAAAGGTAAGTATAAAAATTTTAAATCTAAAAATAATGATTCTTCTCTTTGTTCAAAAAGAATTGTCCTCTTCTCAAATCAAAGGTCAAAACTTTCAACAACAAAAATGAACATTCCAAGAAAGAAAGAAGGTTTGATAGAATGAAGAAAGCCTTCGCGGCAACTTGGGATTCATCTTCTGACGAAGAAGACGACGATAATGAAGAAAAAGCCAATATGTGCTTCATGGCACAAGATGATGAAAGCAATGTAAGTCATTTTGATAATGAAGAATTATTAGATGCTTTTAATGATCTTTTCATTCGTTTCAAAAGACTAAATGCACAACACAAGTCTTTGAAACAAAGCAATGATGCTCTTATCCTTGAACATCAAGGACTTTCATCTAAATGCATTTCATCTGATGCAATTAACACTGAGAAAGATATGTTATCCTCTCAAATCTTGAGTCTGAATAAAGAGAATGAAATTCTCAAAAATCAGAATCAAGGATTGCATGCATGTCTATCCGAAATGGATAATAGTGTTTCATCACTAAAGATGAAATACGATGAGATGTCTGCTAATGTTAATAAATTTAACAAAGGTAAGACTAATCTCAATGATTTGCTTCAATTTCAATATCCTGCAAATCATAAACAAGGATTGGGTTATTCAAATAAGAATATATCCAAATCTTGTAACACATCTTCTTTTTATGGTAAAACAACATTTGTTAAACCACAAAAGAAGAATCATCCATTCATTTACACGAAGAAAATTAATCCTATTATTTCTTCTTCACAAAGAAATAGTTCAAACATTAGAAATATTTCGAATGCATCTCCTAGGAAATCTAATACTCTAAGTATATGGGTTCCTAAGGATTCTTGTTTATATGATAGATATTTGTTTATTTCAAATTATATGCAATCTATTGTTCATTCTTGCAATTATATAAGAAAGACAAATTCTACTTGGGTTTGGCTTCCTAAGATCTAATCCAAAGGACCCTAAAGCAAAGGGTACCATTGTTTCATGTTTATCTTTTAGGTACCCAAAAAGGAAAGATGGATCTTAGATAGTGGGTGTTCTAAACATATGATTGGCAACATTAACTTACTTTCCACTATTCAATTTAAAGATGGATGCACAGTAACCTTTGGAGATAACAACAAAGGACATATTATTGGAATTGGAACAGTTGGAAATCCAGATCAACCTACCATTTAAGACGTACTCTTGGTTAATAGTTTGAAACACAAGTGTAATTAACCTATCTAAAAATCATGTTCATCATTCCCAAACAAAACACTTTGACATTCGTCACCATTTTTTGGATGATCATGTTCAAAAGGGTGACATTATTTTAAAGTTCATTTCAACTGAACATCAGATTGCTGACATATTAACTAAGCCTTTGAAAGAGGATTCTTTCATTAAACTTAGAAGAGATTTAGGCATTATTAGTGAATCTGAACTTTGATATATCATTATATTTATTTGTTTTTATTTTCTGATTTATTTCGTATTTTTTCGACATTTATTTACAATTAGCCGGCCAGCCAAATTTTTCTGGTCGACTAACTTTTAAAATTTCTTAACCTATTCTCTGTGTCTTCTTGTGAATTTTTTATTTCTATTTTTTTGATTTTTTTCTGCAACCGTCGCATCTCTTGGGATATTAGGGATTTAATATATTATTTATTATTCTTAGATATTTTATCTCTCTTTTCAATGCAAGCCACTTGTCCTCATCTCATTCCTTTGACTCACCTACCCTTTTTATTACCATTGTCCTTTCAAAGCTCTTTTGATCGTTTCCAATGCAGGTAATAACTTGGTTTGACTTCTTTTTGATTTTTTTAATTTTTTAATTATTATTTTTATACCGCCTCACCTTTTCATACGACTTCGGTTCTTCTTTTTGGCCGGCCAACCAAAAACTATAGGTCGACTAATTTTTCAGTTTTGTTCGTTCGTCTTGAAACTGCGTCCGTTTAGTTTCTTCCCGCCTTCCTATCTTTCTGAACAGTTTCTCTAACCAATTCAGTTCTTCAAACACCCTTTCATCTTCAAGCAGTTTCTCTAACTTCTCAATTCAGTTTTCAACAACCGTTTATTTTTTCTTTAAAAGGCATCTTACGGTTCTTCACCATCTCCCGGTTCTTCACTTTTCATCTTCTTCCTTAAACCACTCTCCTCTTTCCCCATGGCTTCCTCTTCTCATTTTGCCGGCCCCGGTTTCTCCTCCCGTTTTCGTTCGCCCGAATGTGAAGCAAAGTTTCACGCGTTCGAATCCGTCACTATCATTCCTGAACGGTTCATCAATTTCGCCTCTCTTTCTTCTTTCGATGTCCAGCGCCTATTGTCTGCCGTGGGTCTTGCTCCTCTTTGGCATTCATACAACAAGGTTCCATATTATCCTCTCTTCGTCCGTGAATATTATATAAACCTCACATATCAAGATGATCAAGGCACTCTCACTGTCTTCTCACAAATCAAGGGCTTCCCAATTATCCTCACTTCCCAAAGCTTGGCCGATTTGATTCACCTTCCTCCCTCAAATGACGAAGGGCTTGATTTTCCTCTGAATGATTCTGTCATTCTCTCCAAAATGGCCACCACATTTTCTCCTAAGATGAGTGCTAGCCGACTTCTCCCAACCCCGTGCCTCTTGGTAAAAATTTTCGTTTACAACCGTGTTCCGAAGTCAGGCTCTAGAAATTATCTCAGCACTCGTTTACTGAAATGCTTGTACGCTGTCATGGGTGGTTTTCCTGTCAATTGGGCGGATGTTCTTCTTCATACCCTTGCCAAACCCGTTCACCAACATTTCTACTTGCCCTGCCTCATCACCCTCATCTTGCATCATTTTCGCATCCCTCCCACCGATGACATTCCGGTCATCAATCCGATTGAATTTGATGCATCTACTCTTGCAAGTATGAAGTTGGACATTCCAGATTCTCCTTCCGACGACGACGACGAGCCAGATTTGGCCGACACTCCTGCTTCGACGACCCCGGGTTCTTCCGGTCGCCGTCGTAAGAAAGTGTGCGTGACTCATGATGATGTTTATTCACGCCGGCAGAACAACTCTTCTCTCCTTCGTCGTCTGAATACTAATGTTGATGCCCTGACCAAACATGTTACCGATGGTTTCGCTGGAATCCAAGAGCAGTTTAGCACGTATGATCAAACTCTTCAACAACATGCTCGCACTCTTGGAGAAATCCAAGCATCCCAGGCGCAAATTTTCTCTCTCTTTGATGATCTTCACCCTGCCCGTCCTCAACCGTCGTCCCGTCACCCAACTTCTCCCGGCCGTGGCACTCCTGGCCGTCGTCGTTAGTTTGCCTTATCTGCTTGCTTTCCCAAGATGCTCCCTGAAGTTGATTTTGGCTACTTGTTGTTTTTCAATAGTTTCGGTTGTATAGGCCCAATCATAGGCCTCTGATGTAGTGTTTTGTTACTTTTTCAAACTAGTGTCGTTGTTGCTTTTAGTATGTTTTATGCAGTTTGGTTCGATGTAGTTGCTATAGTATATTTTAAAACCCTTTTTATATGTCATTATGTTGTTCTGTTAAACTATGCTTCAGTTGGTGTTTCTATTTTATGTATCCACCTTTATTTCTGTTCTGTTGCTTAGTTTGACTTTTCCAAATGATGCACTGTGTTGGGTTTTCAGTATGTTAAGTTACACATTGTTTCATGTTTGTTACCTCTCCCTGTTAGTACTGTCTCTTTTCGGAATCCCAGGTGTTCCTGTTTTTCAGACAATTTGTCTTTCTCACCCACACTTTGTGTTCCCCATATATGTTCAGTATGCTCTTCCATATGCAACATATCAGTATGTTCACTTTATTATTTTCCCTGATTTTTTCCTATATTATTCTCTTTTTGTGGATGACAAAGGGGGAGAAAACTATACCAAGCATGTAGTAATATACCAGCATGTATTCATATATCATGCATACTTTCAGGGGGAGTATTACTTTGCAAGAATTTTTGTCGTTATCACTAAATTACAATTTGTAATTACTAAACCAATGATTACTAATTTTTTTTCTTCTTTAATGAAAGTTTGTCATCATAAAAAAGGGGAAGAATGTTGGAATTCCATAATTCCATATTTCTACTCTATATTATTTTGATGTGACAAACTTAACTTTATTATTTGTTACTAACTCCTTTTTGCAGAATACTAGATTTTCCATATATACATCGTGACGTAAGACTTCTCAGCATGTGCAATAGGGACATTATCGCCTATACAGCTATCTGCACAAAGTCTACTCAATATCAAGATGAAGTTATTTCTACGGACTTTATGTAATTGATGTAATTTTTCTTTTATAGGGTTTTAAGCCTTATGATGACTCATCTTAGATACCTAGGTTCTCTCCTAACTTTTATCTACAAACTGCCGTTTTCCGTTTCTCAAAACTCCTCTTTAAAAAATTAGCCGACCAGGTAAAATTGGCTGGCAGGCTAATATTTTTCTTTTCGAATTAGACCATGAAATTTTACAGGTATCTTTCTTTTCATGACTGATCCACGTCTGCAAAATCTAATGGTCAAATTCTGTCGTTTGAAAATTGGCCGACTAGCACTTTTTTCTGGCAGGCTAATACGGTTTTTGCAGTTTTCAGAAACGAATTTTTCTATCCGTTGGGGGTGGTTTCTAAACATTGGAAATTAGTTTCTATAACTCCTTTCCAATCCTATAAATAGATGAGTACCTCCCTCCTTCATTCATACATCTCTTTTACAAATTCTCTCTCTAGAAATCGTTTTCTATCTCTTCCAAGAGAGAATTTCTGCAGAAATACTGCCATTACTTCCAGTTTGAAGAAATACTTTCTGAAATTTTCTTTCTTCAATTGAAAACTAAAAGATTCAAGTTTGTTTCTTCCATTCTAAAATCTAGAAAATTTGAATCTTTCTTTTTCACTTATTCCTTGAATTTCATTCGAAATCTTCATCAAGGCTTTAGGTGTTATTTTCATTTCTTTTGTAAGTTGAATCTCTTGGTGTAGAGATTGTACAAAGTTTGGGACACTGAGAGTGTTGCCATTTTTGTATGTTATTGCTTGCGGGGCAAGTGTTATAGTGGATTGAAAATCTCTACGGGGTAGAGGACTGGACGTAGGATCACCAGGATCCGAACCAAGATAAATCTTGGTGTTTGCGATTGCCATTCTCTGTATTGTATTTCTTTACTTCCGCATTTTTATTGCATCTTTTTATTAACTTTTAAATTTACAATTTCGTCGTGATATACACTATTCACCCCCCCTCTAGTGTATTTGGTGTGCCAGGAGATCCTACACTCAATTCTAAGGACCAACTTGCCTCTCATCACTGAGAGTTATCACTGACAGATTAGTTAATGTTAACCATATGATAAATCTCGTTGGGTCGTTCATGAAGGATCCCATCATTAGATGATAGAGGATCGAAAGAGAGAAGAGACTTACGTTAGCGTACGCTTCGCTATAGTCTCTGAACTTCGCCCTTGGATTCGCCACAACAGTCGGTACTTTGTCACAGAGGATCAAAGCAGCGTTTCACCGTCTAAATCTCTCTTTTGGAAGAAGAACTTAATGGAAGGGAGAAGAGGAAAAATAAGTTGCCTTATGCAAACTTATGGCATGAATGATTAGCCTTAAAAGCCTTACCCTTGGGTCCTATTTATAGGCCAAGGGGGTAGTTATTGTAGGAAATAACTACTTATAAGCTTATTAGCCTATATTAGCACCTTTTCTTATCCTCTTCCTTATGCACTTATCAAGTGCCTTTATGCACTTATAAAGTGACTTTTTCCACTTATCGAGTGGTCCTTTTCACACATGAAAAGGTTCCCTTTGTACATGCTTTCATGCACGCGACATCTGAGGTCCATAGACCCTTATACATCCCCTCATGGGTGTATACATGTCGTCCATATCCAACATCTCCCACTCACACTTGAGGGGATTGTAAGGAAACATCTTTTCCTTTAGTTCTTCTGTTTATCATACTGAGAAATAGACCGTGTGACCGTCATGCGCATAGAGTCCGCTGTTGTGCACTTGTTAGAGATACACAACACTCCTTGGGGTGCAAAGTTGAGTAGATCAACGCATGCTTTACCCTAGATTATTTCTTCACATTTCTTATACTTTATATTCAACAATTGAATCCCATCTGGATTACAATTGGTTGGCCAGCTTTGAATCTCTAAAGTCTAAATGTGAATATAAAATTAATCTTCCTCTTCTTGCAATCCTTTCGATCTTGACTTGACTTGCTTTTCTAACATGTCCCGCCGGACCGAATTGACCATAGTCCATAAGCAACATGATAAGACAGCGATCACCCAGTCAAATCTAAAGGAACCAATTAGATTCCATAAGGGTAAGAAGTTTAAGACCCATGTGGTCTTTGGGTCTCACATAATAGTAAACACAATTACTATTCTAACCCAATGGTCAAATGCATACGTAGTATGAATACGTATTACAACATCACTCCTTTCCCAGGGAGCGTATGTCTTAATGATGTTGTAAGGATGATGATCAGACACCATAATGTCTGACTTTGAGTCCCTTTTTCTACTTATTAATTTCCTGGACCTACATCCCGCATAAGACATATAAGATTTCAAAAATCCTCTTAGATCTTTTGTAAGCATCTATATGATGCAGATCTTTCATACGACCATTTTGTTTAAGTCATGACTCTAAATCATCCGTCTGACGATTTTGACTTTAAACAGGTCTCATCTTTATCTTATCCGTCTGATAGAATAAAGGCGGTTGCTCATGTGAGAGAGCCAACCTCAATCTGTCCGACATACTAGAAAATATAGCTGAGATTAAAAGAAATGTACACAAACATTTTCAAGAAACTCATATGCAATGTCGAAAAGAACTTATTCTTTTATTAAATTTGATCTTTCATAGACATGAGAATATACATTGATACAACTCAGCTCTTACGCAATCCTTGAGATGATAAGTGTTTGTAAAACACATCTCTGGGGATCGCCTTCGTAAGCGGATCCGCTATCATCTCATGCGTACATATGTACCTAATGTCTACCTTCTTGTTCTTATCATAGTCTTTTGCAAATTTGTAGCGGATATCAATGTGTTTGGTCTTACAATGGAATTTTGGATCTTTGACATAGGCTATAGATGCTTGACTGTCACTGTATATTGGTACAACACCTGAGTCACTTGCATTAATTAGCATGTCTAAGAACCTCCTAAGCCAAACAGCTTCTTGGACCGCCATGCTAAATGCCACAAACTCGGCTTCCATAGTTGAAAGTGCGATGCAGGATTGCTTCTTGCTACTCCAGGATATTGCACCAGATCCGAGTAGAAAAACATGTCCTGAGGTCGATCGTCGCTCATCGAGATCACCCGCCCAATCAGCATCAGTGTAGCCTTCGATCCTCAAGGCATCTCCTTGATAGCATAAAGCATAGTCCGCAGTCCCTTTAAGATACCGCATTATCCTCTTAACCGCTTTCCAGTGTGCTTGCCCTGGATTGGATTGGTAACGACTTACCATTCTAATGGTAAAACAGATGTCCGGTCTTGTACACATCATAGCGTACATAAGACTACCAACTGCACTGGAATATGGAACCTTTTCCATAATTTGCTTTTCTTTTTGGTTCTTTGGACACATTTTCAGACATAAATTATCGCATTTGCTTATAGGAGTATCAATGGACTTACAGTCCTGCATATTAAAACGTTCTAGAACCTTCTTTATATAAGTCTCTTGTGAAAGAGAAAGAAGTTTCTTCGAACGATTCCTTGAAATATTAACTCCAAGGATATATGCGGCTTCTCCCATGTCTTTCATCTCAAATACTGATGAAAGCTAAGCCTTGATATCCATCACAAAGCCCTTGTCATTTCCGGCTATTAAAATGTCATCTACATATAGAGACATAATAACATACTTGCTTTTGATCCTCTTGATATATACACAGTTATCTTCATCAAGCATGGTAAAGCCATTAGATAAGACAACTTCTTGAAATCGTATATACCATTGCCTCGAGGATTGTTTAAGACCATATATGGACTTACGAAGTTTACAAACCTTATGTTCGTTTCCTTCTTTTACAAACCCTGTTGGTTGTTCCATATAGATCTCCTCGTCCAATTCTCCATTGAGAAAGGCAGTCTTTACATCCATTTGATGTAATTCGATGTCTAAGCAAGCTACCAAAGCCAGAATCAAGCGAATCGAGGTAAAACGAACAACAGGTGAGAAGGTCTCTTCGTAGTCTATCCCTTCCTGTTGCGTAAAACCTTTCGCAACAAGGCGAGATTTATATCTGTCTATAGAACCATCAGCCTTATGCTTGATCTTAAGAACCCATTTGTTCCCAATAGCTCTACGTCCTCTGGGTAAGTCAACCAAGTCCCAGACTCGGTTAATTTTCATGGATTCTAATTCCTCCTTCATCGCTTCCATCCATTTGTCTTTTGTAGGGCATGATACGGCCTGTTTGAAAGTAGCAGGCTCATCATCTTCTTGTAGTAAAGTCACAAAGGTTTGTGGGAATTCATCCTCAAATCTTAGAGGAGCTAACCTTGTACGACTACTACGTCGTATTTGAGATTCTTCAAGTTCTTGTTGACTCGAATTTGGATCAATTCTAATATTACTCCCACTAGGAATGTGGTTAGAATTGCTCCCACTTGGATCATTATTCCAATATGGAATAGGATTCGCATCATTCGTATCATCCATTGGTGAAGGTTGAAATGTATTTTCGTCTTCACCAAGAATTCTCCCACTCGAATGAGGTAATCCTTCTTGATCATAAATCTCAAATAGAGATAAGTCCTGACTTATCTCGTCGTGTCTTGGAAACTCATTTTCCAAGAAAGTAACATCCCTCGACTCAAATTCAATCAGTCCTCCATTGTCTTCCTGACCAATGAAAACATAGCCTTTGGAGTTTTCTGCGTATCGTATAAAGATACATTTCCTCCCCCTTGGCCCAAGTTTGCCATACTTATGGGAGGAAATATGTGCATAAGATGCACACCCCCAAGGTTTTAAAATGCTTAAGTCAGGAGACCTTTGGTTCCACAACTCATAAGGAGTGGAGCTAACTGATTTCGGGGGTACGCGGTTCAAGATGAAAGCAGCCGTCAATAATGCATCACCCCAAAAGGTGATTGGCAAGTTAGCTTGCGTCATCATTGAACGGACCATTTCCATTAAAGTCTTATTCCTCCTTTCAGCAACAACATTTTGTTGTGGAGTATAAGGCATAGTTATTTGATGAACTATGCCCTTTTCATCACAAAGTTCCTTAAAACTTGCTGATTGATATTCACCGCCTCTATCGGTTCGCAAGACCTTAATCTTGCGATCTAATTGATTTTTCACTAAACTCATATAGTTTTTAAAGCAGGTTAATGCTTCACTTTTGTGGGGATATTAACTAGATATGTCCGAATCGGGTGAAGTCATCAATAAAAGTGATGAAGTAGGACTTCCCGCGTCTTATCTTGACATTCATCGGACCACATATGTCCGAATGGATGAGCTGTAATGGAACCTCGGCTCTTGTGCCAGTTCCAAATGGCTTGCGACAAGATTTCCTTACAAGGCAATGTTCGCAAGTCGACATTTTGACCTTTGAAACATTGGATAGAAGGCCACGTTTGGTAAGTCTATCCATACGTGTTAGTCCAATGTGACCAAGCCTTGCGTGCCAACAAATTATATCTGACTCATAAATCGAGGAATTTGTAACAAGGAAATTTTCACTAAAATTTGAGGAATCGTACATCGTATTCAATACAATGAATCCTTTAAAAACATACCCAGAACCAATTAAAGAATTATTACAAGACAGATCTACATTACAATTATGAAAGAACCAACTATAACCAAGACCCATTAAGACGACCACAGATATGATATTCCTTCGAATATCCGGAGCGAAGAGAACATCATGAAGTAAGATAGTGCGGCCGTTGTCCAAGACGAGCTTGCACGTCCTAACGCCTTTCACTTCAACACGTGTGTTGTTTCCTACATATATCCACTTCGTTCCTTGGGGTATCCGGTGATACTCCACGAAGGACCGTCTGTCCCTTGCTATGTGGTCGGTGGCACCTGAATCAATTATCCAAAAGGGATTAGATTCTACAAGAAATATTGAACTAGAAACACATATGTAACTAGTATTAAAACAAGTTACCTTGTCACCTCCATCCGCACATGAACGGGCAAAGTGACCTAACTTGTTGCACTTGAAGCACTTGATCTTCTTCAAGTCCTTCTTCTTGTGCCATTTCTTGTTCCCACCCTTTTGTTTGGGTTTCTTGGCAGACACTGGTTGCTTTTTATGTTCATGAGCAAACTTCGAGTGATGTTTACGTTTCTTTCCCTCGTGTGAGGAACTAGCAACCATGTGCACTTCTGTACTTGGCTTGGCGGCCGCAAGCCGCTCTTCCTCTAACTCGAGGTGCTTAGAAACATCGTTGAAGTTCTTGATGCTCTCATTATGAGTGAGATGCATCTTCATGTTGTCCCATTCGATTGGTAGGGAACGTATGACCGCTTGGATTTGTTGCTCATCAGTGAGTATATGACCTGCATCCTTTAACTCTGAAATAAGATTCGCCATGTGTCGCATATGCATTCCCATGGAATGATGTGGACATTTTTTGTACGAATCGAATTTTATAGTTAAAGAGCGAAGTTTGGTCACCGAGGTGCCACCAAACTTCTCCTCTAGCTTGGACCATATGTCCATAGCTAGGTCATATTCTCGGAAAATTCGCATTATGTCGTCGGCCATACTTGATAACAACGTAATGCGAGCAATTTTGTTCTTTCGATACCAAGCATAGAAAGCTTCCTTGTCTCTTCTGTGTTGGGCCGTAGTGCCTAACTCAGGTTCAATCATTTTGTTCGTCAGAGTTTCGAGCACATCTTGCTCCTCTAGAACATATTGTATCTTCATGGACCACAGGTTGTAATTATCGCCGTTTGAGTTTTTCACCTTTGTTCAACTCAGCGACGATGTTCTTAGTAGCGAAAGACATTTTAGTTTTAAAATGCTGCAAAAGACATAAAAAAAGTTCGATCAAAAAGCATTGCATAAATTTTACATTTGATAAGTTACTTTCGAAAAATATTGAAGATGTTGCTCTAGAATCAGAAAGGTCATTACGATTTCAATCACCATCTAGAACAACTTTCAATATTTCCCCATCACTTATCAAACAATAGTACTCTTATAGTACTTGCAGCGGAAAAGCGATTTGAAAACGCATTTTGAAAACGTATTTTGCAGCGGGAGGTAGTGGCCTGCCCCGGCCATTGCCGGGGTCGAGCCGTGGCCGTGCCAAGGCCGAATTCCCCCCTGTAGGGATCCAGGCCCCCCCATGCATGGGCTTTGCCGCAGTCAACTGCCGCCGGTCCCGTAGGGGCCGGCCATGCAGGCCCCCCTAGGTCCTGTGTCGAGGCCGGGGCACGGCGGCCCTTGCTTGGCTCGGGCCGGGCCTCCTCGGCTCGGCCCTGGCCGAGGCCAGGGTGGCCTCCTCGGCCCTCGCTGAGGCCCTGGCCGAGGCCAGGGCCAGCCAGGGCCTGGGCCGAGGCCAGGGCACTTCTACCCGGGCCGAGGCCCGGGCACCTCGGCCCTGGCAGAGGCCTGATCACTCCATATTTTACACCTTTTTTTTGCATGTTTGCATGCCATTTAGATCGCCCATATCGTGTTTTTCACGATTATTCGAAAATATTGCGATGCTTTCCACGATTTCTTGTTTTTGTCGAATTTCAGGAGATTTGGAGCGATTTGGAGTGATTCTGAGATGCACCCACTCCGGAGTGTCACCCGCGACTCTTTTGAGGGGAATTCTGTGATTAGAGAGGAGTGGAAGAAGAAAGAACGTCGTAGGAGCGATGAGGAGGCAAAAATACGAAGATTGGGCATTTTCAGCATGTCACTCGGCCGAGTGAAGGAGTCACTCGACCGACCATCGACAGCCCGCTCGGCCGGCCAGATCGGACACGCAACAGACTGAGTATCAGCGTGTACTTGGCCGACCATCGCCAGCCCACTCGGCCGAACCACGGAGACACCACTCGCCCGAGTGGCATCACGACGACGGCAAGAAAAATCCCAGACTTACTGTAATCCGTCTGTACAGTCCCGAGTTCCGACTCGGCCGATTGAATAAGTCCCCTCGGCCGAAGCAAAGAAAGTCACTCGGCCGAGTGACTCCCGAGGAGCCGACCCCCAAAGGTCCGAAGTTACTGGAATCCGTCAGGGTTTCTCACTCGACCGAATGACATTTGTCACTCGGCCGAGTGAGCCGCGCTGCCTGTAGCGTAAATTGCGATTTTTAGGCTGCGCAGGGGCAATTTTGTCATAGTTTTTTGGGCGATTTTGGGGGGTATTTAACCCCAGTTTTTAACCTAGTTTAGAGAGCTTTTTCAGAACTTTTTGCAGCCCTTTTTAGATTACTTTTTAGGAGATTAGATTGAGCTTTTTGGAGGGAGATAAAAGTGTTATTTTGTTGGATGCTATTGAATCTTCATTGGTTTGTCTCTCTCTCTCTCTATATCAAAAACCTCATTTTTATTGATATATTTTCTATTGCAATGATTTCTATTGATATTTCTATTGAATTCTCAATGAATTGCATTATGAATTGTAAGTAGTTTTATCGTCTTAGGGCGTATGGATGAACCATACGAACCCTATTTCTAATTTGTGATGAATTGGTGAAATTATTGCTAGAATTGATTAGGGTTAGTTTGAGATTGATTTAATACGAATAGCTAGGGATTCATACCGATTGGGATTTGCAAGAGATTGGATCCCAACTCGATAGGAAGTCCTAAAAATTCGAATTGGGTTACAATTGGATTTCTCTGGAATCGGTTTGCAAGAGATTGGACCGAAACTAGGGTTTTCGATTGCAATTCTATACCAATACCCGTTTGCAAGAGATTGGACGGGTAGGAACTATCCCAACCTAGGTCGTAGCTCGAGTTTGCACGAGAGTGGGCTCGAGATACGATTGAACGATGATGTTGTTCTTCACGCTAGCTTGCCTAGGTTAGGATTTGCAAGAGATTGGACCCTACCCTAGGTTTGCTATAGACCGGTAATAGCGTGAGAGCGTGAGCTTGGTTCTACATTTAGTTGCAACTAGTTCACCTGAATTTCAAGTCTAGTAATTGTGAAACCAACGAATCGCAATGACGAGATACGGTTTGTAGCGGGGATTCCCTACCCCTAGGCGTCTTTATTAATTTAACATTTCCTTTATACGATTGAACGACTGTGACCGCTTTATTGTGAATATTTCTCGACTGTTCTTATAGCCAGGTGAATTGAAGAAGACACCGTCATTTGCCCTCCTCGTGTTCGATACCCGCTCACTGCTACACAGTGCGCTTGCGGTAAGACTAGCGAGTCGTTTGTCCCGGTTGCGTGTGCATACCGGGGCGCGATCAAGTTTTTGGCGCCGTTGCCGGGGAGGCGATAGTGTTTGATTCTACCTACCTAGCTATTTTTCTTTTTGTTTTGTTATATCTGTTTTTATTTTACCCTTCCTTTGTGCTAACTATTTCTTTGAAACTCTGTCTTCCCTTGCATGTACACGAGATCCACGTCGGACCCCGAAGAAATACTATACGATCCGGAGATCGAATGTACATTGAGGAGGATTAGAGCGGAGAGGAGACTCGATACGGAAGGGAATTTTATGACCAATCCTGAGACACCCGAAGAATTGGCGGCGCGAATGGAGAGGATCATTTCCATTAGAGATAGGCTTTGGCGTAAGACTTCCTCCACGACCTCATCCATAGCTATGCCGGAGTTGGCAGACGACAAAAATTTCGAGTTGAAGACTGGATTGGTAGTTCTGATGCAGCAAGACCCTTTTCATGGGAATTCCTATGAGAACCCTCACTACCACATCCAGCTCTTTTAATCAAAATGTGCTACCTTCCAAATGCCGGGCGTATCTATAGATGCTATCAGACTGCGCCTCTTTCCCTTCACACTCAAGGACAAGGCCTTATATTGGTTGAGAACGCAAGCTGACGAAATCTTCACCACTTGGGATGAATTGGCGAGTGCCTTCGTCGACGAATTTTACCCGCCCTCCAAGACGGTGAAGATAAGAAGTGCTCTCATGTCCTTCAAGCAAGGACCTCAGGAGACTCTCTATGAGGCATGTGAGTGCTTCAAGGACTTGCAGCATCAATGCCCACATCACAGCATAGAGGATTGGGAGCTTGTCCACAGTTTCTACAATGGACTCCAACCGGGCACAAAACAGATTATTGATGCTACCACCAACGCAGCCATTTTGTCAAAGACCCCCGATGAAGCTACGGCCTTGCAAGAGGAGATGGCCTCCAACAACCAACAGTAGGGCGACGAACGAGGACATTCTTCGTCCTCCTTGAAGCCCACGAGTATTTATGAGGCCAAGGCCATGGCGGAGCTTGCTAGCAAATTTGACTCTCTCCACAAGGTAGTGGAGAGGTTGGAGAAATACATTACCGAGCCGCAAGGAGCCCCTACTACATCCCCACCGACAAACCATATGAGTGATTGGCAAGACCAATCCCTAGCCATGTATGTAGGAGGAGAGCATGGAGAAGGAGCTTTGGAGCAAATTCAGCATGTTGCGGGGAATTCCGGATATTGGGCCAACCCGGCCGCTAGAAACCATCCAGGTTTTTCCTATGCTAATAATGATGGTGCCTTGAACCACCCGCCTCAACAACCTCTTCAAGCTCGGGCTCCACCACCACAACCGAATTATCAACCAAGGGGGCCACCGCAACAAAATTTCCCACCTAGGCAACAAGTGGGACCTTATAGGCCACCCAGGTATAATCAAGGTTGGAGAAACCCCAACCCTCCGTAAGCTTTACCACGTTCGGATTTTGAAGCTAAGGTGGAGGAGTTTATGGCGGAGCAGAGAAAGATTAACTCCACGTTGAAGGCGGGACAAGATTCTCTCACCACCGTCGTCGCTCAAATTGGGGAGCAACTTGCGTTGCTCAATAGAAACAACCAACAATTGCCAGCTCAACCCGAGCCAAATCCACGGGGCAACACCGGCCATATCAATGCGGTGGTTGCAGTTACAACAAGAGGTGGGAAGGATACCACTCCCCCCATGACTCAAGTTAAGGAACCCGTGGTGGAGATTCTAGAAGAGAGCGAGCCGGTAATTGAGGTGGAAAAGGAGAAGGAGCCGCAAGAAGGAGCAAAATCTAAAGTGGAGGAGCCTATTGATGAGCGCCGATTCATGCCACCGGTGCCTTTCCCTCAACGGCTAGCTAGAGCCAAGATCGAGAAGAGGCTAGCCAAGTTCCTCGAATACTTGAGAGGGGTGAGCCTCAATATCCCTTTTCTTGATGCCATAGTGAAAATCCCATCCTACGCGAAGTTCTTAAAGGACTTGATTACGGGAAGAAAAATGAAAGAAAAGATCATGCTAGCGGAACAAGGAACTTGGTTCACTAGGAAGGAAAAGGAGCCCGCCAAATTTAAAGATCCCGGGATTTTTCGGATTCCTTGCACACTCGGAGGCGTCCCCTTACAAAAAGCATTGGTTGATTTGGGCGCTAGTGTGAGCCTCATGCCTCTCACCATGTTCCGAAAGTTGAATACCGACACGGATTTAAAGCCAACCGACAAGAGGATTCAACTCGCGGACGGTCAGATTACAAGGCCGGTTGGGATCGTGGAGAACATCCCACTCCAAGTTCCGGGAGGCATATGCTTGCCTTGTGATTTTGTGATCATGGACATCAAGGAGGAGGGTGACACATCGCTCATACTTGGACGCCCATTCCTCGTCACCGTCGGTGTAATCGTCGATGTGCGGGAAGGGACTCTTACCTTGAATGTCGGCAACATTGAAGTAGAGCTCCATATACCAAAGGCTAAGAAGCACATGACATATCATGAGGAGCTATATTACCTGGACCTCCTTGACGAGGTTATATAGGAGGCTATCCCCTACTCCATCGGTGCACTCCATGATGACGGCTTCGAAGAAGGCCAAGATTTGGTCGAAGAAGAGAA
Organism: Scilla litardierei; assembly: GCA_030789695.1. Lineage (NCBI taxonomy): Eukaryota > Viridiplantae > Streptophyta > Magnoliopsida > Asparagales > Asparagaceae > Scilla > Scilla litardierei. The sequence goes on along the minus strand of CM061140.1, from coordinate 93,479,748 downwards.
GATGGAGGACTCTCCCAAAATCTCCACGGCGAATGATGATGGCGACGCTGATGTCGCGAGAATACGGGAGCTTTGCAAGCTCTCGACATTGAAGAGTCCAAAGAAAGCTCCACCGATTCGAAGATCGGTGTCACCGGCAAAGTCAAGGACCAGAACAAGCTCAAGCTTGGGGGAGCCATCCCCCAACATTTCCCAAGATGAAGGGGCGCTGAGGAAGGCCACGCATCACCATGATCCAAATCCAAGCGGTCTTCCCGGCAAGTTCGACGGGTGCATCTCATGTGCACCCAACATCCCGCGCTAAATTGAAAATCCAAAGGGGTCGAGCTCAAGACCTTAAATGAGTGCTTGTCGGGAGGCAACCCGATGGTTTTTGCATTATTTTTATTTGGTTTTTATTTTTATTTTAGACTTTATTAGTGTTTTGAGTCTTTTTGTCCATAAAAATCGTGACAACGGGTCTTAATTTCTATGACAGGAGAGGAGAAAAGGAGATCTCTCATATTGAGGAAGATAGAGGCAAGGAAGAGCGCTCCAGGAATGTGCTCGAGGCTTAGGAAGAGGAAGAAACCAACTAGAGGAAGAAAAACAGAGAGTAGAGCGAAAACGGAGCCCCGAAGCAGAAAACAGCACGTCACTCGGCCGAGTATCATATGCGACTCGACCGAGCAAAGGACCCCATTCGGCCGAGTGGGGCACCAACCAGAGAAGTCTGCAGAACTAACTCTCTGTCTTTTTTGTGCATTTCATATTAACTACCACTCGGCCGAGTACGTTTAGCCATTCGGCCGAGGGAAACGGATACTCTCCTAGCTTAAAAATTGCCGAGTAGCTTGTGCCACTTGGCCGAAGGAGTTTTCTCCCTTCGGCCGAGTGAACAAAAGCCACTCGGTCGAGTCGTAAGTGGGAACGAGATTTTCAAAAATTTCTTATGTTTACGCACTCGGCCGGGTGACGTTGTCACTTGGCCGAGTCGTAACAATTTATATATAAACTGAGGCGCGGGCGCGATTTTCTAAAACCCCAATTTCGCCCGATTACGCCCGAGCTCTCACGCTGTTTCATCTCCCTCGCCCGATCCGACCTCCCTCGCCCGAACCAACCCACCCAGATCGGCGACCGACCTCCCCTCGTCGCGCCGACCGTCGGCCGCCCTCCACCTCGCCGGCGCCTCCTCGGTTTGCCTCCTATCACCTCAGTTTGCCCCAAAAATCCTATTTTTCCTTGTTTCTCTCGATCCGTAGACCCGTTGAGCCTGAAAATCAAATTAATTTGTTTATCTATCTATTATACCCCATATCCCCCATGTATTTTGAATATTATCTGCTGATATCGTTGTTTGATTTGCAGGCTATCTTGGGGGAGCTTCGGGGAGCTTCAGGACGCGTTTTTAGCTTCGTGGAGGCGGCACTCTTCACATGCACTTACTGATTTGCTCTCGCGGCGTGTTCAGGTACACTCGTTCCTTTTATTGAGCACGCCACATTATATTTTTGTTGGGTGAGCACTCGCGGCATACATGCCGCACCGCACTAGGCCACGCACGCGGGGAGCCTCTTCCAAGCGAAAGAGGACCGACGATGCCGGTCCCTTTCACGCTAGGGAGGACCCCCCTCCACCTAGCCTGCCACAGCCACCACCCCCCACACAGCCGCTTCCCGCCGATCCTGTCCCACCACCGGCTCCCGCTGTCGGGCCGCTGGGGATCACGTTCAGAAATGATGCACAACGCGTCCGATTTGAGCGTATCGCCCAGCACTCGATAGTGCCCTCTAGGTTCGCACATTTAACAGACCTTGACTGCCTAGGGGTCCTAGAGGGGCTACTCATGTTGTACGACAACGTGGGGTGGCGTGATTTTCTTGCTGTGTGGGCAGATACCTATATTCGCCCGACACTAGAGGTCCTGAGCTCGATTGACCGGACCGCTGGGGGATGCACATTCCGCCTGATGGATCGAGAGTGTGAGGTCACTCTCGACATGCTTCGTGCGTTCTTCCAGTGGCTCGCTGTTCCTGTCCCCGACCGTGCCTACGCGCCCACGCACATCCCACCATTGTCGTTCGATGCTTCCATGTTCTGGACACAGATCACGGGTTCACCATTTGGCTTTGACCCTAGTAGGGCCAAGGCCTCAGCCATCTTGCACCCCTGCCTCTGCATAGCACAGCGCCTCATGGCGACCACCTTCCTAGCGAGGTACGAGCCTGGGACGATGTCTACGCCTGAGCTTTACATGCTCTACGCGATGACTCGCCCTAGAGTTTGGGATAGGGGTAGCGATGACCTGGTCCCCGCCATAGAGATTGATATTGCTAGCTGGTTTTTAGATCACATCATCATTTTGGTGGGCGCTCGCTCACCTATTTGCTGCGGCGGTCTGATTACTCTGCTAGCCCTGATGACCGGTGTAGACCTACCTGCTGACCTTAGATGAGCCCCGGGCCCCACTGCACTCTCGATAGATGTTATGGCCCGGATGAAGATGCTTCATCCCCACGGCCAGCGGCACTGGGTATGGTTGCACGGTCCCTTTGGTGCCGATTACATGGTTCTTTCGAGCCCTGCTCAGACACATATAGGACCGGTACATGTGGACTGGCTTCCGGCGATGGATCTCCTGATCCCCGCCGCCTACGTGCTAGAGGCCGAGGGAGCTGAGCAGGCACCACCTGCTCCCGTTGACCCCGTGATCCCCCAGCCCGAGCCTGCACTGTCTGCACCTCCTGACACTTCTGTCAGTGTCGGGAGTACCCTTGCTGTGTTGTCCACCACATCTACCACCACCCCTACCACTGCTGTGCCTATCTCGGTTGAGCCTATTTCCTCACTTCTTCCCGAGCGTCCACCCACTATCCTTGAGAGCAGCGAGCCTTCCTTCGCTACCGTCGTGGAGACCCTGTCCGGTATGATCTCCGCTGGGGTGTCACCTTTTGGTCCCTACACTTCCTCCCCAGCGGTCGACCTTTCTGTCTCCACCGCAGCTGTCCTATCCGAGAGTGTCATGACGTCTGTCCCTGCTTCTGTGTCACCGACCTCTCTTGCTGCCTCGTTGTCGATTTTGTCTTCCACCACTGCTGCTGCCTCCTCGTCCCAGCCTGCGTCCCAGCCTCGCACTGAGGCCGGGCATCCACTAGTGAGCACAGCACCCTTCCCGCACTTTCCTGTTAGCCCCATACTCTACACCACCCGTGTCAGACAGCCCCGTCCTTCACAGCCTAGACCTGTTCGTCCCTCCGCTCCACCACCCCCTGCCACTCTACTTCAGAGCCTCCGTGCTCTTGAGGGGGCTGTGAGTGGACTCCGAGGCGACTTTAGGGCTCTCTCTGCCACGGTCAGTTCCATGCAGTCTCGCGTAGCCATGCTCCCCGATATTCAGGCTTGCCTGAGTCAGATCCTGGCGTGACTGCCTCCGCTACACCCACCTGCCCAGCAGACACCACCACCACCACCACCACCTCCGCCACAGGACAGAGATGGTGCAGCACCACCAGCTTAGGCACACCCTTGATGCCATTGATCTTTTTTGTCGTTATGCTGCCCATTCTCTGCTGGTCCTGTCGATATATTTTGCCCCCCTCCTCCCCTCACTATTTTGGTCCCTGTTCAGATCACATCATTTTATATCCTTTTTGGGAGAGAGGGAGAGTATTTTTGGTGACACATTACCTGCATCACTCTGATCTTTGCATGCATCATTCATATCCACATCATATTTTTTGTTTTTTTTCCTTTTTTGTATCATGCATGCATCCTCACCCACCCCACCCATTTCCCGTCTCTCGGTGTGCCACACTTTGCACATTGAGGACACTGTGCACTTTAGCTTGGGGGAGTGAGTTCTCACACTTTTTGCTTTCATCACCTTTATTTTTAGTTTTTTCACGTTTTTTCCGCTTTTGCATCCATTTTTCATCACTTTTTCATTTTTTTACCATGCATCACGTTTTTCTTATTTTCTTTGTGTGCTGCATTGTAAATAGCTTTGTTTTCCTTTATCTTTATTTCTTTCATCTTTTGCTAGAGATGATTTTTCTGTGATGACGATGACGTGGTGTTAGCTTTTCTCTGTATGCATGCTAATTTTGTCATGTCATAGCTTTTGTTTCTGATATCATATGCTATGTCCTGCTTTGCATTTAGAAATAGTAACCCACTTCTTTTTCCGTATGAAAATGGATGAAATTCTATTATTAGCTGATGTCTGATGATTCATATGTATGCTATCGTAGAAAACACACCAAGATTCATGCATTGATTGCTTATATCTAGAGTACTGCTTTCTTTTCTCATATCACTTCTTATTGCATGATTTGTACGCTTCACTTCAGGTTGATTGAATGTTTGCTAGCATTGATATATCTGGACTAGTCTGCTTTTTGAGATTAAACTGAGTAGATTAAATTACCCTGCTGAAGTTGTCATGCACGTCCTATAGAGTGAACCGAGAGATATATTTATTTCTTTCTCCACATATCTTGAACATTATTTCTCTATTTTAAATTCATTGGTGAATCTCCCCTTAGCAATTCTATTATTGGCATCCCCCGTTACTATATCCCATGCTCCAAATTCCCCAAAACCAAAACGAAAAAAATACTTGTATATCCTTCTCTTTTGATTTGGGATCATTAGTGTATATATGTTATTTGAAAAAGAAAAAAAGAGAGAGAAAAGAAGAAAAGAAAAATAAAAAGATTTGAGAAAAAGAAAAGAAAAGAGAAAAGAAGTTCGAAAACGATCCCATCTCATACCCTTTCTCTCTTTCTTCCCTCTTTTGCTTTTATTTTTATTTCTTTGACTTTTGGAGCTTCATAAGAAACGGGGAATGTAAATATTGTTTTGTTTATGCCACCACGCTTATGGATAAGCTTGGGGGAGAGGATCCAATGATGTGTGAGAGAGTGACTACTTGACGGTGCATGACAACCTAGGCTAAGTAATATTTTATACTCGGTGAGATTGATAAAGTTTCACGAAATCCAGAAATCTACGCTTAGCATTAATTTCATGAAAACCACTCTTTTCTATTCTTACTACTCTATTGTGTGATATCTCTTATACTCCTTATAGAAAGCATTCAATTGAAAAGTGTGTGATCTACGATTTTGTATACCGCTTTAGATGCTTCAGACGATGTTAATTCTGGAATTATTCCATTTTTCATGCTATATTGATATTCTTGGGTTTTCTATTTCAAATGCACCATTATACTATGATATCGAGATAAAACTCTTTGACATGTGTTTTATATTCGATGCATGCTATATGAGTAAGCAAAACCCACGTCCTGAGAAAAATGATCTAGCAGCTTCCTTCTTCGTTTTCTATTTTGTTTTTCTTTTTATTTTATTTTCCACCTTTCCATCGTTTCTTTTATCTTTATCCACCGGGTTCGCTTTTTACTCATCTTCCTCGAGGACGAGTAAGAGGTAAGCTTGGGGGATTTTGATCACTCCATATTTTACACCTTTTTTCTGCATGTTTGCATGCCATTTAGATCGCCCATATCGCGTTTTTCACGATTATTCGACAATATTGCGATGCTTTCCACGATTTCTTGTTTTTGTTGAATTTCAGGAGATTTGGAGCGATTTGGAGTGATTCTGAGATGCACCCACTCCGGAGTGTCACCCGCGACTCTTTTGAGGGGAATTCTGCGATTGGAGAGGAGTGGAAAAAGAAAGAACGTCGTAGGAGCGATGAGGAAGCAAAAATACGAAGATTGGGCATTTTCAGCATGTCACTCGGCCGAGTGAAGGAGTCACTCGGTCGACCATCGACAGCCCGCTCGGCCGGCCAGATCGGACACGCAACAGACTGAGTATCAGCGTGTACTCGGCCAACCATCGCCAGCCCACTCGGCCGAACCACGGAGACACCACTCGCCCGAGTGGCATCACAACGACGGCCAGAAAAATTCCAGACTTACTGTAATCCGTCTGTACAGTCCTGAGTTCCGACTCGGCCAAGTGAATAAGTCCCCTCGGCCGAAGCAAAGAAAGTCACTCGGCCGAGTGACTCCCGAGGAGTCGACCCCCAAAGGTCCGAAGTTACTGGAATCCGTCAGGGTTTCTCACTCGGCCGAATGACATTTGTCACTCGGCCGAGTGAGCCGCGCTGCCTGTAGCGTAAATTACAATTTTCAGGCTGCGCAGGGGCAATTTTGTCACAGTTTTTTTGGGCGATTTTGGGGGGTATTTAACCCCAGTTTTTAACCTAGTTTAGAGAGCTTTTTCAGAAATTTTTGCAGCCCTTTTTAGATTACTTTTAGGAGATTAGATTGAGCTTTTTGGAGGGAGATAAAAGTGTTATTTTGTTAGATGCTATTGAATCTTCATTGGTTTGTCTCTCTCTCTATCAAAAACCTCATTTTTATTGATATATTTTCTATTGCAATGATTTCTATTGATATTTCTATTGAATTCTCAATGAATTGCATTATGAATTGTGAGTAGTTTTATCGTCTTAGGGCGTAGGGATGAACCCTACGAACCCTATTTCTAATTTGTGATGAATTGGTGAAATTATTGCTAAAATTGATTAGGGTTAGTTTGGGATTGATTTAATACGAATAGCTAGGGATTCATACTGATTGGGATTTGTAAGAGATTGGATCCCAACTCGATAGGAAGTCCTAGAAATTCGAATTGGGTTACAATTGGATTCCTCTGGAATCGGTTTGTAAGAGATTGGACCGAAACTAGGGTTTTCGATTGCAATTCTATACCAATACCCGTTTGCAAGAGATTGGACGGGTAGGAACTATCCCAACCTAGGTCGTAGCTCGAGTTTGCACGAGAGTGGGCTCGAGATACGATTGAACGATGATGTTGTTCTTCACGCTAGCTTGCCTAGGTTAGGGTTTGCAAGAGATTGGACCCTACCCTAGGTTTGCTATAGACCAGCAATAGCGCGAGAGCGTAAGCTTGGTTCTACATTTAGTTGCAACTAGTTCACCTGAATTTCAAGTCTAGTAATTGTGAAACCAACGAATCGTAATGACGAGATACGGTTTGTAGCGGGGATTCCATACCCCTAGGCGTCTTTATTAATTTGACATTTCCTTTATACGATTGAACGAATGTGACCGCTTTATTACGAATATTTCTCGACTGTTCTTATAGCCAGGTGAATTGAAGAAGACACCGTCATTTGCCCTCCTCGTGTTCGATACCCGCTCGCCGCTACACCGTGCGCTTGCGGTAAGACTAGCGAGTCGTTTGTCCCGGTTGCGTGTGCATACCGGTGCGCGATCAAGGCCCTGGCCGAGGCCAGGGCGCTTCTGTCCTGGCCGAGGTCAGGGCCAGCCAGGGCCAGGTAGGGCCCTGGCCGAGGCCAGGGCGCCTCGGCCCTGGCCGAGGCCAGGGTGCTTCTGCCCTGGCCAGGGCCCTGGCCGAGGCCAGGGCGCCTCGGCCCTGGCCGAGGCCAGGGCCGGGCCGGGCCCTGGCTGAGGCCAGGGCGCCTCTGCCCTGGCCGAGGCCAGGGCCGGCCTGGCCGAGGCCAGTGCTCCTTCGGCCCTGGCCGAGGCTGGCCGGCCTCCTTGGAGTCTGGCCGCACACCCCCCTGAAGGGGGTGGTCTTGGTTGTCATTGGCTGAAGCCAACCCCTTTCCCAATGGGAGGGGGTGCATAGCCATCATGACCCACATGGCCATGGTGATCATGCACCAAAGAGATATGCTATTGCCATACTATATGGTGACAATGCACCATGCCCTTCCATGGCAATCTTCTTCTCCGATGAGAAGTTTTGAAACCACCATCTTCTCCGATGAGACACCCGTTCATCGAGAAAGTGGTTATGCTTTAATGGCCGTGTGCCAAAAAGAAAAACAAATAAAAACACACTTTCATGGCCGTAAACTTCACGCTCTACATGAAGAGAGTGCCCATTCACTATTGAATGGAGACTCAGCATCCATGAGTGCGAGTTTGGCGAGATGAACGGTCAGTTCTTCCCGTCACAGAGAGTTCCTGTCATATCCGTAATGGCAAAAGACCCTAACATGAAAAGAACAACTTTTGCGTTCTCTTCGTCACGATGCGCTCCTACCATATCCATATTGGTAGGATACTCATTCGTGAAAGAGACAACGTCTCATTCATCGGTGAGACCGGGGCGAACCCGTGTGGCTCTGATACCAATGAAGGATCACATCATTAGATGATAGAGGATCGAAAGAGAGAAGAGACTTACGTTAGCGTACGCTTCGCTATAGTCTCTGAACTTCGCCCTTGGATTCGCCACAACAGTCGTTACTTTGTCACAGAGGATCAAAGCAGCGTTTCACCGTCTAAATCTCTCTTTGGAAGAAGAACTTAATGGAAGGGAGAAGAGGAAAAATAAGTTGCCTTATGCAAACTTATGGCATGAATGATTAGCCTTAAAAGCCTTACCCTTGGGTCCTATTTATAGGCCAAGGGGGTAGTTATTGTAGGAAATAACTACTTATAAGCTTATTAGCCTATATTAGCACCTTTCCTTATCCTCTTTCTTATGCACTTATCAAGTGCCTTTATGCACTTATAAAGTGACTTTTTCCACTTATCGAGTGGTCCTTTTCACACATGAAAAGGTTCCCTTCGTACATGCTTTCATGCACGCGACATCTGAGGTCCATAGACCCTTATACATCCCCTCATGGGTGTATACATGTCATCCATATCCAACACAATGAACTTATTTTCCAATGAGCACATGTGTCTCATCTCTGACTTTGCCAAGTCGAACGACCATGAGATCATCGTCACCACTCCATGGTGAAGACAAAGAGACAATGGTCTATCTGATGTATCGATATCCTTTTCTCGAAATATCTACGACCACGAACGATTTTAGACTTATGCTACAAATGATCAAGTAATTCTCCATAATCGAGATCCTCATCTCGATACTTGTTTGACGTCGCATCAAGTCTCAGGACTTTACCTAAGTTCTAATGTAGATTACATTATGATGTAATTAGGTAAATTCTTACCAAAATGCTTACTGTTATTTCGAACAAGATGTTTGTACATATACACAGAGATAAATTGCCTCGAGGGCATACACATCTCTCAATTAGCCTTCCTCTCTAGGGCACAATGATTTCCAGGAGAGCAGACCCTCTGCACTCCAAGGGCTCATGGGGCATAGACCTTACGTGCGATGGTGGGAGGAGGGCTTGCTCGCTCTTCCTCTGCCTCCCTATATCAAGGGGACGTTGTCATCGACCGTACCCTCCATCTCGATGCTGCTCAATGGTAGAGTCAGAGCTAATCTGGGGATATGCTCCTCGAAGGCTACAACTGCAACACCGACACCTGAGGTGCACATAGCTCGGGGCCTCAAGGACCCTTCCTTCTCCCCCACTGGGGAAGCTTGGATGGAGGAGGACTTCACCTGCAAGGGACTGCAACTTGCGTTATTTTCCTCCCTTCTGCAGGGCCAGCAGCCGTGACTTTCCAATTCTTCCTCCGACTAGTATTTAGATCAGAACCTCCTGCCTCTATAAAGGGAAAACAAACGTAGGTTAACCACTGGTCAAGGAGTTCAAATTGCTAGCCTTTCAGCTATCACTCACCAGTAAAAGGTGGAACCTTACCGAGCTCCTCATACTTCTCAAGAGGCATGGCCTATAGTGCACAAATCACCCTCCGACAGCAGCACGTCACATGGTCTAAAGAAAGGAGGTTGGGCGACCATCCAAAACCATCACTCCATCTCGTGCCTCCTACCCCTACCCTTGATGAAGTCGAGTTTCCATTTGCAAGGCCACCCGAACCTACATGTGATTCGTGGTATATTTTGTATATTTATCCCCTCATTTCTATGCTTTTTGTGCATGTATTATTCATGCTTTATCTCCATTATGTGTTTTTTGTTGAGATTGTCTTATTTTGGGGCTAATCACTTATTTTTGCACAAAATTATCTTTTTATGACTTAATCGTGTCATGGTTTAATCACAGGAATTTTTGGGAATTTTTCGAGAATTTCTGAAGCTTTAAAGACACATGGTTGCAAGCTTAATGACCAACACTCGTGTGGAGTGTCCCACACGACCGTGTGGATGTTCAACATAGAAGGTAGAAGGCAAAGGATAATTGGCCGTGACACGACTGCTTCAAAATTCGATGCGGTCGTGTCGATCAAAGAGCAGTGTAGCAGTAAGCAGTAGCGCATTGAAGTTAAGGCTTCGACACGACCGTGTCAAACCTGACACGATCATGTTGTTCATTCTGTAGACCCTGATTCGCTCGCGTCATATTCCAAACGACCGCGTCATACCCCTCAGATCTCGGCCAAAAGCAGCTGCATTTTGATGCAGTCATGTCTATTTCGACGGGACCGTGTCACCCACACTTCTCCTCACTTATGCTACGGGTCTGGGATTTTTCTTCTCGACCTGTTTGGAGTTTTTATTCAACCCATGAGTTGGGGGATTTATCTAGGGCTCTTTCCCCTCATTTTAACCCATTCTATTCTCGCTTTTCTTCAACCTAGGGCATGGTGGAAGCTTGATGAAGATTGGAGCTTGGAGGAGCACTTGAGTAGGAGGAATCCATCTTTGAGTGACACTTTGGTGAACTCTTTCTTAACTCTTGTGTAATCTTGGTTTAGCTATTTGTATTGTAATGGATGATTATTTTTAGAGATAAAAGTGTCTTCTTTTTCATCATGAATATCTAGATTTCTCTTGTGTGGTTTTGTTGTGAATGTTGGTTGATTGGGTTGTGATTTCATCTCTAGCATGTTTTCATTTACTATTGGTGTTGAAACTTTGAGATCTAGTTTGTTGATTGGAACCCTAGTGTGAAATCCAAAGAGAGGAACTATCCTAAGGACCCTCTCTAGTATGCTCATTGTTATTTTCTCTTTGTTTCACACACTACTTTTATTGCACCCTACATGTTTGATGAAATGTCACATCCATCGATTGTTTGCCCCTTAGCTGGGAAAACAATTGAGTTACATTTGGAATGAACTCCCATACCCACGACCTCACTTACAACCACACCACATGAGTTCTCCTCGTTGCTCGTCGATTTGGATCTCCACACCTAGTGTGTAGCTTAGAGAGATAGTCTCAAAAACTCAAATTTTCACACCTACCATCCATCGCAGATTAGTTGGTTGTAGCATCACCATTTTCTATTCTTAATTGATTGAACTCGTGATTGCAAAATGACTTGTCCCCGTGATCCGACCCGGTCTCACCAGAATTTATTACTTGGCAACCTCCTATACTTTGAAGTAGCACTCAACACATATTGAGATGAGTCTAGTTTTTGACACCATTGCCAGGGACAACGGTTTTTCCATTTACATTTTTGATTAATTTAGGAAATTTTGGTGTGATACATCCTTCTATTAGTTTGAGTCTTTTCGATTCTTTATCTTCCAGTTATTGATCTTCCATCTTTATGTATTTTTCACCTTTGACTCATTTATTTTCTTTGATTTCTCTTTTCTTTAAAAATTTAAAGGAAAAAATGGCACCTTCTTCAAACATTTCATGCATTGGTTTGGAGGATATTCCACTCAGACCATACTTTCATGGTTCGGAATGAGAGAACCCTCATTTACTTTTGAAACGTTTTGAAGAATGGTTGTATGCTTGTCTTGGTGGGAACACTTGTGTTGATAACATATATTTTAGATTCTTTCCTTATTCTTTGCAAGATGATTCTAGATTGTGGTTTGATTCATTACCTCTTGACTCACATTTTAATTGGTTGTCATTTCAGGCTGAATTTCTCCGGGTGTTTTTGCCTATTTTCTTGGAGCAGGTACATGGGCGGCAGACCATAGAGCAGCGTATATCAAACGTTACCCAAGCCGATGGTGAGGACTACCATTAGGCTTGGTGATGTTCAATGACCTGATTCTTGTGTGCCCACATCATAGCTTCCACGATGATCATCTCCTGCAGATCTTCTATATAGGATTACTACCTCTACGCGAGATTTCATGCAGATAAGCTGTAATAGGAAATTCTTTCCTTATTTGACCGAAGAGTCTGTTAGGTATTGGTGTTTTAGACCAATATTATTTTGATGATAATCACAATATTATGTTGTTGCTAATGACTCTCATGTTTTAGTCTCATGTTTAATAAAATGAAGAATATCATTTCTAGAGACTAATAGCTTAGTGCAAGGATGGACTTCAAGGGGAGCATTACCAAAGCATGGATCTTGATGTAGGGAAGCTCATCAAGAAGTGCTACAGCTTGGAAGATGAGTGAGAGCATCAAGGCATCAAGAGCTTGAAGATTAGACTCTAAAAGAAGCAAATGTAATCCATGTAATTTCTATTACTATCATTTCTCTTTCTGAGTCTAGGATTTTTGTAATGCATTGATAGATGGTCTACTCCTTCATACATATGCATATAACCATCTTAAGAAGCCTTATGATTATCATAGAATTCAATGCAATAGGTTCCTCATGCCATAAACTCCAATTGGAGTCTCTGGCTTTCCAACAACCAACTACTGAAGGAAGGACATGCGTCTGGTGATCACCAGGCTCTTGGCCAGCCTTCTACAGGTGACTGTTGTGCACATCTCAAGTCATTTATTCTTGAGTATTTTCTTGAGCTATAGGGCAGGCGAGTGAAGTACATTTTACAGGCGCCAGTCTTCCTTCAGGCGCTTGGACATTGTTCTGCAGTCTCATGTATGCCAAAGTGCGTAACCTGTCATTTCTTGGCATCAGTCCATCTTGTGGGTCAGACGACTGTAGTTCATTTGTCAGTCGCATGTCAATCTTCAGGCACCTGAACAATGTTCAACAGCCGTCTGAATGCACAAGTATGAAATTTGCATTTTCTCAGCTTCAGTCCATCCCTTGTGACAGTCGCCTGACGAATTCTTTACAGGTGCCTGCACATAGTGCATGCGCCTGTGTAGTCTTCTACAGTCACCTATCTGGGCTCAGATTATAGCCGTTGGAAATAATCTAGCCGTTAGTCAGTCGACTTTCGATCCTTATATAGTTGCATGTTCAAGCCGTAAGTTGCCAAAATCTAGCCGTGGCAGATTTTCTTCTTTGGCCTTTTTGCTTGGTTTTGAGGGGTTTTAGTGGCTTTCTATATATAGGAGATGGGTTAGTTCATTTAGAACTCTTGGTTAACTTTGAATATCTTAGAGATTCATTAAGCCACTCTTAATCTCTCATTTCCCTCTTAGAGCTCTAATCCTCTTCATGCTTTGAAGCTAGCTCAAGGGAAATCCTCCAAGTAAAATCAAGTTGATCTCATCACTTGGAGATCCTCTTCCATGCCTTCATCTTCATATTGAGTAAGTTCATCTCAAGGCATATGTAAGAGTAATTTGGTTCATTTATTACTTGAAACCCTAGCTTTCTTTGTGAGAGCTAGTTACTCTCTTTATGATAGTTTAACCCTTGGGAGGGTTGGTTGTCTACTCTCTTTATGAGAGTTAGATTCTTTCTTTGTGAGAGTTAGGTTCTTTCTTTGTGAGAGAACAAATCCTCTGCGTGAGGTATCTCTGTGTGAGATTGTATTCAGTACCTTATGTAGGATTATAGTGAATATTTGGTGTGAGTGGATGTACTCAAGTTGGGGAACCAAGGTAAAATCTCTTGTGTTTGCGTATGTTTAATTGTGTAAATTAAATTCCTCTTGCACTTATACTTCCACATTTGCAAGTTTAATTTTTAAGTTCATAATTATTACCATCACTCTATTCACCCCCTAGAGTGTTTGTTGTTAGTATTGCAAGGTAGACGATCCTTACAATTGGTATCAGAGCGAGGTTGGAGCATACAATAATGATGGCATTCAACACTTCATCCATGTCTCATGAAGAAGGTCTATCAACCGTTCGACCTCCGCTATTCAACGGAATAAATTATCCAAGTTGGAAGATCAGGATGATCTACTTGGAGGGTCAAGACCTATGTGACATCATGGAGTCACCCTTTGAGAAGCCTACTACACCCGCGTTTGCAAGGACAAAGACGGAGAAAGACTCAATCAAATACAATGTGAGTGCTATAAATGCATTCCATTGTGCCCTCACTCCAAATGAGTTCAACCGCATATCCATGTATAAATCGGCCAACGAAATTTGGCATATCTTGGAGATTACTTATGAAGGGACGTCCAAGGTAAAAAAAATCTAAACAAAGTGTGTTTAGATCTAAATATGAGATGTTTAAGATGCAGGAGAAAGCATCTCAGAAATGTTCACAAGGTTCACAGACATCGTGAATGCTTTGGAAGGACTTGGAAAGGTGATTTCCCAAGAGGATCGTATAAACCTTGACTCCCTTACACCCCAATGGGAGTCAAAGGACAACAATATTTTGGAGTCTAACGACATGTCCAAATACACCGTTGAAGAGTGTAATGGGAATCTCATGGCATATGAAGTAAAGCTTCAACACAAGAAAGAGATTCAACCATCCAAGCCCGAGAAGCCGGAGAAGCAAAAGGGGGTTACATTCCATGCCGAGAAGGAGCCAATCAAATGACAAAAGAAATTCCATTAAGAAGCTTCAAGTGAAGATGGAGAGGATGAGGCAAGTGGTGATGAAATCATGGAGCTTGCCAAGCAACTAAGAGCATTCCTCAAGGGCAATCAAGGTAACTCTTTGTCAAAGTTTGCCTCCAAATTTAACAAGGTTTGTTATACTTGCAGTCGTAAAGGTCATCTCTCTACCGAAGCCCTTCCAAACCCTCCAAATATACTTACAAAGGAAAGGGGAAGAAATATTGGAAATGGAACTCCAAGTACAAGAAAAGAAGAATGGTCTTGTTGGTACTTTTGATGACTCAAGTGAGGACTCATCAAGTGACAAAGAAGAAGATGACAAGGAGCAAGCCCACATGTGCTTCACGGTATTGGAAGTTCTTTCTTCAAGATCTAGTAATGAATATGTGGAGGCTTGGCTCAACACCAATAAAGAAGTGTGCTTGATGGCAAAAGGGGAAGAGTTTTCGTCAAGCTCTAGCGAGGAGGAAAGCGATGATGAAGATGAGAAGGAGACAAAGTTATCGTAAGAGGAGCTCGAATACAGCTTCAATGTGGTCTTTAGCGGGGCAAGTAAGTGCATCGACTCTTATGCTAAAATGAAAGCAAAATTTAAAAATGCTATGAGTAGGTTGCAGGAGCTTGAGTCTACTAGTGTAAATGTGAATGATATGCATGTTTGTGACACTAGTGAGAGAGAAAAACTTCTCTATCAAGTTAAGGATTTGAGCATTGCAAATGATAAATTAGTAGCTCAAAACCTTATCTTAGAATTTTGAATTCAACAACTTACGTTGAAATGCAAAGAGGAATTGCAAAAGCTCAAAAGCTTTGTCCATTCTGGGGATACACTCCACGATTTGTTGGAAAAACAATATCCGGCTAATCATAGAGGAGGTTTGGGATATATTCAAAATGTGGTACCCAAACCCACCTCTAAATCTTTAAATGGTGCAAAATCAAGAAATATTGCTAAAGCACCTAAGAAGAATCACCATGCCTTCTTGTATAACAATAACACTAACAAGAAGCATGTAAATCACAAGGTGGTAAGAAATAATGAAAATTCTTCATTTTTTGCTAAGAAGCAAAATCTTCATTCTATGCATGTCAAGAAATTTATTTCAACACCTAAGCATGCCACATCTATCCCTCTTGCAAAGGGAAACCATTGCCTAGGAATTCCTTAAGTCTTTGGATTCCCACTAGGTGTAGTGTGCAAGAGAGGAATATATACATCAACTCTTTAGTTAGGGATGTGATCACCTTATGTGAATACATTAGGAAATCAAACGCTTCTTGGATTTGGTTCCTTAATGTTTAGGTCTCTCATACATATGCATATTTCATGTGTATTTTGCTTTATTGTTTATTCTTAAGCATACCCATTGATTATGTGTGATGTTTCATGATTTTGAAAAGGTTTTCAAATTATTTTTCATGAAAATGAGACTTTGGGGATTACATTGGCATACATTCATTTGTATATCCATGTGTATGAGAATGGGGGAGTTATTATGTTAAGTATGTTCAAAACTATTTTAAAACATATTTTAACTCTCATTTTGGATTATGCTTGCGATCATTATTTACAATTGGTTATTATGGTCTCAACCTTAATCCATTGATGTTGCCAACATGTTTCATGTTATAATTTGTTTTGGCAATATCATTTATATCAATGTTGCTTGATTTTCTTTCATATCAATGCAATGATACAATTTAGGCCCATGGCTTCAAGTATTATTATTTACAATTGGTAAAGATTTTCTTTCTTTTACAATTGGTATTAGATCCTAGAGGTCAACTTTTTGACCCTTTCTATGATCTAGAGGGAGCATAGGATAATGATTGATACACACTAAATTTTTACATTTGGTATCATACATCTCTTAATCTCTTGATTATTTGTCACATTATTTAAAGTGAGTCAATGACAAGAGTCACTTCTTGTTTGTTTGATGTCTACCTTTTTGACAATGCCAAGGGGAGAGAGATATGGATTATGTAAATCATATCTTCTAGGGGAGACATATATATCATATCATTTATAGGGAGTTATTTATGTAATCCATGCCTATTATATGTCACTATTGATCATACTTAGATTATTTATTTAATCTCAGTTTATTTACAATTGGAATAATGAGTATTTACAATTGGTTATTTATGTTCAATTTGTGCATATAAGTAGGTGAGCTCATTAGCATTGTGCTTTATTTCTTTATATTTTACATAATACGTGTCATCATCAAAAAGGGACAGATTGTTAGGTATTGGTGTTTTAGACCAATATTGTTTTGATGATGATCACAACATTATGTTGTTGCTAATTACTCTCATGTTTCAGTCTCATGTTTAATCATTTCTGGAGACTAATAGCTAGGTGCAAGGATGGACATCAAGGGGAGCATTGCCAAAACTTGGATCTTGATGTAGGGAAGCTCATCAAGAAGTGTCAAAGTTTGGAAGATGATAGGGAGCATCAAGGCATCAAGAGCTTGAAGATTAGATTCTAAGAGAAGCAAATGTAATCCCTGTAATTTCTATTACTTACATTTCCCTTTTTGAGTCTAGGATTTTTGTAATGCATTGATAGATGGTATACTCATTCATGCATATGCATATAACCATCTTAGTGAACCTTAGGATTATCATAGAATCCAACCCAATAGGTTCATCATGCCATGAACTCCAATTGGAGTCTCTGGCTTTCCAACAGCCGACTGCTGAAGGAAGGACATGCAACTGATGATCACCAGGCGCCTGGCCAGCCTTCTACATGTGACTGTTGTGCATAGCTCAAGTCATTTATTCTTGACTCTTTTCTTGAGCTATATGTGCAGGCGACTGAAATACATTTTTACATGCGCATGTCTTCCTTTCGGCGCCGGGACATTGTTCTGCTGTCGCCTGTATGCCAAAGTGCGTAATCTGTCATTTCTTGGTATCAGTCCATCTTGTGGGTCAGAAGACTGTAGTTTATTAGTCAGTCGCCTGTCAATCTTTTGGCGCCTGAACAATGTTCCACAGTTGTTTCAATGTACAAGTGCAAAAGTTGCATTTTCTCAGCTCTAGTCCATCCCTTGTGACAGTTGCCTGACAAAGTCTTTCCAGGCGCCTGCACATTGTACATACACCTGTGTAGTCTTCTACAGCCACCTGTCCTGGCTCAGCTTATAGCCGTTGGAAATAATCTATTCGTTAGCCAGTCGACTGTCTATCCTTATACAGTCGCCTGTCCTGGCTCAGATTATAGCCGTTGGAAATAATCTATCCGTTAGCCAGTCGACTGTCGATCCTTATACAGTCGCCTGTCCAAGTCATAAGTTGCCAAAATATAGTCGCTGCAGTTTTTCTACTTTGGCCCTTTTGCTTGGTTTTGAAGGGTTTAGTGGATTCCTATATCTAGGAGATGGATTAGTTCATTTAGAACTCTTGGTTAACATTGAATATCTTAGAGATTCATTAAGCCACTATTATTCTCTTATTTCCATCTTAGAGCTCTAATCCTCTTCTTGATTTGAAGCAAGCTCAAAGGAAATCCTCCAAGTGCAATCAAGTTCATCTCATCACTTGGAGATCCTCTTCCATACCTTTATCTTCATATTGAGTAAGTTCATCTCAAGGCATAGGTAAGAGTAATTTGTTTCATTTGTTACTTGAAACCCTAGATTTATTTGTTAGAGTTTAACCCTTATGAGGGTTGGTTGTCTACTCTCTTTGTGAGAGTTAGATTCTCTCTTTGTGACAGTTAGGTTCTTTTGTGAGAGAACAAATCCTTTGTGTGAGGTATCTCTGTGTGAGATTGTATTCATTACCTTGTGTAGGATTATAATGAATATTTGGTGTGGCTGGATGTACACAAGTTGTGGAACCAGGGTAAAATCTCTTGTGTTTGCGTATGTTTAATTGTGTAGATTAAATTCCTCTTGCACTTATAATTCCACAGTTGCAAGTTTAATTTTTAAGTTCACAATTATTGCTATTACTCTATTCACCCCACCTCTAGAGTGTTTGTTGTTAGTATTGCAAGGTAGACGATCCTTACAGAGTCGTGGTGGTACCTGAGGGACCTTGCAGAGTACGAGGATGTAGTCCAACAGGTCTAGGGCCAGTCGGACAAGCCATCTGGGAGCTCCTACCAATGCCACCCTATATGATACCAAGAGAAATCAGTGAAGAGGGTGCATTGGGGCCAAGTAGAGGAGTTTGAGCATAGACATTTGGATGAGCTGAAGGAGTTGGATGATGGGGTGCGTGTCAACCATATTGATGACACGATGCATTTTTATGTCGGAGGTGATATTGAAGTGGAAGTGAGCGAAGGCCAGAGAGATATTGATGACATTGAATAGCCTTAGCCCTATTTACCTTCAGATTCACCTCCCCATCTTGAGGTATATGAGTGCATGGGATGGACTACTGAGAGGGCTTACTTTGACTATGTTGAGGAGGATATGTGTGAGGGAGCGAGCATACAAACCATGATAGAGCCCGAGCCACATCTTCCTCCTACTTAGTCCAGCAACGATTATTTCCTTTACCTTGGGATACGCACCAGTCTGTCATTCATGGAGATTTTCATGATATACTTCATATTGGATCTGGATCTAAGCATAGAGTGGGGGTGAATAAACTAATAAAAATATTCGTGCAACTCACACAAAATCACATGGAGTTATAGCAGATGCAGAGTAAATAAAAAGTAATCACAGAGTGCACATCAGATTTACCCTGGTTAGGTCGTCCCCACAACCTACGTCCAGCCCCGAAAGCAAATACTAGATTAATATGTTATCTGGTACAACTGCAATGAGTTAGATCCCCAACTCAATTCTCACCTAGTTCGTACGCACTCCCCAAAGTGCTCAACACTATCAACCTAGAAGATGCTCTCTCTCTTGACGAGCCCCAACTCGTCAAGACTCTCTTGCCTGGCCCCAACTAAACAAGACCCCAAAACACAAGTATGGTAAAGTTTCCTCTACAAAGATCGCTACACTACTACACAAATATAATAACAAAGAGTTTAGGAAATCTCAGTTTGTGTAGTCGTAGTCGTTTCTGTCGATCAGCGCCTCGTCAGCTTCATGCTGGTGCAAACGGTGTCTCAATCCAATGTCTGGATCTCAATATATAGCCCTCCGAAGTTCGATGCGTAAATCTGCCCGAATCTGGTTTGTGCGTAAATCAATTCTCTGTTCTGTAGAATCGGCAGCAGTCTGTGCGTAAAGTATGTTTCTGCCCCGTCTTCAGGAAATTGTAGAAAATCGACCCAAGCTCATAAAAATCCAAATAAATACTCGATGGAATCGTGAGCTCGTCCTATTCGACTAAAAAAATAAGAAAGGGCCGATTTGGATGCTCTTGTAGAGAGCAATTCTCAGATATTTGAAGTGCATCCTAGGGCTTGGAATTTAATCTCTTGGACTTTGCTTCTTCAAAGATGGTGGCCTTGGTTGCTTGCTCCTCTAAGTTGAAGATGGCTTATGCTTGGATTTCTAGCTTGATGATGGATGGTTCCTTATGCTTGTGGCAAGTCTTGAAGATGATGAAGAACTTTGGCCTAGGAGATGATGAAATATATGAAGCTATTCAGAATACAACTCATGCTAAAATAAATACCCCTGATTTAATACAAAGATTAAAATCAAAAAAATATCACCATGTTGTAGAGCACTGTGTTTTGATCGTCCTGTCGCAAACGGTTCGTCGATCCGAGCTCTGTGGAGAAAGTTAAGCACTTTTTAGCGTCGTCCGTCGAGCTCCTTCTTCTTGCGAATTTGATGATCTCTTTGAATCTTGGCGGATAAATTCGATCAAGATGAAGAGAAATGAGTCTATGGCCGGCCTTGTTTTTTTCTCTCCTTTGGATGTGAGTTTATATAGGAGGAGGTAGAAATCAATTAGAATTAAATAGAATCCCATAATTGATGGAGATTGGAAGGAATCCTTGTAATGCCCTACAAGCTACTGCACAAGTACTAGAGGGGGGGTGAATAGTACTTTAAAAATAACAAGGAGTATAATTCCTAATTATCGTGCAAACAACTACCAAATCAATTTGCGGAAGCTTAAATTGATGACAACAACAAAATTAACAATGCTAACAATTGAATATTACTGGGTTCGGATCCACCCAAGTCTCCCCGACTTGTTTCCGGTGATTCTACGTCCCAACCACCCGGATCCCCTCCGGATACTTAGGTTAGAAACACTAACCCAAGATTTCCACTATGATATCTTGTGAAAAACCTTCACAAGATCAAATCATACATGCAATGGCAATAGTGAATCCCACAACCCGGGATCACAACCTTCTCTCATAACCGAGAGAATCAAAAAGCAATATAAATGAGTTTATAATGAAATAAACAATCTTACCACAAATTCTATACCTTGAGTTTTCTTACCAAATAGGTGCAAGGAGGGATTTGAGGAAGAGGAAGTCACCAAGACCTAGCACCACTGAAATGAGCAGCAATGGGTGCCTAGGAGTGATTTGGAGACTTGAATCAAGCTAGAGCTTGAATGGCTCACCAAGAACAAACTTCTCTCAAGATGGATTCTAGATCTAGAAAGTGAGAGAATGGATTTCTTGTGAGGGAGAGAGCTTTGGAAATGAGTGAGAATCTCTAACTCTTTCAATCTCAATGAATCTCTTAATGGTAGCTCTAACCTGGAGAGAAATGACCAAGCTTCGTATTTATAGGGTCCCATAAAATCGAGTTAGGTCAAATCCCAACGGATAGAAATCTGAAGCAGTTAGTCGGTCAAAGAACAAACACTGACCGACTAGTTCATCAACTAGTCGGTCAGTCAAACAACATGGACCGACTAAGTGATGAACAGTGAACAGAGTGAATTTCAGACCTAGAAATCTAGTCGGTCCAAGAAGACTGTCTGACCGACTAGTTTCACAACTAGTCGGTCGGTCAGTGAACTTAGACCGACTAAGAGTCAAAAACAAATAGTCTGAATACAAATTGAGTTAGTCGGTCCAAGAACAAATGTTGACCGACTAGATTATCAACTAGTCGGTCGCCAAACGTTCTTAGACCGACTAACGATAAACAGTAGCTCAGGAAAAAATTGGCATGTACAGTAAAGCTCAACTAGTCGGTCAAAGAAGCATCACTGACCGACTAGTTCACAAACTAGTCGGTCGGTGAGTCAACGTAGACCGACTAACTGTAAACAGTACTGAGCAAGAAAAGACTAACTGAAACTAGTCGGTCCAAGAAGCTTTGCCGACCGACTAGATCACCATCTAGTCGGTCAGTTCTTCTTCTTGAACCAACTAACATGCACAATAAAGTCCGAATCGAAGCGCGATGCTTCGAGGAAGTTAGAATGGACTTCTACTAAGATCCTAGAGCTAAGATATGAGCGTTATGAAGATAGACATGTAAGATATACTCAAGGCTTAACATTCTATAGATCGAAACTAAAAGACTATAAATAAAACCTTAAGGAACGGTCTTCGAGAGCTTCGATCAAATATTCATGACTTCCAAATCGGTCCAAAAGCTTCAACGGAGCTTTAGGCATTGAATACGAGCTTTGAGAAGTCTTGAGATGTCGCTTTGAGTGTTCTCGTGAATTTGGCGACGATCTCCATAACTGCGCTCACAAATTGTTAGTTCATGAATTATTTATGTTTGCTCATCATCCAAAACCAAATCCGGGGAGTCCAATACTTAACATTCTCCCTCTTTTTGGTGATGACAAACCAACATAAATAATAATAAAAAATAATGATTCAAATGTAAAATACTTACTCCCCCTGCATTGATGACACGTTAATTCCAAATTGAATATATATTAATTGCATCAATCAGACGAGTAAGATATATAATGAGAATCGAATTTTGAAATATCGGATTTGAAAATCCTTATATATATCTGAACTCCCCCTGAATCTAACATATCAAATTAGATTATTGGAAATTGAGTTAAATTTTCATTTACCCTAATCATTATCATTATCTCTCCCCCTTTGGCATTATCCCAAAAATGGGGGGCATAAAACGACAACAACAAGGATAAAGAAAATCCAACATTGGGAGTCGTAGAATATGACGATGGACCAAATTGACACCAAGGAAAATAGTCGAAAACGAATCAAAGTGTGCCAAATTGTCGATTTTCGAAAAACGAAAATTAAAATCATCAAAATACCAAATATAAATTCACTTATTGAATAAAGAAACGTACTCTTCAATACTCAATATTCTTGGTTAAATTTGTGCATGGAAAACAATTCTATGCAATCATAGAAATAAAATCTATTTAACCAAGTTTATAAGCGTCGAGCGACAAAATCGCATATCATAGACATTGAATGAATATTAAATGTGCACAGCGAAGTAAAAGTGAACATCGATGTATATATATAAGAATATCATGAGTACATCCAAAAGTACATCGACTACATCATATGAAGTGCAACATCTATATCAACATCAACAAGATACAACAACATCATCGACAAATCATCAAACATCCAAAATACATCAAATACACCGACATCCAAAATCCAAAATACAGCAAAAATATCAAAACACCACCCAACTCTATCCTAACCCAAAACACTCTCAAGAAGATGTATCATCCAATGATCACCGGAGAGTCCTCCAAACTGACGCTCAGGAGGAAGTGGCAGGATCAGCAGTCTCCGTGGGTCCAGTCGAGGGAGTGGACTCAGGCTCTGCTGCAAGGAGTGGTGTGTGAACTGAAGGGATCGTCGGGGCTGGAGTGAAAACATCGACGACTGGCTCAACGGCAGAAGTATCAACAGGAACGTCAGCAGGCACGACAGGATCAGGGATATCAGCAGGATCAGCAGCAGACTGATCCACTGGAGCAGACGTCTCTGGAGGACCTGAAGAAGTGGCAGCCCCAGCAACAGATATGGTAACAGCAGTAGCAGGAGTGGCCTCAGCGCCACGAGCAGGAGAATCAAGGAGGTCATCGATATCCTCATCATCCATCTCCTCATCCTCAGAAACAGGAGGAGGAACCTCAACACCAATGGTACGAGCAATATGGCACAGAATCTCCTCGGAACGAGCATACCGAGACTCGAGACGACGAACGTCACGAGCGAGACTCTCAAGAGTGGTGGGAGGTGTGGAAGCAGCAGCTGCAGAAGAAGTGCCCTGAGTAGCTGAAGGAGTCATCCGCTGCACGTGACAGAGTGCCGCAAGAGATTTCTTTACGGCCGTCACGTTCAGTGGGGGACCAAGAGGACGCTCATCGTCAGGAGGCAAAGGCACGTGAAAATGACGGAACACCAAAGTCAACAGACAAGGATAAGGGATATGCACAGATTTAGTGGTCTTGCGAATACACTCGAAAGAGTCCATCTTATCGAGTATAACGCGAGCCCAATTAATCTCGTAACCCAAGAATAGAGCGTAAATCAACTTTAGGAACGGCTGGGATGGAAGAGAAGATGAGCCGTACTTGGGAAGCAAGCACGCCTTCAGAATGAGATTGAGGACCCATGCATTTGGCTTAAATGATTTAGATGGAACACCAATGAAAGCTGGAGGGATCACATGGAAGATATCAGCTAGAACAGACTGATCCAAAGAGGAGATATCATCAACTGAAATGTCTGACGGGAGGAGACCAGACGATGAACAACCAAGCAACCCCCCCAAGATTTCTGCCATGAGGACTATAGGAGTCCCCAAGACAGTAGTCTCGATGGAGTGGCTCTCATCGTAGTGGCCCCGGACATGATTTGCATAGAACAGTTTGACCAGGCGAGGATAGGGTCGAGGGTTTGACTTAGGGTCGAAGCGAATGTAGTCTAGGAGCCCACTATAGGATAGGAGATCAGCTAAGCCAAGGAAGTCTGAAAACTGAATATAGTGCTCCAATAGCATCGGGCAGTGCTCAATACGGTTGTAGGCCGCTAGACACATAGGGTCGTCACGACACAACGATATGTCAACACCACCTGCAGGCATTGGGGCCTTTCCCTTAGGCTGTCGAGTCCTAGGACGAAGTGGAGGAGTGGGTTCCCTATGGCCAGACTCATCCTCGGGTCTAAACTCAGTATCGGAATCAGGAGGAGTAGAGGGGGTATGGAGTATAGGCTTTCTAGACTTAGAATGTTTACCGGGTTTGACGGTCGCAGTCCTCTGCTTCTTCAGAAGAGGCAAAGACGGAGAAGCTTGGGTTGATTTAGCTCGGCGTTTGGGTTTAGAAGGATTCCTAGGGTTAGATGGCCCTACGGTCATGGGGGATGCCCCAGAGGAAGAGATAGGAATCCTCGTCTTTGCCATGATCGTGGCACAACGAGATCAATCAATCGATACAACCCTAAGCAACGAAACCCTAGATCCGAAATCAACAGTCCCTAGGATGTAATTCGAAACCATAGTAGAAGAAATCAAGCCCTAGAACTGGAAAAGAGACCTAGGATCAAACCCTAGATGAGAGGGAGTATACCTAGGAGGAAGACGACGACGATCGGCGGTGGAGTTGATCGGAAAAGAGGCCGGAGATCGACGGAATACGAAGAGACTTGAGCGGGGGAAAGGGGATTTTCGAGCTGGAGAACAAGTGGAGACCGACTAATAGAGAAAGAAGTCGGATAAAATGAACTTAAGTCGGTCGAAACACGAAAAGACGTGACTGCCCCTGATCACTTAGTCGGTCACAGTTCAATGGCTGACCGACTAGATGACGATCTAGTCGGTCGGTTAACGAGCTTGAACAGACTAAATGTGAAACAACGACCAGTCGAAGATTTCTGAATGAGAATTAGTCGGTCTACGTTCAAATACTGACCGACTAGAACTAAATCTAGTCGGTCGATAAGTGAACTTGAACCGACTAAGAAGTTAAGCTGGAGAGGAAACTCAAAGTAGCTTGAGTTAGTCGGTCTGAGTTCTTTTACTAACCGACTAGATACGAATCTAGTCGATTGGTGATTGAACTGCTACCGACTAAAGGAGTCCAAAAGTTTAGAGAATGAGCTAGTCGGTCTGAGTTCATTAGCTGACCGACTAGATGTGAATCTAGTCGGTTGGTTGATGAACTGAGACCGACTAGATGAGTCCAAAAATTGACAATTAAGTTCTCTCCTAAATACACTTGGATGAATCATCATAATCCTCTCAAAAATCATCTAAACTACCCTATTAAACATCGAAATCTCAAATACGACATTCAAATATGAATTCGAGCAAAAATTCAAAAATATCACATAAAATCCAGAAAAATCCAATATGTCTAGCATGAACGAAATATTACGAAATATAATAGCATGCAAGATTATTGAATGAAACATGAATCCTATATCTCGGATTCTCCCATAATCCCCAATTCTCGACGCAACCGCACAAAGGAGTCCTCCTTTAGGGGTTTCGTGAAAATATCGGCGATTTGCTTTTGGGTTTCAACGTACACTAAAATGATGTCCTTTTTAGCAACATGATCATCTAAAAAGTGGTGTCAGACATCTATGTGTTTAGATCGGGAATGGTGCACCAGATTCTTTGAAAGACAAATAGCACTTTGGTTATCCACCATGATAGGGCTAGTATCACAATGAATGCCAAAATCCTTTAGTGTGTGTCTCATCCAAAGAACCTGGGCACATGCAGCACCGGTGGCAATGTATTCTGCCTCGGTGGTTGAAAGTGATACCGAATTTTGCTTCTTGGAAAACCAAGAGACAAGGGAATTTCCTATAAAATGGCAAGTGCCACTAGTACTCTTCCTGTCGGATTTGCATCCCGCATAATCATCGTCACTATATGAGACTAACTCATATGTGCTAGATTTCGGATAAAGTAATCCAAAATCTAAAGTGTAACTTAGATAGCGAAAAATACGTTTTACCGCTACTAAGTGAGAATCCTTAGGTTGAGACTGATAACGAGCACAAATACAAACGGCAAACATAATATTGGGCCTACTTGCGGTAAGATAAAGTAAACTACCTATCATACCTCGATATAGACGAATGTCTACATCTTTTCCGCCCGTATCTTTATCAAGATGTGTTGTAGTGCTCATAGGAGTCTTTTTCCCGGAGGCATTCTCCATTCCAAATCGCTTTAGCAACTCCACCGTGTATTTCGTTTGGTGGATGAAGATTGCATCGTTCAATTGGTGAATTTGGAGACCTAAGAAATATTTGAGTTCGCCCATGTGGCTCATCTCAAATTGTTCCTTCATCACATTAGAAAACTCTTCGTAAAGAGTGAAATTAGTAGCACCGAAAATGATATCATCAACATAAATTTGAACTAATAAAATATCACTATTCGCATGCTTAACAAAAAGTGTAGAATCGGCTTCGCCCATTTTAAAATTCAAATCCAAAAGAAAATTCTTTAGGCGATCATACCAAGCTCGAGGGGCTTGTCTCAACCCGTAAAGAGCTTTCTTTAGTTTAAAAACATGATTTGGAAATTTTTCATTGATGAAGCCCGGAGGTTGAGAAACGTAAACTTCCTCAACGACATCTCCGTTTAAAAATGCACTTTTTACATCCATTTGAAATAGTTTGAAATTTTTATGGCATGCAAAAGACAATAATAGTCTAATTGATTCTAATCTAGCTACCGGAGCGAAGGATTCTTCGAAATCGATACCTTCCTCTTGTCGATAGCCTTGAGCTACTAACCGAGCTTTGTTCTGGACGACGACTCGGTTTTCGTCGGTTTTGTTCTTGAAGATCCACTTTGTCCCTATGACGGTGTGGTTCTTTGATGGCAAAGGAATAAGCTCCCATACCTCATTCCTCTCGAATTGAATGAGTTCTTCCTCCATGGCAAGGATCCAAGCATTATCTTCGCACGCTTCAACTATATTCTTTGGCTCTATCGATGAGGCAAAGGCACAATTGGCGAAGTGGTGGACTTGCGATCTCGTCTTGACTCTATCATGAATATTGCCAATAACTTGCTCATGGGGGTGGTCACGAACCGTATGAATCCGTTTGGGAATTCCCTGATCACTAGGAACATTCTCAACAACCTCATTAGTTGGGTTAGTATCAATAGAATCAATTGAATCATTAGACTTAGAATTATCAAACGAATCACATAAAACATCCATAGAATCATCATCATTTGAAATTCTAGAAGTAGTAAAATTCTCATTAAAAGAGACATGTAGTGATTCCTCGATCGTAGAGGATCTTTTGTTGTATATCCGGTAGGCTTTGCTACGTGAGGAATACCCAACAAATATCCCCTCATCCGATCTCGGATCAATCTTGTCCAAATTTTCATAAGTGTTTTTAATAAAACATTTTGCACCGAAAACACGAAAATGTTTAACTTGAGGCAATCTACCAAACAACAATTCATAGCAAGTTTGTTTGGTGTCGGGCCTCAAAAGTATTCTATTAAACACATAGCAAGCGGTGTGTACCGCTTCCGCCCAAAATTGATGGCCAAGATGGCTATCATCAAGCATGGTGCGAGCACACTCCACAAGCGTTCTATTCTTCCTCTCAACAACACCATTTTGAGGGGGTGCGCGAGGGAAAGAAAACGTGTGAGTAATTCCAAGATCATCACAAAAATTTGAGAAAGACTCATTCTCAAATTCACCCCCATGATCACTACGAATAGTGACAATGGTGGTTCCGATGAGATTTTGTACTTTCTTCACAAATATTGTGAAGTTTTCAAAAGCTTCATTTTTATTACATAAGAAAAATACTCATGTAAATCTCGAATAATCATCTACGATGACAAGTCCATATCTTGTATTTCCTAAGGAAGCAACTCTAGTTGGCCCAAATAAGTCTAGATGTAATAGCTCTAGTGGCCGTTTAGTAGAAATGCTTTTCTTAGGTTTAAATGAAGATTTTGGAAGCTTGCCTCGTTGACACGAGTCACAAAAGCTTTTCTTTTGAAAGACAAGCTTAGGGAAGCCTCTAATAGAATTTAACTTGGAAAGCTTAAAAAGTGTTCCAAAGTTCACATGACCAAAACGTCGATGCCATAAGTGTTGTTCACTTGTGTTGGCAATAAGACATTGTTCATGTGATCTTGGAAGATCTAGGATATATATATCCATATGGCGTGCACCGGAAAACAATAATTCATTATTATCTTTTCTTAAAATATGGCACATTCCTTTCGCAAAGTTAACTTTGTAACCTTTGTCACAAAGTTGACTTATTGAAATAAGATTGTGGTTTAATCCTTTAACAAGGTAAACATCACATATAATGGGTTTAGAAGGATTACCCACTTTACCAACACCTATGATGGTTCCGCTCTCGTTGCCTCCAAATACGACGCGGTTTCCATTTGCAATGGGAACCACTCCGGAGAGCAATTGAGCGTCACCGGTCATGTGTTTTGAACACCCGCTATCGAGTATCCAATTTCTCTTGGAGCTAAATTTAAATTTGTTGCTCCGTTCCTTTTTCTTGAGTACCTATAGATATGAAATGTCGTATCATGGTACCCAAGGTCATTGGGTCCAAAAGATTAGACCTTTGGAAGCCAAGTCCAATTGGACTTAGACTTCCCCACATAATTCATATTATCCACTACATTAATAAAATAGTCATTCATGTAAACTTGTTTTTCATTTATGGTAGTCTCCTTTGGGCTCCAAATTAAGAATATTTTGGGAGCCTTCATCCTATTGGGTGCATGCATGCGTTGTTGGTTTCTACGTGATGCATGTCGTGGATAGGCATAAGGAACATGATGGAATGGTGCATGCAGATAATTATTCATATGATGTTGTGGGTGAACATATGCATGTGAGGGAACACGTGCGTGAGGGTGTCTCACATGGTGTGAACGTGCCCGTGAATGTGTTGCATAAAAATCATCATATGTGTGAGCCGGTGGAGTAGGACGTGTGTTCCTACGTGGCATGGTATTGGTGTACATGTAGGCATGCCCCTTCTTTGGAGGTCCACCCAAAGTGGGTTTCTTTCCGAAAGAGGGTGTGGACGAGGTGGAAGCACCATTGGTAGATGAACTACCAATAGAGTGTTTGCTACCACTCGTCGAAGCACTGGAAGTTGGCCTAACAAAAGTAGTGGCTGATTTGGATGAACTTCCCATCGTATACCCCAAGCCAATGTGGTGATTGGCCGGAAGTAAGTCACTTAGGATTTTATCCAAATGGTCCTTACCCTTATTGAATTTATTAATTCGGCCTAATGTGTTCTCATATTTCTCGGTGAGAGAACGCAAAGAAGTATCCAAAGTGGATACTTGCGATGTGAGCACATAAACACGAGATTTAAGATTCTCATTCTCAATACTCAACGTCGAGTTTTGAGAAGTCAAATCCGCTATCTTATGTTCTTCCGGATCCTCAATGCTAACATGTTCAAGTTGAGTCTTGAGATTAACAATCTCATTCTTCAACTCTTCAACAACGGTGTCGTTGTTGGTGATGATAGTTTTAGGCGAGGTTTGAATGCTAGCTAAGTCATCTTTTACTTTAGTATACCTATTTACTAATTTAGTATACTTAGACCATAATTGAGAATTAGCATTCCTAAGGTCATCCATAGTTACCTCATCGCCTTCGTTGTCGCTATCATCGGAAGAGGAGGATCCTTGATCATGCTCCTCTCTTGCCATGAAGCACATGTGTGCTTGCTCCACTTTCTCATCGTCCGACTCTCTGCTTGAGGAATCCTCGGAGTCGGTGAATGTTACTACGACAAGTCCCTTTTTGTACCCCTTTTTATACTTCTTGGACTTATCGAATTTCGACGCCTTCCACTTCTTCTTTTGCTTATTTAGAGGACACTCCGCTTTCATGTGTCCTGGCTTATTGCACTTGAAACACAAAGGAGAGGAGGAGGCGTTAGAAGAACCAAATTTAGCTTTGTTCTTATAGTTACCTTTTCGGAAGAAACGGTTGAACTTCTTGGCCATGAGTGCCATGGACTCCAAGTCCAACTCGTTTTCCGAGTTTTCATCATCGGTTGATGTGGATGTGGATGGAGCGGTCTTGAAAGCAATAGCCTTCTTCTTTGGCTCGTCTTGCTTTAGGTAGGACTTCATCTTTTCCTGCAACTTAACCTTGCTATCCTTGCGTACCTCGTATGACATGCTTCCAACTCGTTTATGATATCGACGAAGCGAGCATAATACTCCTTCATCTTCTCACCCTGTTGCATATGAAACATTTCATAATCTTTGTTAACAACTACGAGTTTAGAGTCTCTTACCCTACTCGTCCCTTCATGTAGTATGAGGAGGGAGTTCCAAATTTGATATACACTCTTACATGTGCATATCTTATTGAAGTCCTCGGGCTCCAATGCGCATTGCAAGGCGTTCATTGCCTTGGCATTGCTTACCTCCGCGACGACCTCCGCAGGAGTCCACTTCTCAAAGTCTTCTTCGACGGGCTCGACGTATTCATTCATCGTGGTCCTCCATAGAGATGCACTCAGGAGGAAAGTTTCCATCCGGCATTTCCAGTACCCGTAGTTGGTACCGTTGAAGAATGGAGGCCTCATTGAGGAATGTCCTTCCATCACCGAAGATGCTCCTTCACAGTTCCTGAAGGTGCCATAGTCGGAAGGTGGACGCACGGTCTTGTTGTCGTTGGCAGACATAGCGTAGACTTGGCTCTGCTACCAAATGTAATGTCCTACAAGCTACTGCACAAGTACTAGAGGGGGGTGAATAGTACTTTAAAAATAACAAGGAGTATAATTCCTAATTATCGTACAAACAACTACCAAATCAATTTGCGGAAGCTTAAATTGATGACAACAACAAAATTAACAATGCTAACAATTGAATATTACTGGGTTCGGATCCACCCAAGTCTCCCCGACTTGTTCCCGGTGATCCTACGTCCCAACCACCCGGATCCCCTCCGGATACTTAGGTTAGAAACACTAACACAAGATTTCCACTATGATATCTTGTGAAAAACCTTCACAAGATCAAATCATACATGCAATGGCAATAGTGAATCCCACAACCCGGGATCACAACCTTCTCTCATAACCGAGAGAATCAAAAAGCAATATAAATGAGTTTATAATGAAATAAACAATCTTACCACAAATCCTATACCTTGAGTTTTCTTACCAAATAGGTGCAAGGAGGGATTTGAGGAAGAGGAAGTCACCAAGACCTAGCACCACTGAAATGAGCAGCAATGGGTGCCTAGGAGTGATTTGGAGACTTGAATCAAGCTAGAGCTTGAATGGCTCACCAAGAACAAACTTCTCTCAAGATGGATTCTAGATCTAGAAAGTGAGAGAATGGATTTCTTGTGAGGGAGAGAGCTTTGGAAATGAGTGAGAATCTCTAACTCTTTCAATCTCAATGAATCTCTTAATGGCAGCTCTAACCTAGAGAGAAATGACCAAGCTTTGTATTTATAGGGTCCCATAAAATCGAGTTAGGTCAAATCCCAACGGATAGAAATCTGAAGCAGTTAGTCGGTCAAAGAATAAACACTGACCGACTAGTTCATCAACTAGTCGGTCAGTCAAACAACATGGACCGACTAAGTGATGAACAGTGAACAGAGTGAATTTCAGACCTAGAAATCTAGTCGGTCCAAGAAGACTGTCTGACCGACTAGTTTCACAACTAGTCGGTCGGTCAGTGAACTTAGACCGACTAAGAGTCAAAAATAAATAGTCTGAATACAAATTGAGTTAGTCGGTCCAAGAACAAATGTTGACCGACTAGATTATCAACTAGTCGGTCGTCAAACGTTCTTAGACCGACTAACTATAAACAGTAGCTCAGGAAAAAATTGGCATGTACAGTAAAGCTCAACTAGTCGGTCAAAGAAGCATCACTGACCGACTAGTTCACAAACTAGTCGGTCGGTGAGTCAACGTAGACCGACTAACTGTAAATAGTACTGAGCAAAAAAAGACTAACTGAAACTAGTCGGTCCAAGAAGCTTTGCCGACCGACTAGATCACCATCTAGTCGGTCAGTTCTTCTTCTTGAACCAACTAACATGCACAATAAAGTCCGAATCGAAGCGCGATGCTTCGAGGAAGTTAGAATGGACTTCTACTAAGATCCTAGAGCTAAGATATGAGCGTTATGAAGATAGACATGTAAGATATACTCAAGGCTTAACATTCTATAGATCGAAACTAAAAGACTATAAATAAAACCTTAAGGAACGGTCTTCGAGAGCTTCGATCAAATCTTCATGACTTCCAAATTGGTCCAAAAGCTTCAACGAAGCTTTAGGCATTGAATACAAGCTTTGAGAAGTCTTGAGATGTCGCTTTGAGTGTTCTCGTGAATTTGGCGACGATCTCCATAACTGCGCTCACAAATTGTTAGTTCATGAATTATTTATGTTTGCTCATCATCCAAAACCAAATCCGGGGAGTCCAATACTCAACAATCCTAACTTGAATAGGATTTGAATGAATCACTACGGATATGGAGTTTGAATTTGTATGGCTATAAGATATGAATTTGAATAGCTATAGGATTTCATTTAAGATCTCATTTAATCTCTTATGTTGATTTGCATGAGATTCTCCATATATTGACCAAGTCTTCAATTTGTATGACTTTAGGATTTGATTCATGCACCAATGATTTGATTCAATTCAAATATAGATTTGAATTGATTTCCTCCTTATCTTCCCATCTTTGATTTAGTCCAATATGTGTAGCCATTATCTCCATCTTTGACCAAGTCCACTTTGCTAATGAATGGTAAATTCTCCATCACTTTGACTCAGTCATCGTTTGAGTATCTACGAGCTTGCCACTCCTATAAACACTTAACACACACATCAAATCATTCACACACGTTTGTTATCGTCAAACACGAAGTCATCGATCATTGTATCCAACACTTCATAGTCTGAAGAGGCCTACATAGCATGTAATTATTGATGGCGAGGATGAGGAGAGCGAAGATGAGTGCGAAATGATTTACATCGAGCCTAAGCCTCCTTCTTCTCCAGATTTACATCTGCAACAACTTCCCCCTCCTCTTGAGGCAATGTACCAAACCATACATAGCGACACCATTCAAGGAAGTTGCCACCTACCCATACCCACTATTTCTAAATCCAAAATTTCATTTCCTTACTTTTTAGATTCAGATTGTCATCAATTATGTTTAAATTCCTTTATTTATTTTGATGACCCAGTTTGGAATAATTGTGTTGCAGGGCATGTGGATAATACTTGGATTGATGCAACTCGTCTCCCACTGGACACATAATATTCAAAGGAGATACTTGGAGCTGCATTGCTCAAATCCAAGGAGGCTGGTAGAGGCTAAGCTCCAAAGCAACTGGCAGAGGAGCGAAAGGAGCCGATTGAGCAGCTGCCTCCATCATTTTACATTCGAGATCTACCTTTTTCGACGGTGTTTTCTATCCAGTAGTGTAGATAAATAAAATAAATGTTTTAAGTTTTATATTCTTTAGTAGTATGCTTTTCTTTGTATATGCTTTCATTTCTAGGATTTTTTGGCGAGATTTAATACTTTTCCCACATTGAGGACAATGTTTATTTTAGTTGAGGGGAGCGTTAGAATCTTTTGGAATTTAGTATATTTTTTGCTTTGAATTTTTTTTAGTTTGGAGACATCCATTTTGCCATCATCCAATATCTTATACGTATATCATTTACCATCCTTGCTCATTTGCTAGCTTTTTTGCTTTGTCCCTTGCATGCTTCATGATTCATGCATGTTTTAGGATTCAAACTCTATCTTCAAACTCTTAATTGTGACTGGCATACATTTGAATGCTTTTTCTTCATGAGATCATTTTTTATATGCCATTTATAATACGAGTCCATATTTCATGAATATTGTCTTTGAAATGGGTTGGATTTAGTTTATTGCAACTTTTACGATGCATGAGCCTGGTGAAACCAATTGAGTTGAGTGGTTTTCAAATCGATGGGTTTTGGTTATGATTATGCTTGGTTATGCCTATGTATGGTTGGTTGGAGTGTCGATTCAAAAAAAGAAAGAAAGAGAAAGCAAAAACAAAAGAAAAAGAAAAAGTAAAAGGAAAAAAAGAATAAGTGCATCGTTCCTCTAGTCGTGTCGAGTAGCCGATTTCCCGTGCCTCAAGAAGCATTGGGAATTCGTATTGAAAGATAGTATTTAGGGGAGTGCACGAGAAAAAAATGAGAAAGAAATTCACACTCCCAACCGCCCCAAATTAGGAAAACTTAGCGGTATGTTGGTTAAATCCTTGAGATTTGTGATTTTATGATACGACGTTGTGTCTTAACCTTCATTTATGCAAAGCATTGGTTGTTCTTCTCTATTTGAATTAAATCAAAGCGATGTTTATAATTTTGGTCTCATTCATGGATGTGTATATTGGATTTGAGTTCATGTTGAAATATTTTCTATTTTGCCATGAATTATTTAGAGTTAGTTATGTGCTTTGTTGGGAATACGAATCTATCGCTTGTTTTGCTAGGGACTAGCAAAAGCTATTTGGGGGGTGTGATTCGGGGTAGATTTTGTAGATTTATCCCCCCATTTCTATGCTTTTTGTGCATGTATTATTCATGTTTTGCTCCATTACGTGTTTTTTGTTGATATTCTATTATTTTAGAGCTAATCACTTATTTTTGTACAAAATTATCTTTTATCACTTAATCATGTCATGGTTTAATCGCAGGTATTTTTGGGAATTTTTCGGGAATTTCTGAAGCTTTAAAGACGCATGGTTGCGAGCTTAATGGCCCACACGGTCTTGTGGAGTGTCCCACACACGACTGTGTGGATGTTTAATGCAGAAGGCAGAAGGCAAAGGATAATTTGTTGCGACACGATCGCATCGAAATTCAATGCGGTCACATCGATCAAAGAGCAGTACAACATCAAGTAGCAGCACATGGAAATTAGGGCTTCGACACGACTGTGTCACACCCGACATGGTCGTGTCGTTCATTCTACAGACCCGACGCGATCACGTTATATTCCAAATGATCGCGTCGTACCCCTTAGAGCTCGGCCAAAAGCAGCCACATTTCAATGCGGTTGCGTTGTTTTCAACACGACTAGATCACCTACACTTCTCTTCACTAATGATGCTAGTATGGGCTTTTCTTCTCGACCTGTTTGAGGTTTTTCTTCAACCGACGAGCTGGGGGATTTATCTAGGGCTCTATGCCCTCATTTCAACCCATTCTATTCTCACTTTTCTTCAACTAGGTCTTGAGGGAAGCTTGATGAAGCTTGGAGCTTGGAGGAGCACTTGAGTAGGAGGAATCCATCTTTGAATGGCACTTTGGTGAACTCTTTCTTAACTCTTTTGTAATCTTGGTTTAGCTATTTGTATTGTAATGGATGATTATTTTTAGAGATAAAAGTGTCTTCTTTTTCATCATGAATATCTAGATTTCTCTTGTGTGGTTGTGTTGTGAATGTTGGTTGATTGGGTTGTGATTTCATCTCTAGCATGTTTTTATTTACATTAGTTTTGAAACTTTGAGATCTAGTTTGTTGATTGGAACCCTAGTGGGAAATCCAAAGAGAGGAACTATCCTAAAAGACCTTATCTAGTATGCTCATTGTTATTTTCTCTTTGTTTCACACATTATTTTTATTGCACCTCACATATTTGATGAAATGCCACATCCACCGATTGTTTGCCTCTTAGCCAGGAAAACAATTGAGTTACATTTGGGATGAACTCCTACACCCACGACCTTAATCACATACACACCACATAAGTTCTCCTTGTTGCTCGCCATTCGGCTCCCCACCCCTAGTGTGTAGATTATGGAGATAGTCTCAAAACCCCAAATTTTCACACCTACACTCCATCACAGGTTAGTTGGTTGGAGCATCACCGTTATCTCTCCTTAATTGATTGAACTCATGATTTCAAAACGACTTGTCCCCGTGATCTGACCCGATCTCACCGGAATTTATTACTTGACGACCTCCTATACTTGGGAGTAGCGCTCAACACAAATTGAGACGAGTCAGCATGGCACCCACTCGTTGGGAGCAACCGGGTGCCCTTGGAGCTCTTGATTCGTAGTGAAAAGTGTATATTTATACCCCCTAACTACCCCCATTTTGTGCTAAATATTAGGCTTAATCTTGCCCTATTAAGTGTATTATCACTTTATATTTCATATTAGAGCTTATTTGCATTCTTTGCACAAAACATCATTATAAGGACTAATTTCTCCTTCTCCTATTTTTCAGGTACTACTGGGAGTTTTGGGGATTGTTCAGATTTTTCTGAGATTTTTTTGGGATTTCTGGGTATTTTTGGTGAATTAATTTGGGGAGAAAAGGGGGAGGAAATAGGAAAAAGGTGGTTTAATATGAGGACGCCACGTGGCACCGATTTGACCGCCCATCATTCAAGCAGGCTTTGCCCGCTATCTCTTGCAGGCTGAGAAGACCGCCTGCTCTTGGGAGCGGGCGGTAGGTGCGGGACAAGAGCCCGCACGCGAAGCGGGCGGGGCGGGAAATGGGGGCGGGTACGAGACACGGCACCGCTTCGCTCCAAAAGAGCCTGACGGGCGTGCGGTTTAGTTTGGGCGGGTCGGGCGCCCAGCGACCCGACCTGTAGACCTGCAATCAGACCCGAATGCACAGATTTGGGTATTTTTCACCCCAGTTCAATTTCCAGCGACTGAAAGTTCGGTTTTACTGTTCCATTGGGGTAGGAGAGCCCCATCTTCTTCCCCAAAGGCTAGGGCAAGGGCTTGGAGGCCATTGGAGGCTATGAGATCTTGGAGGAGGAGCAAGAAAGGGAAAAGCTTGGGTTTTTAGGGCTTTATTGGGTGATCTCTTTTCCCTCTTTTGTATCATTTGGTTTCTCTTGATTTGTATGAATATTTGGATGATTATTGAATGATAGTGAGAATCATTGAACAGTTATTTGATTGTTGGCTTGTAATGAATGCTATTTGCTCCTCATTTATGATTATCAAGTTGTTTTCATTATGAAGGCCTAGAGCCATTTGAGTGTGGAATTGGGATTAGCTAGGGTTTGTGAGCTTGATTAGTAATAGCTCATTTCTTGCATTTAATAGACCTAGCATACCTTGAAATGGATGCTAGTAGTGTTGATTGATGGGTTGTGCCCTAGATTTCATTGAATCGTGCGCTATTCTTGGTGGGGCCGTAGAACGGTGGTATGCCCTAAGGGTCACACCTACGTGCACGATCCGTGCATCCTATTGACACGGATGCAAGGATCGATTCACAAGCTATTGTTAGGGATTCCAACCCACTAATCAACACACGAATGAGTCATGCGCTACCCTTGGTGGGATCGTAGAACATCGATGTGCCTTAAGGGCATTACCTATGTGCATAACCCCGCATACCTTGAAATGGATGAGAGGGTTGATTCATTTGGAATGAACCTATTGCTAATCATCTCACAACCCTAAGGACATCCCACTTCACACACTTCTCCTTGCTTGACTAGCTCCACACTTTGGTCTCCACCCTACCTACCTTGGGTTTGGCTCGACCGTATCACTCCACACTTCCACTCACCACACTTGTTAGTTTAGTTGGTTATACCAACACCTTTGGCATTCCTTAAATAATCGAGATTGTGATTGTGAAACGAGTTGTCCCTGTGGATTCGACCCTGTACTTACGGGTTTATATTGTATTTGAAACTCCTTCTCTTGGGAGGCGAGCGTGTGCAGCCTACTTGGATTGTGCATGCCCCGCGGTCAATCATTTGGCACCGTTGCCGGGGACAACGATTTTCACATTCACGTTTTTGATTGGTTTTGGACACTTTAGGTGTATTACTTCCAGCTTTGTGTTGTGTCTTTTTTGTTGTTTGTTTTATACTTTTTGAGTCGTTTTCTTTCTTTCTTTCTTTTAATTTAAAAATCTTTTGTAAATAATTTTTTTTCTTATGGATTCATTTTCAAACTTTAGCGATGCTTACGTGGAGGACTCCCAACTCCCACCGATCTTTCATGGTATGGGGTTGGAAAATCCTAGTTCATTTATGCAAAAGTTTGAAAAATGGTGGAGAAAAGAGTTTGAGGATTTGTTTGATGAGAACATTTGTGTAGATTTTATTTATTTTAAAGTGTTCCCACATACTTTGAGAGATGAAGCTAAAATTTGGTTCGATGCTTTTCATCGAGATTCTTTTTCTACATGGCTTTCTTTTAAGATTGATTTCCTTCGAGCTTTCTTTCCTATCTATTACAGGAATCAGGTACAAATGCGCCAGGCATTTGAGGAACATATGTCGAGCTTTATCCAGTTTGACAGTGAGACCTACTGTCAGGTTTTGGAGAGGTTCGATGGTTTAGTGCTTGGGTGCCTATGCCATGCTTTCAGTGCAGAGGATCTACTTCGGATTTTCTACACATGGTTGTAGCCGTCGGTGCAGGACTTTGTGCAGATGAGCAGTAGCAGAGATTTCTTTGCATACACTACAGAGGATGCATGGTTATACCCGAGGGACCTTGTAGAGTGGGAACAGACTGTGCCATCTGGAGAGCCGTCACTTGGATATGAGGACCAGTACCCACTTCTACTTCAGGATGCAGAGCAGCAGGTCCAGTGTCAGTTTAAGGAGCCATCTTTAGGCTCTTTCTCTTGCGACCCCACAGGATACCGAGCAGAGCAGGATGTTGGCCTATAGGAGAGCCAGGTAGAGGATGATGAGAAATTGCATATTGAGGATAAGGAGGAGATGGATGATGGAGTGTGTGTTACCCATGTTGGAGACACGATGCAATTTCGTTGGATTGGTGGTGATGATGAGATGGAGATGTGTCCAGGAGAGAGTGAGATAGATGACATCGGAGAGCCTGAGTCACATTGCCTGTTTGATCCATTACCACAGCTGGAGGTGTGCGAGCATCTTGGATGGACTGCTGAGATGGTTTACTACGGTGGTATTGAGGAGGATGAGTGCATGGGATACAGCCTACAGACTACTTTGGAGCCCGAGCCCTCCATCTCTTCAGATTCAGTTTAGCAGCCATCATATCAGACACCTCAGGACACACATTAGCTCATCATCCAGGACGATGTTATTCAGGGTGGACCACATAGTCTAGGGATGACTACAAAGGCCATTACCTTCGATGACTAGGATGCGACAAGCGACAGAGACTGCGAGATGATCTACATTGAGCCTGCGCTGCCTTCTCCTCCACACTTGCCCCTGCAGCCATTTCACCCTCCTCCTGAGGAGTCGCATCAGCCAGGCGATAGCATCGCTATTCAGGGAAGTTCTCATCACACTTTTCCCTTCATTTCTGAATCTCAATCTTTATTTTCATATGTGTTAGATTCAGATTGTCGTCATACATATTCATCTCCTTATTTTTATTATAACGACCCTATTTGGACTTCCTTCATTGGAAATCTTACTTATTTTCCTTGGATTGACACATCTTGTCTCCCACATGACACATGAGCATATTCTAGGGAGATGCTGGGAGCTGTGTTGCTAGGATCCAAGGAAGCTGGAGGAGCTTCGTTTCCAAAGCAGCTGGTTGAGGAACGAAAGGATATGTCAGAGCAGCTGCCTCCACCATTACATATTCGGGATCCGCCTTTTGCTAAGGTGTATCCTTTCCTTTCCTTAGTATAAATAAAATAAAATAAATAAGTTAGTTTAGTTTGCCTTAGTATGTGTGTTTTCATCATTGAATAATATATAGTTTCACTTCAACCATTGAGGACAATGCTCATTTCTAGTTAGGCGGAGTGAACTATGTAGTTGGATGCTAGTTTTGGGTAGTTTTGAAAAAAATTGATGTTAATAAAAATTCTCATTCGTCGTTATCATCATTCATTCATTTTGAGTATATCATTTTGGTGCCTCCATCCTTGCCTCTATCACATTTCTTTTCCTTAGTTCCTACATGCTTAATGCCATGCAATTTTTTTGGATTATTATTTTAGTATCAACGTCATCGATGTTTGATTGGTATGTTTTAATTTCTTTTCCATTTAGAAGTTAAATGTTAATATGCCATGTATGAAAATATTTTATATGTCGTGATACTCTCTTTGAAATAATTCGGGAATAGTTTGGTGTAAGTGATTGCATGGATTGTGATGAATGGCTTAGTTTTTGATTGGATAGGATGTGGCCAATGGTTTATGTTTTCTTTTCCTCCTAAGGAGTGGGTGGATGAGTTGATAACTCATGTTTAGAATGAGAAAGAGAGATTTTATAAGTGAATGGTTTTTCTAATCAAATTGAGTAGACGGTGTCCCACGAAACATTGTGAAGGATGACAACAATGAGATTTAGAGGATCATTCCATCCCTTTGCCTATATAACGTTATCGCGTGTATGCAAAGGTGGCGATGTTTACATTTCATAGCATTATTGCGTGAATGCAAAATATAAACATACTAAAACAAAAAGATTACAAAAAAGAGAGAAAATGAAAAGAAAAAGAAAAAGTGAATGAATAAATGAGGTAATAAGCTACATGAGTGATGCAATCTGATCTCCCATGACTTAAAAGGAATTTCTTTTGTTTTGGCCATTTCCTTGAAAATTGAAAAATTTGACATTGTGATATATCCTAATGAGTATGATACGGTGCTTATTACCCTACTTTTCTTTGAATTGGATTGAGGAGAATGCCATTTGTTATTTCATTTCATACGTTGTGTATATTGGCTTTGAAATCACTTGGAAATAACATTTGTGGTGTGCCATGAAGATATTTTGAGTTTGGTGCATGTTTTCACTTTAATCCGAAATTATCGCATATTTTGCTTGGGACTAGCAAAATGCTAGTTGGGGGGTATGATTCGTAGTTAAAAGCGTATATTTATACCCCCTAACTACCCCATTTTGTTCTAAAGATTAGGCTTAATCTTGCTCTCTTAAGTGTATTATCACTTTATGTTTCATATTAGAGCTTATTTGCATTCTTTGCACAAAATATCATTATATGGACTAATTTCTCCTTCTCCTATTTTTCAGCTACTCCTGGGAGTCTTGGGGATTTCCCAGAATTTTTGGTGAATTAATTGGAGGAGAAAAGGGGGGAGAAAATAGGAAAACGGGGGTTTAATATGAGGGCGCCACATGGCACAACCACGCGGTGCCACGTGGTGCCGATCTGATCGCCCATCATTCAAGCGGGCTGCGCCTGCTATCTCTTACAGGCTGAGAAGACCACCTGCTCTTAGGAGCGGGCGGTAGGTGCGGGCCAAGAGCCCGCCCGCCAAGCGGGCGGGGCAGGAAATTGGGCTGGGTACGAGACCCCGGCCCCGCTTTGCTCCAAAAGAGCCTGAAGCATGCACAGTTTAGTTCGGGTGGGTCGGGCGCCCAGCAATCCGACCCGCAAACCCGCTATCAGACCCGAATGCACAGATTTGTGTATTTTTCGCCCCAGTTCAATTTCCAGCGGCTGACTGTAATGGCCGGTATTTCTATGCGTGTTGATTATTGTGTGTGCCCGTATTTTTTTGTTTTGATCATCCGGATGTTTTCGTGCGGGAGTTCTATGTTTGTACGTCAATGCAAGCGCTTCTATGACTTTTAATTTTTACCTTGATTAATTTTAACACTAATTAAATTACACTAATTAATTACCCCTAATTAATTTGTTGTTTAAACTAAACTAACCCTACATTGATTTCCACCGTATGAGCAGTTCAGATCCAACATACACTTCAAGTCATCCCCCCTCCAGCTATCTCTCCTTCAAGATGTTCCCACACTGTTCTTATAATAGTAACACCATCAGCAGCAAGGAACAACGGTCAGCAACATTGTTCTTCCCCTGCAAATCAATTCCAATCCCAATCAGCCCGAATCAATTCCAAACCCAAATCAGTCCCCAAAATTCGAAATCAGCTCCTCCAGACAAATCAAAATCAGCCATTCAATTCACCAAATCAAAACCCAATCTGAAAACCCAAAATTTCAGATTCAAACCACAAAGAAATCAAACCAACTTCATCTCCTTCCTCCTCCCCCTCCCCTTGGCTGCACCACCCACCAACTTACCGCCGACTGCTGCCTGAGGGGAGCCCGCCGCGCCCACAGCCGCCGCGCGCCACCGCGTGCTACCGCCCTGCCGGAGCGCCTCCTGTCGCCAGTGCCACCTCCCCGCGTTGCATGCGTAAACACCCCCCTCTTCCCTTTTTTGTGTGCGCTCTCTCCCATGGCTGAAATCAAAATGAAAACAAAAAAAGAGAAAGAAAGAAAGACACGGAGACAGAGAGACACAGAGAAAGAGAAAGAGAGATAGAGAGATAGAGAGTAAAAGTTAGTAGGGAGAGGGTTATAACCTGTTAGCTTTTTACCCCATAGTCAAAGTTAGTAGGTGGACTACTAAATGTAATGTTAAAACATGCAATTAGTTGATTGTTAGTATTAGTTAGTGTATTATAAATTTTAAATGCTAATTTGATTTCAGCATGTTAGTTTTGTAAATAATGTTAGGGTAATAAATATTAAATTAATAAGACGTATCATGTTGTCATAATACAATATAGAAATCACCCTAGCTAGAGAACCCAATAAAATTAGACAAACCCAACTCAGGGATTAACTTAATATGTTGCTTCTCTCGCAATAGATCTAATTCATTAATATGTTGAACCAAAACAGAGAACTAATATCACCGTAATGTAGTACCCGTCAAGACGAACCCAACGACACCAAAATCACTGAAATCAGGCGAGTGTACGATTTATAGTGAATTTTTGAAGTTAGGTGTTTATTTAGTCTTTTGCACGTAAAGTTGTATAACTAAAAAATCTACACGAGAAATGACGCGTGAAATTACTACCATGACATTCTTGACTAAAAATGTAATCCAACGGCATATAACTTGATATACCTTAGTTTGGAACAATAACAAAGAAGTTAGATTTCTGTGTCATATTCGTTAATTCTCATATTCAGCACTTTTATTAATTATAATAAATGATGATATTATTAAATTGCTTAATGGGTTTTGGATTCATATGGGTTTAATTTGGGTAGTGTGTTTACTTGGTTAAGTTGAAAGTTATTAAGTTTTTATAGTCATTAAAATTATATTAAGTTTAAGTTGTTAGAGCTATTATATATATAAAGTTTTAAGTTATTAAGTTTCAAAAGAAAGTTTATTAACTAGTTTAAGTTTATATT
This sequence comes from Scilla litardierei, assembly GCA_030789695.1. Lineage (NCBI taxonomy): Eukaryota > Viridiplantae > Streptophyta > Magnoliopsida > Asparagales > Asparagaceae > Scilla > Scilla litardierei. The sequence continues at coordinate 93,436,185 of CM061140.1, read as the reverse complement.
ATTGCTTAATTATATACAAGGTTAATAAGTTAGTAATATTAAAATGTTCTATTAATAGATTAATTAGCATTAGTATTAGTTTATAATAACTCTGTTAGCGTAAAATGATTAGTCTGATATCACGAAATTTTATGACGCAGATAAATCGTGCCTTACGCTACGATCATTTGGACACCCAACACTGCATCCTCTTTAGATCTACGCATCGTATAGTAGGTTCCCCACATCTTTTCATCTAAATAAATTAACATGTATTAATGCAAGTTTTACATGTTTTATAACCGTTGCATTTAATTGTTTAAACTGAGATATTCTGAGATGCAAGCGTGCATTTTCCTACATGTTAAATGTTACTTCATTTAAACTGCCATATGCCATGCTTATTACTCATGCAAATTAACTGCTAGAAATGCATGCTAGACACATGAATGAACTTGATAAACAAAGAATGTTACATGCCGTTGGCTACCGGTTGTTACATGCCGTTGGCTACCAGTTGTTACATGTCGTTGGCTACCAGTTGGCTATTCACGTCGGTCACATGTGACTAGTCTGGCTCGTGTTCCAGTAGGGTCACATGTGACTAGTCTGGCTTGTGTTCCAGTATATGCCGGTTTAGCATCCTGGCTCGTGGTCCAGGAAGTACACGTGGGTGGGGTTGGGTTTCTGGGTACTAATCGGTAGTACACGGGTCGCCTTCGGGGGCACTTAAAGGTGGATTCACTTACTATTCGTCTAACGATGGGGGCCTTAGTCACGGACTTGCACACACATTTAAACAATTGGAAAAGAAAGTTAACTTATATAACTGCTGTTGTTTCTTTTAAATAGTCTGTCATGTTTCATCTGTTAAATAAAATCACCATGTTTTCACTTTTACTAGAACTGCCATGTTCATAACTGTGCTGCTGATTGCTGTCATAAATTGTGTAATCTGCTAGCCTCTCTCTTACCATGCTTATGTATAATTGCCATGCTCACCATGCTTTACTTGTGCACTACTCTCTACTATGATCACATGTTTTTATTCTATTAGTAAACAATGCCATTGCCTACTATATTCTTTTAATCGTTTAAATGAGACCAATGCTTGGGAATCTACATGAGTAACCCTCACTGACGGGCATTGTATTTGTGTTTTAATGCAATGTCCGTCAGGTTCTGAGGACATTTTTGCAGATCCTAGTTCCAGCTAGCGTGATCCCCTAGATGTAGGACTTTTCCAGGAAGATGCTCTTAGGCTGCTTTTGCTTGTAGATCCATTGTATCAGCTTTAAGTATCCTGTGTTGTAAGAGCCATAAGGTCTCTTTTCCTTTCCTTATTGTTGTATATCATTTCTGCAACGATTGAGATTGTAATAATATTAATTATCTGCGTTGTTTTTGAGTATGCATGCAAGAACCTGCAAGTTTTCACACAGACGCTTATTGTGTTAAGCCAAGGAGGCAAGAAACGAAAAGGTACCTCCTCCTTGCTTGCACATGCAGACCCGCTCGCGTCCTCGCTCCCAAGTATAATGGAAAGCGGGGCGTGACACTGACAGTTTGGTTTTACTATTCCATTGGGGCTAGGAGAGCCCCATCTTCTTCTCCAAAGGCTAAGGCAAGGGCTTAGAGGCCATTGGAGGCTAGGAGAGCTTGGAGGAGGAGCAAGGAAGGGGAAAGCTTGGGGTTTTAGGGCTTTATTGGGTGATCTCTTCCCCCTCTTTTGTATCATTTGGTTTCTCTTGATTTGTATGAATATTTGGATGATTATTGAATGATGGTGATAATCATTAAATAGGTATTTGATTGTTGGCTTGTAATTAATGCTATTAGCTCCTCACTTATGATTATCAAGTTGTTTTCATTATGAAGGCCTAGAGCCATTCGAGTGAGGAATTGGGATTAGCTAGGGTTTGTGAGCTTGATTAGTAATTGCTCATTTCTTACTTTAATAGACCTAGCATACCTTGAAATGGATGCTAGTAGTGTTGATTGATGGGTTATGCCTTAGATTTCATTGAATCATGCGCTACTCTTGGTGGGGCCGTAGAACGGTGGTGTACCCTAAGGGTCACACCTACGTGCACGATCCGTGCATCCTAGTGACACGGATGCAAGGATCGATTCACGAGCTATTGTTAGGGATTCCAACCCACTAATCAACACACGAATGAGTCATGCGCTACCCTTGGTGGGACCGTAGAACGGCGGTGTGCCTTAAGGGCATTACCTATGTGCATAACCCCGCATACCTTGAAATGGATGCGATGGTTGATTCATTTGGAATGAACCTATTGCTAATCATCTCACAACCCTAAGGACATCCCACTCCACACACTTCTCCTTGCTTGACTAGCTCCACACTTTGGTCTCCACCCTACCTATCTTGGGTTTGGCTCGACCGTATCACCCTACACTTCCACTCACCACACTTGTTAGTTTAGTTGGTTGTACAAACACCTTTGGCATTCCTTAACTAATCGAGATTGTGATTGTGAAATGAGTTGTCCTTGTGGATTCGACCCCGTACTCACGGGGTTATATTGCATTTGACACTCCTTCTCTTGGGAGGCGAGCGTGTGCATCCAACTTGGATTGTGCACGCCCCGCAGTCAATCAGCTCTCCTAGCTACTTGTAACCCAGAACCACTTTTCCTTCCAGCACTTGTTCGATGAAGTGTATCATTGAAGATCCTCGGAATTCTAGTTCAGCCATTGTGGTAGTATTGGGCGACCAAACTCTTCTGTATTTCATCCACATTATGCACACGCTTAGTAAACAACAAGCCTTTCTAATGGGATGTGAACATTGTGGCTAAGGTGATCAGAACGATGAATGTGTTAGGCACTAGCTGACATGGCACCAAATGCGAGAGGTACAAAAACCTTTACCCGAAATAATTGATAGAAGGTGAACTCCCACCTTTATATGCACGATGCTTAGTGCAATAGCCCCCAAAGGAGGACAATCAGGGGTTCCCTTCATTTTGCAAGGGAGCTTTAGGCCCACCGAAGGAGGGATTGCATATCTTACCCAGATCCACTCCAGATCCGATGCTTGCATCTGGGGCACGAATTCTCCCGCTCCGAGTCATGGCAGCTCCTCCTCGATTATCTCCCCTCCTAGTAGACCGAGATCGGTGATCCTAGAGGTATTGATGGCCTCCAGATCCAGGTGTTTTTCGAGGTCAGCAACACCTGTCATGAATTTGGCTAAGAAGTTAGAGCTGAGAGGAACTGACGATCAGAAAGGATGCAGCTTTCTCTAGCAAAAATGTCAGAGGCTTGGAGAACCAAGAGCATAGTAGCAAAAGGGATCAGAAGTTTTCTACATGCAAACATGACCGTGCCGTGATTTCGTCCCCCTCTTTTCTACCATAGTCAAGGAATGGCGGGCCCAATCACCATCGTCCAAGTGTCCACGATCTCCTCGGGTAGGATCCAATCAATTCCATTCAGACCTCACGATCGAGCGACATCCATGAGGACCTGCCACTGTAAATCAGGCTCTCCCACATCTGCGCCCCTTTGGAAGATGGACTTGTCCTCTCATGTCCTACATTTAATGCAGGTCACATCGGCTCTGTCTCTTTAAGTCCTGAGGGGTGAGTTCTGGCATCAGTTAGAATTGGTCTCTTTAATCAAACAAGGAATGTAATCTCAGCCCAACATAACCCTGTCGGGGCCCATTACATCTAAATGCCTCACATCAATGATTGGTGAATGGAAAAGTTTCCACCAAGCCCCAAGCTTAGGCCGGGGCCTTCGCTGATTCCCTCCTCGGATTGGCAGACATCTATTCGTGTCTGGATGTACTCAGAAAACAATGTAGTTTTATCGTAAGTACACAGTTAAGTGGTGAATGGGTATCGAATCACGTGGAGGTGGTGTGGGCTTTAATCGATTTTAGATTCGTTCGACTGTGAAGGTTTATTAATGGAGATGGTTATGTTATGATGTAATGACAATAGTAATGGATGACGGTGTAGATGATAAAGGTTGTCACAAGAAACACTCTCCACACTGTTGGATCCTGTGGATGGCAAACACTACTAGAAAGGGGGTTGAATAGTGTGGTATAAAGATAAATCTTTTTCGTTCTTAATCAATCAACACAAAACAAAACCTTCTAATGTTGCCTAAGAAACCAAGTAGAGTGATCTACGCTTGGTTCTTTATCAACTCAATAAATCTGCAAGTCTAATCAGAGATAAAAGACTTCTGGTAGTCGACTCCCTATGAACAGTAGTTGACTCCCAAAGGGAAATTAAGCACAGCTCAGATAGTTACACACTTAATGAAGATATATAATATTTGCACAAAAGTATAAATACAAAATTGATCTTTGCAGTATATTATAAGAGAGTTACGAGAATGTTTAAGCAAAGAATAATTATAAGATAAATAAGAAAGACTTGCAAAGATAAACAGTCACAGATAAGCAAACGCAGACACACGGATTTTTATCCTGGTTCCCCACAACTTGGGTACGTCCAGTCCCCGACCAATCAGGTACGAGATTTCCACTATCTGCCTTGGCAAATACTGTAATGCCCTGATAGCTACTGCACAAGTCCTAAGGGGGGTGAATAGTACATTAAAATAATTAAGATAATTATTCCTAATTATTGTGCAAACTCAACCAACAATGCGGAATGAAAATAAGACAACAATAAAAGACAAGCGCAAACAAGCGATATAACGGGTTCGGATCCACCCAAGTCTCCCCGACTTGTTCCCGGTGATCCTACGTCCCAAACACCCGGATCCCCTCCGGCTACTTGAGTTAGAAACCTCTAACTTAAATTTGCACTATGAAATTCTTGTAGAAAACCTCTACAAGATCAAATCATACACAAATGAAAATGTGACTCCCACAAACCGGGATCACAAACTTCTCTCACAACCGAGAGATAAACTTCAAATATCAAAGTAAATATGAAATATAAACACTTACCACAAAACCTATGCCTTGAGTAAAACTTACTGATTTTAGGGCAAGGAGGATTTTGAGGAAGAAGAAGGCACCAAATCCTAGCTCCACCAAGATGAACAGCAATAGGTGGCTAGGGAGAAGTTGGTGACCTTGATTCAAGCTATTGGCTTGAGTGGCTCACAATGAAGAGAATGAGTGAGCTTGGAAATGAGAATTAAATGCTCTTCTCTTTGATCTCTAAAACTCAATAATGGCAGCCTTGAATGCTATGAAGAAGCATCTCAAGATTATATAGGAGTTAGAGAAGAGAGAGGAAAAATTCGTGCATTTAATGCTCCAACGGATCTATTTCTGAAGCAGTCTAATCGGTCTAAGAAGGATCACTGACCGATTAGTTTTGCAACTAGTCGGTCGGTGATTCTTCTTGGACCGACTAAATGGTTCACAGCCAATAAGAAGAATTTCAGGAGTTAGAACTAGTCGGTCTAAGAAGACTTGCCAACCGACTAGTTTGACAACTAGTCGGTCGGTGAGTGTTCTTTGACCGACTAAGAGTTGAAATACAATAGGCTGAATTCAAAGAGAGCTAGTCGGTATAAGAACAAATTCCAACCGACTAGTTTCACAACTAGTCGGTCGACGGTTGTTCTTTGACCGACTAACGATAAACAGTAGCTCAGGCTGAAAAGTGAAAGACATAACTAGTCGGTCTAAGAAGGATTCCAAACCGACTAGTTTGACAACTAGTCGGTCGGTGAACCTTCTTGGACCGACTAATTGGTCAACAGTGAAGAGGCTGAATTGAGCAAGGCAATCTAGTCGGTTCAAGAAGGATTATTAACCGACTAGATGACAATCTAGTCGGTTGGTCCTTCTTCTTGAACCAACTAAGATGCACTAGAAGCTGCGAAATGAAGCGTGAAGCTTCGGGAAAGTTTCTATGGGCTTCTAAGATAATCCTAGCTCTAAGATATGAGCGTTATGAAGATTATAATGTAAGACCTACTCAAGGCTTAACATTCTACGAAAAGAAGCTAGAAGACTATAAAATAAACTTGACGAACCGTCTTCAAAGCTTTAATCCGAATCTCTTGACTTCAATAATGCTCCTAGAGCTTCATCGAAGCTTTAGGCACACGATCACACGCTATGAGAAGTCTTGAGATGTCGCTTTTGATGTACGTAGAGTATTTGGCGACGATCTCCATAACGACGCTCACAAAGAGTTAGTTCACGATATTTATGTTTGTTCATCATCAAAACCAAATCCGGGGAATCAATACTCAACATTCTCCCCCTTTTTGGTGATGACAAACCAACATAAATAATAATCAATAATAATGATTCAAATGAAATTTACTTACTCCCCCTGCATTGATGACACGTTAGTTCCAAATTAAATAATAATCATACGCATCAAGCAGACGAAGAAAGTATAAAATATGAACCAAGTATTGAAATTTAGGATCTAAATCCATTTTTATATCTTAACTCCCCCTGAATCTAACATATCAAATTAGATTCACGGTAAATTGCTTTAAATTATCATTAAGCACATCGTCATTATTAATTCTCTCCCCCTTTGGCATTAGCAAAAAGAGCGGGAGGAGATCAACGACAACAACAATGGCTAAGAACAAAAGCACGAGAGTCGAAGAATACGACCACGATCCAAATGACACCAATGTAAAATAACGAAGAAAATCAAAGCGTGCCAACGAGACCATAGTTGAAAATCGAGAAATGAAATCATCAAAACTCAAATCAATTTCACATATTGAGTTATGGAACATACTCTCAAATATCAACATTCTTAGTGAATTTAGTGCATGGAAAACAATTCTATGTTTTCATAGAAAGAATTCTATTTAATCAAATTAATCGGCGAGCGACGAAATCAACATCAGAGACAAAAAGAATATAATGTGCACACTGAAGTAAATGGGAACACTATATATATAACCTGGTGCATCAAAAAGTATACATCCGCCAACACAATTATAGACGATCATCAGATCGGTGCAAAACATACAACATATGTCTCAACAGACATCAAAACGAATATACATCAAAGTGTATCATCAAAACATCCAAAAATACATCAAAAAAGTACATAACCACCCAACTATCCTATCCCACTCTCTCACAACAAATATATCATCCAAGTGCACATGGGAGAGTCCTCCAACGCAAGCTCCGGAGGCGGAGGCAGGGTCAGCAGCAACAGGCTTTACAGAAGAGGTGGTGGTCTCGGGAACGACAGGAGTGGTCTCGGGAGCACCAGCAGAAGTATCCACCGAAGGAATGGTGGCATCAGGTGTGCTCTCGAGAGCACCAACAGAAGTAGCAGTAGCAGACGTACCCTCAGGGGCACGAACAGGAGAACCAACAAGCTTCTCAAGATCAGCCTCATCCATGACAGATGCGAGCGAGCATCTCCTCATATCGAGCAATGAGAGCCTCCTGACGGCTCTGAGAAGCAGAAGAGTCAGGGCGAGAAGGCTGAGAAGGAGCAGAAGGGGTAGTCATCTGAACGTGAATCAAGGCCGCAAGAGACTTCTTGATGGCAGTCGCGTTCAGAGGAGGACCCAATGGACGCTGGTCATCGAGAGGGAGAGGAGCGCCAAAGTGACGGAATACGAGAGTCAATAGGCATGGATATGGAATTTGAGCAGACTTGGTGGATTTCCTTATGCACTTAAAGGAATCCATCTTGTCAAGGATAATCCGGGCCCAATTGATCTTGCTCCCCATGAAAAGAGCGTAGATAAGCTTGAGGAAAGGCTGGGAGGGCAAGCTAGATGAGCCGTACTTCGGTAGAAGGCACGACTTCAGAATGAGATTGAGGACCCAAGCATTACGCTTAAAAGATTTCAAGGGAACACCAATCATGGCGGGAGGGATGACGTGGAACATCTCAGAGAGCATGGTCTGGTCAAGATCGTTGATATTATCCACGGAGATATCAGCAGGGAGCAGGCCAGAGGATGAGACACCAATCAACTCCCCTAAAATCTCTGTCCTGAGGACAATAGGTGTCCCCAAGACAGTGGTCTCAATGGAGTGGGTGTCATAATACTCACCCCGTACTCGATTCGCATAGAACAATTTGACGAGTCGGGGATACAGATGAGGATTCGCCTTGGGGTCATGGCGAAGATAGTCTAGTAGGCCGCTATAGGAGAGGAGATCAACAAGCTGAGGAAAGTCAGAAAACTGGACGAAATGCTCCAGAATCAAAGGACAATGCTCAATACGATTGTATGCCGCGAGACACATCGGGTCATCGCGACATAACGAGATATCGACCCCACCCAAGGGCATGGGAGACTTCCCCTTCGACTGACGAGAGGAAGTGCAAGGAGGAGGAGTAGGAGACTTCTTGGCAGCCTCTGTCTCCGGATATATTCTTCGTCGGAGTCAGAAGCGGGAGGAATGGGTGCACGAAAGGAGCTGGGCTTGGGTTGAACTTGAGGCTTGGGCTTGGGCTGAGAAGACGATCGGGCTTGAGGCTTAGAAGTAGCTGTCCTCTTCTTCTTAAGAGGAGGCGAAGAGGAGGATGGACGAGTCGATTTGGTACGGCGTTTGGGTTGAGGAGGATTAGGGTCGGTAGGAGGAGACTCATGGGAGACGGATCAGAGGGACGGATAGGGATTCGTGTTCTCACCATGATATCGAGACGAGACAACACAAACGAATAAGATCGACATGAAATCGAACAAAGAAGAGCTAGGTCGAAACCCTAATACGAACCCTAGAGCAAACGATCGGAAACTAGAGGAAATCGAGCCCTAAAACTGAGAGAGAAAGAGAAGATATACCCTAGGAGGAGAGATGATCGACTCCGGAGGACAGGAGATGGCCGACGGCGGCCGGAAGAGGCGGCGCACGCGGAGGAAGTCGAAGGGTCGCGGGGTTAGGGGGTTTGAGAAGAGGGATTGCACCGATTAGAATAAATTCTAATCGGTGCGGGGAGATATAAGTCGACTTACGGAGACAAAAGACAAAAATGCCCTAACGCATTTAGTCGGTCACAGTTAAAGCACCGACCGACTAGAATCTAATCTAGTCTGTCGGCCAATGAGCTTAGACCGACTAACCATAAACAGTAACTGAGGTAAAAAATAGGGCAAGATTTAGTCGGTCTGAGTTCAATCACTGACCGACTAGAACTCAAACTAGTCGGTTGGCTAATGAACTGGGACCGACTAAAAGAGTCCAAAAATTTGATAATTTGAAATTATGAGTTCTCTTCAACGAACACTTGGACGAAACATCGAAATAATCTCATACACTCTCAAACATCATTATTCTACCCCATAAAACATAGAAAATCTTAAATACGACGTGCATGAACATATCTAGCACAAATTCCGAAAATCCATTCATAAATCCAGAAAATCCAATCAAATTTAGCATGAGCATATATAAATCATTATCATGCGGGATTATTGAAAATATGAATCCTAAATCTCGGATTCACCCATAATCCCCAATTCTTGACGTAACCGCACAAAGGAGTCTTCCTTGAGTGGTTTCGTGAAAATATCGGCAATTTGCTTCTGGGTTTCAACGTACACTAAAATGATGTCCTTTCTAGCAACATGATCATCTAGGAAATGGTGACAGACATCTATGTGTTTGGAACGGGAATGGTATACCGGATTCTTAGAGAGACATATTGCACTTTGGTTGTCAACCATGATAGGGCAATTATCACAGTTTATACCGAAGTCTTTATGAGTGTGTCTCATCCAAAGAACCTGAGCACACGCAGCATTGGCGGCAATATATTCCGCCTCGGTGGTTGAAAGTGATACGGAATTCTGCTTCTTGGAAAACCAAGAGACAAGAGAATTTCCTATAAAATGGCAAGTGCCACTAGTACTTTTCCTATCGGATTTGCATCCAGCATAATCTGCGTCACTATATGAGATTAACTCATATGTGCTAGACTTTGGATAAAGTAATCCGTAGTCGAGTGTGTAACTTAAATAACAGAAAATACGTTTTACCGATACTAAGTGAGATTCCTTAGGTTGAGACTGATAACGAGCACATACACATACAACAAACACTATATCAGGCCGACTGGCAGTAAGGTATAATAAACTACCTATCATACCACGATATAGACGAATGTCTCCATCTTTGCCGCCCGTATCTTTATCGAGGTGTGTAGTAGTGCTCATTGGAGTCTTCTTGCAAGAAGCATTCTCCATTCCAAATCGCTTTAGCAACTCCACCGTGTACTTGGTTTGGTAGATGAAGATTCCATCGTTCATTTGGCGAATTTGGAGACCTAAAAAATATTTGAGCTCACCCATGTGGATCATCTCAAATTGGTCCTTCATGACATTAGAAAACTCTTCACAAAGAGTGAAGTTAGTAGCACCGAAAATGATATCATCAACATAAATTTGAACTAAAATAATATCATGATTCGAATACTTAACAAAAAGTGTTGAATCAACTTCACCCATTTTAAAACCCAAAACCAAAAGAAAGTTCTTTAGGCGGTCATACCAAGCTCGAGGAGCTTGTCTCAAACCATAAAGTGCTTTCTTAAGTTTGAAAACGTGATTTGGAAATTTTTCATTTATAAAACCCGGAGGTTGAGAAACATAAACTTCCTCAACGACATCTCCATTTAAAAACGCACTTTTTACATCCATTTGAAAGAGTTTAAAATCTTTATGGCATGCAAAGGATAACAACAACCTAATAGATTCTAATCTAGCTACAGGAGCAAAAGATTCTTCGAAGTCTATACCTTCCTCTTACCTGTAGCCTTGAGCTACTAACCGAGCTTTGTTCCGGACGACGTTTTGGTTCTCGTCGGTCTTGTTCTTGAAGATCCACTTTGTTCCTATAATGGTGTGGTTCTTCGAAGGCAATGGAACTAGCTTCCAAACCTTATTCCTCTCAATCTGAATGAGTTCTTCCTCCATGGCTAGCATCCAAGCACTATCTTCGCACGCTTCGTTAATATTCTTTGGCTCTATTGAAGTGGCAAAGGCACAATGAGCGAAGTAGTTGACTTGAGATCTCGTCTTGACACTATCAAGTATGTTGCCAATGACTTGCTCATGGGGATGGTCACGAACTGTATGAAGCCGTTTGGGAACTCCCTGATCACTAGGAACATTCCCAAAAGAATCATCAGTAGGTTAGTATCAATAGAATCAATAGAATTAGAATTACCAATAGAATCACATATAACTTCCATGGAGTCATCATCATTGGTAATTTTAGGAGGGACAAAATTTTCATTGAATGAAACATGAAGTGATTCCTCGATCGTTGAGGTTCTTTTGTTGTATATCCGGTAGGCTTTGCTACGTGAGGAATATCCAACAAATATCCCCTCATCGGATCTTGGATCAAATTTGTCCAAACTCCCATACGTGTTTTTAATAAAACATTTTGAACCAAAAAACTCGAAAATGTTTAACTTGAGGCAATCTACCAAACAACAATTCATAACAAGTTTGTTTGGTGCCGGGCCTCAAAAGTATTCTACTAAACACGTAGCAAGCGGTATGTACAGCTTTCGCCCAAAATTGATGGCCAAGTTGGCTATCATCAAGCATTGTGCGAGCACATTCCACTAGCGTCTTATTCTTTCTCTTAACAACACCATTTTGAGGGGGGTGCGCGAGGGAAAGAGAAGGTGTGTGTAATACCAACTTCATCACAAAAATTTGAGAAAGACTCATTCTCAAATTCCCCTCCATGATCACTACGAATAGTGACAATGGTGGTTCCAATAAGATTTTGTACTTTCTTAACAAATATTGTGAAGTTTTCAAAAGCATCATTTTTATTACTTAGAGAAAATACCCAAGTAAATCTAGAAAAGTCATCAATGATGATAAGTCCATATCGAGCATTCCCTAATGAAGCAACTCTAGTTGGCCCAAAAAGATCTATATGTAAAAGCTCTAGAGGCCGTTTAGAGGATATGCTTTTCTTAGGTTTGAATGCCGATTTTGGAAGTTTGCCTCGTTGACACGAGTCACAAAAGCTTTTCTTTTGGAAAGAAAGCTTAGGAAATCCTTTAATAGAATTTAACTTGGAAATCTTAAAAAGTGTTCCAAAGTTCACATGACCAAAACGTCGATGCCATAAGTGTTGTTCACTTGTGTTGGCAATGAGACATTGTTCATGTGATTTTGGAAGATCTAGCATATAGATATCCTTATGGCGTGTGCCAGAAAATAACAAAGTATTATTATCTTTACTAAAAATATGACACATTTCTTTCGCAAAGCTAACTTTGTAACCTTTGTCACAAAGTTGGCTTATTGAAATGAGATTGTGATTTAATCCTTTAACAAGGTAAACATCACTTATTAGAGGTTTAGATGGGTTACCAACTTTACCAACACCAATGATGGTTCCGCTCTCGTTGCCTCCAAAGACTACTCGGTTCCCATTCTCAATGTGCACCACTCCGGAGAGCAATTGAGCTTCACCCGTCATGTGTTTTGAACACCCGCTATCGAGTATCCACCCATCCTTGGAGCTAAATTTGGATTTGTTGCTCCGTTTCTTTTTCTTGAGTACCTAAAGATGAAAATATCATTCCATGGTACCCAAGGTCATTGGGTCCTAAAAGATTAGACCTTTGGAAGCCAAATCCAATTGGACTTAGACTTCCCAACATAATCATCATTGTGCACTACATTCATTAAATAAGAATTTATGTAAGCTTGTTTTTCATGCATGCTAGTGTCCTTCGGGCCCCAAATAGTGAATGTCTTGAGAGCCCTATTCCTATTGGGAGCATGCATACGTTGTTGATGTCTACGTGATGCATGTGGCCTACTAGGAGGTGGCCTAGGAAATGCATGTTGATCACTCCATATTTTACACCTTTTTCCTGCATGTTTGCATGCCATTTAGATCGCTCAAATCATGTTTTTCACGATTTATCGACAATATTGCGATACTTTTCATGATTTGTTGTTTTTGTCGTATTTCAGGAGATTTGGAGCGATTTGGAGTGATTCCGAGAAACACCCACTCCGGAGTGTCACCGACGACTTCCCTGAGGGGTATTTTGAGATTGGAGAGGAGCGGAAGAAGAAAGAACGTCGTAGGAGCGACGAGGAGGCAAGAACATTCAGATTGGGCATTTTTAGCATCTCACTCGGTCGAGTGAAGGAGTCACTCGGCCGAGCATCGAGACACCGCTCGGCCGGCCAGATCGGACATGCTCCAAGCAATATATCAGCGTGCACTCGGCCGAGCATCAGAAGCCCACTCGGCCGAGTGACGTATCCTGTCTGCCCGAGTGGCACTCAGACGACGGCCATCAAAAACTCCCAAGTTACTGTCTTTCGTCAGTCTGAGATCCGAAGCCCCACTCGGCCGAGTGGCAATTGCCGACCGCCCGAGTGAACACAAGCCCATCGGCCGAGTGACGACAACTCACTCGGCCGAGTGACGCCCCAAGTGACGACCCCCAAGACCCCAGACTTACTGGAAATTCTCAGGGTCTCTCACTCGGCCGAGTGACCTTTGACACTCGGCCGAGTGAGCCGCGCGCCTGTAGCAGAAAACACGATTTTGAAGAGGCGCAGGGGCATTTTGGTCACGGATTTTTGGGCAGTTTTGGGGGGTATTTAACCCCAGATTCTAACCTAGTTTAGAGAGCTTTTCTATTGCTTTTGGTAGCCTTTTTAGATTAGATTTTTTAGAGTTTAATTCTTGTGATTGGAGAGGAGAGAAAAGTGCTATTTTGTTGGATTCTTGGAAAGCTACATTGGTTTGTCTCCCTCTCTTTTAAAAATCCTATTTTTATTGCTATTTTGAATATTGCTATGAATTCTATTGTTGTTTCTATTGATTATTCTTCCATTAGCAATATGATTTGTGAGTAGTCTTAACGTCTTAGGGCGTGGGGATGTACCCTACGAGCCCAATTTCCGATTTGTGACGATTTGGTAGAACTATTGCTAGAATTGATTAGGGTTAGTTTGGGTTGATATAATACGGATAGCTAGGTGTTCATATCGATTGGGATTTGCAAGAGATTGGATCCCAATTCGATAGGAAACCCTAGAAATCCGAATTGGGTTGAAATTGAGCTTCCTTAGTATCGGTTTGCAAGAGATTGGACCGATACTAGGATTCTCGGTTGCAATTCTATACTGATACCCGTTTGTAAGAAATTGGATGGGTAGGAACTATCCCAACCTAGGTCGTAGCCCGAGTTTGCACGAGAGTGGGCTCGGGATACGATTGAACAATGACGTTGATCCTAATGCTAGCTTGCCTAGGCTAGGGTTTGCAAGAGATTGGACCCGAGCCTAGGTTTGCTATAGACTGGTAACAGCGCGAGAGCATGAGTTAGGTTTTACATTCAGTTGCAACTAGTTCACCCGACATTCTACCCTAGCAATTGTGAAACCGATGAATCACAACGACGAGATACGGTGAGTAGCGGGGATTCCCTATCCCTAGGCGTCTTTATTTGATTTTATATCTCTTTACATTATTTGACGATTGTGACAACATCACCGAAAGGCAATTTCCTACTTTTCTGTCCCTATAGCCAGGTTGTTCGGAGAAGGCACTATCATACGTCCTCCCTGTGTTCGATACCCGCTCGCCGCTACACCGTGCGCTTGCGGTAAAACTACACGGTCGCTCTTTAGGGTGTACGTCCGGGCGCGATCAAGTTTTTGGCACCATTGCCGGGGAGGCGATTGTGTTTGATCCTACCACCCAAGCTATTTCTTTCTTTTTGTTTTATTTCTTCATTTTTTATCTAACCCTTCCATTGTGCTAATCACTTCTTTGAAACTTTGTTTTCTCGTGCATGTACACGAGATCCACTGCGGACCCCGTAGATATATTGTTTGATCCTGAGATCGAGCGTACATTGCGGAGAATCAGAGCGGAGAGGAGACCCGATACGGAAGGGAGGTTTATGAACGTTCGGGAGACACCTGAAGAGTTAGCGGCAAGAATGGCGAGGATTATTTCCATTCGAGATAGGCTCCGGCCTAAGACTTCCTCCACGACCTCGTCCATAGCCATGCCGGAGTTGGCGACCGACAAGAATTTTGAGTTGAAGACCGGATTGGTGGTCCTTATGCAACAAGATCCTTTTCATGGGAATCCCCATGAAAATCCCCACTACCACATCCAGCTCTTCCTATCAAAGTGCGCCACCTTCCAGATGTCGGGCGTCACCCTAGATGCCATCAGACTGTGCCTCTTCCCCTTCACACTAAAGGATAAAGCTCTTTATTGGTTGAGGATGCAAGCTGAAGGAGTCTTCACCACATGGGATGAGTTGGCGAGCGCATTTATTGACAAGTTCTATCCGCCCTCCAAGACGGTGAAGATTTGGAGTGCTATCATGTCCTTCAAGCAAGGACCTCAAGAGACACTCTACGAGGCATGGGAGCGCTTCAAAGACCTGCAGCATCAGTGCCCCCACCATAGCATTGAAGATTGGGAGCTCGTCCATAGCTTCTACAATGGTCTCCAACCGGGGACCAAGCAGATTATTGATGCCACGGCAAATGGGGCCATCCTATCGAAGACTCCCGACGAAGCTACGGCCTTACTTGAGGAGATGGCCTCGAACAATCAACAGTGGGGCGACGAGCGAGGACACTCTTCGCCCTCCTTGAAGCCATCTAGCATCTATGAGGCCAAGGCCGTGGCGGAGCTGACCAACAAGTTCGATTCTCTCCACAAGGTGGTGGAGAGACTGGAGAAATATATCACGGAGCCCCAAGGAGCCCCTTCCACATCAACACCAACAAGTCAAATGTGCGATTGGCAAGACCAATCCTAAGCTATGTATTTGGGAGGAGAACAAGGAGAGGGATCTTTGGAGCAAGTTCAATACGTCGCGGGGAACCAAGGATATTGGGCCAATCCGACCGCTAGAAACCATCCCGGTTTCTCCTATGCAAACAATGATGGAGCATTGAACCCCCCGCAACAACTACCTCACCAAGCTCGACCACAACAACAACAACAACAACATTATCCACCGAGGGGGCCTCCGCAACAAAACTACCCACCAAGGCAACAAGTGGGACCCTATAGGCCGCCCGGATACAATCACGGGTGGAGAAATCCAAACCCTCCACAAGCTCAACAACGTTCTGATTTTGAAGCTAGAGTGGAGGAGTTTATGGTCGAGCAGAAGAAGACTAATGCTTCCTTGAAGGCGGGCCAAGATTCCCTTGCAACCGTTGTAGGCCAAATCTCGGAGCAACTTGCGTTGCTCAATCGAAATAGTCAACAGTTGCCGGCTCAGCCCGAGCAAAATCCACGGGGCACCACCGGACATATCAACGCCGTAGTTGCAGTTACTACGAGAGGCGGGAAGGATACCACCCCCGTCATGATTCCAACCAAGGAGCCCGTGGTGGAGAGAGTAGAGCCAAGTGAGCCGGTCATTGAAGTTGAGAGAGAGAAAGAGCCGCAAGGGGAAGAAAAGTCAAGAGCGGAGCAGCTGATTGAAGAGAGGCATTTTTTGCCACCGATCCCATTCCCTCAGAGGCTTGCTAGAGCAAAGATGGAGAAGCGACTAGCCAAGTTTCTCAAATATTTGAGAGGGGTAAGCCTCAATATTCCTTTCCTCGACGCTATCATGGAGATCCCGACATCCGCCAAGTTCTTAAAGGATTTGATTACGGGAAGAAAGAGGAAGGAGAAAATAATGCTCGCTGAGGAGGGGACTTGGTTCACCAAGAGAGAGAAGGAGCCCGCCAAATTCAAAGACCCGGGGAGTTTCCGAATTCCTTACACCTTAGGCGGCGTCCCTCTACAAAAGGCGTTAGTAGACTTAGGGGCTAGTGTTAGCCTCATGCCTCTCTCTATGTTCCGAAGGCTAAACACCGGCACAGAATTGAAGCCTACCGATTTGCGGATACAACTAGCAGATGGTCGGATCACAAGGCCGGTAGGGATCGCAGAGGACATCCCGTTACAAGTCACGGGAGGCATATGTTTGCCATGCGACTTTGTGATCATGGATGTCAAGGAGGAGAGCGATACGTCGCTAATACTTGGACGACCATTCCTCGCCACCGCCGGTGTCATTGTCGATGTACGTGAAGGGACTCTAACATTGAACGTCGGCAACATCGAGGTGGAGCTTCATATACCCAAGGCAATGAAACACATGCCTTATCACGAGGAGCTCGACTATATGGACCTCCTTGACGAGGTCATTAAGGAGGCGATCCCCCATTCCATCGGCGCACTATTCAAGGATGATTTTGAGGAAGGGCTGGACTTGGGCCAAGAAGAAAAGATGGAGCACTCCTCCGATCTCTCCGCAGAAATTGATGAAGGCGACGCTGATGTCGTGAGAATACGAGAGCTCTGTAAGCTCTCAAAGATGAGGACTCCGAAGAAAGCCCCACCGATACGAAAATCGGTGTCACCAGTGAAGCCAAGGCCTGGAGCAAGCACTAGCTTGGGGGAGCCACCCCCAACACTACCCGAGACAAAGGAGCACTGAGGAAGAACACGCCGCCACAACATCCAAATCCGAGCGTTCTTCCCGATAAATTCGACGGGTGCATCTCGTATGCACCCAATATCCCGCATTAAACTGAAAATCCAAGGGGGTCGAGCTCAAGACCTTAAACGAGCGCTTGTCGGGAGGCAACCCGACGGTTATCGCTTTATTTTTACTTTGTTCTTTATTTTTGTTTTAGAAATTATTAGTGTTTTGAGTCGTTTGCCTGAAAAATTCGTGCTAACGGGTCCTATTTTTCTTTGATAGGAGAGGAGAAAGGGATATCTATCATTAGGAGGATGAACAAGGCGACAAAGAGCGCTCCAGGAATGCGCTCGATGCTTAGGAGGAGGAAGAAATCAACTGGAGGAAGAAAAACAGATATTAGAGCCCAAACGGAGCCAAACAGCAGAAAACAGGGGTCACTCGGCCGAGTAGAATATCCACTCGACCGAGTACATAAGTTCGTCCACCCGAGCGGCGCACAAACGAGGGAAGTCTGATGTACCCAACTCTCTGTTTCTTTTCTTGATTTCAGTATAATTGCCACTCGGCCGAGTATATATCTTCACTCGGCCGAGTGAAACTGATACGCTCCTATGGCGAGAATTACCGAGTAGCTTGTGCCACTCGGCCGAATGGACTTTTTCCACTCGGCCGAGGGTGGCAAAGCCACTCGGCCGAGTCGTAAGCGGGGAGGAATTTTCAAAACTATTTCCGTTACGTTCACTCGGCCGAGCGACATAGTCACTCGGCCGAGTCGTAATTTTTCCTATATAAGGCGTTGCGGGCTCGGCACGGAATTCGAAGCAATTATTTCTCATCCGTTCGCCCGAGCCCGCGCCCGATCAGCTCCCTACGCCCAAACTCACCCCCACTCGCCCGATCCGCCCTCGCCGCAGCTGCGCTCGGCCGACCACCGCCGGCCGACGCCGCCGCCCCTCCGCCCGAGTCGCCGGCGACTCCCTCGCCGTCGGCCGAGCTCCGGTATGCCCAATTTTGCCCATTTTTCTCCCTTTTCTTGTATTTTTTGACGATCCGTGCACTAATCGAGCCCCTAATTCAAATTAACTTCATTATCTATCCATTATACCCCTAACCCCCCATGTATTTTGAATATTACACGCTGATATCGTTGTTTGATGTGCAGGCAATCTTGGGGAGCTTAGGGGAGCCTAGGGGAGCTTCCGGGGAGCGTTTTTGGCTTCGTGGAGGCGGCGTTTTCGCACGCATCCACTATTTTGCTCTCGTGGCGTGTTACGGTATACTCGTTTCACTTATTTTCGCACGCCGCATTTTTTCTATTTTTGGTGAGCACCCGGGGCCCACATGCCGCCTCGGACACGGCCACGCACCAGGAGAGCTTCCGCCAAGCGGAAGCGGCCGGATGATCCCGGCCCCTCCCACGAGATGGAGGACTCTCCTCCGCCTACACCACCTCACCCCGCACAGCCACAGCCTGCCGACCCCGTTCACCCCGCACAGCCACTCCCAGTCGACCCATAGCCACCACCGGCTCCACTTGTCGGGCCGCTGGGCATTACGTTCCGAGACGACGCACATCGCGTCGCCTTTGAGCGTATCACCCAGCGCTCGATAGTGCCCTCCAGGTTCGTACACCTTGCTGACCTAGACCACCTGGGGGTACTCGAGGGATTACTCATGTTGTATGACAACGTGGGTTGGCGAGACTTTCTTTCTGTGTCGGCGGACACCTACGTCCGTCTGACACTCGAGGTCCTCAGCTCGATTGCCCAGACCACTGAGGGATGCTCCTTCCGACTCATGGATCGAGAGTGTCAGATCACTCTCGATATGCTTAGGGCATTCTTTCAGTGGCCCGCTGTCCCCACACCCGACCGAGCCTACGCCCCCACACACATCCCTCCCCCATCCTTCGATTCACATGCCTTCTGGGCCAGGATCACAGGTTTACCACCGGCCTTTGACCCTAGTCGGGCCAATGCCTCGGCCATAGTCCACCCCTGCCTCCGCATAGCACAGCGCCTTATGGCGACCACCTTTTTGGTGAGGTACGAGCCTGGGACGATGTCGACGCCTGAGCTCTATATGCTCTACGCGATGACTCGCCCCAGGGTTCTTGATAGGGATGGAGTCACGTTGGTCCCCGCCGTTGAGATCGACATCGCTAGCTGGTTTTTGGACCGCATCATCGTATCGGTGGGCGCTTGCTCCCCGATATGTTGCGGCGGTCTGATCACTCTGCTAGCCCTGATGACCGGCGAGGACCTTCCTGCTGACCTGCGACGAGCCCCGGGCCCCACTGCATTATCGATAGACGTCATGGCCTGGATGAAGATGCTTCGTCCGCACGGTCAGCGGCACTGGGTATGGTTGCATGGTCCGTACGGTGCT
Source organism: Scilla litardierei (assembly GCA_030789695.1). Classification (NCBI taxonomy): domain Eukaryota; kingdom Viridiplantae; phylum Streptophyta; class Magnoliopsida; order Asparagales; family Asparagaceae; genus Scilla; species Scilla litardierei. The sequence continues at coordinate 93,416,386 of CM061140.1, read as the reverse complement.
GACTACATGATCCTTCCAAGCCTCGCTCAGACACACTTAGGACCAGCACACGACGACTGGCTTCCGACGATGGATCTCCAGATCCCCGCCGCCTACGTGCTAGAGGCCGAGGGAGCTGAGCCTGCACCACCTACACACCCTGCACCGCCAGCTGACCCCGTGGCCCCTCAGCCTGTCCCTGAGATTTCTACTGCTCCCGACACCACTGTCCACACTTCTAACGGTGTCAGGAGTACACTTACCGAGACCACCTCCACGACCTCCATGACCACCACGACTCCCACCACAGCTGGCCCTCTGTCCGTTGAGCCCCTTTGCTCCGCACTACCTGAGCGCCCACCTACTTTTGTTGAGAGCGGAGAGCCTTCTTTCGCTGCTGTCGTGGAGACCATGGCCAGTATGATCTCCGCTGGGATTTCACCTTTTGGACCCCACACTGCCTCCCCAGCGGTTGACACTTCTGTCTCCACCGTAGCCGTTCTATCTGAGAGCGTCGTGACGTCTGTCCCCACTTCTGTGTCACTGACCTCTCCTGTCGCCTCGTCACCGATTTTGTCTTCCCTCCCTCTGCTGCTGCTTCCACCTCACACCAGCCTGCGTCCCAGCCTCGCCCTGAGGCTGGGCATCCACTAGTGAGCACAGCACCTGTACCACCCACGCCTGCTGTCCCGATCACCTACACCGCCCGTATTAGACAGCCCCGACCAGCTCAGCCTAGACCTGTCCGTCCCTCCGCTCCACCACCCACTGACGCCTTAGTTCAGAGCGTTCGCGCTCTTGAGGGGGGGTTGAGTGGACTCCGGGGCAATTTTAGGGCTTTGTCTTCCACAGTCACCGCCATGCAGCACCGCCTCGACCTACCTCCCAGCATTCACTATTGCTTGACCCAGATCCTCGAGCGACTGCCACGACCACCACCCACCCAGCAGATTGTACCACGACCACCACCCACCCAGCATACTGTACCACGCCCACCACCACCACCACCACCTACACCTCCGCCTCAGGACGGAGACGGCGCAGCACCACCCTCTTAGGCACCCTTGATGCCATTGATCTTTTTTACCGTCATGCTGCCCGTCTCTGCTTGGTCCTGATGATTTTTGCCCACCCCCCCTCCCCTCACTGTTTTTGGGTCCACATTTTGATCATATCTTTCTATATCATTTTTGGGAGAGAGGGAGAGTCTTTTTGGTGTGACACTCTTACATCTGATTCACTCTTATATCTGCATGCATCATGTCCGCATCATATTTTCATTTTGTTATTTTTATTTCTTTTTCATCATGCATGCAACCTCACATACCCCTACCACTACACGTCTCTCGGTGTGCCACACTTTGCACATTGAGGACACTGTGCACTTTAGCTTGGGGGAGTGAGTTCTCACGCTTTTTGATTTACCACCTTTGTTTTTTTAGTTTTTTTTCTTTTTTTTTCACGCCATTTTCGCATTTGCACGCATTTTTCATCACTTTTTCTTTTTTTTACCATGCATCACGTTTTTCCTATTTTCTTCGTGTGCCGCATTGTAAATAGTTTTATTTTCCCTTTTTTATCTTTATTTCTTTCATCTCATGCTAGAGATGACTTTTCTGTGATGATGATGACGTGGAGTTAGCTTTCTCTATATGCATGCTATATTTGTCATGTCTTAGCTTTTATTTCTAATATCATATGCTATGATCTGCCTTGCATTTAGAGATAGTAACCCACACTTTTTCCGTATGAAAATGGATGAAATTCTATTATTAGCTGAGACTGAATATTCATATGTACGCTATCGTAGAAAACACACCAAGATTCACGCATTGAATGCTTATATCTGGAGTACCGTTTTCTTTTCCTATACACTTCTATTTGCATGACTTGTACACTTCACTTCAGGATGATTGAATGATGTTAGCTATGATAAATCTGGATTAGTTTGCTTTTTTGTGATCGAAACCGAGTAGATTAAATTATCCTGCTGAAGTTGTCATGCACGTCCCATAGAGTGAACTGAGAGATACATTTATTTCTTTCTCCACATATCTTGAACATTAATTCTCTATTTTAAAATCATTGGTGAATCTTCCCTTAGCGATTCTAATATTTGGCATTTCCCCCGTTATTAAATTCCTAGCTCCAAATTTCCCAAAACAAAAAAGAAAAAGAAAAATTCTTGTATATCCTTCGGTCTCTTTTGATTTGGGATCATTTGTGTATATATGCTATTAAAAAAAGAGAGAAAAGAAAGAAAAGAAAAGAAAAAGATTTGAGAAAAAGAAAAGAAAGGAGAAAAGAATCTTGATAAACGATCCCATCTCATATACTCTCTCTTTCTTCCCTCTTTTTGTTTTTATTTTTATTTTCTTTTGCATTTGGAGCTTCAAAAGAAATGGGGAATGTAAGTATAGTTTTGTATATGCCACCACGCTTATAGATAAGCTTGGGGGAGAGAATCCAATGATGTGTGAGAGAGTGACTACCTGACGGTGCATGACAACCTAGGCTAAGTAATATTCTATACTCGGTGAGATTGTTTTAGCTTCACGAAATCCAGAAATCTACGCCTAGCACTCATTTCATGAAATCCACGCTTTTCTATTCTTTCTATTCTATTGCGTGATATTCTTATACTCCTCATAGAAAGCATTCAATTGAAAAGTGTGTGATCTGCGATATTGTATACCGCTTTAGATGATTCAGACAATGTTAATCTTAGAATTATTCCATTTTTCATGCTATATCAATATTCTTGGGTTTTCTATCTCTATTTGCATTATTATACTATGATATCGAAATAAAAATCCTTGACATGTGTTTTACATTCGATGCATGCTATATGAGTAAGCAAAACCCACGTCCTGAGAAAAATGATCTAGCAGCTTCCCTCTTCGCTTTCTTCTTTCTTCTTCGTGTTTCATTTTCCGTTTTTTTTCCATCGTTTTCATTTTCTGAATCCACCGGGTTCGCCTTTTACTTATCTTCCTCGAGGACGAGTATGAGGTAAGCTTAGGGGATTTTGATCACTCCGTATTTTACACCTTTTTCCCGCATGTTTGCATGCCATTTAGATCGCTCAAATCATGTTTTTCACGATTTATCAACAATATTGCGATACTTTTCACGATTTGTTGTTTTTGTCGTATTTCAGGAGATTTGGAGCGATTTGGAGTGATTCCGAGATACACCCACTCCGGAGTGTCACCGACGACTTCCCTGAGGGGTATTTTGAGATTAGAGAGGAGCGGAAGAAGAAAGAACGTCGTAGGAGCGACGAGGAGGCAAGAACATTCAGATTGGGCATTTTTAGCATCTCACTCGGCCGAGTGAAGGAGTCACTCGGCCGAGCATCGAGACACCGCTCGGCCGGCCAGATCGGACACGCTCCAAGCAATATATCAGCGTGCACTCGGCCGAGCATCAGAAGCCCACTCGGCCGAGTGACGTATCCTGTCCGCCCGAGTGGCACTCAGACGATGGCCATCAAAAACTCCCAAGTTATTGTCTTTCGTCAGTCTGAGATCAGAAGCCCCACTCGGCCGAGTGGCAATTGTCGATCGCCTGAGTGAAGACAAGCCCATCGGCCGAGTGACGACAACTCACTCGGCCGAGTGACGCCCCAAGTGACGACCCCCAAGACCCCAGACTTACTGGAAATTCTCAGGGTCTCTCACTCGACCGAGTGACCTTTGACACTCGGCCGAGTGAGCCGCGCGCCTGTAGCGGAAAACACGATTTTGAAGAGGCACAGGGGCATTTTGGTCACGGATTTTTGGGCAGTTTTAGGGGGTATTTAACCCCAGATTCTAACCTAGTTTAGAGAGCTTTTCTATTGCTTTTGGTAGCCTTTTTAGATTAGATTTTTTAGAGTTTAATTCTTGTGATTGGAGAGGAGAGAAAAGTGCTATTTTGTTGGATTCTTGGAAAGCTACATTGGTTTGTCTCCCTCTCTTTTAAAAATCCTATTTTTATTGCTATTTTGAATATTGCTATGAATTCTATTGTTGTTTCTATTGATTATTCTTCCATTAGCAATATGATTTGTGAGTAGTCTTAACGTCTTAGGGCGTGGGGATGAACCCTATGAGCCCAATTTCCGATTTGTGACGATTTGGTAGAACTATTGCTAGAATTGATTAGGGTTAGTTTGGGATTGATATAATACAGATAGCTAGGTGTTCATATCGATTGGTATTTGTAAGAGATTGGATCCCAATTCGATAGGAAACCCTAGAAATCCGAATTGGGTTGAAATTGAGCTTCCATAGTATCGGTTTGCAAGAGATTGGACCGATACTAGGATTCTCGGTTGCAATTCTATACCGATACCCGTTTGCAAGAGATTGGATGGGTAGGAACTATCCCAACCTAGGTCGTAGCCCGAGTTTGCACGAGAGTGGGCTCGGGATGCGATTGAACAATGACGTTGATCCTAATGCTAGCTTGCCTAGGCTAGGGTTTGCAAGAGATTGGACCCGAGCCTAGGTTTGCTATAGACCGGCAACAGCGCGAGAGCGTGAGCTAGGTTTTACATTTAGTTGCAACTAGTTCACCCGACATTCTACCCTAGCAATTGTGAAACCGATGAATCACAACGACGAGATACGGTGAGTAGCGGGGATTCACTATTCCCTAGGCGTCTTTATTTGATTTTATATCTCTTTACATTGTTTGACGATTGTGACAACATCGTCGAAAGGCAATTTCCTACTTTTCTGTCCCTATATCCAGGTTGTTCGGAGAAGGCACTATCATACGTCCTCCCTGTGTTCGATACCCGCTCGCCGCTACACCGTGCGCTTGCAGTAAAACTACACGGTCGCTCTTTAGGGTGTACGCCCGGGCGCGATCACATGTCGAGGATAAGCATATGGCACATGATGAAATGGTGGTGGCGACATATGGTATGATGCATGATGGTAATCATTCATATGGAAGTGATGTGGTTGAACATACGCATGTGGAGGAACACGTGCGTGAGTGTGTCTCACTTGGTGTGCACTTGCTCGTGGACGTGGTGCATAGAAATCATCATACGTGTGAACATGTGGAATAGGATGTGTGTTCCTACGTGGCATGGTATTGGTGTACATAAAAGCATGACCCTTCTTTGGAGGTCCACCCAAAGTGGGTTTCTTTCCAAATGGGGGTGTGTACCTAGTGGAAGCACCATTGGTAGAAGAACTACCCATGGGGTGTTTACTCCTACTAGTTGAAGCTTCGCAAGATGTGTTGAGTATTGGACTCCCCAGATTTGGTTTTGGATGATGAGCAAACATAAATATATCATGAACTAACATTTTATGAGTGCAGTTATGGAGATCGTCGCCAAATTCACGAGAACACTCAAAGCGACATCTTAAGACTTCTCAAAGCTCGTATTCAATGTCTAAAGCTTCGTTGAAGCTTTTGGACCTTTTTGGAAGTCATGAAGATTTGATCGAAGCTTTCGAAGACCGTTCCTTAAGGTTTTATTCATAGTCTTTTAGCTTCGATTTATAGAATGTTAAGCCTTGAGTAATTCTTACATGTCTATCTTCATATCGCTCATATCTTAGAGCTAGGATTATCTTAGAAGCCATTAGAAACTTTCCCGAAGCCTATCGCTTCTTCCCTCGGCTTCTAGTGCATCTTAGTTGGTTCTAGTAGAGTCACCAACCGACTAGATGACGATCTAGTCGGTCGGCAACTCTTCATGAACCGACTAGATGTCCTAACTCATTTCAGCTCAGCCATGTCGATCAATTAGTCTGTCAAAGAAGGTTCACCGACCGACTAGATGACGATCTAGTCGGTTAGGAATCCTTCTTAGACCGACTAGTTGAGCTTGCCTCTGTACAGCCTGAGTTACTGTTTACAGTTAGTCGGTCCAAGAACATTCATCGACCGACTAGTTGTGAAACTAGTCGGTCAGCATTTGTTCTTAGACCGACTAGTGTAACTTGTATTCAGCTTCGTGCATTTCACTCTTAGTTGGTCAAAGAACACTCACCGACCGACTAGTTGGCAAACTAGTCGGTTGGCAAGTCTTCTTAGACCGACTAGTTCAGGTTGCCTGGAAATCTCTCTTTTGGCTGTCGAGCTGTTAGTCGGTCCATGTTGAATCACCGACCGACTAGTTGATGAACTAGTCGGTCAGTGATCCTTCTTAGACTGACTAGTCTGCTTCAGATTAGAGTCGTTGGAGATTTGAAAGTGACGTTTCTCTCTCTCTTTTCCCTTGATCCTTTAAATACCTGGAGGGGTTATTTCATAGGATCCAAGGCTGCTATTTCCAGAGCTCTATTGATTCAAAGAGAAGTTTTTCAACTCTCATCTTCAAGCTCTCCCATTCTCAAGAATCTCTCCCTCACTCTTATTCTTCAAGAGAGATTCATTGGTTGTGAGCCTTCCAAGCTAAGGGCTTGATTCTAGGTCATCCATCTCATCCCTAGGCTTCCATTGCTGGTCATCTTCTTGAAGCTAGGGTTTGGTGACTCTTCCTCCATCAAAATCCTCTTTGCCCTAATTTGGTAAGAAATCTCAAGGCATAGGTATTTTGTTGGTAAGCATTTCATTTCAGTTATATTTGAATTGTATACTCTCGGTTGTGAGATGTTTTGCGTGATCCCGGGTTGTGGGAGTCACGGTCATCGATTGTAGGTCGATTGCACTTGTGAGGTTTTCGCAAGTGTTCATATTGGAAATCTTGGGTTAGAGGTTTTCTAACTCAAGTATCCGGAAGGGATCCGGGTGGTTGGGACGTAGGATCACCGGGAACAAGTCGGGGAGACTTGGGTGGATCCGAACCCATTAAACCATTGTGTTTGTGTTTGCATTATTTCTTGATTGTAGTTATTCCGCATCGTTGTTTGTTAATTGCACGATAATTAGGAATAAAACTCCTTATTATTTAAAAGTACTATTCACCCCCCCTCTAGTACATGTGCAGTGGCTTCCTAGGGCACTACAATTGGTATCAGAGCCAAGTTCAAAGCTACACATAGCCAAAGTTCAAAGCTATGACGAACAACGACTACAACGTCTTCAAGAACCGCGATGGAGCTTCTTCAGTTATGGAAGGACTATCCTCAGTCAGGCCTCCACACTTCAACGGTACCAACTATGGGTACTGGAAATGCCGGATGCAAATTTTCCTCCGGAGCGCTTCACTATGGAGAGCCACCATGACGGAGTATGTCGAGCCTTCCGAAGAAGATTTTGCGAAATGGACTCCCGCGGAGGTCGCCGCGGAAGTAGCCAATGCCAAGGCAATGAATGCCTTGAATTGTGCGTTGGAGCCCGAGGACTTCAACAAGATATGCACATGTAAGAGTGCATATCAAATATGGAACCAACTCCTCATATTGCACGAAGGATCGAGTACGGTAAAAGATTCTAAACTCGTCGTTGCTAATAAAGAATTTGAGTTGTTTCATATGGAGCAGGGCGAAACCATGAAGGAATATTACGCTCACTTCGTGGATATATCAAACGACTTGGAAGCTCTTGGGAAGGTCTATACCCAAAAGGAGAAAGTCGCGAAGATTATCGACGGTCTTCCATCATATTGGGAAAAGCGTACCTTCGCCATCGAGGAAGGTAACGACATGAATAAATATACCGTCATACAACTAATGGGTACCTTGTTGTCTTACGAGGTACGCAAGGATAGTAAGATCAGAATGAAGGAAAAGATGAAAGCGTACTTGAAGCAAGATGAGCCAAAGAAAAAGGCGATTGCCTTCAAGGCCGCTCCATCTACCGATGATGAAGAATCGGAAGACGAATTGGACATGGAATCCATTGCCCGTATGGCAAGGAAGTTCGATCGATTCCTCCGAGAAGGTATATCTTTGAATAAATCTAAAGTTAGTTCTGATGGAAATTGAATTCCACCCCTAAGTAATTTTGATGATGAGCACACCAAATGAATGCTTAGTATACTAACAACACTACACTTTAAGTATACAGATTTCGTGAAGCTCTACTAATACTCCAAGAAGCATGTATCTACGCTCCACGACAAAGAAGAACATGGCTAAACTCAAGTGATGAAGCTCAAGCTCAAACAAAGCAAGAAGCTCAAAGAGAAGCTCATCCTCACTTCATCAAGTTGACTAAACTGCCAAAGACATGTTCAGAGTCTAGTGTGAGTGTGTCGTGTCTTTTAGGATATTTGTCAAAGCCATATTAAATAGACAACACACACACAAATGGTTTCAAAACAAATGTTTTTAACTATCTTCAAAAATGGTTTTTAAAGAGCTTTTCTAGTCACTTCAATTCTCGTAGTGAAACTCCACGCACCCTGGAGTTAACTACACTTTTGACTAGAACAACAGGAAAAACTCCTCTGGGAGTCGACTACCAAAAGTAGGGAGTCGACTACTTCTCAGGGATGAAAATTTCCTAGACTCCTCTGGGAGTCGACTACCTATAGAGGGAGTCGACTACCTGCTGGAAATTTTCAAACGTTTTGAATTTGAATTTTAAATTCTTTTGAGTGATTTACTCCGAAATTTTCGGGACAAAAGTCAAACGAAATTCAAATTTCAAATCCCAGTTTTTCCCTATAAATAGAGCTTAATTCTTTTGTGAAAAATACAAGATTATTGAAAATCAAAATTTGCAAAAGCTCTCGTGAATCAAAGCTCTCTCATTTCTTCTCTAGCCAATTTTAATTTCAGTTTTTGATCTTGCAATATTTTTCCAATTCTTTTGAAGATCATATTATTATTTTGTTGGCTAAGTTGTTTTTCAAAATCCTCTCTATTATTTCTCTTTAATTCTATTTGAAGGATTTTTTGAAAAAGCTCTAGATCACAAAGAACTTATCTCGTATCTTTGTGTGATCTAGACTATCATTCTATTAAGCCACTGCACAATTGTCTATCTTTTGATTGGCTATAGAATCGGGTGTATTTCCAATCTCTATCACTCATTGTAGAGTATTGGACAAATTTCTTATTGTTGGAACACTAGACAAGTCTAGTTGTTGCCAATTGGAAAGTCCTCGGTTTGTGAGGCAAAGGTGAACCCTAGACAAGTCTAGGCGTTGTGTTCGGAAATCCTGGTCAAGGCTAGGTCGTTGGAAGTCCTAACGAGTGAAGTTAGGTGCTTGTATTTGCCAAGGCAGATAGTGGAAATCTTGTACCGGTTTGGTCGGGGACTGGACGTACCCGGGTTGCGGGGAACCAGGATAAAAATCCTTGTCTTTGCGCGTGCATTTTCTGTGTTTGATTATCCTTGCATTTATTCTATCTTCAGCAAATATCAATCCTATTTCTATACGCTGAGATTTACATCTGTAATTTTATTTGCTCTAACATATACTCTGGGAGTCGACTACTGCTCATAAGGAGTCGACTACCTGCTGTGAATTTTCGCTGTGCACTTTAAATTATATTGTTGATTAAGAACCAAGCGTAGATCGCTCTACTTGGTTTCTTAGGCAACATTGGAAGGTTTTGTTTTGTGTTGATTGATTAAAGAACGAAAAAGTTTTATCTTTATACAACACTATTCAACCCCCCCTTCTAGTGTTGTTTGCCATCCACAGGATCCAACACTTGGTATCAGAGCAAGGTTAGAACGATGGCATCAACAAACGTCTACAACACCCATGCTCCTCCAATCTTTGACGGCAACTTTTATTCCCAATGGAGAAGGAGAATGGAGATCTTCTTGGAAGCACAAGATCTAAGCTACTCAAGATCTCTCAGTGAACGATATGAGATTCCAACCACTCCTCAAAATCAATGGAATCCGGAACAAGAAGAAGCCTACTTCAGAAACATAAAGGTAATGCATTTACTCTATACTGGTTTAACTAATGAAATGCTAGATATTGTAGAAAGGGCTGAAACCGCACACCAAATCCTCAACTTATTGGATGAGAGATTCGGATCAAAGTCAAAAGAAATTCAAACACCCATAGAGACAATCAAATCCAACGAAGAAGAGGAAGAGAAATCCAAAAATCACATGTGCATGATGGCTTGTCAAGACAATCAGGAAAAGGTATGTGAATCTAGTTCTGACGATGAAGATGATTTTGACATTGCTAGTGCATATGAAAATCTGTATAGGGAATTTGAGAGATTGAATAAGAAATACAAAAGTGTAAATAACAAGTACAAAGCCTTGAATAATGATCATGATGACCTATACAAGAAATATGATAGTTTGCTGGATGATTATAATGCTTTGAAAAATGATTGCAGTAATATTTCATTGAATGATCATAATTCCTTAAAGGCAAAATATGATGCATTATTGATTGATAATAACTTATTGAAAAATGAACATGCTCTGTATGTTTCCTGTCTAAATGATAAGATAGATTCACTTGAAAGTATTATTGCTTCTAGTCGTATAAAGCATGAAGAGCTAATTGCAAAATTTGATTGTATCAGGAATAATTCTACTTCTTCTTGCTCTTATACTCCTAGAAATGCTATCAATAAATCTACTCATGCTCAAGCTTCTACATCTAAAGATGTGGGTAGAAAAGTAAATGTTGTGCAAGCCAATGTTAAAAAGTATGCTTTCATGTATGGGAAAAATGTTAGATACAATAACGCATCTCACGTCTCACATGATCTACATGCTACACACAAGGCACACAAAAATAGTGTACACAATACACATCAAAAACCACATTTTGTACACAAACCTCAAAACATACACAATGTTAGAAATAACATGATATGGGTGCCTAAATATTTAGGCTTGAATGATAAAAATGCTTATATTCATAATTTGACTAGTAGCATGCATAGATCCCATAAAGACTCATTTGTTCATAGGAAATCAAATTCGCATCGAATTTGGGTTCCAAATAAGTAACCGTTTTTTTTTAAATTAGGGTATCCACATGCTTCATGTATATTATTCTGATACCCAAACGTTAAAAAAAAGGATATGTAAATAAATTTTTTTTTCTAACATATCGGACCCAATTAGAAGTGGGTACCAAACGTGTAGAGATTATTTTATTTCAGGACATATGGATAATGGATAGTGGATGCTCGGCACACATGACATGGAACGCAAAATTACTTAGCAATCTAAAAATGTATGATGGCGGAACCGTGACATTTGGTGACAACAAGAAAGGTAAAATCGTCGGAATTGGCAATATCGGCAGTCACTCAAAATTGCTCATCAAAGATGTAAGCTTGGTGAAAGGACTAAAGCATAATCTTTTAAGCATAAGTCAACTATGCGACAAAGGTATGAAAGTTATATTTACTCTTGACTCTTGCTTAGTATATGACAAAGATATGAAAAATATCATTGTTAAAGGTAAGCGAGTAGAAAATATCTATGTACTTAGACTAAATGAGTATGAATCAAATGTATGTTTAATTGTTTCAACAAACGATCCACTGCTTTGGCATAGACGCTTTGGCCATGTGAACATCAAAAACATGGATAAGATTTCTAGGAAAGAGTTGGTGCAAGGACTTCCTAAGATAAGTTTTAAATTAGATAAAATATGTGACTCATGTCAATTTGGCAAAATGCATAAGAGTTCATTTAAAAATATTGGTGCTCTCAGTTCTAATGGACCACTTGAACTACTCCATATGGACTTGTTTGGCCCAACTAGAACTCCATCATTATGCAACTCTAGATACGTATTTGTCATAATTGATGATTTTACTCGATATATGTGGGTATTATTCTTAACTCATAAGAATGATGCCTTCCGTGAATTCGAAATATTTTTTAAAAGAATTGAACGTTTATACTCCATGAAAATTATTTCCTTAAGAAGTGATCACGGTGGAGAATTTGAAAATGAACATTTTAAATCATTTTGTGAAGAACAAGGTATTTCTCACACTTTTGCTTTTCCCAGAGCTGCTCCTCAAAATGGGGTAGTTGAAAGGAAAAACAGAACACTCCAAGAGTGTGCACGAACAATGTTGTGTGAAAGCAACCTTCCAAAGAAATTTTGGGCGGAAGCTGTAGCAACCGCGTGCTATATTCAAAATAAAGTTTTAATTAGAAAACCTTTTGAAAAGACCCCGTATGAATTATTGCTCCAACGAATTCCAAAAGTATCTTACTTCAGAGTTTTTGGTTGTAAATGCTATATTCTGAATACTAAAGATAACCTAGATAAGTTTGACTCCAAAGCGGATGAAGGCATATTTATCGGTTACTCTTTACGTAGTAAGGCATATAGAATTTACAATAAAAGTTCCGAGACTATTGTTGAAACTCTACATGTAACATTTGATGAATCTTTACCTCATAACATTGCTCATGATGATGATGATAGTATGCCCATTGCACGCACTCCTAATAATGAATTTCTCAATGATATTCCTAGTTCTTTGCCGAAATCATTTCCTGAAGTCACACATCACCCACACACTCAAGTCTTAGGTGACATTGATGCAGGAATTAGAACTAGATCTCAAATAGAACACTTAACACATGTTGCATTTGTTTCTAACATTGAGCCGAAAAAGGTAGAAGAAGCTTTTGCAGATGAAGCATGGATCGAGGCTATGCAAGAAGAACTTCTACAATTTGAACGCAATCAAGTATGGGAGTTAGTACCTAGACCGGAAGATCGTCCCGTTATCGGTACTAAATGGGTATACCGCAACAAACTAGATGAAGATGGAAATGTGATAAGGAATAAGGCAAGGTTAGTAGCACAGGGTTACTCTCAAGAGGAAGGTATAGACTTCGATGAAACCTTTGCTCCTGTTGCTAGACTAGAATCCATTAGGATGTTACTCGCATTTGCATCATATAAGAATTTTAAACTTTATCAAATGGATGTAAAAAGCGCTTTCCTAAACGGATTCATAAAGGAGGAAGTCTACGTTGAACAACCTCCAGGATTTGAACATGATAAGAAAACTGGATTTGTTTACAAGTTAAACAAAGCATTATATGGGCTAAAACAAGCTCCAAGAGCTTGGTATGAAAGACTAAGAAAATTTTTAAGTGACTCAAGTTATACTGTTGGAAAAATAGATACAACCTTATTTGTTAAGAAAGATCATAATGATATCATTCTTATCCAAATCTATGTAGATGACATCATTTTTGGATCTACTAATGATGATCTTTGCCAAGAATTTGCCAAGTTAATGCAGGAAGAATTTGAAATGAGCCACATGGGGGAACTAACATACTTTCTCGGATTGCAAATCAAACAAGGAAAAGAAGGAACCTTCATTCATCAAACAAAGTACGCAAGAGACTTGATCAAAAGGTTCGGAATGGAAACTGCATCAGGAAAGAACATACCAATGGCAACGTCCACTTCCTTAGACAAAGACGAAGCAGGTAAGAAGGTTGATCAGAAAACATATAGAGGTATGGTCGGTTCATTACTCTACTTAACCGCCAGCAGACCAGACATCATGTTTAGTGTTTGTGCATGTGCTAGATGTCAATGTGATCCTAGGGAATCACATCTTAAAACAGTAAAATACATATTTAGATATCTTAAAACCACATCTGACTTTGGACTCTTCTATCCCAAAGGAAGCACATTCGATTTAACTTCATTTAGTGACGCAGACTATGCTAGTTGTAAAGCCACAAGAAAAAGCACAAGTGGAACATGTCATTTCCTTGGACATTCCCTTGTTTCGTGGTTTTGCAAAAAGCAAAATTCCGTTTCACTATCTACCACTGAGGCAGAGTATATAGCTGCCGGACTTGCCTGTGCTCAAATACTTTGGATGAAACAAGTCCTCGTCGATTATGGTGTTAATACATCTACATGTGTAATTTATTGTGACAATAAAAGCACCATAAATCTCACTAAAAAACTCTGTTCTTCATCCAAGAACAAAACACATTGATATAAGACACAGATTTATTGATGATCATTGTGCCAAAAAGGATGTTGAACTTAAATTTGTCTCCTCTAAGTTTCAAGTTGCTGATATTCTAACAAAACCCTTACACAAGGATACATTCTCGAGACTTCGTCGAGAATTGGGTATTGTTGGAGAAAAAGAATTGAATAATGCTCAGCTATAATATATTTTTTGTTGATGACAAGGGGGAGAAAAATGTATAATGCAAAAATGTGTATTGTATTTCTAATAGCTTCGATGCAGGGGGAGTACCGCATCAAAGCAGGGGGAGTAAGTATACTTGAAATATCATTCATATATGTCTTGCTTCCAATTTTACATTTGGGTGTCATCATCAAAAAGGGGGAGAGTGATGGAAATTGAATTCCACCCCTAAGTAATTTTGATGATGAGCACACCAAATGAATGCTTAGTATACTAACAACACTACACTTTAAGTATACAGATTTCGTGAAGCTCTACTAATACTCCAAGAAGCACGTATCTACGCTCCACGAAGAAGAAGAACATGGCTAAACTCAAGTGATGAAGCTCAAGCTCAAACAAAGCAAGAAGCTCAAAGAGAAGCTCATCCTCACTTCATCAAGTTGACTAAACTGCCGAAGACATGTTCAGAGTCTAGTGTGAGTGTGTCGTGTCTTTTAGGATATTTGTCAAAGCCATATCAAATAGACAACACACACACAAATGGTTTCAAAACAAATGTTTTTAACTATCTTCAAAAATGGTTTTTAAAGATCTTTTCTAGTCACTTCAATTCTCGTAGTGAAACTCCACGCACCCTGGAGTTAACTACACTTTTGACTAGAACAACAGGAAAAACTCCTCTGGGAGTCGACTACCAAAAGTAGGGAGTCGACTACTTCTCAGGGATGAAAATTTCCTAGACTCCTCTGGGAGTCGACTACCTATAGAGGGAATCGACTACCTGCTGGAAATTTTCAAACGTTTTGAATTTGAATTTTAAATTCTTTTGAGTGATTTACTCCGAAATTTTCGGGACAAAAGTCAAACGAAATTCAAATTTCAAATCCCAGTTTTTCCCTATAAATAGAGCTTAATTCTTTTGTGAAAAATACAAGATTATTGAAAATCAAAATTTGCAAAAGCTCTCGTGAATCAAAGCTCTCTCATTTCTTCTCTAGCCAATTTTAATTTCAGTTTTTGATCTTGCAATATTTTTCCAATTCTTTTGAAGATCATATTATTATTTTGTTGGCTAAGTTGTTTTTCAAAATCCTCTCTATTATTTCTCTTTAATTCTATTTGAAGGATTTTTTGAAAAAGCTCTAGATCACAAAGAACTTATCTCGTATCTTTGTGTGATCTAGACTATCATTCTATTAAGCCACTGCACAATTGTCTATCTTTTGATTGGCTATAGAATCAGGTGTATTTCCAATCTCTATCACTCGTTGTAGAGTATTGGACAAATTTCTTATTGTTGGAACACTAGACAAGTCTAGTTGTTGCCAATTGGAAAGTCCTCGGTTTGTGAGGCAAAGGTGAACCCTAGACAAGTCTAGGCGTTGTGTTCGGAAATCCTGGTCAAGGCTAGGTCGTTGGAAATCCTAACGAGTGAAGTTAGGTGCTTGTATTTGCCAAGGCAGATAGTGGAAATCTCGTACCGGTTTGGTTGGGGACTGGACGTACCCGGGTTGCGGGGAACCAGGATAAAAATCCTTGTCTTTGCGCGTGCATTTTCTGTGTTTGATTATCCTTGCATTTATTCTATCTTCAGCAAATATCAATCCTATTTCTATACGCTGAGATTTACATCTGTAATTTTATTTGCTATAACATATACTCTGGGAGTCGACTACTGCTCATAAGGAGTCGACTACCTGCTGTGAATTTTCGCTGTGCACTTTAAATTATATTGTTGATTAAGAACCAAGCGTAGATCGCTCTACTTGGTTTCTTAGGCAACATTGGAAGGTTTTGTTTTGTGTTGATTGATTAAAGAACGAAAAAGTTTTATCTTTATACAACACTATTCAACCCCCCCTTCTAGTGTTGTTTGCCATCCACAGGATCCAACAAGTTCGACTAATGCTTCTACTCCCGTGTGTTATAAATGCAACAAGCCAGGACACATCAAACCGGATTGTCCTCTCTACAAACACAAGGAGAAGGGGAAAGCATCGAAGTACGACAAGTCGAGAAAGTACAAGAAAGGACTTGTTGGCACATTCACTGACTCCGAGGAGGATTCCTCAAGTGGAGAGTCGGATGTTGGACATGTGGAGAAAGCAAAACTTTGCTTCATGGCTAATGAGGCAAAAGATCGAAAGTCCTCATTTGATGAAAGCGAGGATGAAAGCGAGGATGGTAGCGAGGATGAAAGCGGAGAACCTACTATTGATGAAATGAGGTTAGCAAACCAAGAAATTTGGTCTAAATTTACTAAGTTAGTAGATAGATATAATAAGACCAAAGATGAACTTGTTAGCCTTCAAACCTCTCCTAAGTCTACCATCACCAACAATGACACCATTGTTGAGACTCTCGCCAATGAGAAAGCAAGTTTGCTTACTCATAATGGCTTGTTGAGAAATGAGGTGAAGTCCCTCAAATCTCAACTTGAGCATGTTCTTGTTGAGGATTCGGATGAACATGTGATAGCGGATTTGACGTCTCAAAACTCAACTTTGAGTATTGAGAATAAGAATCTCAAATCACGTGTTTATGCACTCACATCGCACGTATCCACTTTGGATGCTTCTTTGCATTCTCTCAAAGAGAAGTATGAGTGCACGTTAGGCCGTATCAATGATTTCAATAAAGGTAAGGGCCATTTGGATAATATCCTAAATGACTTACTTCCGGCCAAACACCATATTGGCTTGGGGTATAAGATGGGAGACTCATCCAAATCGCCTACCACCTTTATTAGGCCGACATCCGATGCCTCGACGAGTGGGAGCAAACACCCCATTGGTAGTTCTCCTACCAATAGTGCTTCCACTTCGTGCACACCCCCGATTGGAAAGAAACCCACTTTGGGTAGACCTCCAAAGAGGGGTCATGCATTTTTGTACTCACATGCTATGCCACGTAGGAACACACATCCTACTCCACCGGCTCATATTAATGATGATTTTTATGCTCCGCACCCACGAGCACGTGCAAACACTCATATGAGACACCCACATGCACGTAATCATGCTCATTCATATCCTAATGCTTATGTTCAAACATCTCATCCACATGTGCATGCCTTCTCTCATAATCATCCTCATGCATACACACCTCATGCTTATCCACGTATGTATGCTACACCACATCATGGATCTCATGCTCATCATAATGCTATTGCTGGATCTCATGCTCCTAAGCCACATGCACCACATAGATATCAACCTTTTGTGCATGCAACCACTAGGAAGAGGATTCCCAAAATTTACACTATTTGGGGTCCCAAGAACACTAGCAATCATGATATGAATGTTTATATGCAATCCTATATTAATGATGTTATTTTGAATGATGATTATCTTGGAAAGTCAAGTTCCTCTTGGACTTGGTTTCCGAAGGGTTAGTTCCTTTAACTCTTCAATGCTTGGTACCATGAGTTTATGATCATTTTATGGGTACCAAGGCATTTGATTATAAAATTGATTTTGATTACATTAACTCATGGGTTACAATTATTTTAATTTCGTATTTCAAATTTGTTGTCTAACCCATTGGATTCAAAAGGGTTTTTGGATACCAAAATGAAGTTTTCTAGGTTCAATCCACCGTGGGATACCAACCCTACCAACTCCTCGATTTGCGAAGACTTTCATTCAAACGGAGTTGATGGTGCTTAGGTAATGCACCAATGTAGGGGGAGCTTAATGTTGTAAGTATGATATTACATTTGGTATCCATGAGGGTTGAATGCATGCTTGGTTAGAATCTATTTCTTTACATTGATATCATTTTGTTTCTCCTAGCATGATAGAATTGTGAATGCCATAAATGCTTTGAAATTCATATCTATTTTTGGCATGACATGTTCTAAAAGTTATAATGATGATTTTCGTATTACTTTTATCACATTGTCACTTCTCATCGCACACTTCACTTAGTTTTGATGTGCTTTTACTTTATGTTCATTTTCGATCGATATTGTGACATTTGATATTCTATGATGTGCACCACTCTTCTGATGGATCATTCCTTTGTGCACATTTTATGTATGTCTCTGATATTGATTTCGTCGCTCGACGATTTATTTTGATTCAATAGCTTTAGTTGTATGAAAACATAGAATTATTTTCCATGCACTAAAATAGCTATAAATGTTGATATTGGAGAGTAAATTCATTTCTTCAATAAGTGAATTTACATTTGATATTTTGATGATTTAAGTTTTCGATTTTCGACTATGGTCTCATTGACACGCTTTGATTTTACTCGAATTTTATTTTGGTGTCATATGAAACATGGTCGTATTCTTAGACTCCCATGCTTAATGACTTATTTGGCCATGATTTATTGTCATTGGCTTCCTCCCGCTCTTTTTGGATTATGCCAAAGGGGGAGAGATATAATAATGGCATGTGCTAAATGATAATTTACCATGAATCTAATTTGATATGTTAGATTCAGGGGGAGTTAAGATATAAAAATGGATTACAAATCCTAAATCTCAAATATCTCAAATATTGGATTACAAATCCTAAATCTCAAATATCTCAAATATTGGATTTGAATTTTTACTTTCCTCGTCTGCTTGATGTATGTGCTTATTATTTCATATGGAACTAATGTGTCATCAATGCAGGGGGGTAAGTATATTTCATTTAGTTCATTATTTTTGATTATTATTTATGTTGGTTTGTCATCACCAAAAAGGGGGAGAATGTTGAGTATTGGACTCCCCGGATTTGGTTTTGGATGATGAGCAAACATAAATATATCATGAACTAACATTTTATGAGTGCAGTTATGGAGATCGTCGCCAAATTCACGAGAACACTCAAAGCGACATCTTAAGACTTCTCAAAGCTCGTATTCAATGTCTAAAGCTTTGTTGAAGCTTTTGGACCTTTTTGGAAGTCATGAAGATTTGATCGAAGCTTTCGAAGACCGTTCCTTAAGGTTTTATTCATAGTCTTTTAGCTTCGATTTATAGAATGTTAAGCCTTGAGTAATTCTTACATGTCTATCTTCATATCGCTCATATCTTAGAGCTAGGATTATCTTAGAAGCCATTAGAAACTTTCTCGAAGCCTATCGCTTCTTCCCTCGGCTTCTAGTGCATCTTAGTTGGTTCTAGTAGAGTCACCAACCGACTAGATGACGATCTAGTCGGTCGGCAACTCTTCATGAACCGACTAGATGTCCTAACTCATTTCAGCTCAGCCATGTCGATCAATTAGTCTGTCAAAGAAGGTTCACCGACCGACTAGATGACGATCTAGTCGGTTAGGAATCCTTCTTAGACCGACTAGTTGAGCTTGCCTCTGTACAGCCTGAGTTACTGTTTACAGTTAGTCGGTCCAAGAACATTCATTGACCGACTAGTTGTGAAACTAGTCAGTCAGCATTTGTTCTTAGACCGACTAGTGTAACTTGTATTCAGCTTCGTGCATTTCACTCTTAGTTGGTCAAAGAACACTCACCGACCGACTAGTTGGCAAACTAGTCGGTTGGCAAGTCTTCTTAGACCGACTAGTTCAGGTTGCCTGGAAATCTCTCTTTTGGCTGTCGAGCTGTTAGTCGGTCCATGTTGAATCACCGACCGACTAGTTGATGAACTAGTCGGTCAGTGATCCTTCTTAGACCGACTAGTCTGCTTCAGATTAGAGCCGTTGGAGATTTGAAAGTGACGTTTCTCTCTCTCTTTTCCCTTGATCCTTTAAATACCTGGAGGGGTTATTTCATAGGATCCAAGGCTGCTATTTCCAGAGCTCTATTGATTCAAAGAGAAGTTTTTCAACTCTCATCTTCAAGCTCTCCCATTCTCAAGAATCTCTCCCTCACTCTTATTCTTCAAGAGAGATTCATTGGTTGTGAGCCTTCAAAGCCAAGGGCTTGATTCTAGGTCATCCATCTCATCCCTAGGCTTCCATTGCTGGTCATCTTCTTGAAGCTAGGGTTTGGTGACTCTTCCTCCATCAAAATCCTCTTTGCCCTAATTTGGTAAGAAATCTCAAGGCATAGGTATTTTGTTGGTAAGCATTTCATTTCAGTTATATTTGAATTGTATACTCTCGGTTGTGAGAGGTTTTACGTGATCCCGGGTTGTGGGAGTCACGGTCATCGATTGTAGGTCGATTGCACTTGTGAGGTTTTCGCAAGTGTTCATATTGGAAATCTTGGGTTAGAGGTTTTCTAACTCAAGTATCCGGAAGGGATCCAGGTGGTTGGGACGTAGGATCACCGGGAACAAGTCGGGGAGACTTGGGTGGATCCGAACCCATTAAACCATTGTGTTTGCGTTTGCTTTATTTCTTGATTGTAGTTATTCCGCATCGTTGTTTGTTAATTGCACGATAATTGGGAATAAAACTCCTTATTATTTAAAAGTACTATTCACCCCCCCCTCTAGTACTTGTGCAGTGGCTTCCTAGGGCACTACAAGATGGCCTTACAAAGGTGGTGGACGATTTGGATGAATTTTCCGTCTTATACCCCAAGCCAATGTGATGATTGGCCGGAAGTAAGTCATTTAGGATATTATCCAAATGGTCCTTACCTTTATTGAATTTATTAATTCGGCCTAATGTGCACTCATACTTCTCGGTGAGAGAATGCATAGAAGCATCCAAAGTGGACACTTGCGATGTGAGTACATAAACACGAGACTTGAGATTCTCATTCTCAATACTCAAAGTTAAGTTCCGAGAAATCAAATCCGCCATCTCGCGTTCATCCGAATTCTCAATATGAACATGCTCAAGTTGAGATTTGAGATTTACAATCTCATTTCTCAAACCTTCAACAACGGTGTCGTTGATGATGATGATTGGCTTTGGTGAGGTTTGGAGACTAGTTAGCTCATCTTTAGTCTTAGTATATCTATTTACTAGTTTAGAATATTAGACCAAATTTGCTCGTTAGCTAATCAAAGGTCATCCATCGTTACCTCATCGCCTTCATCCTCGCTTTCATCGGAAGCTGACTCTTGATCATGTTCCTTTCTAGCCATGAAGCACATGTGTGCTTGCTCCACTTGTTCATCATCCGACTCTCCACTTGAGGAGTCCTCGTCGGAGTCGGTGAATGTCCCGACAATTCCTTTCGTGTACCCTTTCTTGTACTTTCGAGACTTGTCGAACTTTGGCGCCTTCCACTTCTCCTTTTGTTTGTTTTGAGGACAATCCGCTTTCATGTGTCCTGGCTTGTTGCATTTAAAACACAAAGGAGCGGAGGCGTTAGTAGAACTAGATTTAGATTTGTTCTTGAAATTACCTTTTCGGAAGAATCGGTTGAACTTTTTTGCCATGAGGGCAATGGATTCCAAGTCCAACTCGTCTTCCGATTCTTCATCATCGGTAGAAGTAGATGGAGCGGCCTTGAATGCAATCACCTTTTTCTTTGGCTCGTCTTGCTTCAAGTACGACTTCATCTTATCCTGCATCTTTATTTTACTGTCCTTGCATACCTCATAGGACATCAAGGTACCCATTAGTTAAATGACAGTATATTTATTCATATCGTTACCTTCCTCGATGGCGAAGGTACGCTTTTCCCAATAAGAAGGAAGTCCATCGATAATCTTTGAGACTTTCTCCTTTTGGGTGTAAGTCTTTCCAAGAGCCTCCAACTCGTTGGTAATGTCAACGAAGCGAGCATAGTACTCCTTCATCTTCTCACCCTGTTGCATGTGAAATAATTCGAATTCTTTATTTATAACAGTGAGTTTGGAGTCTCTTACTCTACTCGTTCCTTCATGCAAGATGAGGAGTGAGTTCCAGATTTGATATGCACTCTTGCATGTGCATATCTTGTTGAAGTCTTCGGGCTCCAACGCACATTGCAAGGCGTTCATTGCCTTGGCATTGTTTAGCTCCGCGGCGACCTCCGCGGTAGTCCACTTCACGAAATCTTCTTCATCGGGCTCGACATACTCCGTCATCGTAGCTCTCCATAGTGAAGTGCTCCGGAGGAACGTTTCCATCCGGCATTTCCAGCACCCATAATTGGCACCGTTGAAATAAGGAGGCATAGTTGAGGAGTATCCTTCCATCACCGAAGAAGCGCCTTCATGGTTTCTGAAGGTGCTATAGTCTGAAGGTGGACGAACGGTCTTGTTGTCGTTGGTAGATATAGCTATGAACTTGGCTCTGATACCAAATGTAATGCCCTGATAGCTACTGCACAAGTACTAGGGGGTGAATAGCACTTTAAAATAATCAAGATAATTATTCCTAATTATTGTGCAAACTCAACCAACAATGCGGAATGAAAATAAGACAACAATAAAAGACAAGCGCAAACAAGCGATATAACGGGTTCGGATCCACCCAAGTCTCCCTGACTTGTTTCCGGTGATCCTACGTCCCAAACACCCGGATCCCCTCCGGCTACTTGAGTTAGAAACCTCTAACTCAAATTTGCACTATGAAATTCTTGTAGAAAACCTCTACAAGATCAAATCATACACAAATGAAAATGTGACTCCCACAAACCAGGATCACAAACTTCTCTCACAACCGAGAGATAAACTTCAAATATCAAAGTAAATATGAAATATAAACACTTACCACAAAACCTATGCCTTGAGTAAAACTTACTGATTTTAGGGCAAGGAGGATTTTGAGGAAGAAGAAGGCACCAAACCCTAGCTCCACCAAGATGAACAGCAATAGGTGGCTAGGGAGAAGTTGGTGACCTTGATTCAAGCTCTTGGCTTGAGTGGCTCACAATGAAGAGAATGAGTGAGCTTGGAAATGAGAATTAAATGCTCTTCTCTTTGATCTCTAAAACTCAATAATGGTAGCCTTGAATGCTATGAAGAAGCATCTCAAGATTATATAGGAGTTAGAGAAGAGAGAGGGAAAATTCTTGCATTTAATGCTCCAACAGATCTATTTCTGAAGCAGTCTAATCGGTCTAAGAAGGATCACTGACCGAGTAGTTTTGCAACTAATCGGTCGGTGATTCTTCTTGGACCGACTAAATGGTTCACAGCCAATAAGAAGAATTTCAGGAGTTAGAACTAGTCGGTCTAAGAAGACTTGCCAACCGACTAGTTTGACAACTAGTCGGTCGGTGAGTGTTCTTTGACCGACTAAGAGTTGAAATACAATAGGCTGAATTCAAAGAGAGCTAGTCGGTCTAAGAACAAATTCCAACCGACTAGTTTCACAACTAGTCGGTCGACGGTTGTTCTTTGACCGACTAACGATAAACAGTAGCTCAGGCTGAAAAGTGAAAGGCATAACTAGTCGGTCTAAGAAGGATTCCAAACCGACTAGTTTGACAACTAGTCGGTCGGTGAACCTTCTTGGACCGACTAATTGGTCAACAGTGAAGAGGCTGAATTGAGCAAGGCAATCTAGTCGGTTCAAGAAGGATTCTTAACTGACTAGATGAAAATCTAGTCGGTTGGTCCTTCTTCTTGAACCAACTAAGATGCACTAAAAGCCACGAAATGAAGCGTGAAGCTTCGGAAAAGTTTCTATGGGCTTCTAAGATAATCCTAGCTCTAAGATATGAGCGTTATGAAGATTATAATGTAAGATCTACTCAAGGCTTAACATTCTATGAAAATAATAATGCTCCTAGAGCTTCAACGAAGCTTTAGGCACACGATCACGCGCTTTGAGAAGTCTTGAGATGTCGCTTTTGATGTACGTATAATATTTGGCGACGATCTCTATAACTGCGCTCACAAAGAGTTAGTTCACGATATTTATGTTTGTTCATCATCAAAACCAAATCCGGAGAATCAATACTCAACAAATACAAGTACCTAACTTCACTTGTTAGGATTTCCAACAACCTAGTCTTGACCAGGATTTCCAACAGCAACACCTAGACTTGTCTATGGTTTCCAACAACAACACCCTTACACCAAAGGGGTAATCACAAAATAAAATCAATATCCAATTCACCACAATAGATTGGTGGAGATTGGATTTACACCCTATAGCCAATAGAAATAGACAATTACGTATGCAGTGGCTTGATAGAATAAGATTCTAGATCACACAAAGATACGTTTGAAGTCTTTGTGATCTAGATCTAATGTTTTTCAAAAATCCTTTAAATAAAAATTCGAGAATAAATAATACGGATTTGAAAACAGATAGCCAAATAAAATTATGATCTTCAGAAAATAATAACAAAAGAAATTGCAAGATCGAGAGTAAAAACAGATTTGGCTAAAAGAGAATGAGAGCTGAGAATTTTGAGAGCGTTTTGCACAAAAGAATTTGATTTCAATAGATGTTGTGATTTCTCAATGAAAATGGTCCTCTATTTATAGGAGAAATATGAGAATTTGAATTTCAAATTCATTTGACGTTTGTCCCAAAAATCATGGGAAAAATCAATTAAAGATATGTCAAAAATCAAGTCAGAACGTCAAACTTCGATATCTGGTAGTCGACTCCCTAGGAGTGGTAGTCGACTCCCAGTGTGTTTCAGGAGAAATTGATTATCAGCCGGTAGTCGACTCCCTACCTTTGGTAGTCGACTCCCAGAGGAGTTTCTTCTGAACCACAGCTAGTCAATCAAGTAGTTAACTCCAGTGTGTAGTGGAGTTTCCCTACGGAAATATAAAACGACTAGAAAAAGCTCTCAATATCTTTTTGAAAATGATTTAAAAGATATTTTAAAACGTTTTTGAAATCATTTGTATGTGTATGATTATCTATACGATTGGCTTTAACATTACCCTAAGAAAGACACAACACACTCACTATAGACCAGGACACGTCTTTGGAAGGTTGATCAATTTATGGAGTAGATGCGAGCTTCACTTGAGCTTCTGTTCTATTTGAGCTTTGAGCTTCATCATTGATCTTTAATAACGTTCGTCCTTGTCTTTGAGCGTAGATTACGCTTCTTGGAGTATGCATAAAGCTTTTCATTTGTCACACAACCTGCACACTTAATCATAGTGTAGTTAGTACACTAAGCTTCATTTGGTGTGCTCATCATCAAAATTACTTGGGGTGGAATTCAATTTCCATCACTCTCCCCCTTTTTGATGATGTCACCCAAATGAAAAATGAAGTAAGTTGACATACTAAATTGATATGAAAATAAACTTACTCACCCTGCTTTGATGCGGTTCTCCCCCTGCATCGAAGCCGTTAGAAAAACAATACATTCATACATTCATTTTTGCATTTCATATTTTCTCCTCTTGTCATCAACAAAAAAAATTAATGACATATTATAACAACATATGAATCATAACAAGAATTTTTGGAGGGGAATTCAATTACTATTCCTGCAAAAAAGGTGTTAGCATATGATCAACCAATGTTTTAGCAAAATAGATAAGTTCATTCATAGGCATAGTAAAAGAGTAGCATGCATCACACGATAATAGAGTTATTACAGACCATAAGTTTTGAAATCATTGTTTTAAAAACCCATTGTTTGAAAGATTAAGGATGACCGCCGTTCTTCTTCAATTCCTTGATCTCATCAAGGATCATGACAAGCGTCTCCTCCGTCATTTTGTTGCTTTTTGCCACGAATTCTTTGAGGTCGTCCACCTTTTTGTTGAGGTCTTCAAAACCTCTCTCTTGTAATATTTTTAACATCCTAATTTTCTTCAAGAGCATCTCTTGAAGTTCAATGATGTATGCCGGTGGCTCCTCTTCTTCCCCTTCTTCTTCGCTTCCTTTTTCTTCTTCTCCTTCTTCTTCCTCATCAGAATCTGAAACAACAATTTCTTACCTCTCATGGAGGATGACGATCCTCCTTCGGCAGCAAGTTTTTCTTCGGGGATGTTCTCATCAAGGTCATGATGTAGGTTCATTCTTCCGAGAGCATGGACATCAAATATGTGTGCCGGTTCTAGAATTATGGTTTCATTATCCAAAGGCACATTATAGCTAATAAACAGGATAGTGAGATAATGTCCATGTGCTAGAGTGGATGAGGGTCTGTCTGAAGAAGCTGAAGCAAGAATGGAGTCCATAATGACTTTGGCCCAATTGACACGGATGTTCCCTAACATAGCATAGATACACTTGGCCTGTTTCTCAGATAGTATAGAGTGACTACCAGATTTTTGGGTAATATTGTAAGATAGTATATTCGCGAGAATTCTACCCGGATAGCGAAGATCGCTACAAGGGAGTTTAGTTTGGAAATACTTTCCCGGCAAATACATTCTCTCCAAGATATTACTATCAGTCATCTCTATCTTATTAAGTAACATGCCAGTGTATGGGATGCCTAGGGCTTCTACAAGGGATTTAACGGTCATGGCAAGTTTTGTGTCAAGTACTTTGGTGACAAATCGGCTTTTGGCAAGATCGTAATCCATATTAGCATAAAATAGGTGCACAAGTCTGGGATAGCAGAGATAAGTGTTTTCAGAAGAAAATAGGTTAGCCAAGTTCTGAAATTCTAGTATGCTATCAATGCCATAGTTTACTACATCATCAAGTTTGACAAATCTCTCATGGAGAATAGGTTTCTTAGAGATTTTGACAAAGTGTTCATAGGTAGTACTCCTAAACAGATAGGTCAAGATTGTTTCTTTCTCAGATATAGATTCAGTTGAAAATTTCCTCTTCTTAGAAAGTATTCCCTTGAGAAGCATCTAGATAGAGTAAAAACAAGAATTTACAATACTAGATATGCAAGGAAAACATGAAGTAAAGATGATGAGAAAAGTTTTTACCTTGAGTAAGCTTGAAAAAGAGATGAAATCAAGAGATGAGAGAGCTCCAAATAACCCAAGCACCAAGAGAAATTTTCAAAAGGAGGGGAGATTGGGGTAGTCGGCTACCCTAGGGTTTCACTTTGGGGCTTTTTAACAAAAGAGGTGAAAGATGGTGAAGAATGAGGGCCAATGGATCAAGAAATGAATGGTTGGGATAGAGTTTAGCTTATTGGGTATAAGTTGCCTTGTGGATATGAACCCATTAACTCAATAGAACCCAATAGGAGTTAGTAAAAAATCAAACCCAGAATTCCGCATACGCGCTGGTAGTCGACTCCCTCATGTAGGTAGTCGACTCCCTACTGGGTTGAGTCGTTTTCTCATCCCGAGGGGTTTTGATCCAAGACTGAGTGCGTTTTCTGAACAAGCGATGTTTTAAAAATATATCGCTAACATTCATAATCATATAAAGAGATCAAAAATATTAACTCATTTAAACAAATTTAAGCGTATATATTTTGCAAATGATTAAGTCGCAAAAAGAAAGCTTTTGATGCTGATCCAGTTCTCAAGCGTTGGATCTTGTTTTCTCCTCTTTGTTTCTTTAGAGTACCTAAAAAATAAATGTTTATGGTACTCTTTGGGTTTTGAGTCCAGAGGGTTAGTCTTTAGGAAGCCAAACCCAGTGTGGTTTAGTTCCTTCATAAAAAATATATTTATAGTTTTTTCTTAAGTGAACTTGTTGAACAAAATTTGTAGCATACCTTTTCTTTCGTTGATCGGATAAGTTCTTCGGTATCCAGATGCTCAATTTTTTTGTTAGAATGATGCATCCTAGTATGCTTAACCCATTTCTTGGTATGATATGAATCATAACCGAGTCCGGTTTTGCTAGATGAGGCTTTTTGGTTGTTTATTAAACTATCTAGCTTCCCTTTTCCTTTGTTGAAATTTTCAATGATTTTCATCGTAGCGTCGTATTTATCTTTGATAGATACGAGAAGATTATTCAAATTCTCAACTTTTTCATTTACTAATAGAATGTCTTTTTGCATAGAGTTATTCTTTTCTTTGAGAGAAATATTTTCCTTAATGACTTCTTCCTT
Source organism: Scilla litardierei (assembly GCA_030789695.1). NCBI lineage: Eukaryota > Viridiplantae > Streptophyta > Magnoliopsida > Asparagales > Asparagaceae > Scilla > Scilla litardierei. The sequence continues at coordinate 93,388,658 of CM061140.1, read as the reverse complement.
TTTCTTTAACATCCTTTTTAATATTTCTAAGTGTTCTCCTATGTTCTTTTATGAGCTTTTCATGCATTTTGCATAGCTCCTTATATGCTCCCATATAGTCCATGTCTTCATCATTGCTTGATGACGAATCATTGTCACTAGATGAATCATGATGTGAACTTACCTTAGAGGATGTAGAAGCCATGAAGCACATGTGTGCTGTTTCTCATCTTTCATTATTGTCTTCTGCTGAGGATTCATCGGACGAGGAATCGTCGCTCTGGTTGAAGGCTGCGTAAGTTTCCTTCTTTGGTCGTCGGAATTTGTTTCTTCCATTGTTTTTCTTTTCATTATTGTCTCTGTTCTTCCCACGATCTCTAGAATCATAATTGTTTCTTTCCAATGGATAGTCTCTTTTGACGTGCCCTGGTTTATTACAACCAAAACAAATAATACCGTTAGTAGGTCTAAATGAGCGTCTACCATACTTACTTGTGATGAACTCTTTAAAGTTCTTTGAGATGAAAGCAATATGGTCTTCTTTGTCCGTGTAGTCGGAATCTTCTTCTTGGGCTTTAAACGCAAGATTCTTCTTCTTTGGTTTTTCTTCGATCTTCTTATCTTCTTCAAGTTCAATCTCATATGCCATGAGATTTCCCATTAGTTCTTCGATAGTAAGGTCCTTTACGTTATGAGCTTCTCGAATAACAGTTGTCTTTCCCTTCAACTCGGGTCGGAGAGATCTTAGTATCTTCATTACCTGCTCGTATTCGGAAAGTTTCTTTCCTAATCCTGCAAGCTCATTCGTAATGTTAGTAAAACGAGTATTCACATCGGTGATACTCTCTCCTTCTTCCATTTTAAAAGATTCGAATTTAGAATGTAAAACATTTATGCGGGATTCCTTTACCTTCTCAGTTCCTTCGTGACTTACCTGAAGAGTATGCCATATTTGGTGTGCTGTCTCACATTGGGAGACTCGATTGAACTCATTTCCTGTTACGTCGCAAAATAGTGCATTCATTGCCTTTGCATTAAGATTTGCTCTCTTCTTGAGGTCGGCTGACCACTTCCCAAATTCAATGTCGGTAGGTGCGATGTACGGGACTTTAGTAACGGTCCATGCTTCGATATCCAATGACTCCAGGTGAGTCTTCATTCGGATCTTCCAACTAGCGTAGTTAGTTCCGTTGAACAGTGGTGGTCGCATGGTATTCAGTCCTTTAGAATGGAAAGATGTTGACGCCATCACTTTTATAGCCTCGCTCTGATACCAAGTGTTGGATCCTGTGGATGGCAAACAACACCAGAAGAGGGGTTGAATAGTGTTGTATAAAGATAAATCTTTTTCGTTCTTAATCAATCAACACAAAACAAAACCTTCTAATGTTGCCTAAGAAACCAAGTAGAGTGATCTACGCTTGGTTCTTAATCAACTCAATAAATCTGCAAGTCAAATCAGAGATAAAAGACTTCTGGTAGTCGACTCCTTATGAACAGTAGTCGACTCCCAGAGGGAAATTAAGCACAGCTCAGATAGTTAAACACTTAATGAAGATATATAAGATTTGCACAGAAGTATAAATACAAAATTGATCTTTGCAGTATATTATAAGAGAGTTACGAGAATGTTTAAGCAAAGAATAATTATAAGATAAATAAGAAAGACTTGCAAAGATAAACAGTCACAGATAAGCAAATGCAGACACAAGGATTTTTATCCTGGTTCCTCACAACTTGGGTACGTCAAGTCCCCGACCAATCCGGTACGAGATCTCTACTATCTACCTTGGCAAATTCAAGTACCTAACTTCACTTGTTAGGATTTCCAATAACCTAGTCATGACTAGGATTTCCAACCGCAACACCTAGACTTGTCTATGGTTTCCAACAACACCACCCTTACACCAAAGGGGTAATCACAAAATAAAGTCAATATCCAATTCACCACAATAGATTGGTGGAGATTGGATTTACACCCAAATTCTATAGCCAATAGAAATAGACAATTACGTGTGTAGTGGCTTGATAGAATAAGATTCTAGATCACACAAAGATACGTTTGAAGTCTTTGTGATCTAGATCTAATGTTTTTCAAAAATCCTTTAAATAAAAATTCGAGAATAAATAATATGGATTTGGACAACAGATAGCCAAATAAAATTATGATCTTAAGAAAATAATAACAAAAGAAATTGCAAGATCAAGAGTAAAAACAGATTTGGTTAAGAGAGAATGAGAGCTGAGAATTTTGAGAGCGTATTGCACAAGAGAATTTGATTTCAATAGATGTTGTGATTTCTCAATGAAAATGGTCCTCTATTTATAGGAGAAATCTGAGAATTTGAATTTCAAATTCATTTGACTTTTGTCCCGAAAATCATGGGAAAAAATCAATTAAAGATATGTCAAAAGTCAAGTCAGGACGTCAAACTTCGACAGCTGGTAGTCGACTCCCTAGGAGTGGTAGTCGACTCCCAGTGTGTTTCAGGAGAAATTGATTCTTAGCTGGTAGTCGACCCCCTACTTTTGGTAGTCGACTCCCTGAGGAGTTTCTTCTGAACCACAGCTAGTCAATCAAGTAGTTAACTCCAGGGTGTAGTGGAGTTTCACTACGGAAATATAAAACGACTAGAAAAAGCTCTCAATATCTTTTTGAAAATGATTTAAAATATATTTTAAAACGTTTTTGAAATCATTTGTGTGTGTGTGATTGTCTATACGATTGGCTTTAACATTACCCTAAGAAAGACACACCACACTCACTATAGACGAGGACACGTCTTTGGAAGGTTGATCAATTTATGGAGTAGATGCGTGCTTCACTTGAGCTTCTGTTCTATTTGAGCTTTGAGCTTCATCATTGATCTTTAGTAACGTTCGTCCTTGTCTTTGAGCGTAGATTACGCTTCTTGGAGTATGCATAAAGCTTTTCATTTGTCACACAACCTGCACACTTAATCATAGTGTGGTTAGTACACTAAGCTTCATTTGGTGTGCTCATCATCAAAATTACTTGGGGTGGAATTCAATTTCCATCACACACTATAATAAACAAAAAAAAAAGAAATAAGGTAAGAGATCTAGGGAATAGTATCACATCTACCGATGTTTTGGAAATCAACCGATATTCCTAGCTATTGAAGCATAAACTGGGATGAATCCTATACTTGGTTGCTCTCGCACACCAAGATTAGAATCTTGTGTTGTTGAATGGTCTTGTACCCAGATCTACTAGCGTACGGCTCCGAGTTAATTGTGTAGAAGCGTAATAAGGACGCTAGACTAGGTGTCACTCTCGTGCACAACCGTGTCTAATGAAGTCGTTACGAATCTACTTAGACATTTAGAGAGTTGTCAAGACCCAATGTTGCTCTCGCACACACCAGACTAGTGCCACCATCCTGTGCAAATATATCTAAACAAATCTCTAAATTTCTGGAATAATTACGTTCACAATCACAAAAGCCCTAGCTTTATCAATATCTAGGCACAACCAATCTCAACCCTAATACAAATAGAGATCAACTAAACCCTAGAACAAGAATCAACCAAGCATATCAATAATGATATAGAAATCAATAAGAAACATTACTTGCACATAAAAAATATCAGATCAAAGATTCAAATAACAATTACAAAGATACTTAGCTTCCATGAAAAAATCCAATCCAAATACAAGCTTTTAGAACCAAGAGGGGGCCTAGGGCATGGCTTAACCTCTAAAAAAGTCTCCAAGAAAATAATAGGAACCCCCATTCAATGACAGCTACCAAGTTGTATTTATAGCTACTCCCAAAACCTAAGAAAAAGCTGACCAAAATGCCTGAAACCCTAGTTGTAACAAACTTTCAAAATTCTGGCCGCCGGCTCACTCGGTCGAGTGAGATTCCACTCGGTCGAGTGGGAATTCCTACAGAGACTCTTAAATTTCAGTGTTCTGTTTCTTATCTTCACTCGGTCGAGTGGTAGATCCACTTAGTTGAGTGAAAGTCTCACTCGGTCGAGTGACTTTGATATGCTTGGCTCCTTGGGCTGGGTTAGTGTCAGCCTCACTCGGTCGAGTGGATCTCTCCACTCGGTCGAGTGAGAAATTCCAGCACCGCTACCCAATCTTGTAGAAATTCTAGAATATTCATCCAACCTCCATTTTGCGTGTTCTTGGTGGCGTTGGAACTGTCATGAAGTCTACGATGAGTGAAATATATCCACATGCTGAGATGGCCTTTAGAATGATAGCAGAAATTAAAATAAGGCAGAGGTAGTGCGTAAATCTTTGACGTTTCATGCGTTTAGCTTTGTTTCTTCTTCTTCTTTGCTCCAACTTTCATAGATCTTTCTTCCTTGTCTTTTGGTGCTTCCAACTCATATCCAAGGGTATACTTGCTGCTCTTGCATCATCAATCATGGCTTCATCTCCAGATTGCACCGTATCGCTCCAATTCGCTCCAAATTCCATGAGATCAACATAAACGCTTTGAAAGTGAAATAGTTTCAAATATTCATCAAAAAGCGTATAAAATTGGGATTTGGAGGTTGACATGTGATATGAATGTATGACAATAAATGTGTAAAATACATGCATATCAACATCTCACTCAGCTTACCGAGGGAGCTCATATAAATACACCACGCACAAGGTAGGTGGCTCCATTCTTAGTCTCCTGAGCTCGAGCCGGTACATACGCCAGAAGTAACAAAAACTATTTCAGCAAAGTACAATTTCTCAGCTGATGGGCAAAACAGTCTTTTCCATTCATTCTTCAAACGTTACAAAATTGCCACTGTATGGCATACAAGCACAGAAGACCATATGCCATGCAAAAATAAAAACAAAAAAATTACACAGCTGGCCCTGGGCCAGGCTCATCTTTGCTGGGCACAGCTCTGCCTCCAGAACCACCGATAAGCTTTCTAGCAGTTGCCCTCCTTAGCTCGTCCTTAGCCCGCCAGAGTTAGGCCATATCCTCTCGTAGTTCCGCTCTCTATAGGTGGAATAGCTCTCGAAGGAAGGCATTCTCCACCTCCAAAGACACGCTCTGTGAGATCCTGCACACAAGGACAATGTATTACGCTAAGGCCAGAATACCAAGATCAGTGGTGACAACGAAGCTTACCTTGCCCATGCACTGGAGGGCCCTAGGAAACTTGACAATCTTCATCTTGGGTTACCGACGGCTACCTCTCTGGTCACCGTCATCATGTAATCCAGAGCCCATATCCCGGGAAGCTTGGTAACCTCCTCGGGATGTCTCGATGGCACCTCCTGGCTCACCGCCCTGTTTTTGACGTCAGGCCCCCAACAGGATGGGGGCCTGCCCCATCTCAGAGGGTGGTGGACCCGATGCATGCACATGGGACACCATCATGGCCCTCTTCGAAGTAGGTCAGCAAACGGCCCTTCATCTACCTTCTCTTTCCCCTTCAGCATGTACTTGGAAAGAGCTTGTCGGTGGGATTCAGTCGCCTCATCCTTCGGATAGGCCATCGAAGGTCTCTACCTGGCCTCAATAATTGATAGATGTGGGAAAACCATGCATCCTGAGCATGTTCTCTCGCCTCAGCTCAATCCTCTTTGCCTTTCGGGACCAAGGCATCACTTTCCTCTACCCAAAATACTTGATGTCTCCTTCGCTTGACTTCTTGCTATAGTAAGAATCGACCGGAGATGGCTAAATCTTCGATGACGACTGCGGCCAATGCTTAAGAGGTGTGGCTTGGGAATCGGTGTAGTCAGAGTAGCGGGAGTAGCCAGACATGATGTTGTCACAGAGAAGATAAACAAAAAGACAAGGAAGACAAGCGCAAGTACAAACTATTGGCTTCCTCCCCTTTTTATAAATTGATTAGCAGCTGAAATGTTGGCAAGCAATGGTAAACCACTCGATCAAGACACTTTATGCAAGAACCAACCACAACTGTTGATCCTCGAGACTGATCAGCTTTCACCCATCAGCCTCTGCCATGTCAGCAATTCTTCAGGAAATAACACTGATTGCTCAAATCTCACATTGAAAGTGGATCACATCGAATCCGCATATATGTGTCCCTAGGAGCACGTGCTTACATCAGCAGTTGGTCAAGCCAGACGAAGTGCGTCTCTATCCTTCTGTTTTGTCTCCTCACCTCGACACTCCCGACCATGACTGTATAGTTTAGGTCAGTAGAGTCGAGCCAGAAAATGAGGGGCCACTATAGATACTGTATTTGGACACAGGCCCGCTAAGCAATAGCAGTTCCTAGCCAAGCTCAACGGGTGGGACCCACCATGAGTTCCACTCAGATCTACTGGCTTCGACTAGAGAAATCAGCCTGACCTGGCCTCAGCACAGCTCTGCATGGGTGGTCTCCTCAAGATCAACCCCATGGCTCTTCTATGACGACTGATCACGTTTGTATGACAGCTTTAAATTTACAGCTGTAAGCACACAGTGTAGTTGTAGCGCTATACGGGTCGTCCTCTAGAAGGCAGCTGTTGCTAATAGTTTCATTCTAAATTAATATCTACGCAATCGAGTATGGGATCGAGAATTTTAAAAACTAAGGGAAATAACAATAATAAAAACTCTAGGGCATGTATATCCCCACCATTGGATTAAACTAGGATTGATTAATGTTAATCGATCACTGTGTTCTTGATATTTGGAGAGGTCCTATAACCTAAGGATATTCTCTTACTCCTGCTTCCATGACACATGATAAGATATCCCCTTATATTGACCCTACCCCCCACTTCTGTGGTGCATGATAGGCCTACCTAGCCAGTATCGATACCGACGTCAGCCGTGCATCGATACACGCTAGGTGCATTATGACCGACGAATATCACCAATCCTCCTCCATGCCACTTTCGTGGATTAGGATTCGATCTATGTAAGGAGGGCTCTAATCGGTTACCGATGTCAATCGTGCAATCCGATAGCGACAATCAATGTATTCGAAAGCCCTAAATTAATCCCAACGTCAATCGTGAATTAATCTAATTACCCACGAAGGGGGAATCCGATCTACATTGATAGTAATCATCCTAATATACCCCTCATCCTTAATTACTCAACGATTTGATAATAAATCACTAATCCATCATTCAATCCATTGGGGTTCAGCCCATTGGTCCTAGATGAATTACTACTCATAATCCATGCAATTATAAAAGATTGGATTCATAGAAATAGCATTCATTGCAATAGATATAGCAGAGATTCAATATCAATCAAATCCACAATCACAAGAGCAATTTATGGTGGATTAATATTCAAAGATTCAAACTAAAAGTTAAAATAGAACAAAATGAATAATCAAAAGAGTGCAGAAAATATGGAGATTACACTTGAAAAGCTCTGAAAAAAGTCTGCAAGAAGGCGTCCTCCTACGCAGGGGAGGAAGAAAAGTATTTATACCCTCTCAAAAACTCCAAAACCCCAAAAATACCCCTTGACGACACCCACTCGGGCTCAAAACCCTCAAAGGATCTGGCCGCGTCAATAATGACACGACCGCATGGTTAAAGTGCATAAAGAGGGGGTCAAGAGGCTATAGGTGACGCGACCACATGGCTGGGCCATGCAACCGCATCATCTGGGGTTCTTCTGCCCCAGATCTTATCTAAAATGGCCACGCGGAGTGGCCGTTTAGCTCCGACTTGACTCGGGCTGACGCGACCGCGTCGTCTTCATTGACTCGACCGCGTCATCTGAAATATTCTCTTCCATCAGCTTTGGCGACACAGCCGTTTGGTTCATTGATGACGCAGCTGCATGGAGTGAGGTTGTAGTAGTTCTGATGTCCTGGCAACACGGTTGTTTGGTCTGACGATGCGACCGTGTTGCCACCTTAATTTTGCTTAGATGCCATGCTATCCTGGTCGACGCGGTCACGTGGATTGATCCATGTGGCAGTGTAAGTGAATTTTCAGCTCATTTCCTTCCCTTTTGCTCTCCTATCGATCCTTGCTGCATTTTATCCCATTTTCTTCACTTTTTGTGCCCAAAAATCTCGATTTCTCCTGTAACACATGAGAAATACCTGAAAATGAAAAATGGAAACGAAAATGGGGGAAATAGCATAAAACGATGGATGAAATGATATGAAACAAGCATGTAAAGGGTGTAAAATATGTGTAAATAAGGCACACATCAATGACCTCGCTTCCCATGGTCGGACTCTTCAGTCACGTAGCCTGAGCGAGATCAACCCGCTCCCTCCACGGGGCCCAATCCTAGGAGAACAAGTGGCTTTCCCACCAGACTATTCATGTCAGTTAGAATTCAATCTCCACGTGTATAGACTGGTCAGCTTATTAGAGAGGTGCGCAACGTCTGTACATGGAAGCCTGCTTTGTCAGGCAATGCACAAGGTACAGTCATGTACTGCCTTGTCGATCTACTCACCCTGCTTGTGGAAGACACCCGTGCGTGCCTAAGGATCAGCAAATATTCATAGTTTCATGAGGTGACATATTCTTTTGAAGGCTCTATTTAAGCAATGGACCATCTTAAACAAAGGGGGACACATAACTTTGAACTCCGAACTCTGACGCCCATATCTGATCTCATACATCTAAACTCAAAATGGGTGCGCCCAACACACTAAAATCAAAATCTCCGGGTTTGCAAGAGCCAGGATCTTACGCTTGAATCCCTGGCTTCCTTCACTCACAAATCTCAAACCCAAGCTGCGGCTACTTACAGCCACACTACCTTCTTCCTCTGCTTGATACTAACTTAAGCATCAGAGCCTTATCGAAGGGCCGCCCCCTCCGTTTCCTCTGACATGTTTTTTCTCTGTTATAGGAGGCGGTGAAGGAGCCTCTCTCGGCCCCGTAAAAACCTGTCCGGGCTCCCTATTGCGTGAATACTTGGTTCGGCAGCCACGTCTGAGCTCCGTGAGATTTTAGGCATTAACAAATCTTAAATGCCTTTCTTCCCAACTCTTTGTCCTAGTCAGTAAGTCCATTCAAAAACATCCCTCATTTGTAGTATAAATATGTGTTGAAGGGTGATTTTGTCTGATAATGAGGTGAAGCTGACGAGGACGCCTCCGGTGACGTGACGCTTCGTCGGTAAAGGAGTGGGACACAAGGATGTCTGAATCCAGATCAGGGAGAGCTAAGTTCGAGCTAGTAGGAGGAGCTCGTCCTAACTCCGAGCTATCTATTGATCTATCTACATCACAGACAAATCATCAGGGGGTCGGATCTGGGTTCCGACCCAAATCCCCTCCGATGCTTAAGTCAGTAAGAGACTTAAAGAAGACTCGGGGTAGCTAGGTTCGCCCTAAAGGGAGCTCGTCATATCACTGTCACGCCGAGCTATGGAGAAAGAAATGTAAATTGGAAGTAAGAGAAATGAGTTGTCAACGTACATAGTGCTTAGTATCTTTGGAGCTTCCCCCTGTCTTGTTGTCGTTTTGACTATTTATAGTGATCATTTCCCTTCAGAGACGTTAGTAGATAATGACCCCGCTTTAATGGTGGCATGATTATGCTTAGCCCAAAAATATGCTTCTCTCAAGCGAAAGAGTCCGTGCAAGTAATATAGATCTGGGAGTCCAGATGTCGAATCCTCGAGAGAAAATCTGTTGCAACGACAAAGCTTAAATCAAATAGAGAGTCAACGTAAAGAGACCAACCACTTTTGATGATGATGGTTTGAATGGGATTGATCGTGGTTTTTAATTTGTGAATAATACGAGCAAAAGAAAGTTTCGTTTATCAAAATTATCTATGAGAAGTATGCACAAGATATGGGTTCGTAGGATCCATGATTTGTATTAACTTGGTTGATTAAAGATAACTCAATGAACCCTCTTTTTAAGAGAAATTCATCGGAGAATACCCTTGTGGGTATTAAAGCACAATATTGAATAAAGTCGTTGCTAAAGCTATAATCCTTTGAATATAAGATATGAAACTCCCTTTTGGAGAGATCAAAACTCACCCTTGTGGGGCGATCATCAACTCAATCACGTTCTTGTGGAAGATGAAGAGGAGATTTTAAAATAAAGACTATAACTTTATCAACGTTAACAATTTTAGCGTGAAGTTTCAACCAAATAAATACGCATCATGTCCCCTAACTACACCATACAATGCACAATAAGAATTTAGCCACACATACTGAAAATAATCAAGGATTTCATCACAATCAACATGGTTCTAGTCAATAGAAGTAAATAGAATTGAAAATACACAATTAAGTTCAAGAGATATCACCAAATACACCCTATGTTAACCTAAGAAAACCCTTCTTCTTCCTCTAAAAGCCCTCTGAAAATTCTCCCAGGTTGCTCTCTGTATTCTCAGGAAAATTCTGCAAAAATCGCCACCAAAATCGCTCAAATACGCCAAGAATACGGAGCAAAAATCCTAGAATACACTTAAATAGGAACATTGCGGGTTTAAGTCATGCTAACGGGTTCAAAACCCGCATCCAAATCAGCTTAAACCCGCACCCACGAGCGCTCGCAATTTCAACCGCTCATCGAAAGCAGGATTGAATCTCCGCCTGACACGCGGCTCCGCAACGACTGCTCCTTCGTCCGCATTCGCTTCGTCTTCGTCTTCAATCGGCACCGTAGGATTCGAGATCAGACGGTGCCGATTTCTCCACATCGCCGCTTGCGAACGCGAATGCGAATCACATTCGTAATTGCTGCGAGCCATTCGATCGTAAATCGACTGCCCAGGACATGCCACGTCGCCATAAGGGGGGTGCTGCAGCTCTTTCAAATTGCGGGGACATTTTGCACCATCCGATCGATGCGGAACGGCACAGATAGAGCCATGTAGCCCGCTCCGCAATATGAATCCGCCTCGTTCCAGGCCGTTGGATGAGAATCCAACGGTGCTCAACACGCCGCGTCGCCTGTTCTTTGGCAGTCGTCGGATCTCGGATCGATGGTTGTAAGAGTGCCACGTGTCCCGCATTTCAGCTGACGTATGTATAAGCAGCTGTATTTCGTATTTTCGGTCGTATTTCGTATTTTCGGTCGTATTTCGTGCGTATTTCCCCCTTAATTGGTATTCTGCATTCAAAAATACACAGTAATTAGCACAGATCTCAGAAAAATACAAATAAATAGTCGTTGGAATCGTGAGATCGAGACCAAGCCATAAAAAATATAAAAAGACAGAAATACTCAATAAAATTCATACTTTGTGCACAAATCAAGTGATATCTTTAATAAATGATGGTATACAATATACGAACGTATTAGAGACCAATTAAACATCATTTACACACAAAATATTGCTAGATGAGGGGTTAAATATGCAATATTCAAACCGAATCACACCCCCAACTAGCGATTTGCTAGTCTCTTGCAAAGTGAGCGAAATATGATATCAAATGTACACCTAGATCACCTTCTTAGATCTCAAATCACTCACCACTATAGGAGATTCTTCTCAGTACACCTGTCAAGAACATGAGCCAAGTTAGCTAAACAATCATGAAAAGAGCTACCATATACGGAGAAATCATCCATAAACACCTCCACAATTTTCTCAACCATATCATCAAAAATACTAAGCATGCATCGTTGAAAAGTGGTGGGAGCATTACATAAACCAAACAGCATCCTCTTAAAGGCAAAAGTACTAAAGGGACGTGTAAAAGTAGTCTTTTCCTGATCCTCTGGTGCAATCTCAATCTGATAGTATCCTGAATAACCGTCTACGAAGCAATAGTACTCATGTCCAGCCACTCTCTCTAAAATCTGGTCAAGAAATGGTAGAGGGAAGTGGTCTTTCCTAGTTCTGGAGTTCAACTTCCTATAATCTATACACATCCTCCATCCTGTGGTGGCTCTAACATGGATAAGTTCATTATTCTCATTTTTAACCACGGTGAGGCCAGACTTTTTAGGTACAACCTGTGTTGGACTGACCCATTTACTGTCAGAAATTGGGTATATAATACATGCATCCAATAATTTTAGAACCTCGCCTTTCACCACTTCTTTTAATGTGGTGTTTAAGCTACGTTGCATTTCTCTAGTGGGTTTGGCATCATCTTCCAAGTAAGTGTGATGCATGCATACAATAGGACTAATACCTTTTATATCAGCAATGGACCAACCAATGGCCCATTTATGCCTTTTCAACACTTCAAGTAAAGAGCTTTCCTGTTCTAAAAAGAGTTTAGAAGATATTACCACAGGGAAGCTATTTCATTTCCAAGAAAGGTATACTTGAGATATTCAGGTAGTGGCTTTAATTCAGGCTTTGGATCTTCCACCTCAGATGATATTTGGGTTGGTGCATTTGGTGGCAAAGCCTCGAACTTAGGCTCCCATATCGCGTTGAGTTCCTCCTGCACAAGAAAGATGTCATCAATATCTTCCACAATTGGTTCAATAATAGTAGCATCACCATAAAATTCAGAGCAAATATAATCATCCACCAATGAATCAATTATGTTTACTTTTTCAACCTCATCATCCACATTTGGCAACTTGCAAGTATTAAATATATTCAAATCCAAAGTCATGTTACCAAAAGCGATTTTAAGTTGACCATCCCTACAATTTATTAAAGCATTGCATGTTGCTAGGAATGGTCTACCTAGGATGATCGGAGTGGAATTGGCAGTTTGGGGTCCTTGGATGTCTAGAACTATAAAGTCTACATGGTAGTAAAATTTGTCTACTTGAACGAGGACATCCTCAATGCATCCCTTTGGAACTTTAATAGATCTATCAGCTAATTGCAATATAACGGATGTAGGTTTTAGCTCTCCTAACCCACGCTGCACAAAGATAGGATATGGCAAGATATTAACACTAGACCCTAAATCCAATAAAGCATTTCCAATCTTTTTAGTGCCAATAGTACAAGTAATGGTGGGTGATCCAGGATCTCTAAATTTAGGTGGTGTATTTTGTTGCACAATAGAACTAACCTGTTCAGTTAAAAATGCTTTCTTTTTCACATTTAATTTTCGTTTAATAGTGCACAGGTCTTTCAAAAATTTAGCATATGCAGGTATTTGATTTATTGCATCAACTCGTGGAATATTTATTTGGCACTTTTGAAAAATTTCATGAATTTCAGATTGATACTTATCTTTATTTTTCTGAAGTGACCGATGAGGGAAAGGTGCTGATGGGACATATGTTGCGGGCTCTTTCTCTGTAATGACATTATTTTTCAGACCCACATCTGTGCTCTCCTCATGCACCTCTTCTTGCATTTGAATTTCCTCCTCTTGTTCAGCTTCTCTGCTTGGTGGGTCAGGTTTTTGAATTTCCTTCCCATTTCTCAGAGTGGACACGGCTTGGCAAGGCTTCATATTATTACATGCAGAAGAAGATGAGCTCATATTAGGATTCTGAATTGATTGTGATGGAAGCTTACCTTTCTCTAATGTTGCCGTAAGCCTAGCCAAGCTTTCGCTCATCTGTTGGTTTTAAGTCTGTTGAGCTTGAAACTGAGCCTGTTGTTGTTGCATTTGGGCTTGCTGCAATTGAATAAGCTGCTGAAGCGCATCTCCAAATGGTTGCATCTGTTGTTGTTGCATTGGCTCTTGATCCCTCCTTTGGTCCCCCCTGGTAGTTGTTATTGTTGTATTGAGATTGTCTAAACTGAGGAGGAGCTTGTTGCTGATGTTGCTGATTGGGGCCCTAATTTAAGTTAGGATTATTGCACCACCCCTTGTTGTTGGAATTGAAGGTACTTTGTGGATACTTGATTCACCCCTGTTGGATTGCCTAGCATGCTCTTCAAAGCTGGAAGTGTTGGACAGGAACCGGTGTCAAGGCCACCAACATCGCAAAGTGCACAACTCTGCTCTATCTCAACTGCTTTGGCCTCTTTCAAATTGAGAGCTTGAAGCTTGTTTGTGATCATTGCTTCCATTTTTGCCTCCAACGTATCTTCTGGCTTCAAATTGTATACTCCTCCACGTATTGGCTGGGAAGGTACAGAGTGGCCTCCCCTGTCGTACTCTGAAGTAGTATCCCAAGTTTGTGCATTCTCTGCTATGTCCTCCAAGTACATCCAAGCTTCATCTGGCTCTTTATCGAAAAATCCCCCATTGCACATCATTTCTACAAATTGCTTCATCTGAGGTTGCAGTCCATCGTAGAAGAAGCCAATAATCCTGCTTTTGTCGAAGCCATTATGTGGACGTGCTAGCAATAGCTCATTGAACCTTTCAAAAGCCTGACAGAATGTTTCCTCGCTTTTCTGGGCAAAGTTCATGATCTGTCTCTTCAGCCCTGTGTCCTGTGAATAGGAAAAAATTTCTTTAAGAACTCAGCCTGCAAGTCAATCCATGTAGTAAAAGAATGTGATGGTAAGGCATTTAACCAGTTTTTAGCTTTATCTTTTAGTGAGAATGGAAATAATTTCAGATATACCGTGTAACGACTGGTATTTCTAGGTGTATGATTGTTGTGTGTGCCCGTATTTTTGTGTTGATCATCTGGATATTTTTTGTGTGCGAGTTCTTTTGTGCGTCGACGCGAGCGCATCTTTCTCCTTATATTTTTCCATGGCGGTTAATAAATTTTTAACACTAATTAATTACACTAATTATTTACCCTAATTAGATTAACCCTAATCAAATATTGATTAAACTTTAATCTTAATCAAGTTACTAATTAACCTAACCTATTGATTCCACTGTTTGGGGTGGTTCAGATCCAACACTGAATTGAAGACCACCCCCACCTCCAGCTCTCTCCCTCCATCAGGTTGTCCCCTTCACTATTGTATTTCATGAGCAGCAGCGATGTCTTCACCTGCAAGAAAATCTCAACCAGCAAATAATTTCCCCAAACAAATCTGTTCATCATTCCAAACCCAAATCAACCCACAATTTCATGTTCATTCATCTCCAAAAATCATTTCAACCAAAAATCACCAACCCAATTTCCTCCCAACAACAATCCCCCTCCAACCACCATCTCCTCCACCAGACAAACAGCAAACAACCATCCTCCACCATCCTCATACAACCCAAAATCAAACCAGAAACCCAAACCAACCAGAAATCAAAATCCAAAACCAATCAAAATCAACCCAAATCTGAAAACCCAAAACTTCAGATTCATTTCAGAATCAAAGGAAGAAATCAAACACAAAACAACCCAGATCTGAAAATATTTTCAGATTCAAACCCCAAGAACTCCAAAAACAACTCAACTCCTCCCATACCTCCTTCCATCACCTTGGCCGACCACCCCCTCACCTACAGCCACTGTCCACCGCTTGAAGGGAGCCGCCGTCGCCGCCTGTCAACAGCTGCGCCACCGCCGGAATCCTCTGTCGCCGGAACGCCGTCGCTTGGGAGCCCTCCGCCCGCCGGAGTGCCGACCATCCTCCCTTGCGCGATGTAAGCCCTCCCCTTTGCGTCGATCTCCTGCTGCCATTTGAAAACAAAAAAAAAGAAAAAAAGTTGAAGATGACAGAGAGACAGAGAAAGATAGGGAGAAAGAAAGAAGGACAATAAAGAAAGAAAGAGAGATAGGGATAGCAACATGTAACTTTTAAATAAGTTATATACATTAAATAATGTTAGAAGAGAAATTTTAACATGTAACTTTTACCCTTAGTCAAACCTAGTAGGTGTACCATTAATTAAGATGTTAACCATGAGATTAACTTAGTTAATGTTACTTAGTTGCCAAGTAGTGTTATTTGAATAATAATTGTTATTTCAGAATGATGTTAATTGTAAATAATGTTAGAGTATTAAAATATTAAATTAATAAGGCGTACCATGTTAGTGTAACCTGTATAAACACCACCCTAGCCTGAGACCCCAATAAAATCGGACGAACCCAATTTAGGGATTAACTTAATTTTGTGCTTATCTTGCAATGGACCTAATTCGTTAACTTATTTAACCAAAACAAAGAACCGACATCACCGTAATGTAGTACCCTACAAAACGAACCCACCGACACCAAAATCACTAAAATCGGGCTAGTGTACGATTTATAGTGAGTATTTGAAGTTAGGGGTTCATTTAGTTTTTTTCACGTAAAGTTGTATAACTAAAAGTCTATACGTGAAATGACGTGTGAAACTACTTCCATAGCATTCTTGACTAAAAATGTGACCCAACGTCATATAATTTGATATACCTTAATTTAAAACAATAACAAGAAAATTAGCTTTCGCGACTTATTCGTTAATTCTTACTTTCAGCACTTTTGTTAATTATAATGAATGTTATTATTTAATGACGCAGATACGTCGCGTTCTTTCCTACCATTGTCCGGACAACCTAAACTATCCCAGTCAGGCAAGCGTGTAGTTATTTTATATTTTTGTGCTATCTGATGTTGTACACTGAATTGCTGACACAAACACACTTTTTAGAAATGCTAGACTTAAACTTGTGTGTGCGTGTGTGAACCCCTTAATTATAAAAATGAACATATTTTATGAATTGCAACATTTCTGGACATGTATGGATAATTTGGAACTGTTAAAACTCATAAAATGTTACATGATGTTGGCTCTAGTTGTCACATGCCGCTGGCTCTCGTTGTTACATGCCGTTGGCTACCAGTTGTTACATGCCGTTGGCTACCAGTTGTTACATGCCGTTGGCTACCATTTGTCGTTGGCTACCAGTTGTTACATGCCGTTGGCTATTAGTTGACTATTCTCGTCGGTCACATGTGACTAGCCTGGCTCGTGTTCCAGTAATGTCATATGTGACTAGTCTGGACTCGTGTTCCAGTATATGACGGCTTAGCATCCTGGCTCGTATTCCAGGAAATACACGTGGGTGGGGTTGGGTTCCCGGGCACTAGCCGGTAGTAAACGGGTCGCCTTCGGGGGCACTTGAAGGTGTATTCATTTACTATTCGTTTAACGATGAGGGCCTTAGTCACGGACTTGCACACACAGTTAAATAATTGAAAAAGAAAGTTAATTACAGACTGTTGTTACATTATTTAACTGCCATGTTAATGCTTATAACAGAACTACCATGCTAGTGTAACTTTTCATAATTGCTTTAATTACCATGCTAGTGTAAATTCTTTTAACTGCTTTAAAGTGCCATATATAACTTGTTATATATCTTGCCAAGGGTTCTACCATCTGCTTGCAGACCCTTGCTGACATACATTCATGTTGATTGAATGTATGTCAGGTTGCGAGATAGGTTACCAGGAGGACGAGCTGCTGGATCATAGTGATCCAATAGACCAGGATTCTGCTGATCCTGAAGTCCACCCTACCGTGGACTAGTTGCTGATTATCACCGCTGCAGTTATTTATTTTCACCGCTGTTATTTGTAGGGTGTGTACCCACTTTATCTGTATCGCTATCGTTGTAGGCCATGCTTGGGGCCCTTTTATTATTGTGTACTTTATCTGGATGTTGGCTTTAATATTTCTGTTGTTCTAAGTTGCATGCAAGTTCCTGCGAAAGATGTTTTCACAGACGCTTAATGGGTTCGAGCTTCACCGCTCCAGCCCAAGCGGGCCCGCTCGCGTCCTCGCTCCCAAGTATAATGGGAATCGGGGTGTGACAGGTTTTTGTGGTGGCCCATTCAGGTCTTGAATTTAGCGAAACTTCAGGACAATGGAAATACTATCAATGGCCAAAACGTCTAAATTTACCTCGTACACAATTTAACCAAGTTTCTTTCTTAGCATGGCAGGAGGACACCACACCAGGAATGGGAATGGTAATGGTAATGCAGCTAGCGGAGGTGCTGATGTTAATGAAATCCTCGGAGTCATAAGGGGGATGCTGGAGGTCCAGCATCATCTGATTCAGCAGGGACAACAACCTGCTCAAATTGCACCACCACCGCCCCCTAAGGCTGAACCAGGAGTTAGACAGTTCCATGAGCTACAACCCAGGAGCTTCTCTGGAAAAGAAGGGCCTCTAGGAGCTGATGAATGGGTCCAAGTGACTGAAGATAAGCTGAGTGCTGCACGTATCCCACAGGCTGGATGGGTTGACATGGCAAAACTACAGCTGACCGACAATGCTAGGAGCTGGTGGTAACTGGAGGAGAAACGTCTGGCCAGACCGATCTCTTGGGGCATGTTTAGGGAAAGGTTCAATGCTAAATACTTTTCCAAAGCATCCAAGAGAGAGCTTCAGTAGCGTTTCTCTAATCTGGTTCAAGGAGATAGGACCGTGGATGAGTATGAGGTTGAGTTTTCCATGCTTAGCAGTTTTGCACCTCATATAGTTGAAGACCCTAAAGACTGTGCGTTTCAGTTTCGCAAGGGCCTGAATCCTAAGGTCCAAGCCTCGATGACCTCGGCGAGACCGACGACACTTCATGACATTCTGGATTGTGCACGTGAGCATGAGATTGTGGCGAAACTCCCCGAGGGACCTTCAGCTGGAGGAGGCAAGCGTCCCATGGAGCCACCTAGGATGGTGCCCAGAGGAAACTTCCGACCTCCGCAGACCACACAGTTAAAGAGGTCATCTGCTCCTGTCAATCGATCGCATTTGACTTGCTACTTCTGCGGCAGGATTGGACACCAGAAGAAATATTGCAGGAGGATGCTGAATCAGTGTCTGATTTACGGATCACCTGCACATGCTGCGAGAGACTGCCCTTACGGCAAGGAACGTCGAGCACCTACTGGAGTGCATGCATCTGTTCAGCATGCAGTGCATGCATCGGTTCAGCGAGGAGCACCCAGACCTGCTCAACGTGGACCACCTCTGATTCCTCAGAACTGGGCCTATTAGCAGGCCCATCAGCCGAGGCGCCAGGCGTTCACGATGACAGCTGCGGAAGCTAAGACTGAGGATGACGTGATCACAGGTAACTTTTCTATTTAGCATTTAGCATTTCTTATTTATTCATGCTTGTTAGTTAGGTTTTCTTGCTAAGATTATTATTTGCATCTTAGGTGTTATCTTAGTGGCCTCCCACACGGCTCTGACTTTATTTGATTCAGGAGCTTCCCTGTGTGTTATATCCCAGAAGTTTGTAGTTAAGCACTCGATCCCTACCTACCCACTCCCCAAGAGATGGAATATCACAACCAGAGGTGGCGTAGTGAGTGTTACCTTGGGATGCAAATCATGTCCCTTAGTGATTTACGGATATGAACATTATTCAGACTTCATGGTCTTGGACATACCTAACTTTGATGCTATTCTCGGCATGGACTGGTTAGGAACTTTCTATGCTACTATCGACTGTCACAAGAAGAAAGTAGTGTTCGAAATTTCCGACCACCCGGTGTTCGAATTCATCAGTGGTAGTCGTTCGCTTGAGCCTATTAGGTTTCGGGCTCAGCCGAACGAAGCGATCCTCGGATCTATGCAAGTCGAACCGGAGAAGCCTGCAGTGGTTTGAGACTTCGAAGATGTATTTCCGGAAGACATTTCCCGATTGCCGTCTGACCGAGCTTTGGAGTTCAGTATTGATCTGATGCCAAATACTCAGCCAATCTCGAAGGCACCTTACCGTATGACTCCAGCAGAACTTGAAGAGCTACGAAAATAGTTGGATGATCTGTTGCAGAAAGGATTCATTCATCCCAGCGTGTCTCCCTGGGGTGCACCTGTACTGCTGGTCAAGAAGAAGGATGGATCGAGAAGGATGTGCATGGATTATCGGGAGTTGAACAATGTTACTGTGAAGAATAAGTACACGTTGCCTCGCATAGATGATATCTTCGATCAACTCGGAGTATCGCGAGTTTCTCGAAGCTGGACCTCAGGAGTGGATACCATCAGGTGAAGGTCAAGAATGAGGATATCTCCAAGCCATCTTTTCGGACCAAGTATGGACACTACGAGTTCATTGCCATGCCATTCAGTGTGACCAATGCTCCTGCAGTATTCATGAATCTCATGAATCTTATATTCTACGATTTTCTGGATAAATTCGTAGTGATATTCATTGATGACATATTGGTCTATTCGAGGAGTGAGAAGGAGCATGCTAAGCATCTACGGATGGTTTTGGAGACGCTTCGCCGTCATTATTTGTATGCCAAGTACAGCAAGTGCGAGTTCTGGTTGGACCGGATTGCATTTCTTGGACATGTGGTATCAGGCGAAGGTATCTCAGTTGATCCAGAGAAGGTTACATCAGTCATGAATTGGCCTACTCCTCGGTCAGCAACAGACATCCAGAGTTTCCTAGGATTGGCGGGCTACTACCGTCGATTCATTCAGGATTTCTCGAGGATAGCAAAGCCCATGACTCGATTGACAAGGAAGGACGTCAAGTATGTTTGGTCAGACCCTTGCGAGCAAGCATTTGGGACTTTGAAAGCAAAGCTGACATCTGCACCAGTTCTGGCTATTCTAGATAGGACTGGAGGATTCGAGATCTTTTGTGATGCCTCGGGAAAAGGTCTTGGATGTGTCCTGCATCAGCACGGTCATGTAGTTGCTTATGCTTCTCGGCAGTTGAAGATTCACTAGAAGAATTACCCGACTAACGAATTGGAGTTAGCCGCTGTCATCTTCGCTTTGAAGATTTGGTGACATTTCTTACCGAGTGAGAAAGTGAAGATTTTCACTAATCACAAAAGTTTGAAATATATTTTCACCCAGAAGGAGTTGAAATGAGACAGCGCAGGTGGTTAGAGCTGATGGATGATTACGACATCGACCTCCAGTATCATCCAGAGAAGGTTAATATTGTACCTGATGCTTTGAGCAGACTTCCAGCGGTTATGACTCTCACGGTTCAGTGGAGGTTACAACAGGATCTGTATGAGATGAGCATAGAGGTTTTGTTACCTGGAGTTACATCGTCATTGATGAATATGCAGATTCAGTCGACGATAGTGGATCGGATAAAAGCTGCACAGTCTGGAGATGCTAAACTGCAGAGGATCCGAGAACAAGTTGAAGCTGGACTTCGGACGGACTTTATCATTCATGAGGACAGTTCCTTGAGATACGGCAGTAGGATCTACGTACCTTCTGGTGATATCAGAGATGAGCTGATGAATGAAGCTCATAGCTCTTCCTATTCCATTCATCCTGGCGGTACCAAGATGTACAAGGATCTCCGTCTGAATTTTTGGTGGCACGGTATGAAGAGGAGCGTAGCTCGTAGCGTCGCCAAATGTCTTATGTGTCAGCAAGTGAAGGCTGAACACCATCACATTGCCGAATTACTTCAACCTCTGCCGATTCCAAAGTGGAAGTGGCAGCACATCACCATGGACTTTGTGACTGGACTACCTCGGAGCACCAAGCAAAATGACGCGATTTGTGTTATCGTTGACCGATTAACCAAGTCTGCGCATTTCATACCTTTCCGAGTAGGACAAGCTACGGAGATACTTGCGAAGAAGTATATGGAGGTAAATATCTTTCTGATACCTTTATAACTTCTTTCTAGTATACGTCGTAATGTGATCGATAATCATGCAGGAGATTGTGCGATTACATAGAGTTCCCGTGAGTATCGTCTCCGACTGGGACACGAGATTCACGTCCCAATTCTGGAAGAGTTTGCAGACCAATCTGGATACCAGTCTGAGTTTCAGCACTGTGTATCACCCGCAGACTGATGGACAGTCGGAGCGCACTATCCAGATATTGGAGGACATGTTGAGAGCTTGCATGTTGGATCTCAAGGGTTCATGGGAGGATCATCTGCATCTGGTGGAATTCTCCTACAACAACAGCTACCAGGTGAGCATTAGCATGGCGCCATTTGCTGCTCTCTACGGAAGGAAATGTCGATCCCCGCTGAGTTGGGATGAAGTTGGTGATGGAGAGCTGTTGGGACCAGAGATGATAGTTGAGGCTGTGGATGTTGTGCGTGATATCAGAGACAAGCTTCGGATCGCTCAGGACCGTTACAAGCATTGGGCTGATGCTAAACTACGTCCTCTAGAGTTTCAGCCAGGAGATCATGTGTTCCTGAAGATCTCCCCGAATCAAGGAGTGATCTGCTTTGGGAAGAGAGGCAAGCTTAGTCCGAGATTTATTGGACCTTTCGACGTGCTAGAGCAGTTGGAGAGGTAGCTTATCGCTTAGCACTACCACCGTCTTTGGAGGGAGTGCATGACGTCTTCCATGTGTCCCAGCTGCGTCGTTACGTCAGTGACCCTTCTCACGCTGTGGATTACTCAGAGATCACGGTTCGACCGGACCTGACTTATGAGTAGTAGCCTGTGCAGATCTTAGACCGACGTCAGAAGGCGCTCAGGAAAAAGGTCGTCGAGCTCGTGAGAGTGATGTGGCGTCGTGACTCGCCTGGAGAGTCCACCTGGGAGCGGGAAGATAAGATGCGAGAGCGTTATCCATATTTGTTCCCTGCTCTTTAGTTGTTGAGAATTCCAAGGGCGGAATTTTTCTTAAGGTGGGTAGAATGTAACGACCGGTATTTCTAGGCATATGATTGTTGTGTGTGCCCGTACTTTTGTGTTGATCGTCCGGATATTTTTTGTGTGCGAGTTCTTTTGTGCGTCGACGCGAGCGCGTCTTTCTCCTTATATTTTTCCATGGCGGTTAATAAATTTTTAACACTAATTAATTACACTAATTATTTACCCTAATTAGATTAACCCTAATCAAATATTGATTAAACTTTAATCTTAATCAAGTTACTAATTAACCTAACCTATTGATTCCACCGTTTGGGGTGGTTCAGATCCAACACTGAATTGAAGACCACCCCCACCTCCAGCTCTCTCCCTCCATCAGGTTGTCCCCTTCACTGTTGTATTTCATGAGCAGCAGCGATGTCTTCACCTGCAAGAAAATCTCAACCAGCAAACAATTTCCCCAAACAAATCAGTTCATCATTCCAAACCCAAATCAACCCACAATTTCATGTTCATTCATCTCCAAAAATCATTTCAACCAAAAATCACCAACCCAATTTCCTCCCAACAACAATCCCCCTCCAACCACCATCTCCTCCACCAGACAAACAGCAAACAACCATCCTCCACCATCCTCATACAACCCAAAATCAAACCAGAAACCCAAACCAACCAGAAATCAAAATCCAACACCAATTAAAATCAACCCAAATCTGAAAACCCAAAACTTCAGATTCATTTCAGAATCAAAGGAAGAAATCAAACACAAAACAACCCAGATCTGAAAATATTTTCAGATTCAACCCCCAAGAACTCCAAAAACAACTCAACTCCTCCCCTACCTCCTTCCCTCACCTTGGCCGACCACCCCCTCACCTACAGCTGCACCGCCGTCGGAATCCTCTGTCGCCGGAGCGCCATCGCCTGGGAGCCCTCCGCCCGCCGGAGTGCCGACCGTCCTCCCTTGCGCGATGTAAGCCCTCCCCTTTGCGTCGATCTCATGCTGCCATTTGAAAACAAAAAAAAAAGAAAAAAAAGTTGAAGATGACAGAGAGACAGAGAAAGATAGGGAGAAAGAAAGAAGGACAATAAAGAAAGAAAGAGAGATAGGGATAGCAACATGTAACTTTTAAATAAGTTATATACATTAAATAATGTTAGAAGAGAAATTTTAACATGTAACTTTTACCCTTAGTCAAACCTAGTAGGTGTACCATTAATTAAGATGTTAACCATGAGATTAACTTAGTTAATGTTACTTAGTTGCTAAGTAGTGCTATTTGAATGATGATTGTTATTTCAGCATGATGTTAATTGTAAATAATGTTAGAGCATTAAAATATTAAATTAATAAGGCGTACCATGTTAGTGTAACCCGTATAAACACCACCCTAGCCTGAGACCCCAATAAAATCGGACGAACCCAATTTAGGGATTAACTTAATTTTGTGCTTATCTTGCAATGGACCTAATTCGTTAACTTATTTAACCAAAACAAAGAACCGACATCACCGTAATGTAGTACCCATCAAAACGAACCCACCGACACCAAAATCACTAAAATCGGGCTAGTGTACGATTTATAGTGAGTATTTGAAGTTAGGGGTTCATTTAGTTTTTTTCACGTAAAGTTGTATAACTAAAAGTCTATACGTGAAATGACGTGTGAAACTACTTCCATAGCATTCTTGACTAAAAATGTGACCCAACGTCATATAATTTGATATACCTTAATTTAAAACAATAACAAGAAAATTAGCCTTCGCGACTTATTCGTTAATTCTTACTTTCAGCACTTTTGTTAATTATAATGAATGTTATTATTTAATGACGCAGATACGTCGCGTTCTTTCTTACCATTGTCCGGACAACCTAAACTATCCCAGTCAGGCAAGCGTGCAGTTATTTTATATTTTTGTGCTATCTGGTACACTGAATTGCTGACACAAATACACTTTTTAGAAATGATAGACTTAAACTCGTGTGCGTGTGTGTGGACACCTTAATTATCAAAATGAACATATTTTGTGAATTGCAACATTTCTGGACATGTATGGATAATTTGGAACTGTTAAAACTCATAAAATGTTACATGCTGTTGGATCTAGTTGTCACATGCCGTTGGCTCTCGTTGTCACATGCCGTTGGCTCTCGTTGTTACATGCCGTTGGCTACCAGTTGCCGTTGGCTACCAGTTGCCGTTGGCTACCAGTTGTTACATGCCGTTGGCTACCTGTTGCCGTTGGCTACCAGTTGTTACATGCCGTTGGCTATTAGTTAACTATTCTCGTCGGTCACATGTGACTAGCCTGGCTCGTGTTCTAGTAATATCACATGTGACTAGCCTGGACTCGTGTTCCAGTATATGACGTTTAGCATCCTGGCTCGTGTTCCAGGAAATACACGTGGGTGGGGTTGGGTTCCCGGGCACTAGCCGGTAGTAAACGGGTCGCCTTCGGGGGCACTTGAAGGTGTATTCATTTACTATTCGTCTAACGTCGGGGGCCTTAGTCACGGACTTGCACACACAGTTAAATAATTGAAAAAGAAAGTTAATTACAGACTGCTGTTACATTATTTAACTGCCATGTTAATGCTTATAACAGAACTACCATGCTAGTGTAACTTTTCATAATTGCTTTAATTACCATGCTAGTGTAAATTCTTTTAACTGCTTTAAATTGCCATATATAAATTGTTATATATCTTGCCAAGGGTTCTAACATCTGCTTGCAGACCCTTGCTGACATACATTCAAGTTGATTGAATGTATGTCAAGTTACGAGATAGGTTACCAGTAGGACGAGCTACTGGATCATAGTGATCCAATAGACCAGGATTCTGCTGATCCTGAAGTCCACCCTACCGTGGACTAGTTGCTAATTATCACCGATGCAATTATTTATTTTCGCTGTTGTTATTTGTAGGGTGTGTACCCACTTTATCTGTATCGCTATCGTTGTAGGCCATGCTTGGGGCCCTTTTATTATTGTGTACTTTATCTGGATGTTGGCTTTAATATTTCTGTTGTTCTGAGTTGCATGCAAGTTCCTGCGAAAGGTGTTTTCACAGACGCTTAATGGGTTCGAGCTTCACCGCTCCAGCCCAAGCGGGCCCACTCGCGTCCTCGCTCCCAAGTATAATGGGAAGCGGGGCGTGACATACCGTGTCTTCACTAGTCTTTCCACCAAAACATGTCAAGCATACTTCCTCAAATCCTTTTATATGAAGATAAGGGTTTTCCTTGTCCAACCCATGAAAGGTGGGCAAGAGTTGGATTACCCCTGGTTTGAAATTAAAAGAATTTGCATCAGTGGGTAAGATAAAGCATGAAGATGTGCTAGTCCTAGTGGGTCTGAAAAGATCTTTTAAAGTTCTAGGAACTCCAGGTTGCTCATTATTTTCATTGTTGTTACTAAAGTTTTCATCAATGTTATTATTATTATCAGCCATTTCAAAGCGTCTAGTCAACCTCTGTGTCCTAGGAGTCCTATGCCACTTAAACTAGCACAATTATTTATTAATTTATTTTTTTAATAATAAACAAAAATTTATGGACAATAAAGTGGAAAGATATCACCAAAGGTCCTCTGAATGAAATAAACTGTGGTAACAAACCGTTCTCCCCGACAACGGCACCAAAAACTTGCTTAAACAAAAAATGTGCTTCTCTCAAGCGAAAGTGTCTGTGCAAGTAATATAGATCTGGGAGTCCAGATGTCGAATCCTCGGGAGAAAATCTGTTGCAACCACAAAGCTTAAATCAAATAGAGAGTCAACGTAAAGAGACCAACCGCTTTTGATGATGATGGTTTGAATGGGAATGATCGTGGTTTTTAATTTGTGAATAATACGAGCAAAAGAAAGTTTCGTTTATCAAAATTATCTATGAGAAGTATGCACATGATATGGGTTCGTTAGGATCCATGATTTGTATTAACTTGGTTGATTAAAGATATCTCAATGAAACCTCTTTTTAAGAGAAATTCATTGGAGAATACCCGGTTGGGGATTAAAGCACAATATTGAATAAAGTCGTTGCTAAAGCTATAATCCTTTGAATATAAGATATGAAACTCCCTTTTGGGGAGATCAAAACTCACCCTTGTGGGGCGATCATCAACTCAATCACGTTCTTGTGGAAGATGAAGAGGTGATTTTAAAATAAAGACTATAACTTTATCAACGTTAACAATTTTAGCGTGAAGTTTCAACCAAATAAATACGCATCATGTCCCCTAACTACACCATACCATGCACAATAAGAATTTAGCCACACATACTGAAAATAATCAAGGATTTCATCACAATCAACATGGTTCTAGTCAATAGAAGTAAATAGAATTGAAAATACACAATTAAGTTCAAGAGATATCACCAAATACACTCTCTTTTAGCCTAAGAAAACCCTTATTCTTCCTCTAAAAGCCCTTTGAAAATTCTCCCAGGTTGCTCTCTATATTCTCAGGAAAATTCTGCAAAAATCGCCACCAAAATCGCCCAAATACGCCATGAATACGCAGCAAAAACCCTAGAATACACTTAAATAGGAACATTGCGGGTTTAAGTCGTGCTAACGGGTTCAAAGCCCGCATCCAAATCAGCTTAAACCCGCAACTACGAGCGCTCGCAATTTCAACCGCTCATCGAAAGCAGGATTGAATCTCCGTCTGACACGTGGCTCTGCAACAGCTGCTCCTTGGCCCGCATTCGCTTCGTCTTCGTCTTCAATCGGCACCGTAGGATTCGAGATCGGACGACGCCGATTTCTCCACATCGCCGCTTGCGAATGCGAATGCGAATCGCATTCGTAATTGCTGCGAGATGTTCCATCGTAAATCGACTGCCCAGGACATGCCACGTCACCATAATGGGGGTGCTGCAGCTCTTTCAAATTGTGGGGACATTTTGCACCGTCCAATCGATGCGGAACGGCTCAGATAGAGCCACGTAGCCCGCTCTGCAATACGAATCCGCCTCGTTCCAGGCCGTTGATGAGAATCCAATCCAACGACGCTCAACACGCCGCGTCGCCTATTCTTTGGTAGCCGTCGGATCTCGGATCGACGGTTGTAAGAGCACCACGTGTCCCGCATTTCAGCTGACGTACGTATAAGCGGCCGTATTTCGTATTTTCGGCCGTATTTCGTATTTTCGGCCGTATTTCGTGCGTATTTCCCCCTTTAATTGGTATTCTGCGTTCAAAAATAGACAGTAATTAGCACAGATCTCAGAAAATACAAATAAATAGTCGTTGGAATCGTGAGATCGAGACCAAGCTAAGAAAAATATAAAAAGACAGAAATACTCAATAAAATTCATACTTTGTGCACAAATCACGTGTTATCTCTAATAAATGATGGTATACAATATACGAACGTATTAGAGACCAATTAAACATCATTTACACACAAAATATTGCTAGATGAGGGGTTAAATATGCAATATTCAACCCGCATCAGATTATCCCTGAAAAATGGTCATATCTGCTATCCACTTCTCTTGCCATTAATATCAAGCCCATAATTAACTGATCCCGTGAGGTTCGGAAGCTCAACAGGTAGAAGTTTCTTGGCGTTCACTAGGTGAACGGTTCACTTTCCCTGAGGGATTCTTGGGCCTTGTTAGCAATGCTCCATATTTCTAGTGGGCTTCTTCAGTCAAATGAAATATCCGTTCTCTTCGTGGGCCGACCCAATGTAGTAACAGTGGCACCCATCACTTGAGTTCAGAGGAAGCATCGGTTGAGGTCAAGGGATGCGATGTTTCATTAAATAGGAATGGCAGTCGAAGCAGGAATTTTTGATTTTGACCGCCAAAATCCCCGCACCTCTGATTCGGCCGTTTTTTGGTATGAGGCTTGGGGTTCGTATGCCCCTATATTATTGACACATGCCCCCTGATCAAAGGGTCAAGCTCGATCCTGGAGGGATAATCAGCAATATAAATAAGGAAAAGAGGGGGATGGGGTGAATTTTCATGTTTGAGCATTCAAAAATAAACCCTTCGCTTTCTTCGTCGTTTGCATTCTCCTTTGAGGGTTTCCTCCATGGCTGCTACTTCGACATCCGGGACCATTGAACAATGGAAAGAGATGGAAAGGTCAGAGCTTTCTTCGTCTCCGATTTCTTTCCATGATGATCTCCTAAGCATGTATGAGGCACATGCGACTGTTAACGCTCCTGAGCAAGTTGTGGAAAAGGGAAAAAACTTGGTCATTGTCCTTGTCTATGCTGAGGTCCAATCTCACGAGATAGTGGAGGAAACCTCGTCGTACCTGATGTGGTTGCTAACCAAGCCTCTGAAGTGTGTGAAACTGATCTGCCAGCACTTCAGATAGATTACGTTCGATTTCCTTATCAGGTTCGGATCCCTCTGGCGAATGAAAGCGTTTGTGATGATGCAAAACTATAATAACCACAAGCATATGTTGTCGTGTAACCTACGGGTCAAACACAAGGAGGCGATGGTTTGAATACCGATCAATTGAGGATTTAATTAGCAACGCGAGGGATAACAGTATGGGGGATTTACGCTAAAAATATGAAAAGGGAAAAAGATGCTAGTGCTAAGTATCACCACTAGTGCAAACTAAACATGGGATTGATCTAGCTTCTCATTTTAAGAGAGTAAAGCCGTCTATGAGGGTTTAATCTCAATACACATTCTCTCCTCGCCTAGAGAGAGAGAACAAGGGAAAAAGCTTGGACCTCTATAGGGACTCCGATGTCTTGTCGAGAGCCCACATTCTAGTTGTTCTAAAGACTTATGCCGATGTCTCGTCGAGGCACAATATTATCTAAATAATTTACCACTAAAGCCAACAAACCACAACTCCGATTTCTAGTCAGTAGCTAGGGTTACGAAGCATCAAGCCTCGATTTTTGGTCGGAGGCTAGGGTTGTCTGGCAACCTAATGGTGAAATTGACAAGAGCCAACATCCTAACAATGCCCTAGCAATAATCCAATAGAACAATAATTGGTGTAATCAATCCACGTGAAAAATCCACACTAGGGTTCAAATTAGCCCTTAGCAAGAAAATCTACTCGATGAACATTAAGCAAAACATCATATAAACAAGATCATAAAATTGCACAAAGAGATTCATCAAAGAAAGGAACTTAAAACACGGAATAAAAGAAGAAATACTTATCTCCACGAGCTTTACAATCCATGGGTACAAGCTTGCTTCAAAAGAAAGGAGAAAACTAACCATAACCTACTCCTACTCCTAACTATTGAATTGGAGAACGAAAATTAGGGCTGGAGAAAGATAGAAGAAGATCCCCCTTTCAAAAATGGCTCAGATCTATTTAAACAAACCCCCCAAAAGCCTAACAGGTTAACTGGAAAAGTGACCAGCAAGTCGCCACACGGCCGTGTTAAGTATCGACACGGCCATGTGCCCAATTGCGTGCTTTGGTCTTCTGCTGCTTCGATGATCGACATGGTTGTCGATAGTCAACATGACTGTGTCGACAAAAATTCCACAGGAACCAGCTGTTGTTGTCATTTTGTCTTTGCTTAGACACAGTTGTGTCGCTATTCGACACAGCCATACCAAATTCCTCGCAGCACATCTTGGCTCTTCATAGAATAGCCCACACGGCCATGTGACTCGGTCATGTGGGGGCTTCAGCTCTCTTCACAGCTTGGCTGGGATGACATGGTCGTGCCAAATGAAATGCACGACATGCCACCCACTTTTGCTCTCTTATTCCATTTCTTCTTTAAGGCAGATTTGGCTGCACGGCTGTTCGTTTACACGCACGACTGTGTAGCCATGTATATTAGCCTTCTCTATATCGGTTTTGCCGCTTGTTCTTCCTTGCTTCTCCCATTATCCCTTTTCATTGTTTTATGTTCTTTTCCACCTGAAACACACAAAACATCCACAAGGCATGAAATGAACGAAAAAAATGAAAAGTGGATATAAGATGCGGATAACAACATAAAATTCCTGGGAAGATGGATTCAAATATATGTAAACTATACACTCAACAGTTTGCTTCCCTAGGGAATGTGAAGTGGGGGTATACACAAAAGCTTTCCGTCATGGGCTTCGCTTCCATATGCACCCTTTCATTCCTCAAGTGCTTAATGCTCTGGGGCTCTCCCTCTGCCAGCTGATGCTCAACTCTGTGGGTTGTCTGGTCAGATTCATTGTGCTTTGCATGATAAGTGGAGTGGAGCCGACACTGCCATTATTCAACCACTTATATCAATTGAAAACCCATGTGTCCTCTGTGTGGTATTACATTACCGTCAGAAGGAACATACAACTAATTAGAGATCTCCCCAGCTCTAATCGAGGATTGAAGGAGCAGTTTGTGTTTGTGGTCTTCCCCAGCATGTCGGTCTTTCTTACTCATTGGGAGCATCTGAGCCTCGCTGCAAATGAGGAAGTGCCCCTCTTAAGAGATGAACAAAGGGTCACCGACTGCTTACTAGCCCTGCCTGAGAGTCTCATATCAGTATCGAAGCTTTTCGACACAAAAGACTCTCTTAAAGACTGTTTGGGTGAAATGTATGATGCTTTCTTAGTGTAACGCCCCGCTCCCCGTGATACCCGATAAGTACGAATCCGTATCAGGTATTCCCAAAGAGACGGGTGCTACGAAGAAAATACGAAATTACAAACACAAGCAGGTCTACTGCGCACTGCCGGGATAGTACATATAGCATTCCAGTCAACCCAAAACACAAGAGAACCAACAACTCAAGCACTGATGTATATAAATAAAACTGTTCATATACAACTTCCTTATACAAATCCATATACAATATTACCTACATCTCAATAATGTACAAAAACTCACATCTCACCCAAATACAACAACACTCACAAGTCATCCACACTTCTCACCACCCGCAAATCCAACCAACTGAGTCAAGTGCCTCCAACTCAAAGAACCAACCTGAAAAGTCAACGGTGGGGCACGTCAACGCGTGACCCAGTAGGAATTCCATATCTCAACTAGTCCTTACATGAAGTGTGGAAAGGGTGCACGTGAACATGCAGAGTGTATGTCATGGCATAAACATCTACTGTAGTAAAGGAAGTAACAACTATACTTATGAACATGTGAAAGCGTGCACGTGCAACAGGTAAGGTGTACAACAATGATATACAACATAAAAGAACCATAGTAAAGAAACACAAGGAACAACGCATACATTTACCATTTCTATAAGAGTAATAAGGATTAACAATTAATTCATTGGTTATCATTTTGGAACCCGGGTAAATCGTAGGACCTTAAGGAGTCAGACTTCACCCAGGGTGGGTGAAAAAGTGGTACCCCAACCAGCAACACGAGCACCGGAGGGGGCCTCTCGCAACTCCATACCCGAACGGGGCAAGTACTGGAGCGAGACCAGCTCGGTTTTTCTATCAGACAAACGGAGGAAACCATCAATTACCGTCATGGTGCATCACGAGTACACCAGCGGCCTCTCCAACCCTTTTCAACTCGCCCTTCCGGGAGTGATACAGCGGGTGAGAATTCATGTCCGCTCCTTAACTCCTATAATTTACCCGTGTTTCCCCCAATCCCCATGTCACCCTCCTTTAAGAGGACTTAGTCATTTTCATGAACATAACACTTTCCATTTCTTTTCTTTCCAAAGTTCATCACATATTTAGGACATGCATCGCCTTGTGCATTCTCTTTCTCATTTCTCATAATATACATGAAACATATAACCATATTAGCATCATCATTTTGCATGTCGAGAACATAAACCACATATCATCATGACAGAAATAATTAAGAACATTGATGGCAAGTTTAACATCAAAAAGAGCTTAAAACAACATTCAAATCTTTCAATTTGCTGGAAAAGCAGAACAGTTAGATTAAGAAGCACATTTCTCCATAATTTTGTATCAAACATGCACATACAATATAAACGAAAGTTGTAGATATGTTTGTGCTGGATTCACCTATAAATTTTCATGCAGAAATATGAACTGGATGATTTATGGTGAATTGTTTGGTAAGACCTGTCGAATCTGTTTTTCAGACAGATTCTAAAGGCTGTAAAGATTGCTAGTTTAGGGCTTGTTACAGTTAGAATCTAGAAAATGTGCACTCACCGAAAGTTGTAGAAAAAGTTGTTATCTTTCCAACGAGACCAAGATCATCAATTTCTATGTAGTATGCAGGGACTGATCTACGTTTTGCCAAACTGTGTCCAGACTGGATGAAATGCTGACATGTTGTAAAGATGGAAATTTTACTCCTATTTCCAGTTCGAATTAGTAAAAGTTCACAACATGAAAGTTATAGATAACAGTCCAATCTTTAAGCCATAAAAATTTCAAAGCAAACTCAATTCTAGATTGGAAGGACTAAGCAGAACAATCAGCATGTAAATATGTCCAGAATTGCTCACGGCACAAAACCACCCAAAACTCAGGATTGCTCACCGCACACAACCATACAAAACTCAGGATTGCTCACCGCGCACAACCATACAAAACTCAGGATTGCTCACCGCGCACAACCATACAAAACTCAGGATTGCTCACCGCGCACAACCATACAAAACTGATGATTGCTCACCGCGCACAACCATACAAAACTGAGGATTACTCACCGCACACAACCATACAAACTCAGGAATAACATAAGAAAAGGTAAAATCTCAACAACAACAACCATGAAACTAAGCATGCAACTCTAATACTAGTTGGAGATGGAATCCTACCTCAGGGGTGATGAGAGACAAGGGGGTAGCCCAAATCCCTATGGCTCCTCCTCCTTCAAACTCTTTCTCCTTCTATAATTCCTCCTTCTCCTCCATAGGTTCCCAGAATGAGCAACAGCGCCCAAACAACGACAAGGATGCTACGGAAGTGTGCAGAGTGAGGGTGGCGTAGCCCTATGGGTGCTCAGTCCCCTTAATGTCTAAGAGAGAGAAACTGGAAGGGATGAATTCGGTCTGATCTTTGGGAGAGAGTGAGTAAATGAAACCTTTCTTTCTTATTCTTAGAGTAGCCACCTCATCTCCCTAAAATCCTCTAAGCATGCCACCAAGCCTTGGGTTAGGTAAGGATCAAGGAGCTATTGACACATCAAAGGGTGAGGTGTCACTTAGGTAAAATTAGGATTGGTCTTTTAGAAAAAATAATTATACACACTTAATACACATGCAATACTTACTCATCAAGACATTAGTATTTCACCCATATATTTCATTTAATAAAATCATGTCATACAAATTATTTAAAAATAATTTTTAGCTTGACAAAATTAAATAAAATACATAAGGACTCCCAAAAATTTATACGCATATATATACATCCAAGAATGTGTATAATACATGTATATGAATTTTGGGGTCATTACACTTAGGCCTTATATTCACCTCTGTTTTTTGCTGACTCTCCTTTGTCCTCTTATAGATGTGGTCGGTCCAGAGTATCATGATGAGCATAAGCTTCAAGATGCCTTCCGAGCTTTTCTTCAAGCAATTGAAGGAGGCTTGCCTTCTCGACAAGTGGCCCGACCCGAACGAACCTTGTACAAGGTTATTGGGAGCTCGTCCAAAATAGCCTACGACATTCCTTAGAAAGGCCATGCCTTGAAGAAGAAAAGGCTCTGCACCATGGCTAAGGCCGAAAGACCCAAAAAGAAGAAGAGGAGAGATGAAGCTGCCATCGTAAGGCCGAGCTCTCCAATCATTGATGTAACCGAGGCGCATGTCGTGGCCCTTGAGCAAGCTTGCACCCCTGCTCAGGAGGACTCCTCGGATGGAACAACACCACATCAAGAATCAGGGTTTTACCAGGACTCTTGGCCATGGGATGGTCTCATCCCTCCAGTACCGTTAGCGGACGAGATCTCTCCTGAGCTCAGGTCTATCTTAGAAGATATGTCACCTCAAGCTCCTCTGGAATGTCCTAAGGATAGGCTTCACCAGTTCGCTTATCACATGTGAGCAGGGGAATCAGCCTTCTTGAACCGTGGGGTTGCATCTCGGCTTGTCGAGAATTCTATTCTTCATCGGAATAGGGCAATCCTAGAGAATCGACCATGAGAGGTTGGCCACCTTTATGGTTCGACAGAGTCACCAAGTGGGTAACTCCCTCCCTCTCCCATCAATGCAAGGTATCAAATTTAACCATCTTTTTTGATTTGTGGTATGCAAATGGCCTTGGTGGCTGCTGAGTTACGACGATGCTCATCGGCAATAGCCAATTATAAGTCCAATTTAGCTGGTAAATGAAAATGGATAGCCACATTGACAAGGCGAATGCAAAACTAGAGAAACCAAAGCTTCGCAGGGTCAAGCTCACCTCTCAAGTGGAGGAGATGGAGAGGGAGCTGAAAATAGCAAGAACGAGGGCCGAAGACGAGGCAACCCTCAGAAGGCAGGCCGAAGAGCAGCTGCTTGCGAAAGTCGCCCTTAGGAAGCAGGTCGAGGAATGGCTGCTTAAGGGAGAGAGGAGGTAGAAAGCGATGAAAACTGACCTTCGAGCCCAACTGGTTGAGTGGGAGAGGAACAGAGGAAGCTAACCTTTGAAGTCAGCTGCTTGCGTCACAAGGGGTCGACCCTTCGAAGATTACAGTTGAGATGTATAAAGAGAGCCTTGGCCCCACCGATAAATTATTCAAGGTGGGCTTCTTACGATGTCGGTTGGAAATTGAGCGCAAATTTCCCACTTCAGGGATTGACTTTGATCAACTAACATTGATGTCAGATGATGAGTTCGAAGAGGAGAATGACGGTGCTCCAGTCGAATGGAATGACTACG
This sequence comes from Scilla litardierei, assembly GCA_030789695.1. NCBI lineage: Eukaryota > Viridiplantae > Streptophyta > Magnoliopsida > Asparagales > Asparagaceae > Scilla > Scilla litardierei. The sequence goes on along the minus strand of CM061140.1, from coordinate 93,353,668 downwards.
CCTCTGCTGAGGAAGTTGTATCCTCTGAGGGTCACCCTCATGATTCCACCACCTCATGAATTTACCATTCATTTTTGGATGTGGGACTCAGCTCTTGTACTTTATAAGCAGACTTTTGTATTTTATAACCAGAATATAGTTTATAATAAGAAATAATGCCCGTCTTGTCATGAAATACCTTATGGGTAATCTCATCCATGGGGCATCGTATTGTCTACACACCCCCTCAACATCGCAGACTTATGCATGCGAAGGATGCCTAGTGTGGGCTGTTGAGCAATGAATATCCTTCTCAGTTGGAGGATCCCATGCACCTTGTTATGAGAAGTTTGTCTCCTCATCGATAAATGTAGCTCAACCCCTGAGGGAGTAGCCTTCAGTCACATTGATAGGTTAGCCGATGTGAGGGTAATAATTGTTGGATATGTCATCCCCACTCGTATGGCTCGGTCGGCCCGTGAAGGGGATGCCCCTCTATTCGTATAGCCGAGCGACCTGCGAGGGCATAAGTAGATCATCTCCGATCGTATTGCTCGATCAGCCTACGAAGGGAAGATGCCCCTCCGTTTGTATAGCCGAGAGGCCTGGAAAGGTATAAATAGCTCTTTCCCAATTGTATAGCTCGGTTAGCCCGTGAATGGGAGATGCCCCTCCATTCATATAGCCAAGCAGCCCGCGAGGGTATAGATAGATCGTCCCAGATTGTATGGCTCGGTCGGCCCATAAAGGGGATGCCCCTTTGTTCGTATAGCCGAGCGACCCGCAAGGGTATAGATAGCGCATTCCTGATATTATAGCTCGGTCCGTGCGCAAAGGGGATGCCCTCTGTTTGTATAGCCGAGTGGGCAAGGGTAGAGATAGCTCGACCCTGATCGTATAACTCAGTTGGCCCGTGAAGGTTTCGATAGGCCATCCTCGTTCATATAGCTCGTTCGGCCCATGAAGGGTTGGCCCTCCATTTATATAGCCGAGCAGCTTGCCAGGGTATAGATAGCTTGAACCCGATCGAGTAGCTCGATCGGCCCGTGAAGGGGATGCCCATCCATTCATATAGCCGAGCGGCCCACGAGGGTATAGATAGCTCATCCCTGATCATATGGCTCGGTCGGTCCACGAAGGGGATGCCCCTCCGTTCGTATAGCTGAGTAGCTTGCGATTGTATCAATTGGATCGATAGACCTGAGTACTTGAAAGAATACAAGGTGGACAAAAATGTCCCTTGCAAAGTACATTGGTCATGCATGTATTAGCTTGACATAGTGGAAGTATTTGGAAGAAAAGAAACTTTATTCATTGATTCGTAAAAAATATTCTAACAAAGTAAATCCATACAAGTGTTTATTCGATGTGAGGCTTGAAGCGTCACCGTGCACATCCTTAAGCTTTCGACCGATGAAACCTACTTTGCATCTCATTCAACAACTCGAGTGACTGGAGAGTCAGGCATGACCCCTTTTCCTTTGTCTTTCCCTTTTGAGGTCCCCTCTATTGCCCTTGTCTGCGAGTTGTTGATGAATTTCTTCCAGTGGCCACGTCTGACCAAGTCTTCAATGTCCTTTTTAGCGTCGAACAATCCTCGGTGTCATGTCCACTATCTTGGTGGTACCTGTAAAATTTGAGGTCATCTCTTTTTTCATATTTAACTTTTAGCTTGGGGGAGGTCGGTCGAAGTATCCCTCACCATTTGCATAGGCCAGTACTTCGGCCTTGGAAGCGTTCAGCTTGGTGAAGTTCTTGTCAGTTGCATGTGAACAACTGTTAGGGCTCCTTTCTCATCACCGCCGGTCTCTGGGCTCTTGGTGAGAGCCATCATGTGGTCGAGTTTCTTTCCTTACTTCTACAGGGGGCTTGGAAGAGCTTTTCTTCTGGGCAACCAGTGCTTCCTCCGACAACATGTACCATTCTGCTCTATTGAGGATGTGGTCGAGGTCACGTGGAAGTCACTGGTGCATCGATCTCACCAAATCCTCACAATGGATTCCTTTCTTGAGATCTGTAATGACGGTATCGTTGTTGCAGCCCTCGACGCTCAACCTTTCATTATTGAAACATATGAAGAAGTCCCGTTGTGTTTCCCCTTCTCCATGCTCCAAAGTGAACAGATGGTGCGAACTTCACTTCCGCATACGCCCTGCCATGAACTACAGTCAGAAAGCTTGGGATAAGCTCTTAAAAGACCCAATGCCGCAATTGGGTAACACGTTGTACCATTTATTCGCTGCCTTGCTTAACGTTGTGTGGAAGGCTCGACACAGAAAAGGTTCATTTCTCTCACATATTTCCATCACACTCTTGTATTTTTGGACGTGTTCGCGAGGGTTGCCTATGCCATCATATTTGTCTAGGTGAGGCAACTTGAACTTTGGCAATCGCGGAGCCGAGATGATGTTCCTTTTCAGTGGGTTGTGCTCGTCCTTCGAACCGGAGGACATAGAATTAGGATGATGTACATCATCGCGAGGCCTGATCTACCGACAGGTGGAGACGCTAGAAGAATCATCTGCACCCCCTCCCGAACCATTGGGGGAGTTTGAGGGAAGAGAATTGTCTCCTCGGCTCTTACATTTGTGTCTGGACTTGGAAATTCTGGGGAGGACTATTGCATCGATCATGTGTACAACCTGCCTTCGTTTGCTCCACATCACTTTGAGTAGGGAAGTGGTAAGCTTTTCCATTGGTAGATGGTCACAGGCTCTTGGGCCTAGCAGAGCGGTTGTTGTCGCCCCTCTCATCACCATGACCTCTGTCGATATTGTTGATCTCATGTCTTTATCGAGGTGGAGGAGTAGCATTAGTCAAAGGATTGACCTGCCGCTCCAAGTTCGGTCCCCCATCCCTCTGGTTCCTTAGCATGGATTGTTGTCCTCGGGGCCTGATATTGAGTTGGGGGGCTGTTGCTCAGCGTCCACCTATGGCGGTTAGTGTGCCATTTGCTTTATAACTGTAGTCAATGCTTGGATGTTGGCATTGACCACTTGCGAGAACTCTTGGAATGGCTCCAGCGTGACCAGTCGAGGCTTTGGTCTTCATTCGGAAGAAGAGCCAGAATCTTCATGGATGATCGAGGCATCTGAGTCCCTGCTAGTGAATGGTCCCACAGACCCTTGGTTGGTGGGTTGAGCCGACATTATTGTTGACTGGGGTGTTGACTCTGAATCCCACAGACGGTGCCAACTGTTGACGTGTGATTTTGTCAGACAGTGAGGTGCAGCTGACGAGGATGCCTCTGATGACGTGGCTCTTCGTCGGCAAAGGAGTGGGACCAGAGGATGGCTGAATCCAGGTCAGGGAGAGCTAAGTCTGAGCTATTGGAAGGAGCTCGACCTAAATCCGAGCTATCTACAGCATAGACAAATTGTCAGGGTGGTCGGATCTGGGTTCCGACCCAAATTCCCTCCGATGCATAAGTCAGTAAGAGACTTAAAGAAGACTCAGGGTAGCTAGGTCCGACTTAAAAGGAGGTCGTCCGATCACTGTCACGCTGAACTATGGTGAAAGAAATGTAAAGTGAAAGTAAGAGAAATGAGTTGTCAGAGTACCTAGTGCTTAGTATCTATGGAGCTTCCCCTTGTCCTATTGTGGTTTAGATAATTTATAGGTGATCATTTCCCTTCAGAGACGTTAGTGATAATGGTCGTGCTTTAATGGTGGCATGATTATCTCTGAAAAATGGTCATTACCGCTGTCCACTTCTCCCGCCATTAATATCAAGCCCATAATTAACTGATCCCATGAGGCACAGAAGCTCAACTGGCAGAATGTGTCTTGGCTTTGACTAGACGAACAGTTCACTTTCCATGAGGGATTCTTGGGCCTTGTTAGCAATGCTCCATATTTCAATCAGGCTTTTTCATTCGGATGAATTATCCGTTCTCCTCTTCGTGGGCCAGCCCAATGTAGTAACAATATGTGTATCAGCTATATATGTGAATTGTGTATCATATAATGTGGTTTCTTTTGATCGTCCCAACGGAATGTTAACTATGTACGTTGGTGTTCATCCATCTTGACTGGAGCCATTCTGAGAGGGTAAGAGCCAGTGGTATCATGTTCGAAGGCAGATGAAGGAATGAAATGTAATGGAGGGAATGGAGATTTAGAGCAAGTATTTACCCTGAACTAATTTTCTAGATTATGAAAAATGGTCATAACCGCTGTCTACTTCTCCCGCCATTAATATCAAGCCCATAATTAGATCCCGTCAGGCTTGGAAGCTCAATTGGCAGAACGTGTCTTGGCTTTGACTAGACGAACGGTTCACTTTCAATGAGGGATTCTTGGGCCTTGTTAGCAATGCTCCATATTTCTAGCGGGCTTCTTCATTCGAATGAAATATCCGTTCTCCTCTTCGTGGGCCGGCCCAATGTAGTAACTATATGTGTATTAGCTATATCTATATATGTGAATTACGTATCCTATAATGTGGTTTCTTTTGATCGTCCTGGCGGAATGTTAACTATGTACGGGGTGTTCGTCCATCTCGACTGGAGCCATCCTGAGAGGGTAAGAGCCAGTGAGAACTTGTATTCAGTAAACAGCTTCGTGGAAGGGCGTAGTAAACATCGAGTAAGCATTACATATACGGGGTCAGCTGACACAGAGACACTTGTAGAAACTCCAGCACCCGGATGATGAAGGGGTGAATAGAGAAGTGAAGTCCCATCCAGAACATCTCGACATATACCCCTATCTCATGAGCCCCAGGAAAACAAATCCTCTCGTCTAGAAATGGGACCGGGACCTTGTACAGGTGAGGGAGGTATTCCGCCCTGATCCTCTCGGCGGTGAAATACGAGACGGTAGAGGCGGCTTCGAGAATCGTGGGTGGAACCTCGGATCCCTCAGCTCCAGAAGGGTTCCTTCGTTGGATCAAATCCCCCGAATAGAAAACCCTTGCCCTTCTCACGGGACGAGGACGTCTCGACGGCCACGCCGGAATCATCGGCATCAGGTGGCAAAGTTCTTATTCTCAGCACCCTCGCCATTAAGGAGGACGAAAGATAGAAGCAAGAAAGAGGAGGGGGTTACCTCGCGGGAACCGAAGAAGGGGATGCCGAAGAAGAGGCAGAGAGGAACTTTGCAGCAATGAGGGGAAATCAAAAGAAAAATCAAGAAGCGCAACAGGAACCCAAAACCATGACTTTTTATATGGGCGACATCCCCAAATCCAAACCATCCAAGAAGAACACGCGTCAACATCTTCCAGAAGATGGCCCTCCGAATTCCACTTCCAAAGGACGGGAGAATTCTTGGCTCTCAGTGCCATGATGGCCCTCATATATTACGTCGCCTCGACTGCTGCGCCAGTCAAATCCCAGTGTATCACATCCCTCGAACCGAACCGCCAAAACCGAACGGCCCGAGCGATGGGGGCAATTGATACGACCCCCCTAATGGGCCGAAGAAAGACGGTCCAGCCCCACGACTGAGAAGCTGAACTGGGCCCGAGCCCAAAAGGCCCCATAAGCGAGCACGGGGCATCGAGGCCTAACGTCGTCGCCCGGTACGCCGTTGGCCCCCCGCTCTTCGGGGAAACCGCTCCCTAGATCACGCCTGCTTTGATCACCATTGAAGGGACCATCAAAGCGGGCGGACATGAATGGCGAGACAACAGGGCACCGTAAAGGCGTTGACATGCGGACTCCTACAAGAGGCGGAAGGGACGAAGCGCAAAGGGATCGGATCCCGAATACACACAACTCTGGTATCCTACCTCTCAAAACATTGTCTTCCACCTTTGATATTTCTCCTTCATATCTCGGCTCGAGAACTCGCACTTGGTCCCTCCGTGAACCAAGGTCGATTCCACCGAGCACTTCTAAGTCACCATCTGACTTGGGCATCGGAGGGGACTTGGTTGGAACCAAGGTCCGACCCCCCCACGAGCTCTCTTGTCTGTGCAGATCAAGAAGACACCGACCCATCGAGGCCACCCTTCGACGGACCACCGACCGGATCCGAACATCCTCAACTCTGAGCCCGTTCGACCGATCGTTTGAGGAATCCATCGCTCCGCTGAAGCTACCCTTAGGCCCACCGATGCTCGGGTCCGCGCGTTCTCAACCACACGGACGCTCGGATTACCGACCCCGGAGGCCGCACGCGTCTCACGTGACAGCGATGACCCCCAGACCTCCAAACTACCAACCAGTGGTGAGAAAACACCCCGAAACAGGATGGGTCAATGCACGTTGCGACTGTTCATGCATGTCACATGTGAGCAAGGAGTGTACCAAAGTGTTTGCTTCAAGCGAAAACATTTAAGTCCCTCCTCACCCTAAACCTATCAAAGCAAACTTTTTTGCGTAACTGGCCTAGGCCGAGAATTAATGTGGTGACGCTCGATATGAGAACGCTGCGAGAATTGTGAGGATGCGCATTATGTCAACAATTGTGAGAAGGGCGTAGCAAACATCGAGTAAGCATTACATGTACATCATACAACGACCCATTTGTATCAATTCTCCTTGTCGGATGCAGAGGTATAAACGTTTTTCTCAGATGTGATGATGACCATTCTTGTCTGCTTGCTTCAGGAGTACGTTTGAAAAAGGCCCGACTATCTTTTTTTGATACATCGGAAAATAAATACTACAAATCAGAGGGAAAACCATCTAGGTAATCCCGATCCGGTTACATCCAGAAGCATTATCGGTGGTAAGGAAGGTGGAGGGCGGTCAAAAACTTGTAATTCAGCATCTAACTGACAACCCATGGAAGCTAGAGCATCGGCACAGAAATTCGCCTCACGAAAGACATGGCGAAAGGAGCATAGACGGAATCTAGAGGCCATCTGTCTGATATCCAGAATCAAGCTTAGCATAGGATGGAAGGAAATGGTGGGTGAATCAATAAGGAGTAGAGCCACCTTTGAGTCAGATTCACAAATAAGTTCTTGAAAACCTTTCCTCCACGCAAGTTCTAGGCCCCATCGAAGAGCCTGAAGCTCCGCATTCAAAATAAAACAACAACCAATATAAGCGGAGAAACCAAGGACCCAATTCCCCAGATTGTCACGGAAAATGCCACCAGCGCCTGAAATACCTGGATTCCCTTTACTGGCACTGTCAACATTGAGCTTCAAAACCCCCGCAGGAGGAGGGATCCACTGAATGCAAGAAGTATGGAAACATGCTGTAGAAGACCTCCCAAACACACGATCCACCTCCCTAGCCGCATATGCAATGTGGCTGATAGCACAGTACTCATCTATACCCACTGTCTCAGCACTAAAAACTCGGCGGCACCTGGCTCCCCAAATCTTCCATAAGCAGGTAGCGAAGAGAGCAACTCTATGGAATAGCAAATCCTTCCGATTCAGAAATTTCAATAGCCACTCAGTAAGGGGTAGAGAGTAAAAATGAGGAAAGACTGAAGGGGGGAAGAAAGCATCCCAAACCCTCGTCGCTGCAGGGCAATCACGAAGAACGTGCAAAATAGATTCGGGAATAGCACCACAAAGAGTGCAGTCACTATCCGACGAAATTCCCCGCTTGAACCGCAGTTCATTAGTAACCAGTCTCTCCCTACAGACAAGCCAAAGAAAATGAAGCCATCTGGAGGGAAGCTGCAATTTCCATATCCATGCAAATCTATACTCCAAACTGGGAGAATGGATCTTCAACATTTGGAGATAAGAAGACCGAGTGGTAAAAAGTCCTGTCGATGTGAAATGCCAAATAAAACTATCCTGGAGGCACACAACACGGGGTAATGGGTATGCCATAATCATCTGGGCTACATCTTCCGGTACTTCCAAAAGTAATTTCTCCACATCCTAAGTACCATTCTGCATAAACTCCCGAACACACACCTGAGTGGCCCCCACGCCTGGCAGAATGGAAAGATAAGAAGAAAGAGGACGTCCCAGCCAATTGTCCCTCCAAAAATCTATAGAAGACCCATCTCCCACTCTCTTTACAAGTCCCTGACTTAACCCCTGCAAGCCCTGGGCTATACTGCGCCAAGAATAGGACCAAGAAGTAGGAAAGGAATCCATACTAGAAATGGATGCTAGTATATTATCAGGAAGCTTGTACTTAGCTTTCAGTAGCTGAACCCAAAGAGAAGTAGGCTCCATCAGAAATCTCCAAGCTAATCTCTGTAGCATAACCATGTTGTGAAAACCCATAGCACGAATTCCAAGACCACCCAAAAGTTTCGGTATGCATACTTCTTTCCAATTCACCAAATGGATCTTCTTCCTATCTTCGGTCCCGCCCCATAGAAAACACCTATTCCATCTATCCACCTCTTCTGTAGTCTGCTTTGGTAATTTGGTGGTGAGCATAGAAAATGTAGGAATCGATGATGTCACTGCGCTAATTAAGGTAGCTCTCCCACCCAGGCTTAAAAATCTGGATTTCCATCCGAAAAGTTTGGAACTAATCTTCTCCACCAGTTCCCGATAGGTATACTTAGTGACTCTACCATGAATCAGCGGTACACCTAAATACTTGCCCAAGTCAACAGTAGACATAACCCCCAATGAGGAACAAACACGTGAGGCATGGTGACGGCCGGCCGACGGTGAGATGAAGCAACGAGACTTCTCCAAATTAACCTTAGCACCAGAAGCAGCACAAAATACATCCAATATCTCCCTCACCCTCTGAGTATTTTGCAGAGAAGCGTGACGTGCGTTTATATTTCATATATTTGCGCACGTTTTCTTCCGTGTTTCTCCGTATTTTCCGCCGTCTTTTATTCGTTTTCTCGTGTTTTCTTGTATTTTCTTGTTTTCTTTCACTTTTCCATGTTTTTTGTATATTTGCAGGAATTTACAGCATTTGGGACATAAAACGACGATATTCTGAGTCCCCGGAGCAACGGGAGGAGTCACGCGTGATCCAGGGGGTCAAACGACCAAGATTGCCACTTTTCAGCCCCCACCCGATCGGTTGGACACAGCCACCCGATCAGGTGATGCATGCATGTCCGACCCGGACTGAAGCTGGAGCGAAGTGCAAGGTCAACCGATCGGTTTGCCGACCGGTTCATCCCAACAGAGTTCTCCGGAAAATGGAGCTGAATTCCAACCGATCGGGTGACCTTCACCCGATCGGTTCATCTGTAGCCGATTCCTCCGAAGGACGACCCGATCACGCCACCCGCTCTCCTCTGCACCCGGTTGATGCTCCCGAAGGCGACGGCCGAAGCAACAAGCCGCTCACCCCGATCGGTTGACATTTCAACCGATCGGGTGGCCTTTTCGTCCCCTTTCGCACACCGCTGCTCATTCATTGAAGATCTGCTATCATTTCAGAAGGATTTTGGGTGATCTCTTATTTTTCTAGCATCGGCATCGTCGTTAGCTTTCCAACGATAGGTCGCATGCCCAAATCCGATTTTTCTGGATTTTTCTGGAATTTTCTGAGCGCAGCTATGTGCTGAAACTGGCTGCAGTCTGGAATTTCATTTCACCCGATCGGTTGACTTGTCAACCGACCGGGTGAGATCTGTTTCTGCGAATCTGAGCTCTCTGTTTATTCCACCCGATCGGGTGAGTTTCCACCCGATCGGGTGGGCCTTTTTTGACAGTTCTGAACCCGACCCAAGAGGGTTTTTGAGGGGTTTATAAATAGAGGTTGGGGGCACGACTTAGGGGAGTTCTTCCTCAGTTTTTCTAGGGCTTTTTGCCCCTTTCTCTTGTGAGTTTAGATTAGGTTAGATTAGTTTTTCTATTGTAATAAGTCTTGTATTGGATTGAAGATTCAAACTCAAGATAAGTATTTTCTTCTCTCTTTTTCTATTGAATTGTGTTATTTTCTTTATTGCTCAATGGTGAATGTTTGTATGTCATTTCTTTTGCTTGTTTTTATGTTTCTCACCATTGAGTAGTGTTGATGAACCCTAATACGGGTTAGGGTAGGATTGATGCTTGGAAATTTACATTTGGCTTGGTTGCATGGCATGTGTTCGATGAAATGTGTCAATGGGGATTTCTAGCAATCTGAGTCCAATTCGTATGGCAACACACTAGTTGTGTTGGGGATTGGGGTCCGGTTCTTGTCCAGTCAAGATCCGCTTCGATGTATTGCTAGAAATCACGTTTGACCTATTTGGTCATTAGGGTTACGCGGGGTGTTTCATTGTCATTGGCGGGAGAAAGACCGCCTTTGACCGTCGGGCCAAGAGGGAATAAACTTGGCGGTTGACTCCCTAGCCATAGCTCACACCCCCAGCGTAGACATCGAGTCCTAGCGCGGGGGAGCGGCTTGGACGAAGTGTTGGGAGATATCATTGTGGCCTTAATGCTCCCAGTTGCAGAAGGTGTTAATGGACATGGGAATGCCCACCGTCCGGAACCGGGTAGGCCTAGCGTGCTTGGCACCGACCGGAATATCGGGCCATGGACGCTAGGTACCACCTTTTGGGGCAATGTCTCACCCTGGGTCAAGTCAAATGCCAAGTGTCATGAGTGCTCTAGCCCGTGTTAGCGGGGATTCATTTCGTGTCTTTTTCATTTCTTTCTTTTATTTCTACACTTCCACCCACATCATCCGCGTATCTAGCACACGACCTAGGCGAGGCTAGTAGCCATTCAAGCCATCCACCTCCCTGAGTTCGATAAACCCGCACCCTACACTAACCGTGCACTTGCGGTAAAACGACACCGCGCCCATACCGTAAACGGGGGCGCCGGTCAAGTTTTTGGCGCCGTTGCCGGGGAGGCGTTCGGTTTGATATTAGCTTAGCTTGGGTTCGTTAGACTACGCATAAAAACACACAAAAAAATTTTCTTTTTCTTTTTTTAAAAAAAATATATTCAATAACCAAGAAATTTTTCCCCCACTATTATATTATCTTTTTGTTATTTTCTTGTACTATTGACGCTCCTCTCTAGTTTTCTTATTTTTGTTGTCCAGGTATCTTTGGTGTAACCATGTGGAGATCAAATTTCGATGCTCAGATGGGAGGATACAATCCTTATTCGGTTGTGGTTTGTGAGACTTGTGGGATGGCGGGGCATGTGTATTATGATTGCCCATTTACGCTCGAGAGCCTCCCCCTACACCAAGACCAAACATTTTCCCACAACCTTAGCCCAAACACCTCCCATCCATTTTATCAACCTTATATCCCTCCACCAACACAAGAAGAATCAAACCTCGTGTCTCTCCTTGAAAGTGCCATGTTTAACCAAGGCCAAACATTACGAAACTTGATGGTACCAATCATCGAGCCTACACCGTGGAGAGGGGATGAAGGAGAGGATATACCTACTTTCATGGTCGAGACTACCATGCCGTCGGCCACCATAGACACATCTCATGTCGATCCCCCATTTTTCCATCACTACCACTTGGATGACGAAGCATTTTTTGATGATGATACTAAGGATGGGGAGATGTCTCTAGGATTTGTGGGAGAGACTTCTTGTCTTGATTTGGATATCCCACACGAGTCCTATGAGAGCATCGAGGAGTTTACAGAGATTATGCATACTGGCGAGGAGGATGTGCATGAGGACGAGGACACCATGACCACATACGAGGGGTCCGCTCCACATCCACCTCCACAACCATCTCTGTCACAGCTTCCTCCTTGGTCGGTAGTCAACCATGAGGATGTCATTCAGGACATCGGGCAGATGGTGGAGTATGAGCATATCATCGAGGAGGACGTGCATGAGGCCTTGGATACGATGGTCCACTCCATGGAGCCCGAGTCACATCTACCTTTACCGTCGCTCTCCACTTCTTCTGCGGCTGAGCATCTACTTGAGCATATTGCCCCTATTCAGGGAGATTTTCATACTCACTCTCACTCCACTTTTGAGTCTCGCTTTCACTTCCTATTTCTTTAGACTCATATATATTTGACACGACATATCTCTCGCAGGACACAGGATCTACTTCCCTTGAGGTATGCTGCGGTGCGTCACTACCTGGAGAGCCACTTCTCGTGGAGAGCGAGAATTCGGTCGTCACTAGTACAGAGGATAGCGACCCATTCTCAGGGAGTATTCATCACCCGTTTATTATTTCTCCATCTTATGTTGACGATTATCTCTGGGATACATTTATTTTGGGAAAAGATTTCTTGCCATGGGCTGATGCACCTCGTCCTTTGCAGGTCACAGGTGGACACCTACGAGGGATGCTTGGAGGTGCATTGCTTGGGTCCATTGGCACACGTGGCACAGCGCTTCTGGCGGAGCCACAAAAGGAGCAGTTAGAGTAGCTACCTGCCCCACTTCAGATCTTGGATCCGCCTATGCTCAGGTGTGTCCTAATCCAGTAGTGTAAAAATTTACCGCTTTCTAGTTTAGATTTGAATAATCTCGTCTCCTCTCATTAGCGAGGGGAGCATATCTAGGATTTGCTTTTGCATCTTAGTAACCCTTCATGTCGTGCCCTTCTATCATTTCACCCTCTTCCTCTTCCGAGGAGAATGAGCACACTGTCTCTCCTGCATTTTGATTTCTTTCTTTTCCGATTTTCCCCCTAGCATATCTCTACATCCCCATTGATCATATCATTTTGCTAGCATTGTCATGTTCAGCTTGGGGGAAATCGACTTTTGTGTGCATGTTTTTGCGTGTCGTTGTTGTGTGTCTGTGTCTATGTGTTCTTTTGTCGTGTTTTATATCTTTTATTTTAGTGTTTCTTTTTCTTTATTTTTTAGTTTCGCTCATGTGTTTTTCGTGTTTTTCATTTTTTTGTGTCGGTGCGTAACTCCCCCCTATTTTCATTGCCCTCCCGTATTCACTACTATTGCATTGAGGACAATGCACGTTTTAGCTTGGGGGAGTCGCACTTCGTGCGTCATTTGTCTCTTTTTCTTCGCTATTTGAGTCGTTTTTCTCCGTCTTTTTCTTTTTCTTTTTCTTTTCTTCTTTTGTTCTCCCTCTCCTAGAGATGACCCCATATGATGAATTGCCACAAAATCACACACATACCTAGCACGGCTTTGAGAATCACATTCCCTAACCTCAGGAAGCCGAGTCCTCTTGCATTTCACGCATCGTGGGTCCACTTAGCTTTCTTGTGAGCCGTGTGTCGTGACTAGCATCTGGTGTGCTTCTACCTTGTGAGTATGCTTTATATACCTGTCCAGGAATGACCCCTAGATTATCATGCTTCGATTTGAATATGCGGTATGTATTTCCCCTGTCTGCTTCTGCATGCTATATATATATCGTGTACTTCATTTCGCATGTGTCGGGATTCCACAATTAAGGACTAGGATAACCCATTTAGCCTATGCTCTGATTAGCAAGAAATATCTCTTTTGCCCAAGTGTTTAGAATCCGATTTCATTTTTATTTTACTTGGTGCAAATCCCCTCGTCGTGTACCGTTCTCCCACTTGGGAGAGTACACATGTGTATGGCCAAAAACCCAAAAATCCAAAAAAAAGAGAAAAGAAAAGAAAAACCCAAAAAGAAAAGAAAAGAAAAATTTTGTATAGCCCAAAATCCAAAAAAAATACAAATACCCAAAACCCAAAAATTTCAAGTGTGAATATTTTTCCTATCTACCGAGAATAAAGGGAAGGCGAGAATTTGCACCGAGTGTTCTACTCCACATCATCTCAACCCCCATCGTTTTCGAAAACACTTGGCATATGGACCTTCTAGCGATTATCTAGGCTATAGTGTGGTGATTTCCTTGTCCCTAGCTGTGGAGTCCCCGATGCATGATACGCTTCGATTCTCGCTTTATTCTCATGCATGCTTGAGCTATATATTCACCGCTTAATTCGAATCGAATCGATATTTGGGTCATTTCTTGGATTTGTGTATATCGAGCTTTATTACACAATGTAGATAGTGACACCGTCTGCTAGCACACGACCACACTCACTCGCGCTTCACCGCGTGGGCCCACGACACTTGTTTGGACTCGTATTCCTAGGCTTAGTGATGTGATTTGGCGTTTGCTTGCTCGGTGTGTCGTTTTTGATTTTGTTGGCCCTGACGGGCGATCTAGGATATAGAGTTCTCTTTTTCTCTCTTTCTCTCTATTTTCTCCCTCCGAGCTCCTACTCTCACTCGTCTTCCTCGAGGACGAGGAAGAGTTCAGCTTGGGGGATTTTGACGTGCGTTTATATTTCATATATTTGCGCACGTTTTCTTCCGTGTTTCTCCGTATTTTCCGCCGTCTTTTATTCGTTTTCTCGTGTTTTCTTGTATTTTCTTGTTTTCTTTCACTTTTCCATGTTTTTTGTATATTTGCATGAATTTACAGCATTTGGGACATAAAACGACGATATTCTGAGTCCCCGGAGCAACGGGAGGAGTCACGCGTGATCCAGGGGGTCAAACGACCAAGATTGCCACTTTTCAACCCCCACCCGATCGGTTGGACACAGCCACCCGATCAGGTGATGCATGCGTGTCCGACCCGGACTGAAGCTGGAGCGAAGCGCAAGGTCAACCGATCGGTTCGCCGACCGGTTCATCCCAACAGAGTTCTCGGGAAAATGGAGCTGAATTCCAACCGATCGGGTGACCTTCACCCGATCGGTTCATCTGTAGCCGATTCCTCCGAAGGACGACCCGATCACGCCACCCGCTCTCCTCTGCACCCGGTTGATGCTCCCGAAGGCGACGGCCGAAGCAACAAGCCGCTCACCCGATCGGTTGACATTTCAACCGATCGGGTGGCCTTTTCGTCCCCTTTCGCACACCGCTGCTCATTCATTGAAGATCTGCTATCATTCCAGAAGGATTTTGGGTGATCTCTTATTTTTCTAGCATCGGCATCGTCGTTAGCTTTCCAACGATAGGTCGCATGCCAAAATCCGATTTTTCTAGATTTTTCTGGAATGTTCTGAGCGCAGCTATGTGCTGAAACTGGCTACAGTCTGGAATTTCATTTCACCCGATCGGTTGACTTGTCAACCGACCGGGTGAGATCTGTTTCTGTGAATCTGAGCTCTCTGTTTATTCCACCCGATCGGGTGAGTTTCCACCCGATCGGGTGGGCCTTTTTTGACAGTTCTGAACCCGACCCAAGAGGGTTTTTGAGGGGTTTATAAATAGAGGTTGGGGGCACGACTTAGGGGAGTTCTTCCTCAGTTTTTCTAGGGCTTTTTGCCCCTTTCTCTTGTGAGTTTAGATTAGGTTAGATTCGGTTTTCTATTGTAATAAGTCTTGTATTGGATTGAAGATTCAAACTCAAGATAAGTATTTTCTTCTCTCTTTTTCTATTGAATTGTGTTATTTTCTTTATTGCTCAATGGTGAATGTTTGTATGTCATTTCTTTTGCTTGTTTTTATGTTTCTCATCTTTGAGTAGTGTTGATGAACCCTAATACAGGTTAGGGTAGGATTGATGCTTGGAAATTTACATTTGGCTTGGTTGCATGGCATGTGTTCGATGAAATGTGTCAATGGGGATTTCTAGCAATCTGAGTCCAATTCGTATGGCAACACACTAGTTGTGTTGGGGATTGGGGTCCGGTTCTTGTCCAGTCAAGATCCGCTTTGATGTATTGCTAGAAATCATGTTTGACCTATTTGGTCATTAGGGTTACGCGGGGGTGTTTCATTGTTATTGGCGGAAGAAAGACCGCCTTTGACCGTCGGGCCAAGGGGGAATAAACTTGGCGGTTGACTCCCTAGCCATAGCTCACGCCCCCAGCGTAGACATCGAGTCCTAGCGCGCGGGAGCGGCTTGGACGAAGTGTTGGGAGATATCATTGTGGCCTTAATGCTCCCGGTTGCAGAAGGTGTTAATGGACATGGGAATGCCCACCGTCTGGAACCGGGTAGGCCTAGCGTGCTTGGCACCGACCGGAATATCGGGCCATGGACGCTAGGTACCACCTTTTGGGGCAATGTCTCACCCTGGGTCAAGTCAAATGCCAAGTGTCATGAGTGCTCTAGCCCGTGTTAGCGGGGATTCATTTCGTGTCTTTTTCATTTCTTTCTTTTATTTCTACACTTCCACCCACATCATCCGCGTAGCTAGCACACGACCTAGGCGAGGCTAGTAGCCATTCAAGCCATCCACCTCCCTGAGTTCGATAAACCCGCACCCTACACTAACCGTGCACTTGCGGTAAAACGACACTGCGCCCATACCGTAAACGGGGCGCCGGTCAAAGCGCGTCCAAATAAAAGGAGATCATCAGCAAACAATAAATGGGATATAGCTGGGCCCCCATGACCCAACTTAATAGGCTTCCAGGACTTAGACGCCACAGCTTCGGCAATAAGTAATCCCAATCTCTCCATACACAGAACAAACAAATATGGAGAGAGGGGATCCCCTTGACGTAGGCCCCTTTCCGGCAAGAACCAATCTGAAATCTCTCCATTCCACATCACCGAGAGTTGGGAGGAAGAGACACAGAACATGATAAGCTTTATCCATGAAGTAGGAAATCCAAACAGAGAAAGAGTTTCCTCCAAAAAATCCCATCTGACACGATCATAGGCCTTCTCCAGATCAATCTTCAATGCGAAAAGCCCATCACTACACTTTGACTTCCTTATGGAATGTATCATCTCTTGTGCCACCAAAATATTATCAGATGCTTGTCTCCCAGGAATAAAGCTAACCTGAAGGGGACTAACCAAATCAGAGAGGAGTGGACGAATCCTGTTCACCAACACCTTAGTCACCACTTTGTATGGGACGCAGCACAAGCTAATAGGACGAAACTGAGTCAGCCTCTCAGGGCTCAGAACTTTTGGAATAAGAACGAGTAGAATTTTGCAAAGATCCTTGTCAAATTCACCCTTATCCAATGCCTCCGAAACCAAAGATGTCAGTGAATGTTTCACAGTAGCCCACATTTCCTGAAACACCCCAGCCTGAAAGCCATCCACCCCAGGTGATTTCCATGGTTTCATGTGAAAAAGAGCATCTCGTACTTCAGTTTCCATAACTGGTTTTTCAAGATCCTGAAGAAGGTATGCGGGTATAGAAGGACATCGAGGATGATCAAGGGTCGATCTGGCATGCACTTCCCTCCTAAACAGGCCTTTGTAGAACTCCGTCACATGACATTGCAGCTCTGCCTTTCCCAAAATACAAGAACCAGCATCATCTTTCAGCATAGAGATACGATTACGCCTGCGACGACAGAATGTAGAAATATGGAAAAATTTAGTGTTACGATCACCATGAAGTAGCCAGTTAACCCGAGATTTCTGGGCCCAGAAAATCTCTTCCCTGGAGAGGATATCATCATATTCGGCAATCAATCTTTCTTCGAGCCTACATAGTTGGTGAGAATTGTGAAAAGAAAGTTCCCTCTGAACTCCATCAATTCTCCCCTTCAGCCATCACTTTCGTCGAAATATGTTTCCAAACTTGTGTTTGTTCCAAAGTTGTAGCTCCACTGCAACCTGCTGCAATTTACTCCCCCACTCTCTCGGGGCTCGAGCCCACATGCTATCCAAAGTTCCTTTGAAACCATCCTCCCCAAGCCACATAGCCTGAAATCTGAAGGGCTTACAAAGGGGATTCACCCGAATGTCTGGATCCAATTGCAAAAGAAGCGGACAATGATCCGAATAAATGCGCGGCAAATGACGCACCAGAGCATGCGGGAATAACTGACACCAAGAAGGTGTAGCCAACACCCTATCCAACCGTTCAGAGACACGAGCATGACCCTGCCGCTGGTTATACCAGGTGAATGGTGTTCCAACAAAATTTAGATCCATAAGCGCACATGCCGAGATCATTTGTTGGAATCTAGAGCATCGAGAGATAGAAGGTAAAACACCGCCAAACTTTTCAGCCGATCCCAGAATATCATTAAAGTCCCCCATAACCATCCAGTGTAAGTCAACTCCAATAGCAAAGTGCTCTGAATGGTCCCATAAATTCCATCGAGCAGGACGATTCGGTGGAGCATAAACAACCGAAAGCAAGAATGTCGGTGACCCACTCCGTCTAATCAAGGCATGGATTAAATGGGGTGTGGAGTAACATAATTCCAGGTCAAATAAATTACCATCCCAACAAATCCATAAACCCCCAGAATAACCCACTGGATCGACAACAATCTCATGTGAGAAGTTAAGCTTCCTTACCACCCTATTCGCTCTTTCCTTGGAAATCCGTGGCTCTGCAATAGCGAGGAGTGATGGCTGAAAAGACTGTTGTAGTTCATGCATGCCTCTGCTGAAACCTCCTTTCCCAGCCCCACGACAATTCCAGAACATGAAATTCATCAAGACAGTTGAGGTAGAGCGTCTAGGAGTTCTCCCTCCCTAGACTCAGGTAAACAGTCGGAGCCAGATACCTCCATAGGGGTGGAGGTCATCGCCAAAACAGAGTTCGTATCCGCAGCCAGGGGAATGTGCATCTTACCAGCTATGGAAACCATGCTCGTATTAGACATCGAATCATCTTCTGGGGGGTTTCTCTGCCGCGAATCAGTGTGAAGTAACTCAAATATAGCAGGACCACTACATTCAGCCTGTTCTGACAAATTCATTGGCGGAGGGAAATTAGAAATATCTTTCAGAGGTGGTCGATTAGTAGAAGAGTGGTGCAAAACAGGTGTTGAAGAAGAAATTGATGGTACTGGAGTTAAGATGCTGTGGCTGATGGCTATGCTCGGTGCCCCCAGCCTACTCGGTTCGGCCTCAGAAAAATGTTTCACAGATTTATTATCAAGAGCCATTCCAATCATCCCCATTCGCACTGTAGAAAGGCGGGACCCACGGGCTTTACTAGTCGGTGTTGACTGAGGCTTAGGCTTGGTAGCAGGTGGACTAAAAATGGGACCATTCACATGAGTACTCAATCGCCCCACAACAGGATAAGCTCGGTTCCTCCTCGAAGTAGATGCAACATTGGCATCAACCTTGTCCATCTTCTC
This sequence comes from Scilla litardierei, assembly GCA_030789695.1. Classification (NCBI taxonomy): domain Eukaryota; kingdom Viridiplantae; phylum Streptophyta; class Magnoliopsida; order Asparagales; family Asparagaceae; genus Scilla; species Scilla litardierei. The sequence goes on along the minus strand of CM061140.1, from coordinate 93,334,874 downwards.
CGCTGACAGCTCATCTAAATCCTCAGTCTCCATTCTCTCCGATAAAATTGAGAAGCGAGATCCCGACGGAGCAGGCGACCGAACAAGGTCAGACCCCGCACGATGCTCTGCCCCACGAGGTCGACGAGATCTACGATCTGGCGCCAGAAGCCACGGCCCGAAAGTCTCCTTCACCGGCGCCGGAGGGGTATCAACCGAATTCAACATAGCTGCCTCCTGTGATATCTCTTGTCCTGCACCCGCACGAGTTGTCTGTGACTCCGCTACAGCCGAATTAGCAGGTAGGAAGGGGCATGGATCTTTGTGGCCAACCCGCCCGCAACGGAAACAGATCAGCCCCAGGCCTTCAAATTGCACTGACTGCCAGCGTCCTTCGAAGAAGACTTGGGTCTTCAACGGTTGGCTAAGATCTATCTCCACGCATACTCGAGCAAAACGAGCCTTGAGGACGAGTCTTGTATGGGAATCAAGCTTGATCGCACGGCCAACACAGTTGCCCAGTGCATTCAGAATCCTCTCTTCATAGTACTCCACAGGCAAGTATGGAAAACGAACCCACACCGCCGTGGATAGAATTTCCGCCGACGACGGAGAGAAATCTGGGGTCCATTTGCGGATAGTTAAATAGTGACCAAAAATGATCCACGAGCCTTCTTCCATCGCGTAGATCAAGTCCTCATTACAGTGGAATTTCACCATGACGAATCCCTCCCCCAATTCAATGCATTCCAAATCTCCTTTGGGTTTCCAGAGAGACGACAAGCGGGATTCGAGAACAGATAATGTAATGTTTCTACCTAGCAGTTTAACAATCACGGCTGACGAGTATTGTCTCTGTAGACTTTGTTTGTACCCCGGAGACAAGGAAATACTCTGCCATTCACCCATCGGCTCCACCTTAATGTCATCATCCCGCTCTTCAAAATCTCGACTGAATTTAGCAGCAGGGGATTCGACAGAAGTAGCCCCCAAACACACATCTTTGAAAGATTTTGGAACAAATGTGACGGCATGACCACCTTCGCAACAGTGATTCCCATCGGCAGACTCCAAGACATCCATATCATCAGTAGACCTCCCATCGATCTCCTCACCATCCGAAGGCTTAATCTTCTTGGTGCTCCTTTTCAGATTATCATCTTCCTCCATCGATGGTTCCCGACCACCCTCACCGGAGAAGTCGCCACCATTCGCCCCATCGGCGGTTACAATCGCCCCAGTAGCAGTTACTTGCGGCATTTTTTACTTTTTAAACTCTGTGGTCCTTTTTAAAGGCCCGACTATCTGCACCGCATGAAATGCGGTGCAGTCTTCTGTTTTCCCGTTTATAGGTAGAAATTATCACTTTCATCCGACTATAGGTCATATCAAAACTGATTATCAACCAGTTTAAGGATAAAAAGCAGTCTACACCGCATTTGCGGTTATCTTGAAAAATTGTGTTCAATCCGTACTGATTTCAAGGAGGCAGCGAGGACGGACGTAGAGCTGCACGAAACTATGAGAAGACTGCATATATATGTAAGTTCCATTCTGTGATGTATGCCGTCATGCGACCTGATGAGACCGCCTGATGTGCTCACACCTTTTTGTGGGAGAGGCATCGGTAATTTTAACAGCGTTACATCTTCAATATCGAAACAAGTTCACGCCAAGGTATAAACATGTTTGAACGTTGTTCAAATATGCAGTCATGCATGTTGCATGTCGTCTCTCCTGATCTATTGCTGTCTATATGTTCTCTATGCATGGTATAATCCGAGAGGAATGAGTGGGAAGGGGTGAAGGGGCTTGATTTAATGAAATCATGGCAATGTGCTGTGCATTGTTTGGTGACTCTCTAAATATCAAATTGCGATTCGTCCAGCCATCCATCACAACACACAAAAACAGTTATAATTTATTATTCATGGTGTGATGCTGCACGAGTACGTAGAGAAGGGGACCGAAACGTGCCGATTAATTTGGGAAGACTGACGGCTTGGTCTTCAATGATTAAGTGACGGGGTGTGGATGTGCGAAAGCCAGGAATGAAGCCCCAGAGCCGTTTGTCCCACATCGGGGGTGAAGGAGATGGATGAGCGGATGGTTCGTATAAAATAGGGCGGTGGGGTAACTGTGATCCATACTTACCTGGACGGGGTCCTTGGGTGATCATGAAGGCCCAGGCCTAGCTCAGTGGGCCTCATTGCACTTTGAGCCTGCGCTGGGCTACCATCTCCCCAAGTGGGAGAGTGGACGTCATAATTTGTTGCTGAGAGGGTACGCGCTCGCGCGGCCCTCACCCAATTCATTAATTCCTTAAGCTTTTTCAGCCCAATTCTTAATTTTCTTATATTTAGCTATTTCTTCTTATGTTGGCCTTTATTCCTCAGATGTTTCCATTTAGTTCCAAAGGCCATGTGCCTTTGATTCTTATGATTAAAACATTGGGTTTCCTCTGATTCTTAGACTTTTAGGCTGTCAAACCCCAGCAATCAGTTTATATTTTTAGTCCATTACTACCAATTTAAACCATCAAGAAGTATGTCAGTCCCATTCTTGGTCAGTGGGATCAAACTTTCGGTTATATGCCATCTTAATATATTATTGTGCATGTATTAAACCATCAAGAAGTATGTCAGTCCCATTCTTGGTCAGGGGGATCAAACTTCGGTCATATTCCATCTTAATATATTATTGTGCATGTATTTATTGAATTCGTAATTTAAACTCTAGGCGATAGTTCTGGATGCATGCCGATGACAAATTAAGTACTATATCCGCTGCACCTTTGCCTAAAGAACCCACATCTAATCTCCTACTGCAATTACAACATGTCCTTTTTAACTTCATGGCCGAGAACGGGATCCACATACCGCAACTGCAAACAATCATATCCCTCCATGATGCACCCAATTCCCACCTGGCTAAGTGGGAGATCAAATATCATGGTTCTTTCATTACGATGCAAAATGGGGATTTGCTGGGACTGGTGCTTCGCCCCTTTACAAGTGATTTAAGGCAATGGCTTGACAAGTAATTATAGTGTGGGCATCGTCCCATACCGGCCAAAACACCAGACGTATGCATGGCTCTTCAATGATTTAGTGTAGTATGTGCTTTGAACTCCCACACACTTTACACGAAATTCAGTGTGGGGCCAAAAATATCAACCGTTTGGATGCTTGTGGGTCTACAATTAGAGACTAATACTCCTTTGTGGTTTTATTCATTTCATAATTTGTAATAATAAAGGCATGTCCCTGTGTCTCTATCTCCTGAGCCTTGCTTTGTTCTCATGAAGCCACCTTATGTTTTTTTTATAACACAAAGTTCTTCATAATTGATATCGTTCAGTTCTTCAACGGTTGTTGATGCAGTTTTAATTCTCTTAATTCTTAAAATGCGCCCTAAAATTCTCTTAATATTATTTTGTTTTTCCTTTATAACGGAAATACATAATATTATTGTTTACCGGTGTTTTCTCACCACTGAATCGTTGACCGACGACTAGACGGTCAACGTGGTCAAGGGGTCGACGGGATCACTTGGTCAAGCCAAGCGCACGTGCTCTCAGCATGGGTCGGCGATGGAGTCGAGGTCGAGCGGACGCTTCGGGCAGGGCGTCGGTCCTCGGTCAACGTGGAGCAGAGGGGAAGCCTCGGCTCCGAGATGAGCGCTCGGCCTCGGTTGGTCAAGTGCCGAGGGGTAGCCTCGGCGCCTTGAATGTCACTCGGTCTCGATCGACGGCGGTGCTCGCTAGCGGCGAGCGGGTTCATTCCGCGCTGAGGAGTTGCCTCGGCGCCTCGGTTCAGCTTCTTCCTGGACAGACGAGGAAACTCGTCAGGGGGGCCGGACCTTGGTTCCGGCCAAGTCCCCTCCGATGCCTAAGTCAGAACGGATCTGCGTAATGCTCGGCGGGATCGGTACGGCTCGAGAGGAGGCCAGCACACGTATCCTCGGACCGAGCTGTGGGAGGGGAGATAATGGGGGAAAGCACGGTCTGTTAATGGAATACCTCCGTTGTAGGTGTCCAGGATTCGATCCCCTTCTCGGTTGCCTCTGTAGCCCCTTTATAGGGTTTGGCCCACGATTGCCCCCAATCCACGTCCCCTGACCGCTCCCCACTCACGTCCCAGCGATTCGCCTCCATCGAGGCGTCTGCGTGCGTCGTGGGGGAGTCGATTAATGGGCCCCTTAATGGTCATTAAGGTGCCGCGCTTTCAGGGGGACGGTTATATCCTGAGTGCACGAGCCAATCGTGCGCATTCCGGGTCGGGGCCGGTCCAACTCCGAGTCCTTCCACGGGCCTCGTCGGACGGGCCGAATGGGCTTCCCGCCCTTGGGCCTCTTGCTCTTGGGCCTCTCCAAAATAGTCGTATCAATTGCCCCCATCGTCCGAGCCGTTCGGATTCTGCCGGTTCGGTTCGGGCGATGTGACTTTTAAGGATTTTGACAGGCGCGTCAGTCGAGGCCAATCCATTAAATGGTGGCCATCATGATGCGGCCCATTTGAGCTTCTCTCGGTGCGGGATTCGAAGAGCCGTCGGTCTTCAGATGCTGCCACGTGCCCCTCTTCGGACGGTCTGGATTCTGAGATTGCCTCCTATATAAGGGTGACGGCCTTCCAAGTTTCGATTCTTTCGCGCCTTTCTTCCTGATCTTGGTCTTGTGAGCTCCTCTCCTTCGTTCATCTTCCTTCTAATTCTTTTCAAGGTAACTTTCTTCCTCCTTCATTTGTCCCATGGCTACACTTAGGATTGGTGATTCTGCGCCGGGGTCAGGGGACCCCCCGGCGCTCGAGTTTGGCGAACTCCCGTCTTCAAGGTCCGGCGTCCCCTTGGTGACACGTCCCGCACAGGACAAGGGGAAGGGTTTGCTTTTTGCGGACCCTGTCGGTGATGACGTGGCTCGGGTTGCTGAGAGTTTCGACGTTCCCTCGGTGGTCCTCGGGTCGCCGTCTATGGTCCCTTTCTCGAAGGTTACAAAGATTCGGGAGAAGTATTTGTACCATCCATACGACGTCCGAATCCCTTTTTGCGACGAGCGGATTTGCTTTACGCGTAGCAGGGAGGTCGGCGTCTTTGTCGAGATGTTCCGCCTGGGACTCCGCTTCCCCCCTTCATCCTTTCATCATCCAAGTCATGGAATTCTTGATGGTGGCCTTATGCCAGTTGACCCCGTACTCCATTGCGGTGCTGACCAGGTTCATCATGATCTGCTGCATCCACGGCTTGGAGCCGTCTCTTCCCCTTCTCTTTCACTACTTCCAGGTCCAGACGGTCGGCCAAGGGTCGTGGCAGCACCTCCGGTCCCATGCGGGGAGGGAGTGTTTGCTCGGTCTGCCCCGCTGGGTGGGAGACTGGAGCTCGAGCTATGTTTTCTTTGTTTTCCCTGGGGACGCCGAGATCTTGACAGGTGGGGGGGGGGTTATGTCAATATGATCTGACGTTGGCCCTCTCTGAGGCTGACCAGGCCGCTGTCTGGCTTCTGTCGTCTCTGCCCCTAGAGGAGAGGTCGGTCTGGCCTCTGCTGGATGACTTGCTCCTTAAGACCGTCCTGTGGTCCCCCGATAGGCGCTCCTTTTTATTTCTGCTTTCCCTGGTCTTCCTTCCTTCTGTAGAGATGGCGGGCCATGAATTCACCCGGGATGTCGATGAGCTCATCCGCCGAGGATCGAGCAGAAACCGAGGGAACCCTTCGGGCCAGGCGCCCCGCCGCACGGTTGAGGAGGAGGTGCGTCAGGCCGAGCCTGCGATGGGAAGGTTGGAGCCTATGGTCGTGGCCGTGCCGCTCGCCCTGGCCGCGATGGATCTCCCCGTAGCAGAGGCTACGGGGGCTGAACCCCCCTGCTCCGTCCATGCCGAGGGAGGCAACAAGGGCGCTAGGTCGGCCCCTCGCGTGCCCCCGGGCGGTCGCGACGTGGGACGTAAGCGTTCCCAACCGAAGTTCACGGGGCCCAGCGAGAGGAAGAGGAGGAAGGAGAGTGGGGAAGTCCACCCTTCTGTGGCTCCCGGGCCATCGGTCACCTCGGGCGAAACCCTCACGCTGGCCCTGGTGGCCACCCCTGTTGACTCGGCCGAGCAGTCCTTGGTGGGAGTCAGTGGCGCGCTGGTGAACCTACGGGCAGGTCCCGAGGTTATTCCCGGGGACTCGGTATTTGTCGACCGTGCCGTGGCCACCCAACTGGCACAGAGCTCTGTCCTCCCGTGGGGCCGCTTTCTCCTGGAGAGGGCCCCATCCAACCGACTGTCGGACTCCTTAGTCTGGCAGATTCAACAGGTTTGGTCGCTTCGCTACTTTCAAACATGCCTCTTGATTCCTCTTAGTGTAACCTTTTATTCTTTGCAAGCCACTGTGATGGCCGTCGAGGCTAAGTGCCGGGCGGCCCAGGCGAAAGGCCTTGAGGAGTCCTCGGCTTGAGAGCATTTGAGGGCCGGGGTGGCCGAGGTGGCCGCTGAAGAGGCCCGCATGGAGGCCCGGCAACTTCGACGCCGGGTGGACGAGCTTGCCTCCGAGGTGCGGGACCTCCAGGGGGCTCTGGCCGACGCTCAGAGGTCGGCCCAAGAGGCGGAAGAGGCGTTCCGTCAGGAGAGGGGCGATCTCTGTTACGAGCTGGGAGCCCTGCGTCAGACGACCCGGTTCGTCAAGGAGGTGGAGAGGGATGTTGACGGGGACCTGAGGCCGCGGATCGCGGAGGTCCTCAGGGAAGCCTTCGGCTCCTACGAGGACCTCCTGCCCCCCCCGGATTGTTGAGGTCTTCCGAAACTCCTTCTAGCGGTTCACGAAGCGCGCCCGGCAGTCACTCCCCCCACCATCGGCAGGTCCCGCAGATCCCCCACGCTCCGAGCATGGCGAGGTTCCAGAGGCCGCTTCCTCCCGTGCCCCGGGACCTTAGGCGGCACCTCTCTATTTTTGTCCCCCCGGCTTGTAATACCGAACAATTTTCGTAATGTAAAAAGCTTTTTCGTTGATCCATGTACTTTTCGCCACTTTCCTTGTTGTCTGGGCATTCTTTTGGCAGAGTTGCTTCGCAGAGGAAGGGGGCCCTTGGTCTTTTTGATCCTCTGTTACGTTTGACCTGGTCGTGAAGTCGATCCGCTGATATCCCTTTATCATTCGTTGTGAGTGTGAATGGTCTTCGGGATTTTGTGTCCGTCGGTCGATAGACTGGGGCATTGGAGGTGCTCTCGGCCGACCTGTTGTGGCTTCCCCTCGTTCGCGATCCTCAGGCCATTCGGGTGACCTCCTTGCGAACTGTGGGCTTGCCATCAGTCTTATGGACAGTCGAGGGCTCAACCTGCTGGGGGAATTGCCCCCGGTCCCTCGGCCGACGGGACCGTCCGAGCTGCAAGGGGTGTTGTCCCCAGGCATATACCCATCTGATGTTCAGACCTGCTGGGGGAGTTTCCCCCAGCCTTACGGTTGATCAAGTCGGCTGGTCTGCGGATGGAGCTATCCCTCGGCTTATGACCAACCGATGGTCCCGCCTGTTGGGGGAGTTACTGCCAGCCTTACGGACGGGCTCGGTGATCGGCCTGCTAGGGGAGTTGCCCCAGCATTACGGTCGGTCTGGTCGACTGGTAAGTGGGGAGAGCTAACCCTCGGCTTACAACCAATCATTGGTCCCGCATGTTGGGGGCGTTGCCCCCAGCCTTACGGTCGGGCCCGGTGATTGACCTGTTGGGGGAGTTGCCCCCCAGCCTTACGATCAATCGGGTCGGCTGGTCAGCGAGTTGAGCTACCCCTCGGCTTGCGACCAACCGGCGGTCCTGCCTGCTGGGGGAGTTACCCCCAGCCTTACGGACGGGCTCGATGATTGACCTGCTGGGGGAGTTGCCCCCAGCCTTACGGTCAATCGGGTCATTGTACTCTCCCGGGAGGTGACTTCCCGCCTGTTCTGCAATCGATCGCCTAGCCAAATAAAGTGAGAGAAAAAGAGCTGTACTAACACGGTTCTCTTTCCATTCCTCGAACCCGGGTGTACATTTGGAGGAAAACAAAAAAATGGAGATGGGGAGGGCAAGCTAGCCTTGCCCACGCAAGGCGGCGGTTGGTCGTCCTGTCTGCTCATTCGATGATGCGCATGGCCGTTTGGACCACATTCACCTTCTTTCCCTTGTCCGATTGCTTGGATGTCCCTTCCCCGGGGGCTGGGGCCGAGTCGTCGGTGAAGTTCTTCAGGTGCCCCCGGCTGACCAGCTTCTCTATTTCCTTCTTATGATGCCAGCAGTCGTCAATGTCATGGCCGTTGTCCTTGTGATATTTGCAATATTTCTCCTCGTCTCTTCCGCCTCTCTTCATCCGTGGAGGTGGCCTGCTAATGTGCCCCTTCTTTTGGGCGTGCTCGAGGACGACGTCCGAGGCGGTGTTCAGCTGGGGGTGTCGTGGTTCTTCCCTACGCTGCTTTCCTTTGGCCCTCTTATCCTGCCAATGCTCTTCAGGGCCGCGGCACTCGCTCTCGTCGCGCTTGGATCCCCGCCTGGTCCCCACTAGGTGACTCCCGTCATCCACTGCCAGCGCCTCTTCCATCAGCATGTAGAGCTCCGTCCGGGCTATGACCCCGGCGAGGTCCTTCGGAGGATCATTGTGTAATGATTTCTTTAGGCCCCTATTTCGGATCTCTTTCTTCAAGGCTGTCTTGACGACCAGCTCGGGGCAGCTCTCCACGTTCAGCCGCTCCGCATTGAAGCGACGCATATAGTGCCTCAGGGTTTCTCCAGGACCCCTCACCACATTGAACAAGAGTTCTGAGTCTGGTTTTACCTGACGCCCGGCCATGAATTGTTCGCAGAACTGCTGGGAGAGGTCCTCGAAGTTGTCAATGGAACGGTTGGGGAGGCTATGGTACCAATTCCTGGCCGCTTTTCGGAGGGTGGAATAAAAACCCCTGCAGAGCAGGGTATCGTCGGGCCCCTGGAACGCCATGACCCCCTCCTAGTCCATCACGTGTTCTGCCGGATCGCCCGTTCCGTCGTACTTCTCCAACGTTGGCACCTTGAACCTTGAGGGTACCCATGCCTCAGTTATCCTTTGGGATAGAGGGCAACGGTCGCCAATTGCACCCCCAGTAGCCCTCCTGTGCTCTCACCGTGACCGTCCGGTCGTGATGAGCGAGCAGGATCACGCCGGGGGCTCGCTCGAATTGCTGTCGAGCTGAGGGCGGGAGTTGATCGGAGAGCGTTCCTCTTCTCCCTCCAGTACTCTCGCTTATCCATCCTTACTTGACGGGCTCTTTTGCTCCGACGGGATCGGTCCTGCGAAGCTCGGCGATCGCCCGGTTGCTGCTTTGTCGAGCCTGGTCGCCGAGACGAGGGGGTAACCGATTCGCCCCCGGTCCTCTCGCGGCCCATCCCGTCTCCCTCGCAAAGCGAGGTAGGGATGGGGGATCGCGCCGGGATGAAGCCCGGCCTGGTAAATCGCCGCTCCAGGTTGGTGCTCCATCCCCGTGGTCGGTGACCACAGCGGACCGTATTGGTTGGTGATCCCCTCCCCGCCGGTTTGCCCCTTCCGTCCAATTCCTCTGGACAGACGGGTTACCGACGATCTGTTGAATGATGGCGACCAACGTCTGGAGGTTAGCGTTGGTTTCTTAAGCAAAGAGACGGAGCTGCTCCTGGGGTACCGAGCGATAGTCGCCCGTCCCCTCGGTAGTGTGGCTGTGCTGGTTCTCGGGTGGGACGTAATCACCCTCCTCGTGGATGGGGGCCATGCGCCCCGTGCCGTTGCAGACTGTATCCATTCCGATGGTTTTGACGTGGGCTTTGTTTCGGTTCCCACAGACGGTACCAGATGTTTACGGGTGTTTTCTCACCACTGAATCATTGACCGACGACTAGACGGTCAATGTGGTCAAGGGGTCGATGGGATCCCTTGGTCAAGACAATCGCACGTGCTCTCAGCATGGGTCGACGATGGAGTCGAGGTCGAGCGGACTCTTCGGGCAGGGCGTCGGTCCTCGGTCAACATGGAGCAGAGGGGAAGCCTCGGCTCCGAGATGAGTGCTCGACCTCGGTTGGTCAAGTGCCGAGGGGTAGCCTCGACGCCTTGAATGTCACTCGGTCTCGATCGACGGCGGTGCTCGCTAGCGGCGAGCGGGTTCATTCCGCGTTGAGGAGTTGCCTCGAAGCCTCAGTTCCGCTTCTTCCTGGACAGACGAGGAAACTCGTCAAGGGGGCCGGACCTTGGTTCCGGCCAAGTCCCCTTCGATGCCTAAGTCAGAACGGATCTGCGTAATGCTCGGCGGGATCGGTAGGGCTCGAGAGGAGGCCAGCACACGTATCCTCGGACCGAGATGTGGGACGGGAGATAATGGGGGAAAGCAAGGTCTGTTAATGGAATACCTCCGTTGTAGGTGTCCAGGATTCGATCCCCTTCTCGGTTGCCTCTGTAGCCCCTTTATAGCGTTTGACCCACGATTGCCCCCAATCCACGTCCCCTGAACGCTCCCCACTCACCTCCCCGCGATTCCCCTCCATCGAGGCGTCTACGTGCGTCGTGGGGGAGTCGATTAATGGGCCCCTTAATGATCATTAAGGTGCCGCTCTTTCAGGGGGACGATTATATCCTGAGTGCGCGAGCCAATCGTGCGCATTCCGGGTCGGGGCCGGTCCAACTCCGAGTCCTTCCGCGGGCCTCGTCGGACGGGCCGAATGGGCTTCCCGCCCTTGGCTTGGGCTTGGGCCTCATGCTCTTGGGCTTCTCCAAAATTGTCGTATCAATTATGATGTATATTAATTTTCTACTGGAAAATGGGATGTTATAAATTTTAAAGGCTATTATGCATATAACATAGGATCAGATTGGATTGTTTTAGCGTATATGATTATTGATTACATACGGCTATAGAACATGTAAATAGATATGAAAATGCTTAACCACATACCCGGAATCTTGGCCCTGGAGCAGGTAAGATGTACCGCACCGTCTTGAGAAGCTCCTCGTAGCTGAGCCACGTTGACCCGATCTCCCTGAGCCGCCTCGCACCCTCGCACCGATCCGCCCGAGCTGCTTTCGCCTCCGAGCCGATCACACGCGGTAGAAAGTTTCACTTGAGAAGAAACCCGGGTCTTAGACGTCCGGATCAGATCCAAACCCCCTTCGTAGTCGTGCTAGGACTACTCCGGAGAATAGGAAAATAGAGAGAGAGAGAGATTAGTCGCGGATCGAGCTTGCTCTAAAAATCTGGAGCTACCCGATCGTTGACTGGTGTGTTTTTCAACGAGGAGAGTGCACCCCTATTTATATAGGGAGTGAGCACTCAACTTCTCGTTGCGGGCAATGTGGGACAATTCCCATGAAGAGAAAAATTCAATTAAGCCATTTGGCTTAATTTCAACTTTAAAGTTAGCCTTTCACAAAGTCAAACTTTAACGAATTAATTCTCCTCACATACTAAACTTCAGACACCAAACAAGCTATCAATCAGAAAAGCTTGGAATGGTGATAGCGTAGGAACTGACGGTGACGAAATTCGACTTCGTTTGACCCCTCAAACAATTGCTCAAAGTTCAAAAGCTTTTATCAATATCGTGTTCATCTTAGTGGTTGAATCACTTGACTGTCTCTGTGGAGACCCGAGTTCGAATCCCACTACCCCAATCCCCCTTTTATTTTCTTTATTTTTCAGCTTTTAGGGCATCGATGGATACCTGGCTTCTCCGTGTTCGGGGTTAAGCGATCAGGGTGGGTATACCCGTGTTCCACGACCCATATTTCCAGCTTACCGATGTATCAAAAAAAAATATCTGTTATGGAAATATCTTAGATACAAAATCGTGCATCCATGTATCCATGTTGATGGCGACGTATTGGATCCGGTAATGGTTGGTAGCGTAACTAGAAATTTATTTTGTCCTGTGCGAAAATAATGACGATGTAAAGAATAATATCACAGCAAAAAGACTTAACAATATGAATGATTTGATTATATATTGATAATATCAACAAAATAGTGTCATGCATACATTCAAAATATAATAATATAATATATTAAAAAGTGTTTATTTACATCAAGCTCTATCTAAGCCGATTGAAAAGTATCATCTATAGTTGACTCTGAACGACATGCCTCACTTAAGTCTTCAATAACATCTTTTTTGGAATAAAATGAAAACAAATTTTCCTTCATTTTAAAGATGTTTTAGTTTTAAAAAATAGTAATATGTATCAAAAATTGATAAACAATTCCAAATATAAATGACTGAAATAATTACTTGAATTAACTTCACCGGCATGCAATGATATCATATATATTTAAAGTAAAGAAGTGATTCAATGGATTCATATATGGTATGAAATTTAGAGTACAGAATCAAATTTAAATTTAAAAGGCCCTTTTCCTTTCAACGGATCATACATGCTATGCAATTATCAAAATTGTTTCGGGGTGTTTTCTCACCACTGTTTGATAGTTTCGAGGGTCGGAGGCCAACGCGGTCGTGCGAGACACGTGCGTCCCCCCAATATCGGGTAGCGGTGCATTTTCTTGGCTAGGAATGCGCAGATCCGTGCATCGGTATCCCGAAGGGCAGCTTCGGGGGAGCGACGACCTCCTCGAGTGGGGAGGCGAACAAGCTCGGGGTCGGGATCGCTTGTTTCCGGTGGATGGAGCGCCGAGGGGTAGCCTCAGCGGCGTGAAGTCTCCTTGATCTGTGTGACCGAGAAAGCTTGTCAAGGGGGGTCGGACCTTGGTTCTGACCAAGTCTTCTCCGATGCCTAAGTCAGATATGATCTGAGAGATGCCTGGTGGGACCGAGTGCGGTTCACGGAGAGACCGACGCACGAATCCTCAGGCCGGGCTATGGAGGAGAATTATGAAGTGGAAGACAAGATTTAGGAGGAAGAATACTTGAGTGTAGAGTATTCAGAATTTGGTCCCTTCGTCTTTCCATCTTCGGGTCTTTTGTAAGGATTGAACCACCCACGTCCCCCTCATCCTCCACTTATCTCGCCCCACGTACCATCTGCTTTGATCGTCCCTTAATGGGTCATCAAGGTGGACGTAATGGGGCTCTTGAATGGTAATGAAGGTGGGTGCAATTCGGGGGAGCAGTTACCTCGACCTACAAGGGTTAGCGGTTCTCTCCATGCTAGTCTGGGGGCCGCCATGGCTTGAGGCCTTCGCGGGGCCTTTAGGCCGGGGCCTAATCACGTCCTGGCCCACGGGCTCGGGTTGTGGGCTCGGCCCGTTCTGTCTTAGCCCGTTTTGGGAGGGTCGTATTACCAATAAAAAATACACAACCAATTGTCGATGAATGTACGTACTTTGTCGACTTCAGCTCACTTAGCTTTGGCTGAAAAATGAGTGCCAACAAAGATTGAAAATATGATAGCTTTAAAACTAAAACTTATAATTTAAAATTAGCTATTTTTATAACAGTAAAACTTTATATGTATATTAAAGCTCTTGCTCAGTTGGGCAATTGCTCAGATCTTCTCCCTACTGAGAGGCGCGGTATCGGGACTCGAATGGCGCGTGCTTTACTGCTTTCAGATATATCTAAAAAAGCTCTTAAAAATTTAAATAGATAAAAGTATAAAGCATAAACATAAGTATGAATCATGCTTGCATTTGGGAGCTTAACTAGCTATCGGGCCCCAAGCTCATGTATCAAGCTATGGTTAAGATGCTAAGTTGGGACATGCCCCTCTGGCACCCTAGATGTATGTAAGATTGCAAACGGCGTCATCTGGCAAGCTTAATCTATTGTATAGCCAGTAGACATGCATATTATTGATATATTATTTTTATTGAAGAATTTGAGGTTGAGCGTTGGAGGGCGAGAGGCCGGGAGGCACACCGACGTACGACAACTCCTATAAGTCAGTGCGAATTCTAGGTCGGGTGCGAGGATCATCACCATCTTCTCCGCGCGTTGGTTACGGTCGATCCGATACGGTAATGCCGTTAAATTAGTGCAAATTCTAGGTCGGGATACAAGGATCATCACCATCTTCTCCGCGCGTAGATTACGGACGATCCGAAACGGCAAGGCAAGTTCTCAAGCCATAAAGTGTTATTATTTGCCTTGTAAGCATGAATCAGGTTGCAACAACAACTTGTGTTCTATATAATTGGTATTCTATGCATGGTATAATCCGAGAGGAATGAGTGGGAAGGGGTGAAGGGGCTTGATTTAATGAAATCATGGCAACGTGCTGTGCATTGTTTGGTGACTCTCTAAATATCAAATTGCGATTCGTCCAGCCATCCATCACAACACACAAAAACAGTTATAATTTATTATTCATGGTGTGATGCTGCACGAGTACGTAGAGAAGGGGACCGAAACGTGCCGATTAATTTGGGAAGACTGACGGCTTGGTCTTCAATGATTAAGTGACGGGGTGTGGATGTGCGAAAGCCAGGAATGAAGCCCCAGAGCCGTTTGTCCCACATCGGGGGTGAAGGAGATGGATGAGCGGATGGTTCGTATAAAATAGGGCGGTGGGGTAACTGTGATCCATACTTACCTGGACGAGGTCCTTGGGTGATCATGAAGGCCCAGGCCTAGCTCAGTGGGCCTCATTACACTTTGAGCCTGCGCTGGGCTACCATCTCCCCAAGTGGGAGAGTGGACGTCATAATTTGTTGCTGAGAGGGTACGCGCTCGCGCGGCCCTCACCCAATTCATTAATTCCTTAAGCTTTTTCAGCCCAATTCTTAATTTTCTTATATTTAGCTATTTCTTCTTATGTTGGCCTTTATTCCTCAGATGTTTCCATTTAGTTCCAAAGGCCATGTGCCTTTGATTCTTATGATTAAAACATTGGGTTTCCTCTGATTCTTAGACTTTTAGGCTGTCAAACCCCAGCAATCAGTTTATATTTTTAGTCCATTACTACCAATTTAAACCATCAAGAAGTATGTCAGTCCCATTCTTGGTCAGTGGGATCAAACTTTCGGTTATATGCCATCTTAATATATTATTGTGCATGTATTAAACCATCAAGAAGTATGTCAGTCCCATTCTTGGTCAGGGGGATCAAACTTCGGTCATATTCCATCTTAATATATTATTGTGCATGTATTTATTGAATTCGTAATTTAAACTCTAGGCGATAGTTCTGGATGCATGCCGATGACAAATTAAGTACTATATCCGCTGCACCTTTGCCTAAAGAACCCACATCTAATCTCCTATTGCAATTACAACATGTCCTTTTTAACTTCATGGTCGAGAACGGGATCCACATACCGCAACTGCAAACAATCATATCCCTCCATGATGCACCCAATTCCCACCTGGCTAAGTGGGAGATCAAATATCATGGTTCTTTCATTACGATGCAAAATGGGGATTTGCTGGGACTGGTGCTTCGCCCCTTTACAAGTGATTTAAGGCAATGGCTTGACAAGTAATTATAGTGTGGGCATCGTCCCATACCGGCCAAAACACTAGACGTATGCATGGCTCTTCAATGATTTAGTGTAGTATGTGCTTTGAACTCCCACACACTTTACACGAAATTCAGTGTGTGGCCAAAAGTATCAACTGTTTGGATGCTTGTGGGTCTACAATTAGAGACCAGTACTCCTTTGTGGTTTTATTCATTTCATAATTTGTAATAATAAAGGCATGTCCCTGTGTCCCTATCTCCTGAGCCTTGCTTTGTTCTCATGAAGCCACCTTATGTTTTTTTATACCACAAAGTTCTTCATAATTGATATCGTTGAGTTCTTCAAGGGTTGTTGATGCAGTTTTAATTCTCTTAATTCTTAAAATGCCCCCTAAAATTCTCTTAATATTATTTTGTTTTTCCTTTATAACGGAAATACATAATATTATTGTTTACCGGTGTTTTCTCACCACTGAATCGTTGACCGACGACTAGACGGTCAACGTGGTCAAGGGGTCGACGGGATCCCTTGGTCAAGCCAAGCGCACGTGCTCTCAGCGTGGGTCGGCGATGGAGTCGAGGTCGAGCGGACGCTTCGGGCAGGGCGTCGGTCCTCGGTCAACGTGGAGCAGAGGGGAAGCCTCGGCTCCGAGATGAGCGCTCGGCCTCGGTTGGTCAAGTGTCGAGGGGTAGCATCGGCGCCTTGAATGTCACTCGGTCTCGATCGACGGCGGTGCATGCTAGCGGCGAGCGGGTTCGTTCCGCGCTGAGGAGTTGCCTCGGCGCCTCGGTTCAGCTTCTTCCTGGACAGACGAGGAAACTCGTCAAGTCCCCTCCGATGCCTAAGTCAGAACAGATCTGCGTAATGCTCGGCGGGATCGGTACGGCTCGAGAGGAGGCCAGCACACGTTTCCTCGGACCGAGCTGTGGGAGGGGAGATAATGGGGGAAATCACGGTTTGTTAATGGAATACCTCCGTTGTAGGTGTCCAGGATTCGATCCCCTTCTCGGTTGCCTCTGTATCCCCTTTATAGGGTTTGGCCCACGATTGCCCCCAATCCACGTCCCCTGACCGCTCCCCACTCACGTCCCTGCGATTCGCCTCCATCGAGGCGTCTGCGTGCGTCGTGGGGAAGTCGATTAATGGGCCCCTTAATGGTCATTAAGGTGCCGCGCTTTCAGGGGGACGGTTATATCCTGAGTGCGCGAGCCAATCGTGCGCATTCCGGGTCGGGGCCGGTCCAACTCCAAGTCCTTCCGCGGGCCTCGTCGGACGGGCCGAATGGGCTTCCCGCCCTTGGCTTGGGCTTGGGCCTCTTGCTCTTGGGCCTCTCCAAAATAGTCGTATCAATTGTCCCCATCGTCCGAGCCGTTCGGATTCTGCCGGTTCGGTTCGGGCGATGTGACTTTTAAGGATTTTGATAAGCGCGTCAGTCGAGGCCAATCCATTAAATGGTGGCCATCATGATGCGGCCCATTTGAGCTTCTCTCGGTGCGGGATTCGAAGAGCCGTCGGTCTTCAGATGCTGCCACGTGCCCCTCTTCGGACGGTCTGGATTCTGAGATTGCCTCCCATATAAGGGTGACGGCCTTCCAAGTTTCGATTCTTTCGCGCCTTTCTTCCTGATCTTGGTCTTGTGAGCTCCTTCTCTCCTTCGTTCATCTTCCTTCGGATTCTTTTCAAGGTAACTTTCTTCCTCCTTCATTTGTCCCATGGCTACACTTAGGATTGGTGATTCTGCACCGGGCTCAGGGGACCCCCCGGCGCTCGAGTTTGGCGAACTCCCGTCTTCAAGGTCCGACGTCCCCTTGGTGACACGTCCCGCACATGACAAGGGGAATGGTTTGCTTTTTGCGGACCCTGTCGGTGATGACGTGGCTCAGTTTGCTGAGAGGTTCGACGTTCCCCCAGTGGTCCTCGGGTCGCCGTCTATGGTCCCTTTCTCGAAGGTTACGGAGATTCGGGAGAAGTATTTGTACCATCCATACGACGTCCGAATCCCTTTTTGCGACGAGCAGATTTTCTTTACGCGTAGCAGGGAGGTCGGCGTCTATGTCGAGATGTTCCCCCTGGGACTCCGCTTCCCCCTTTATCCTTTCATCATCCAAGTCATGGAATTCTTGATGGTGGCCTTATGTCAGTTGACCCCGTACTCCATTGCGGTGCTGACCGGGTTCATCATGATCTGCTGCATCCACGGCTTGGAGCCGTCTCTTCCCCTTCTCTTTCACTACTTCCAGGTCCAGACGGTCGGCCAAGGGTCGTGGCAGCACCTCCGGTCCCACACGGGGAGGGAGTGTTTGCTCGGTCTGCCCCGCTGGGTGGGGGACTGGAGCTCGAGCTATGTTTTCTTTGTTTTCCCTGGGGACACCGAGATCTTGACAGGTTGGGGGGGTTATGTCAATATGATCTGACGTTGGCCCTCTATGTGGCTGACCAGGCCGCTGTCTGGCTTCTGTCGTCTCTGCCCCTAGAGGAGAGGTCGGTCTGGCCTCTGCTGGATGACTTGCTCCTTAAGACCGTCCTGTGGTCCCCCGGTAGGCGCTCCTTTTTATTTCTGCTTTCCCTGGTCTTCCTTCCTTCTGCAGAGATGGCGGGCCATGAATTCACCCGGGATGTCGATGAGCTCATCCGACGAGAATCGAGCAGAATCCGAGGGAACCCTTCGGGCCAGGCGCCCCACTGCACGGTTGAGGACGAGGTGCGTCAGGCCGAGCCTGCGATGGGAAGGATGGAGCCTATGGTCGCGGCTGCGCTGCTCGCCCTGGCCGCGATGGATCTCCCTGTAGCGGAGGCTACGGGGGCTGAACCCCCCTGCTCCGTCCATGCCGAGGGAGGCAATGAGGGCGCTAGGTCGGCCCCTCGCGTGCCCCCGGGCGGTCGCGACGTGGGACGTAAGTGTTCCCAACCGAAGTTCGCGGGGCCCAGCGAGAGGAAGAGGAGGAAGGAGAGTGGGGAAGTCCACCCTTCTGTGGCTCCTGGGGCATCGGTCACCTCGGGCGAAACCCTCACGCTGGCCCTGGTGGCCACCCCTGTTGACTCGACCGAGCAGTCCTTGGTGGGAGTCGGTGGCGCGCTGGTGAACCTACCGGCGGGTCCCGAGGTTATTCCCGGGGACTCAGTATTTGTCGATCATGCCGTGGCCACCCAGCTGGCACAGAGCTCCGTCCTCCAGAGGGGCCGCTTTCTCCTGGAGAGGGCCCCATCCAACCGACTGTCGGACTCCTTAGTCTGGCAGATTCAACAGGTTTGGCCGCTTCGCTGCTTTCAAACATGCCTCTTGATTCCTCTTAGTGTAACCTTTTCTTCTTTGCAAGCCACTGTGATGGCCGTCGAGGCTAAGTGCCGGGCGGCCCAGGCGAAAGGCCTTGAGGAGTCCTCGGCTTGAGAGCATTTGAGGGCAGGGGCGGCCGAGGTGGCCGCTGAAGAGGCCCGCATGGAGGCCCGGCAACTTCGACGCCGGGTGGACGAGCTTGCCTCCGAGGTGTGGGACCTCCAGGGGCTCTGGCCGACGCTCAGAGGTCGGCCCAAGAGGCGGAAGAGGCGTTCCGTCAGGAGAGGGGCGATCTCTGTTACGAGCTGGGAGCCCTGCGTCAGACGACCCGGTTCGTCGAGGAGGTGGAGAGGGGTGTTGATGGGGACCTGAGGCCGTGGATCGCGGAGGTCCTCAGGGAAGCCTTCGGCTCCTACGAGGACCTCCTGCCCCCCGGATTGTTGATGTCTTCCGAAACTCCTTCTAGCGGTTCGCGGAGCGCGCCCGGCAGTCACTCCCCCCACCATCGGTAGGTCCCGCAGATCCCCCACGCTCCGAGTAAGGCGAGGTTCCAGAGGACGCTTCCTCCCGTGCCCCGGGACCTTAGGCGGCACCTCTCTATTTTTGTCCCCCCGGCTTGTAATACCGAACAATTTTCGTAATGTAAAAAGCTTTTTCGTTGATCCATGTACTTTTCGCCACTTTCCTTGTTGTCTGGGCATTCTTTTGGCAGAGTTGCTTCGCAGAGGAAGGGGGCCCTTGGTCTTTTTGATCCTTTGTTGCGTTTGACCTGGTCATGAAGACGATCCGCTGATATCCCTTTATCATTCATTGTGAGTGTGAATGGTCTTCGGGATTTTGTGTCCGCTGGCCGATAGACTGGGGCATTGGAGGTGCTCTCGGCCGACCTGCTGTGGCTTCCCCTCGTTCGTGATCCTCAGGCCATTCGGGTGACCTCCTTGCGAACTGTGGGCTTGCCATCAGTCTTATGGACAGTCGAGGGCTCAACCTGCTGGGGGAATTGCCCCCGGTCCCTCGGCCGACGGGACCGTCCGAGCTGCAAGGGGTGTTGTCCCCAGGCATATACCCATCTGATGTTCAGACCTGCTGGGGGAAACTTACGGTTGATCAAGTCGGCTGGTCTGTGGAGGGAGCTATCCCTCGGCTTATGACCAACCGATGGTCCCGCCTGTTGGGGGAGTTACTTCCAGCCTTACGGACGGGCTCGGTGATCGGCCTGCTAGGGGAGTTGCCCCAGCCTTACGGTCGGTCTGGTCGATTGGTAAGTGGGGGAGCTAACCCTCGGCTTACAACCAATCATTGGTCCCGCATGTTGGGGGCGTTGCCCCCAGCCTTACGGTCGGGCCCGGTGATTGACCTGCTGGGGGAGTTGCCCCCAGCCTTATGATCAATCGGGTCGGCTGGTCAGCGAGTTGAGCTACACCTCGGCTTGCGACCAACCGGCGGTCCCGCCTGCTGGGTGAGTTACCCCCAGCCTTACGGACGGGCTCGATGATCGGCCTGCTGGGGGAGTTGCCCCAGCCTTACGGTCAATCGGGTCATTGTACTCTCCCGGGAGGTGACTTCCCGCATGTTCTGCAATCGATCGCCTAGCCAAATAAAGTGAGAGAAAAAGAGCTGTACTAACACGGTTCTCTTTCCATTCCTCGAACCCGGGTGTACATTTGGAGGAAAACAAAAAATGGAGATTGGGAGGGCAAGCTAGCCTTGCCCACGCAAGGCGACGGCTGGTCATCCTGTCTGCTCATTCGATGATGCGCATGGCCGTTTGGACCACATTCACCTTCTTTCCCTTGTCCGATTGATTGGATGTCCCTTCCCCGGGGGCTGGGGCAGAGTCATCGGCGAAGTTCTTCAGGTGCCCCCGGCTGACCAGCTTCTCTATTTCCTTCTTATGATGCCAGCAGTCGTCAATGTCATGGCCGTTGTCCTTGTGATATTTGCAATATTTCTCCTCGTCTCTTCCGCCTCTCTTCATCCGTGGAGGTGGCCTGCTAATGCGCCCCTCCTTTTGAGCGTGCGTGAGGATGACGTCCGAGGTGGTGTTCAGCTGGGGGTGTCGTGGTTCTTCCCTACGCTTCTTTCCTTTGGCCCTCTTATCCTGCCAATGCTCTTCAGGGTCACGGCGCTTGCTCTCATCGCGCTTGGATCCCCGCCTGGTCCCCACTGGGTGACTCCCGTCATCCACTGCCAGCGCCTCTTCCATCAGCATGTAGCGCTCTGACCGGGCTATGACCCCGGCGAGGTCCTTCGGAGGATCATTGTGTAATGATTTCTTTAGGCCCCTATTTCGGATCTCTTTCTTCAGGGCTGTCTTGACGACCAGCTCGGGGCAGCTGATCGCTCCGGGACGTGACCCAAAAGAATGGTTGTAGTTTTACCGCAAGTGCACGGTGTAGCAGCGAGCGGGATATCGAACACAGGGAGGACGAATGAATGTGCTTGCTCCGATCAACCTGGCTATTTAAGAAGAGAATTTTGCCTTTGGCGATCCTGTCACAATCGTCAGACAAATGTGCGAAATATCAAATCAAATAAAGAACGTCTAGGGAATGGGGAATCCCCGCTACACACCATACTTCATAAATGTGGTTCATCGGTATCAAAATTGCTAGAATGAGAATTCGGATGAACTAGTTGCAACTGAATGTAGAACCAAGCTCACGCTCTCGCGCTGTTGCCGGTCTATAGCCATCCTAGGGTCGGGTCCAATCTCTTGCAAACCTTACCCTAGGGAAGCTAGCATTAGGATCAACATCATCGTCCAATCGCGCACCGAGCCCAATCTCTTGTAAACTCGGTCCACGATCTAGATTAGGATAGTTCCTACCCGTCCAATCTCTTGCAAATGGGTATCGGTATAGAATTGCAACCGGGAATCCTAATATTGGTCCAATCTCTTGCAAATGGGTATCGGTATAGAATTGCAACCGGGAATCCTAATATTGGTCCAATCTCTTGCAAACCGATACTTCGAAAAATCCGACTCCAACCCAATTCGGATTTCTAGGGCTTCCTATCAAATTGGGATCCAATCTCTTGCAAATCCCGATTGATAAGAATACCTAGCAATCCGTAGTAAATCGATCCCAATCTAATCTCTAATAGCAATTCTAGCTCAATTTCTACCAATTCATCACAAATATGAAAGTAGGCTTGTAGGGTTCATCCCCACGCCCCAAGACGTGGAGACTACTCACAAATCATAGCAAGATCACAAAAATAATCGTTGAGATAAGCAATAGAATTCATCACAACAATGATATATAAACAATAAAAATAGAATTTTTAGGGAAAAGAGATGCAAACCAATGTAGTTCTTCAATTAATCCAACAAAAATCCAAGTTTTGCTCCTTCTCCAATCACAAGAACAAAGCTAAAAAACTAATCTAAAAAGCTGCAAAAAATCTAAGAGAGAGCCCCCCAAACTAGGGTAAAAACAGGGTTTAAATAGCCCCAAAAATCGTCCAAAAATTGTGACCAAAATGCCCCTGCACAGCCTGTTTTCCGCAGTTTTCGCTACAGGCAGCGCATCGCACTCGGCCGAGTGACAAAAGTCGCTCGGCCGAGTGAGAAACCCTGTAATTTTCCAGTAAGTCAGGGCCTTCAAGGGTCTCTACTTCGGGGGCGGCTCGGCCGAGTGAGTTGTCGTCACTCGGCCGATGACTTCACTGCACTCGGGCGGACGGGATTTACCACTCGGCCGAGTGGGTCTTCTGAAGTTCAGGCAGCCGAAAAACAGTAACTTCGATGTTTTGGAGGGGCTTCGTCTGGGCGCCACTCGGGCGGACGAGATATCTTCACTCGGCCGATGTGGTCTTCGGTGCTCGGCCGAGTGCACATAGAAATCGTGTCTGAACTGGTCGGCCGAGCAGTGTCTCGCTGGTCGGCCGAGTGGCTCCTCCACTCGGCCGAGTGGGACACAAAAAATGCCCAATCTGCTTATTTTGACCTCCTCGTCGCTCCTGCGACGTCCATTCTTCTTCCGCTCCTCTCCAACAGCAAAATACCCCTCGGGGAGGTCGTCGGTGACCGTCTAGAGTAAGCGCATCTCGAGATCACTCCAAATCGCGCCAAATCACCTGAAATGCGACAAAAACAACAAATCGTGAAAAGCATCGCAATATCGTCGATATATCGTGAAAAACATGATTTGGGCGATCTAAATGGCATGCAAACATGCGGAAAAAAGGTGTAAAATAAGGAGTGATCAAAATCCCCCAAGCTTGCCTCTTACTCGTCCTCGAGGAAGATAAGTAAAAGGCGAACCCGGTGGATTTGGAAAACGAAAACGGCGAAAAAAAAAGAAAAATGAAAAAACGAAGAAGAATGAAAACGGAACGAAAATAAAGAAAGAAAGAAGCGAAGAGGTAGGATACTAGATCATTTTCTCAGGACATGGGTTTCACTTACTCTTATAGCATGCACCGAATGAAAAATACATGTCAAAGAATTTTATTTTGATATCATAGTATAATAGTGCAAATAGAAATAGAAAACCCACGAAAAACGATATAATCATGAAAAACGGAATAATTTTAAAATTAACGTCGTCTGAATCATTTAAAGCGGTATACAAATCACAGATCACACACTTGTCAATTGAACGCTTTCTATCAGGAGTATAAGAGTATCACACTATAGAATAGAGAGAATAGAAAAGTATGGATTTCATGAAATGAACGCTAGGCTTAGATTTCTGGATTTCGTAAAACTAAAATAATCTCACCGAGTATAGAATATTACTTAGCCTAGGTTGTCTTGCGATGTCAAGTAGTCACTCTCTCACACATCAATGGATCCCCTCCCCCAAGCTTATCTATAAGCGTCGTGGCATAAAAAATATTTACATCCCCATTTTTTTATACATATAGCTCCAAAAGCAACGAAAAGAAAGAAGAAAGAAAGAAAGTGAGATGTGATCTTTTATTCAGGATTTTTCCTCTCTTTTTTTTCTTTTGTTTTTTTAAATAAGCAATATATACACAACGATCCCAACTCAGAGAGAGATAATGATGTACAAGAATGTTTTTCTCTCTCTTTTTTTTATAGAATAAGAGATTTGGAGCTAGGAATTAGTAGCGGGGGAAAATGCCATAAAATAGAATCACTAAGGGGAGATTCACCAATGATTTGAAAAGTAGAGAAATGATGTTCAAGATTTGTGGAGAAAGAAATAAATATAACTCTCGGTTCACTCTATAAGACATGCACGACAACTTCAGCAGGGTAATCTAATCTACTCAGTTTCGATCACAAAAAAGCTAACTAATCCAGATTTATCATAGCTAACATCATTCAATCATCCTGAAGTGAAGTGTACAATTCATGCATATAGAAGTGATATAGGAAAAGAAATCAGTACTCCAGATATAGGCACTCAATGTGTGAATCTTGGTGTGTTTTCTGTGATAGCATACATATGAATATTCAGACTCAGCTAATAATAAAATTTCATCCATTTTCATGCTGAAAAAGGTGTGGGTCACTATTCCTAAATGCAAGGCAAGTCATAGCATCTGATATCTGAAATAAAACCTAAGACATGACAAATATAGCATGCATATAGAATAAGCTAAATCCAACGTCATCATCATCATAGAAAAGTCATCTCTAGCATGAGATGAAAAAGAAAGAAATAAAGATGAAGGAAAAATAAAACTATGCAATGCGGCACACAGGAAAATAAGAAAAACGTGATGCATG
This sequence comes from Scilla litardierei, assembly GCA_030789695.1. Taxonomy (NCBI): domain Eukaryota; kingdom Viridiplantae; phylum Streptophyta; class Magnoliopsida; order Asparagales; family Asparagaceae; genus Scilla; species Scilla litardierei. Next base: position 93,310,568 of record CM061140.1, on the reverse strand, counting down.
GCAAAAAAAAAGAAAAATGATGAAAAATAAGTGCAAAAGCGAAAAAATGGTGTGAAAAACTAAAAATAAAGGTGGCAAATCGAAAAAGAACGTGAGAACTCACTCCCCCAAGCTAAATGGCACAGTGTCCTCAATGTGCAAAGTGTGGCACACCGAGAGACAAGTGATGGGAGGGGCAAGTGAGGATGCATGCATGGAAAAATGAAAAGAAAAAGGTAAAATAAAGAAATGAAAATATGATGCGGACATGATGCATGCACAGGTAGGAGCGATACATAGATATAAGTGTCACCAAAAACTCTCCCTCTCTCCCAAAATAGATATAAAAAGATATGATCAAAAAGAGAATACCATAATAAGTGAGGGGAGGGGGGGTGGACAAAAAGTGCAACAGGACCCAGCAGAAACGGGCAGCACAACGGCAGGAATAAATCAAGGCATCAAGGGTGCCTAAGAAGGTGGTGCTGCGCCGTCTCCGTCCTGAGGCGGAGGAGGTGGTGGTGGTGGTGTAGTCTGTTGAGCTGGGGTGGGCGTGGAAGTGGAAGCAGGTCTAGTGTGTGTGGAAGTGTGTGTGGGAACCTGCTGGGTGGGTGGGGGTACGCGCGGGAGACGCTCCAGAACCTGGGTGAGACAGTAATGGATCTGGGGGATCGGCTCGAAGCGTCCAGCCATCGCAGAGACGGTGGAGGACAGGGTCCTAAGGTCACCTCTAAGACCACTCACCGCCAACTCAAGAGCACGTATGCTCTGCAGTACAGTGTCGGGCGGGGGTGGTGCAGAGGGACGCACCGGTCTAGGCTGTGCAGGGAGAGGCTGGCGTACGCGAGTAGAGTATGTAACGGGCTCAGCAGGGAAGGGGACAAAAGGTGCCGTGCCTGCAAATGTGGGCCTGGCCTCAGTGTGAGGCCGGGACACCGGCTGGTGAGAAGTGGAGGCAGTGGCAGCGAAAGAAGCGTACAAAAGTGGCAGCGAGGCGGCCAGAGAGGTCAGTGGCACAGAAGTGTGGACAGACGCCACGACACTCTCGGAAAATACAGCGGCAGTGGAGACAGAGGGCTCTCCGCACTCGACTACGGTCGTCGGGCGCTCGGGTGGGGCAGAGGGAATCGGCTCAGCAGACAGAGGGCCAGCGGTGGTAGTGGGTGTGGTGGTGACAGTGGTGACAGCCGCGGAAGTGGTGGAAGTGGTGGAAGTGGGCTCAGCTGAGGTACTCGTGACACTGACAGAGGTGGGGACAGAGGTGTCAAGAGCGGCAGAAACATCAGGTATAGGCTGAGGGGCCACTGGGTCAACAGGGTCGGCAGCAGGCTCGGCAGGGTGTGCAGCAGGGTCTGCGGGGGCAGCCTGGGCAGCGTGGGCAGCGTGGGCCTGCTCGGCCTCGAGCACGTAGGCAGCGGGGATGAGAACATCCATCGCAGGGAGCCAGTCGATGTGGGCTGGTGCAATCTGAGTCCGAGCAGGGCTCGGGAGAATCATGTAGTCGGCACCGTAAGGGCCGTGCAACCAGACCCAGTGACGCTCACCATGCGGACGAAGCATCTTCATCCGGGCCATAACGTCTATCGACAGAGAAGTGGGGCCCGGGACGCGTCGCAAGTCGTCAGGTAGGTCCTCGCCGGTCATCATGGTAAGCAAGGTGATCAGACCGCCGCAGCATATCGGTGAGCGAGCGCCCACCGATACAATGATGCGGTCTAAAAACCAAGCCGCAATGTTGATCACGACAGCGGGGACAAGCTCGTCTCCATCCCTAGATAGAGCTCTGGGACGTGTCATCGCATAGAGCATGTAGAGCTCTGGCGTAGACATCGTGCCCGGCTTATATCTGGCCAAAAAGGTGGTCGCCATGAGGCGCTGGGCTATGCGGAGGCAGGGGTGGACAATGGCCGAGGCCTTGGCCCTACTAGGGTCAAAGGCAGCGTGGTGACCCGTAATCCGGGCCCAGAAGGCACCGACGTCGAAGGAAGGTGGGGGGATATGGGTGGGGCCGTAACCGCGATCGGCTCCGGGGACAGCGGGCCAAGAGAAGAATGCTCTCATCATATCGAGAGTGACCTGGCACTCTCGATCCATGAACCGGAATGAGCATCCCTCGTCGGTCCGGGCGATCGAACTCAAAACCTCAAGTGTCAGGCGGGTAAAAGTATCCGCCGACACCTGCAGAAAATCTCGCCAGCCCACGTTGTCGTACAACGTGAGCATCCCCTCCAGTACCCCCAGGCGTCCTAGGTCAGCGAGGTGTGCAAACCTGGAGGGTACGATCGAGCGCTGGGAGATACGCTCGAAGACGGCACGGTGTGCGTCGTCTCGGAACGTAATCCCGAGCGGCCCGACCAGTGGAGCCGGTGGTGGTGGCTGTGGGTCGGCAGGGAGGGGCTGTGCGGGCTGTGGGTGCACTACAGGCTGTGCGGGGTGTGCGGGGCCTGCAGGCTGTGCTGGGTGTGCGGGGTGTGTGGGGGACGGTGGAGGAGAGTCCTCCAACTCGTGGGAGGGGCCGGCATCATCCGACCGCTTCTGCTTGGCGGAAGCTCTCTTCGACCGCGGCCGTGTCCGGGGCGGCATATCGGCCCCGAGCGCGCCGAAAAGTGAAAAAGGTGCGGTGCGTGTAAAAGAGTGGAAAGAGTGTACCCAGACACGCCGCGAGTGCTAAGCAGTGGAAGCGTGCGAAGTCAGCGCCTCCGCGAAGTCCGGATCAGCCCGTAGAAGCTCCCCTGGGCTCCCCTAAGCTCCAATAAGCAACCTGCGCATGAAAAGGCGATATCAGTGAGTAATAATCAAAATGTATGGAGCATTAGGGGTATAATAGATAGGTATAGGAATTGATTTGGGTTAGGGGTTCGATTAATACACGGATCCTCGAAAAATACACAAAAAGAGGCGAAAATAGGCGAAATAGGGGTACCGGAGGTGACCGGAGGCACGGCCGGCGGCGGCGACTCGGGCGAGGCGACGGGGGTGTTCGGCCGACGGTGGCGGCCCGAGCGGCGGCGTGGCAGCGGCGGTCGGGCGAGTGGGGGCGCGAGCGAGCGAGGATCGGGCGAGGGAGCTGAAGGGGCGCGAGTGTTTTGGGGGTTTTACGTTTTGAAAAATGCGCCCCCCCTCGCCCTTTATATAAAAAAGTTACGACTCGGTCGAGTGACGTGGTCACTCGGCCGAGCGAGGCCAATGAAAATTTCCTCCCCGCTATCGCTTCGGCCGAGTGGCTTTGCCAGCCTCGGCCGAGTGGAGTAAGTCCATTCGGCCGAGTGACTCAAGCTACTCGGCATGACTCGCCCTAGGAGGGTATCCGTTTCACTCGGCCGAGTGAATATATATACTCGGCCGAGTAGCAGTTATATTGGAATCAGGAAAATAAACAGAGAGTTGGGTACAGCAGACTTCCCTTGTTCGTGAGCGGCTCGGCCGGACGAACTTGTGTACTCGGCCGAGTGACTAGTATACTCGGCCGAGTGAGCCTTGTGTTCTGCTGTTTGTCTTCGTTTTGGCTCTAAACTCCGTCTTTCTTCCTCCAATCGATTTCATCTTCCTCCTAAGTGTCGAGCGCCTTCTTGGGGCGCTCCTCGTCGACTCGTTCATCCTCCTCATGATGGATCTATCTATCTCCTCTCCTGTCAAGAAAAATAGGACCCGTTATCACAAAATTTTTGGGCGAACGACTCAAAACACTAAAAATTTCTAAAATGAAAATAATGGAAAGGTAAAAATAAAGCAAAAACCGTCGGGTTGCCTCCCGACAAGCGCTCGTTTAAGGTCGTGAGCTCGACCCCCTATAATTTTCAATCAATGCGGGATGTTTGGTGCATATGAGATGCACCCATCAAACTTTCCGGGGAGAACGCTTGGATTGGGAAGTTGCGGCGTAGTGTTCTCCCGCGGTGGTCTCTCGTCTCGAATAGTGTTGGGGGAGGCTCCCCCAAGCTAGCATTTGCTCCGGTCAACGGTTTTGCCGGTGATGCCGATTTCCGTGCCGGCGGAGCTTTCTTCGGAGACTTTAGTTTCGCGAGCTTGCAGAGCTCTCGAATCCTTGCGACATCAGCATCGCCTTCATCATCTTCAGCGGAGAGGTCGGGGGAATCATTTTTCTTCTCATCGTGGCCCAAATCCGGGCCTTCCTCGAAATCTTCGTCAAAAAGAGCGCCAATTGAGTGAGGGATCGCCTCTTCAATCACCTCATCAAGGAGGTCCATGTAGTCAAGTTCCTCATGATAAGGCATGTGCTTCATGGCCTTAGGAATGTGGAGCTCCACCTCGATGTTTCCGACGTTTAAAGTTAGGGTTCCTTCGCGCACGTCGACGATGACTCCGACGGTGGCTAGGAACGGGCGTCCAAGTATCAATGAAGTGTCTCCCTCCTCCTTAACGTCCATGATCACGAAGTCACATGGCAAGCATATTCCCCCCGGGACTTGTAGCGGTATGTCTTCGACAATCCCCACCGGCCTTGTTATCCGTCCATCGGCTAATTGAATGCGCATGTCGGTGGGTTTCAACTTTGTCCCGGTGTTTAGCCTTAAGAACATGGAGAGAGGCATGAGGCTCACACTAGCCCCAAGATCAACCAACGCCTTTTGAAGAGGAATGCCGCCCAAAGTGCAAGGAATCCGAAAACTCCCCGGATCTTTAAATTTTGCCGGCTCCTTCTCTCTCTTGGTGAACCAAGAGCCCTCCTCGGCTAGCATGATCTTCTCCTTCCTTTTCCTCCCCGAAATCAAGTCCTTCAAAAATTTAACATACGTGGGGATCTCGACGATGGCGTCAAGGAAGGGAATGTTAAGGCTAACTCCTCTTAGGTACTCGAGAAATTTTGCTAGCCTTTTCTCCATTTTCGCTCTAGCGAGCCTTTGGGGGAATGGGACCGGTGGCATGAAGCGCCTTTCCTCAATCAATTGCTCCGCTCTAGATTTCTCTTTGTCTTGTGGCTCCTTCTCCTTTCCAACTTCAACTATCGGCTCAATTGGCTCCAAGCTATCCTCCACGGGCTCCTCAATAGGAATCATGGCGGGGGTGGTGTCCTTCCCGCCTCTAGTAGTAACGGCAACTACGACATTGATGTGGCCCGTGTTGCCCCGTGGGTTTTGCTCCAGTTGCGCCGGCAATCTTTGAGTGTTCCGATTGAGCAACGCCAATTGCTCCGATATTTGAGCCACAACGGTATTAAGGGAGTCTTGCCCCGCCTTCAAGCTAGCATTTACCTTATTTTGCTCGACCATGAACGCCTCCACTCTAGTTTCGAAGTCGGATCGTTGTGGAGCTTGTGGAGGGTTTTGATTTTGATTCCTCCACCCTTGGTTGTATCCGGGAGGCATATATGGTGGAACTTGTTGCTTTGGTTGAAAGTTTTGTTGTGGAGGCCCCCTCGGTGGATAGTATTGTTGTTGGGGTGGTGGTGGTCGAGCTTGTTGAGGTGGTTGTTGTGGCGGGTTCAAAGCTCCTTCATTGTTGGCGTAAGAGAATCCGGGATGATTTCTTGTGGCCGGATTGGCCCAATACCCTTGGTTCCCCGCAACATATTGTACTTGCTCCAAGGATCCTTCTACTTGCTCTCCTCCCGAGTACATGGCTTGAGATTGGTCTTGCCAATCACACATTTGGTTCGTCGGCGCGGAGGTGGAAGGGGTCCCTTGGGGCTCCGTGATGAACTTCTCCAATCTCTCCACTACCTTGTGGAGAGAATCAAACTTGCTCGTAAGCTCCGCTACGGCCTTTGCCTCGTAGATGCTAGTTGGCTTTAAGGAGGACGTAGAGTGTCCTCGCTCATCGCCCCATTGTTGGTTATTTGAGGCCATCTCCTCAATTAGGGCCGTAGCTTCCTCGGGAGTCTTTGACAAGATAGCACCATTCGCCGCGGCATCAATAATTTGTTTGGTCCCCGGTTGGAGACCGTTGTAGAAGCTATGAACTAGCTCCCAATCTTCTATACTGTGGTGCGGGCATTGATGCTGCAAATCCTTAAAACGCTCCCAAGCTTCATAGAGCGTCTCCTGTGGTCCTTGCTTGAAGGACATGAGAGCGCTCCGGATCTTCACCGTCTTGGATGGCGGATAGAACTTATCAATAAATGCACTCGCCAACTCGTCCCAAGTGGTGAAGACTCCGTCAGCCTGCGTCCTTAACCAATAGAGTGCCTTGTCCTTAAGCGTGAAGGGGAAGAGACGCAGTTTGATAGCATCGATGGAGACCCCCGGCATCTGGAATGTGGCGCACTTTGACAAGAATAATTGGATGTGGTAGTGGGGGTTCTCATGGGCGTTCCCATGAAATGGGTCTTGTTGCATCAAAACCACCAATCCAGTCTTTAGCTCGAAGTTCTTGTCAGCCGCCAACTGCGGCACGGCAATGGACGAGGTAGTAGAAGAGGTCTTAGGCCGAAGCCTATCGCGAATAGAAATTATCCTCGCCATCCTTGCCGCCAATTCTTCAGGAGTTTCCGGGTTGGTCATATACCTCCCTTCCGGATTTTGTCTCTTTTCCGCTCTAAGTCTCCGCGCGGTACGTTCGATCTCGGGATCAAATAATAAAGCTTCAGGGCCCGCCGTAGATCTCGTGTACATGCACAGGGGAAACAGAGTTTCAAAGAAATGATTAGCACCGTGGAAGGGTTAGGTAAGAAATAAGAAATAAAAATAATGATAATAAAAAAAAGAATAGCTAGGGTGAGAAAGAATCAAACGCAATCGCCTCCCCGGCAACGGCGCCAAAAACTTGATCGCTCCGGGACGTGACCCAAAAGAACGGTTGTAGTTTTACCGCAAGTGCACGGTGTAGCAGCGAGCGGGATATCGAACACAGGGAGGACGAATGACTGTGCTTGCTCCGATCAACCTGGCTATTTAAGAAGAGAATTTTGCCTTTGGCGATCCTGTCACAATCGTCAAACAAATGTGTGAAATATCAAATCAAATAAAGAACGTCTAGGGAATGGGGAATCCCTGCTACACACCATACTTCATAAATGTGGTTCATCGGTATCAAAATTGCTAGAATGAGAATTCGGATGAACTAGTTGCAACTGAATGTAGAACCAAGCTCACGCTCTCGCGCTGTTGCCGGTCTATAGCCATCTTAGGGTCGGGTCCAATCTCTTGCAAACCCTACCCTAGGGAAGCTAGCATTAGGATCAACATCATCGTCCAATCGCGCACCGAGCCCAATCTCTTGCAAACTCGGTCCACGATCTAGATTAGGATAGTTCCTACCCGTCCAATCTCTTGCAAACGGGTATCGGTATAGAATTGCAACCGGGAATCCTAATATCGGTCCAATCTCTTGCAAACCGATACTTCGAAAAATCCGACTCCAACCCAATTCGGATTTCTAGGGCTTCCTATCAAATTGGGATCCAATCTCTTGCAAATCCCGATTGATAAGAATACCTAGCAATCCGTAGTAAATCGATCCCAATCTAATCTCTAATAGCAATTCTAGCTCAATTTCTACCAATTCATCACAAATATGAAAGTAGGCTTGTAGGGTTCATCCCCACGCCCCAAGACGTGGAGACTACTCACAAATCATAGCAAGATCACAAAAATAATCGTTGAGATAAGCAATAGAATTCATCACAACAATGATATAAACAATAAAAATAGAATTTTTAGGGAAAAGAGATGCAAACCAATGTAGTTCTTCAATTAATCCAACAAAAATCCAAGTTTTGCTCCTTCTCCAATCACAAGAACAAAGCTAAAAAACTAATCTAAAAGCTGCAAAAAATCTAAGAGAGAGCCCCCCAAACTAGGGTAAAAACAGGGTTTAAATAGCCCCAAAAATCGTCCAAAAATTGTGACCAAAATGCCCCTGCACAGCCTGTTTTCCGCAGTTTTCGCTACAGGCAGCGCATCGCACTCGGCCGAGTGACAAAAGTCGCTCGGCCGAGTGAGAAACCCTGTAATTTTCCAGTAAGTCAGGGCCTTCAGGGGTCTCTACTTCGGGGGCGGCTCGGCCGAGTGAGTTGTCGTCACTCGGCCGATGACTTCACTGCACTCGGGCGGACGGGATTTACCACTCGGCCGAGTGGGTCTTCTGAAGTTCAGGCAGCCGAAAAACAGTAACGTCGATGTTTTGGAGGGGCTTCGTCTGGGCGCCACTCGGGCGGACGAGATATCTTCACTCGGCCGATGTGGTCTTCGATGCTCGGCCGAGTGCACATAGAAATCGTGTCTGAACTGGTCGGCCGAGCAGTGTCTCGCTGGTCGGCCGAGTGGCTCCTCCACTCGGCCGAGTGGGACACAAAAAATGCCCAATCTGCTTATTTTGACCTCCTCGTCAATCCTGCGACGTCCATTCTTCTTCCGCTCCTCTCCAACAGCAAAATACCCCTCGGGGAGGTCGTCGGTGACCGTCTAGAGTAAGCGCATCTCGAGATCACTCCAAATCGCGCCAAATCACCTGAAATGCGACAAAAACAACAAATCGTGAAAAGCATCGCAATATCGTCGATATATCGTGAAAAACATGATTTGGGCGATCTAAATGGCATGCAAACATGCGGAAAAAAGGTGTAAAATAAGGAGTGATCAGCAGCTCTCCACGTTCAGCCGCTCCGCATTGAAGCGACGCATATAGTGCCTCAGGGTTTCTCCAGGACCCCGCACCACATTGAACATGAGTTCTGAGTCTGGTTTTACCTGACGCCCGGCCATGAATTGTTCACAGAACTGCTGGGAGAGGTCCTCGAAGTTGTCAATGGAACGGTTGGGGAGCCTATGGTACCAATTCCTGGCCGCTTTTAGGAGGGTGGAATAAAAAGCCCTACAGAGCAGGGTGTCGTCGGGCCCCTGGAACGCCATGACCCCCTCCTAGTCCATCACTGTGAACCATACTTACCTGGACGGGGTCCTTGGGTGATCATGAAGGCCCAGGCCTAGCTCAGTGGGCCTCATTGCACTTTGAGCCTGCGCTGGGCTACCATCTCCCCAAGTGGGAGAGTGGACGTCATAATTTGTTGCTGAGGGGGTACGCGCTCGCGCGGCCCTCACCCAATTCATTAATTCCTTAAGCTTTTTCAGCCCAGTTCTTGATTTTCTTTTATTTAGCTATTTCTTACGTTGGCCTTTATTCCTCAGATGTTTCCATTTAGTTCCAAAGGCCATGTGCCTTTGATTCTTATAATTAAAACATTGGGTTTCCTCTGATTCTTAGACTTTTAGGCTGTCAAACCCCAGCAATCAGTTTATATTTTTAGTCCATTACTACCAATTTAAACCATCAAGAAGTATGTCAGTCCCATTCTTGGTCAGGGGGATCAAACTTTCGGTTATATGCCATCTTAATATATTATTGTGCATGTATTAAACCATCAAGAAGTATGTCAGTCCCATTCTTGGTGAGGGGGATCAAACTTTCGGTCATATGCCATCTTAATATATTATTGTGCATGTATTTATTGAATTCGTAATTTAAACTCTAGGTGATAGTTTGGATGCATGCCGATGACAAATTAAGTACTATATCCGCTGCACCTTTGCCTAAAGAACCCACATCTAATCTCCTATTGCAATTACAACATGTCCTTTTTAACTTCATGGCCGAGAACGGGATCCACATACCGCAACTACAAACAATCATATCCCTCCATGATGCACCCAATTCCCACCTGGCTAAGTGGGAGATCAAATATCATGGTTCTTTCATTACGATGCAAAATGGGGATTTGCTGGGACTGGTGCTTCGCCCCTTTATAAGTGATTTAAGGCAATGGCTTGACAAGTAATTAGAGTGTGGGCATCGTCCCATACCGACCAAAACACTAGACGTATGCATGGCTCTTCAATGATTTAGTGTAGTATGTGCTTTGAACTCCCACACACTTTACACGAAATTCAGTGTGTGGCCAAAAGTATCAACTGTTTGGATGCTTGTGGGTCTACAATTAGAGACTAGTATTCCTTTGTGGTTTAATTCATTTCATAATTTGTAATAATAAAGGCATGTCCCTGTGTCTCTATCTCCTGAGCCTTGCTTTGTTCTCATGAAGCCACCTTATGTTTTTTATACCACAAAGTTCTTCATAATTGATATCGTTGAGTTCTTCAAGGGTTGTTGATGCAGTTTTAATTCTCTTAATTCTTAAAATGCCCCCTAAAATTCTCTTAATATTATTTTGTTTTTCCTTTATAACGGAAATACATAATATTATTGTTTACCGGTGTTTTCTCACCACTGAATCGTTGACCGACGACTAGACGGTCAACGTGGTCAAGGGGTCGACGGGATCCCTTGGGCATGCCAAGCGCACGTGCTCTCAGCGTGGGTCGGCGATGGAGTCGAGGTCGAGCGGACGCTTCGGGCAGAGCGTCGGTCCTCGGTCAACGTGGAGCAGAGGGGAAGCCTCGACTGCGAGATGAGCGCTCGGCCTCGGTTGGTCAAGTGCCGAGGGGTAGCCTCGGCGCCTTGAATGTCACTCGGTCTCGATCGACGGTGGTGCTCGCTAGCGGCGAGCGGGTTCATTCCGCGCTGAGGAGTTGCCTCGGCACCTTGGTTCAGCTTCTTCCTGGACAGACGAGGAAACTCGTCATGTCCCCTCCGATGCCTAAGTCAGAACGGATCTGCGTAATGCTCGACGGGATCGGTACGGCTCGAGAGGAGGCCAGCACACGTATCCTCGGACCGAGCTGTGGGAGGGGAGATAATGGGGGAAAGCACGATCTGTTAATGGAATACCTCCGTTGTAGGTGTCCAGGATTCGATCCTATTCTCGGTTGCCTCTGTAGCCCCTTTATAGGGTTTGGCCCACGATTGCCCCCAATCCACGTCCCCTGACCGCTCCCCACTCACGTCCCCGCGATTCGCCTCCATCGAGGCGTCTGCGTGCGTCGTGGGGGAGTCGATTAATAGGCCCCTTAATGGTCATTAAGGTGCCGCGCTTTTAGGGGGACGGTTATATCCTGAGTGCGCGAGCCAATCGTGCGCATTCCGGGTCGGGGCCGGTCCAACTCCGAGTCCTTCCACGGGCCTCGTCGAACGGGCCGAATGGGCTTCCCGCCCCTGGCTTGGGCTTGGGCCTCTTGCTCTTGGGCCTCTCCAAAATAGTCGTATCAATTGCCCCCATCGTCCGAGCCGTTCGGATTCTGCCGGTTCGGTTCGGGCGATGTGACTTTTAAGGATTTTGACAGGCGCGTCAGTCGAGGCCAATCCATTAAATGGTGGCCATCATGATGCGGCCCATTTGAGCTTCTCTCAGTGCGGGATTCGAAGAGCCGTCGGTCTTCAGATGCTGCCACGTGCCCCTCTTCGGACGGTCTGGATTCTGAGATTGCCTCCCATATAAGGGTGACGGCCTTCCAAGTTTCGATTCTTTCGCGCCTTTCTTCCTGATCTTGGTCTTGTGAGCTCCTTCTCTCCTTCGTTCATCTTCCTTCGGATTCTTTTCAAGGTAACTTTCTTCCTCCTTCATTTGTCCCATGGCTACACTTAGGATTGGTGATTCTGCGCCGGGGTCAGGGGACCCCCCGGTGCTCGAGTTTGGCGAACTCCCGTCTTCAAGGTCCGGCGTCTCCTTGGTGACACGTCTCGCACAGGAAAAGGGGAAGGGTTTGCTTTTTGCGGACCCTGTCGGTGATGACGTGGCTCGGGCTGCTGAGAGGTTCGACGTTCCCCCAGTGGTCCTCGGGTCGCCGTCTATGGTCCCTTTCTCGAAGGTTACGGAGATTCAGGAGAAGTTTTTGTACCATCCATACGACGTCTGAATCCCTTTTTGCGACGAGCGGATTTGCTTTATGCGTAGCAGGGAGGTCGGCGTCTATGTCGAGATGTTCCCCCTGGGACTCCGCTTCCCCCTTCATCCTTTCATAATCCAAGTCATGGAATTCTTGATGGTGGCCTTATGCCAGTTGACCCCGTACTCCATTGCGATGCTGACCGGGTTCATCATGATCTGCTGCATCCACGGCTTGGAGCCGTCTCTTCCCCTTCTCTTTCACTACTTCCAGGTCCAGACGGTCGGCCAAGGGTCGTGGCAGCACCTCCGGTCCCACGCGGGGAGGGAGTGTTTGCTCGGTCTGCCCCGCTGGGTGGGGGACTGGAGCTCGAGCTATGTTTTCTTTGTTTTCCCTGGGGACGCAGAGATCTTGATAGTTTGGGGGGGTTATGTCAATATGATCTGACGTTGGCCCTCTCTGAGGCTGACCAGGCCGCTGTCTGGCTTCTGTCGTCTCTGCCCCTAGAGGAGAGGTCGGTCTGGCCTCTGCTGGATGACTTGCTCCTTAAGACCGTCCTGTGGTCCCCCGGTAGGCGCTCCTTTTTATTTCTGCTTTCCCTGATCGTCCTTCCTTCTGTAGAGATGGCGGGTTGTGAATTCACCCGGGATGTCGATGAGCTCATCCGTTGAGGATCGAGCAGAAACCGAGGGAATCCTTCGGGCCAGGCGCCCCGCCGCACGGTTGAGGAGGAGGTGCGTCAGGCCGAGCCTGCGATGGGAAGGTTGGAGCCTATGGTCGCGGCCGCGCCGCTCGCCCTGGCCGTGATGGATCTCCCCGTAGCGAAGGCTACGGGGGCTGAACCCCCATGCTCCGTCCATGCCGAGGGAGGCAACGAGGGCGCTAGGTCGGCCCCTCGCGTGCCCCCGGGCGGTCGCGACGTGGGACGTAAGCGTTCCCAACCGAAGTTCGCAGGGCCCAGCGAGAGGAAGAGGAGGAAGGAGAGTGGGGAAGTCCACCCTTCTGTGGCTCCCGGGGCATCGGTCACCTCGGGCGAAACCCTCACGCTGGCCCTGGTGGCCACCCCTGTTGACTCGGCCGAGCAGTCCTTGGTGGGAGTCGGTGGCGCGCTGGTGAACCTACCGGCGGGTCCCGAGGTTATTTCCGGGGACTCGGTATTTGTTGACCGTGCCATGGCCACCCAGCTGGCACAGAGCTCCGTCCTCCCGAGGGGCCGCTTTCTCCTGGAGAGGGCCCCATCCAACCGACTGTCGGACTCCTTAGTCTGGCAGATTCAACAGGTTTGGTCGCTTCGCTGCTTTCAAACATGCCTCTTGATTCCTCTTAGTGTAACCTTTTCTTCTTTGCAAGCCACTGTGATGGCCGTCGAGGCTAAGTGCCGGGCGGCCCAGGCAAAAGGCCTTGAGAAGTCCTCGGCTTGAGAGCATTTAAGGGCCGGGGCGGTCGAGGTGGCCGCTGAAGAGGCCCGCATGGAGGCCCAGCAACTTCGACGCTGGGTGGACGAGCTTGCCTCCGAGGTGCGGGACCTCCAGGGGGCTCTGGCCGACGCTCAGAGGTCGGCCCAAGAGGCGGAAGAGGCGTTCCGTCAGGAGAGGGGCGATCTCTGTTATGAGCTGGGAGCCCTGCGTTAGACGACCTGGTTCGTCGAGGAGGTGGAGAGGGGTGTTGACGGGGACCTGAGGCCGCGGATCGCGGAGGTCCTCAGGGAAGCCTTCGGCTCCTACGAGGACCTCCTGCCCCCCCGGATTGTTGAGGTCTTCCGAAACTCCTTCTAGCGGTTCGCAGAGCGCGCCCGGCAGTAACTCCCCCAACCATCGGCAGGGCTCGCAGATCCCCCACGCTCCGAGCAAGGCGAGGTTCCAGAGGTCGCTTCCTCCTGTGCCCCGGGACCTTAGGCGGCACCTCTCTATTTTTGTCCCCCGGCTTGTAATACCGAACAATTTTCGTAATGTAAAAAGCTTTTTCGTTGATCCATGTACTTTTCGCCACTTTCCTTGTTGTCTGGGCATTCTTTTGGCAGAGTTGCTTCACAGAGGGAGGGGGCCCTTGGTCTTTTTGATCCTCTGTTGCGTTTGACCTGGTCGTGAAGACGATCCGCTGATATCCCTTTATCATTCGTTGTGAGTGTGAATGGTCTTCGGGATTTTGTGTCCGTCGGCCGATAAACTGGGGCATTGGAGGTGCTCTCGGCTGACCTGCTGTGGCTTCCCCTCGTTCGCGATCCTCAGGCCATTCGGGTGACCTCCTTGTGAACTGTGGGCTTGCCATCAGTCTTATGGACAGTCGAGGGCTCAACCTACTGGGGGAATTGCCCCCGGTCCCTCGGCCGACGGGACCGTCTGAGCTGCAAGGGGTGTTGTCCCCAGGCATATACCCATCTGATGTTCAGACCTGCTGGGGGAGTTTCCCCCAGCCTTACGGTTGATCAAGTCGGCTGGTCTGCGGAGGGAGCTATCCCTCGGCTTATGACCAACCGATGGTCCCGCCTGTTGGGGGAGTTACTGCCAGCCTTACGGATGGGCTCGGTGATCGGCCTGCTAGGGGAGTTGCCCCAGCCTTACGGTCGGTCTGGTCGACTGGTAAGTGGGGGGAGCTAACCCTCGTCTTACGACCAATCATTGGTCCCACATGTTGGGGGCGTTGCCCCCAGCCTTACGGTCGGGCCCGGTGATTGACCTGCTGGGGGAGTTGCCCCCAGCCTTACGATCAATCGGGTCGGCTGGTCAGCGAGTTGAGCTACCCCTCGGCTTGCGACCAACCAGCGGTCCCGCCTGCTAGGGGAGTTACCCCCAGCCTTACGGACGGGCTCGATGATCGGCCTGCTGGGGGAGTTACCCCCAGCCTTACGGTCAATCGGGTCATTGTACTCTCCCGGGAGGTGACTTCCCGCATGTTCTGCAATCGATCGCCTAGCCAAATAAAGTGAGAGAAAAAGAGCAGTACTAACACGGTTCTCTTTCCATTCCTCGAACCCGGGTGTACATTTGGAGGAAACCAAAAAATGGAGATGGGGAGGGCAAGCTAGCCTTGCCCACGCAAGGCGCCGGCTGGTCGTCCTGTTTGCTCATTCGATGATGCGCATGGCCGTTTGGACCACATTGACCTTCTTTCCCTTGTCCGATTGCTTGGATGTCCCTTCCCTGGGGGCTGGGGCCGAGTCGTCAGCGAAGTTCTTCAGGTGCCCTCGGCTGACCAGCTTCTCTATTTCCTTCTTAAGATGCCAGCAATCGTCAATGTCATGGCCGTTGTCCTTGTGATATTTGCAATATTTCTCCTCGTCTCTTCCGACTCTCTTCATCCGTGGAGGTGGCCTGCTAATGCGCCCCTCCTTTTGGGCATGCGCGAGGACGACGTCCGAGGCGGTGTTCAGCTGGGGGTGTCATGGTTCTTCCCTACGCTTCTTTTCTTTGGCCCTCTTAACCTGCCAATGCTCTTTAGGGCCACGGCGCTCGCTCTCGTCACGCTTGGATCCCCGCCTGGTCCCCACTGGGTGACTCCCGTCATTCACTGCCAGCGCCTCTTCCATCAGCATGTAGCGCTCCGTCCGAGCTATGACCCCGGTGAGGTCCTTCGGAGGATCATTGTGTAATGGTTTCTTTAGGCCCCTATTTCGGATCTCTTTCTTCAGGGCTGTCTTGACGACCAGCTCGGGGCAGCTCTCCACATTCAGCCGCTCCGCATTGAAGCGACGCATATAGTGCCTCAGGGTTTCTCCAGGACCCCGCACCACATTGAACAGGAGTTCTGAGTCTGGTTTTACCTGACGCCCGGCCATGAATTGTTCGCAGAACTGCTGGGAGAGGTCCTCGAAGTTGTCAATGGAACGGTTGGGGAGGCTATGGTACTAATTCCTGGCCACTTTTCGGAGGGTGGAATAAAAACCCTTGCAGAGCAGGGTGTCGTCGGGCCCCTGGAACGCCATGACCCCCTCCTAGTCCATCACGTGTTCTGTCGGATCGCCCGTTCCGTCGTACTTCTCCAACGTTGGCACCTTGAACCTTGAGGGTACCCACGCCTCAGTTATCCTTTGGGATAGCGGGCAACGGTCGCCAATTGCACCCCCCGGTCGCCCTCCTGCGCTCTCACCGTGACCGTCCGGTCGTGATGAGCGAGCAGGATCACGCCGGGGGCTCGCTCGAATTGCTGTCGAGCTGAGGGCGGGAGTTGATCGGAGAGCGTTCCTCTTCTCCCTCCAGTACTCTCGCTTATCCATCCTTACTTGACGGGCTCTTTTGCTCCGACGGGATCGGTCCTGCAAAGCTCGGCGATCGTCCGGTTGCCGCTTTGTCGAGCCTGGTCACCGAGACGAGGCGGTAACTGATTCGCCCCCGGTCCGCTCGCGGCCCATCCCGTCTCCCTCGCAAATCGAGGTAGGGATGGGTGATCGCGTCGGGATGAAGCCCGGCCTGGTAAATCGCCGCTCCAGGTTGGTTGCTCCATCCCCGTGGTCGGTGACCACAGCGGACCGTATTGGTTGGCGATCCCCTCCCCGCTGGTTTGCCCCTTCCGTCCAATTCCCTTGGACGGACGGGTTACCGACGATCTGTTGAATGGTGGCGACCAACGTCTGGAGGTTAGCGTTGGTTTCTTAAGCAAAGATACGGAGCTGCTCCTGGGTTACCAAGCGGTAGTCGCCCGTCCCCTCGGTAATGTGGCTGTGCTGGTTCTCGGGTGGGACGTAATCACCCTCCTCGTGGATGGGGGGCATGCGCTCCGTGCCGTTGCAGACTGTATCCATTCCGATGGTTTTGACATGGGCTTTGTTTCGGTTCCCACAGACGGTACCAGATGTTTACGGGTGTTTTCTCACCACTGAATCATTGACCGACGACTAGACGGTCAATGTGGTCAAGGGGTCGACGGGATCCCTTGGTCAAGACAAGCGTACATGCTCTCAGCATGGGTTGGCGATGGAGTCGAGGTCGAGCGGACGCTTCGGGCAGGGCGTCGGTCCTCGGTCAACATGGAGCAGAGAGGAAGCCTCGGCTCTGAGATGAGTGCTCAACCTCGGTTGGTTAAGTGCCGAGGGGTAGCCTCGACGCCTTGAATGTCACTCGGTCTCGATCGACGGCGGTGCTCGCTAGCGGCGAGCGGGTTCGTTCCGCGTTGAGGAGTTGCCTCGACGCCTCAGTTCAGCTTCTTCCTGGACAGACGAGGAAACTCGTCAGGGGGGCCGGACCTTGGTTCTGGCCAAGTCCCCTCCGATGCCTAAGTCAGAACGGATCTGCATAATGCTCGGCGGGATCGGTACGGCTCGAGGGGAGGCCAGCACACGTATCCTCGGACCGAGACGTGGGACGGGAGATAATGAGGGAAAGCAAGGTCTGTTAATGGAATACCTCCGTTGTAGGTGTCCAGGATTCGATCCCCTTCTCGGTTGCCTCTGTAGCCCCTTTATAGCGTTTGGCCCACGATTGCCCCCAATCCACGTCCCCTGACCGCTCCCCACTCACCTCCCCGCGATTCCCCTCCATCGAGGCGTCTACGTGCGTCGTGGGGGAGTCGATTAATGGGCCCCTTAATGGTCATTAAGGTGCCGCGCTTTCAGGGGGACGATTATATCCTGAGTGAGCGAGCCAATCGTGCGCATTCCGGGTCGGGGCCGGTCTAACTCCGAGTCCTTCCGCGGGCCTCGTCGGATGGGCCGAATGGGCTTCCCGCCCTTTGCTTGGGCTTGGGCCTCATGCTCTTGGGCTTCTCCAAAATAGTCGTATCAATTATGATGTATATTAATTTTCTACTGGAAAATGGGATGTTATAAATTTTAAAGGCTATTATGCATATAACATAGGATCAGATTGGATTGTTTTAGCGTATATGATTATTGATTACATACGGCTATAGAACATGTAAATAGATATGAGTTCAAAAGCTTTTATCAATATCGTGTTCATCTTAGTGGTTGAATCACTTGACTGTCTCTGTGGAGACCCGAGTTCGAATCCCACTACCCCCATCCCCCTTTTATTTTCTTTATTTTTCAGCTTTTAGGGCATCGATGGATACCTGGCTTCTCCGTGTTCGGGGTTAAGTGATCAGGGCGGGTATACCCGTGTTCCACGACCCATATTTCCAGCTTTCCGATGTATCAAAAAATATATCTGTTATGGAAATATCTTAGATACAGAATCGTGCATCCATGTATCCATGTTGATGGCGACGTATTGGATCCGGTAATGGTTAGTAGCGTAACTAGAAATTTATTTTGTCCTGTGCGAAAATAATGACGATGTAAAGAATAATATCACAGCAAAAAGACTTAACAATATGAATGATTTGATTATATATTGATAATATCAACAAAATAGTGTCAAGCATACATTCAAAAATATAATAATATAATATATTAAAAAGTGTTTATTTACATCAAGCTCTATCTAAGCCGATTGAAAAGTATCATCTATAGTTGACTCTGAAGGACATGCCTCACTTAAGACTTCAATAACATCTTTTTTGGAATAAAATGAAAACAAATTTTCCTTCATTTTAAAGATGTTTTAGTTTTAAAAAATAGTAATATGTATCAAAAATTGATAAACAATTCCAAATATAAATGACTGAAATAATTACTTGAATTAACTTCACCAGCATGCAATGATATCATATATATTTAAAGTAAAGAAGTGATTCAATGGATTCATATATGGTATGAAATTTAGAGTACAGAATCAAATTTAAATTTAAAAGGCCCTTTTCCTTTCAACGGATCATACATGATATGCAATTATCCCAATTGTTTCGGGGTGTTTTCTCACCATTGTTTGATAGTTTCGAGGGTCGGAGGCCAACGCGGTCGTGCGAGACACGTGCGTCCCCCCAAGATCGGGTAGCGGTGCATTTGCTTGGCTAGGAATGCGTAGATCCGTGCGTCGGTATCCCGAAGGGCAGCTTCGGGGGAGCGACGACCTCCTCGAGTGGGGAGGCGAACGAGCTCGGGGTCGGGATCGCTCGTTTTCTGTGGATGGAGCGCCGAGGGGTAGCCTCAGCGGCATGAAGTCTCCTTGATCTGCGTGACAGAGAAAGCTTGTCAAGGGGGTCGGACCTTGGTTCTGACCAAGTCTTCTCCGATGCCTAAGTCAGATATGATCTGAGAGATGCCTGGTGGGACCGAGTGCGGTTCACGGAGAGACCGACGCACGAATCCTCAGGCCGGGCTATGGATGAGAATTATGAAGTGGAAGACAAGATTGTAGGAGGAAGAATACTTGAGTGTAGAGTATTCAGAATTTGGTCCCTTCGTCTTTCCATCTTCGGGTCTTTTGTAAGGATTGAACCACCCACGTCCCCCTCATCCTCCACTTATCTCGCCCCACGTACCATCTGCTTTGATCGTCCCTTAATGGGTCATCAAGGTCGACGTAATGGGGATCTTGAATGGTAATGAAGGTGACTGCAATTCGGGGGAGCAGTTACCTCGACCTACAAGGGTTAGCGGTTCTCTCCATGCCAGTCTGGGGGCCGCCATGGCTTGAGGCCTTCGCGGGGCCTTTAGGCCGGGGCCTAATCACGTCCTGGCCCACGGGCTCGGGTTGTGGGCTCGGCCCGTTCTGTCTTAGCCCGTTTTGGGAGGGTCGTATCACCAATAAAAAATACACAACCAATTGTCGATGAATGTACGTACTTTGTCGACTTCAGCTCACTTAGCTTTGGCTGAAAAATGAGTGCCAACAAAGATTGAAAATATGACAGCTTTAAAACTAAAACTTATAATTTAAAATTAGCTATTTTTATAACAGTAAAACTTTATATGTATATTAAAGCTCTTGCTCAGTTGGGCAATTGCTCAGATCTTCTCCCTACTGAGAGGCGCGGTATCGGGACCCGAATGGCGCGTGCTTTACTGCTTTCAGATATATCTAAAAAAGCTCTTAAAAATTTAAATAGATAAAAGTATAAAGCATAAACATAAGTATGAATCATGCTTGCATTTGGGAGCTTAACTAGCTATCGGGCCCCAAGCTCATGTATCAAGCTATGGTTAAGATGCTAAGTTGGGACATGCCCCTCTGGCACCCTAGATGTATGTAAGATTGCAAACGGCGTCATCTGGCAAGCTTAATCTATTGTATAGCCAGTAGACATGCATATTATTGATATATTATTTTTATTGAAGAATTTGAGGTTGAGCGTTGGAGGGCGAGAGGCCGGGAGGCACACCGACGTACGACAACTCCTATAAGTCAGTGCGAATTCTAGGTCGGGTGCGAGGATCATCACCATCTTCTCCGCGCGTTGGTTACGGTCGATCCGATACGGTAATGCCGTTAAATTAGTGCAAATTCTAGGTCGGGATACAAGGATCATCGCCATCTTCTCCGCGCGTAGATTACGGACGATCCGAAACGGCAAGGCAAGTTCTCAAGCCATAAAGTGTTATTATTTGCCTTGTAAGCATGAATCAGGTTGCAACAACAACTTGTGTTCTATATAATTGGTATTCTATGCATGGTATAATCCGAGAGGAATGAGTGGGAAGGGGTGAAGGGGCTTGATTTAATGAAATCATGGCAACGTGCTGTGCATTGTTTGGTGACTCTCTAAATATCAAATTGCGATTCGTCCAGCCATCCATCACAACACACAAAAACAGTTATAATTTATTATTCATGGTGTGATGCTGCACGAGTACGTAGAGAAGGGGACCGAAACGTGCCGATTAATTTGGGAAGACTGACGGCTTGGTCTTCAATGATTAAGTGACGGGGTGTGGATGTGCGAAAGCCAGGAATGAAGCCCCAGAGCCGTTTGTCCCACATCGGGGGTGAAGGAGATGGATGAGCGGATGGTTCGTATAAAATAGGGCGGTGGGGTAACTGTGATCCATACTTACCTGGACGGGGTCCTTGGGTGATCATGAAGGCCCAGGCCTAGCTCAGTGGGCCTCATTGCACTTTGAGCCTGCGCTGGGCTACCATCTCCCCAAGTGGGAGAGTGGACGTCATAATTTGTTGCTGAGAGGGTACGCGCTCGCGCGGCCCTCACCCAATTCATTAATTCCTTAAGCTTTTTCAGCCCAATTCTTAATTTTCTTATATTTAGCTATTTCTTCTTATGTTGGCCTTTATTCCTCAGATGTTTCCATTTAGTTCCAAAGGCCATGTGCCTTTGATTCTTATGATTAAAACATTGGGTTTCCTCTGATTCTTAGACTTTTAGGCTGTCAAACCCCAGCAATCAGTTTATATTTTTAGTCCATTACTACCAATTTAAACCATCAAGAAGTATGTCAGTCCCATTCTTGGTCAGTGGGATCAAACTTTCGGTTATATGCCATCTTAATATATTATTGTGCATGTATTAAACCATCAAGAAGTATGTCAGTCCCATTCTTGGTCAGGGGGATCAAACTTCGGTCATATTCCATCTTAATATATTATTGTGCATGTATTTATTGAATTCGTAATTTAAACTCTAGGCGATAGTTCTGGATGCATGCCGATGACAAATTAAGTACTATATCCGCTGCACCTTTGCCTAAAGAACCCACATCTAATCTCCTATTGCAATTACAACATGTCCTTTTTAACTTCATGGCCGAGAACGGGATCCACATACCGCAACTGCAAACAATCATATCCCTCCATGATGCACCCAATTCCCACCTGGCTAAGTGGGAGATCAAATATCATGGTTCTTTCATTACGATGCAAAATGGGGATTTGCTGGGACTGGTGCTTCGCCCCTTTACAAGTGATTTAAGGCAATGGCTTGACAAGTAATTATAGTGTGGGCATCGTCCCATACCGGCCAAAACACCAGACGTATGCATGGCTCTTCAATGATTTAGTGTAGTATGTGCTTTGAACTCCCACACACTTTACACGAAATTCAGTGTGTGGCCAAAAGTATCAACCGTTTGGATGCTTGTGGGTCTACAATTAGAGACCAGTACTCCTTTGTGGTTTTATTCATTTCATAATTTGTAATAATAAAGGCATGTCCCTGTGTCTCTATCTCCTGAGCCTTGCTTTGTTCTCATGAAGCCACCTTATGTTTTTTTTTATAACACAAAGTTCTTCATAATTGATATCGTTCAGTTCTTCAAGGGTTGTTGATGCAGTTTTAATTCTCTTAATTCTTAAAATGCCCCCTAAAATTCTCTTAATATTATTTTGTTTTTCCTTTATAACGGAAATACATAATATTATTGTTTACCGGTGTTTTCTCACCACTGAATCGTTGACCGACGACTAGACGGTCAACGTGGTCAAGGGGTCGACGGGATCCCTTGGTCAAGCCAAGCGCACGTGCTCTCAGCGTGGGTCGGCGATGGAGTCGAGGTCGAGCGGACGCTTCGGGCAGGGCGTCGGTCCTCGGTCAACGTGGAGCAGAGGGGAAGCCTCGGCTCCGAGATGAGCGCTCGGCCTCGGTTGGTCAAGTGCCGAGGGGTAGCCTCGGCGCCTTGAATGTCACTCGGTCTCGATCGATGGCGGTGCTCGCTAGTGGCGAGCGGGTTCATTCCGCGCTGAGGAGTTGCCTCGGCGCCTCGGTTCAGCTTCTTCCTGGACAGACGAGGAAACTCGTCAGGGGGGCCGGACCTTGGTTCCGGCCAAGTCCCCTCCGATGCCTAAGTCAGAACGGATCTGCGTAATGCTCGGCGGGATCGGTACGGCTCGAGAGGAGGCCAGCACACGTATCCTCGGACCGAGCTGTGGGAGGGGAGATAATGGGGGAAAGCACGGTCTGTTAATGGAATACCTCCGTTGTAGGTGTCCAGGATTCGATCCCCTTCTCGGTTGCCTCTGTAGCCCCTTTATAGGGTTTGGCCCACGATTGCCCCCAATCCACGTCCCCTGACCGCTCCCCACTCACGTCCCAGCGATTCGCCTCCATCGAGGCGTCTGCGTGCGTCGTGGGGGAGTCGATTAATGGGCCCCTTAATGGTCATTAAGGTGCCGCGCTTTCAGGGGGACGGTTATATCCTGAGTGCGCGAGCCAATCGTGCGCATTCCGGGTCGGGGCCGGTCCAACTCCGAGTCCTTCCGTGGGCCTCGTCGGACGGGCCGAATGGGCTTCCCGCCCTTGGCTTGGGCTTGGGCCTCTTGCTCTTGGCCTCTCCAAAATAGTCGTATCAATTGCCCCCATCGTCCGAGCCGTTCGGATTCTGCCGGTTCGGTTCGGGCGATGTGACTTTTAAGGATTTTGACAGGCGCGTCAGTCGAGGCCAATCCATTAAACGGTGGCCATCATGATGCAGCCCATTGGAGCTTCTCTCGGTGCGGGATTCGAAGAGCCGTCGGTCTTCAGATGCTGCCACGTGCCCCTCTTCGGACGGTCTGGATTCTGAGATTGCCTCCCATATAAGGGTGACGGCCTTCCAAGTTTCGATTCTTTCGTGCCTTTCTTCCTGATCTTGGTCTTGTGAGCTCCTTCTCTCCTTCGTTCATCTTCCTTTGGATTCTTTTCAAGGTAACTTTCTTCCTCCTTCATTTGTCCCATGGCTACACTTAGGATTGGTGATTCTGCGCCGGGGTCAGGGGACCCCCCGGCGCTCGAGTTTGGCGAACTCCCGTCTTCAAGGTCCGGCGTCCCCTTGGTGACACGTCCCGCACAGGACAAGGGGAAGGGTTTGCTTTTTGCGGACCCTGTCGGTGATGACGTGGCTCGGTCTGCTGAGAGGTTCGACGTTCCCCCGGTGGTCCTCGGGTCGCCGTCTATGGTCCCTTTCTCGAAGGTTACGGAGATTCGGGAGAAGTATTTGTACCATCCATACGACGTCCGAATCCCTTTTTGCGACGAGCGGATTTGCTTTACGCGTAGCAGGGAGGTCGGCGTCTATGTCGAGATGTTCCCCCTGGGACTCCGCTTCCCCCTTCATCCTTTCATCATCCAAGTCATGGAATTCTTGATGGTGGCCTTATGCCAGTTGACCCCGTACTCCATTGCGGTGCTGACCGGGTTCATCATGATCTGCTGCATCCACGGCTTGGAGCCGTCTCTTCCCCTTCTCTTTCACTACTTCCAGGTCCAGACGGTCGGCCAAGGGTCGTGGCAGCACCTCCGGTCCCACACGGGGAGGGAGTGTTTGCTCGGTCTGCCCCGCTGGGTGGGGGACTGGAGCTCGAGCTATGTTTTCTTTGTTTTCCCTGGGGACACCGAGATCTTGACAGGTTGGGGGGGTTATGTCAATATGATCTGACGTTGGCCCTCTATGAGGCTGACCAGGCCGCTGTCTGGCTTCTGTCGTCTCTGCCCCTAGAGGAGAGGTCGGTCTGGCCTCTGCTGGATGACTTGCTCCTTAAGACCGTCCTGTGGTCCCCCGGTAGGCGCTCCTTTTTATTTCTGCTTTCCCTGGTCTTCCTTCCTTCTGCAGAGATGGCGGGCCATGAATTCACCCGGGATGTCGATGAGCTCATCCGTCGAGGATCGAGCAGAATCCGAGGGAACCCTTCGGGCCAGGCGCCCCGCCGCACGGTTGAGGAGGAGGTGCGTCAGGCCAAGCCTGCGATGGGAAGGTTGGAGCCTATGGTCGCGGCCGTGCCGCTCGCCCTGGCCGCGATGGATCTCCCTGTAGCGGAGGCTACGGGGGCTGAACCCCCCCTGCTCCGTCCATGTCGAGGGAGGCAACGAGGGCGCTAGGTCGGCCCCTCGCGTGCCCCCGGGCGGTCGCGACGTGGGACGTAAGCGTTCCCAACCGAAGTTCACGGGGCCCAGCGAGAGGAAGAGGAGGAAGGAGAGTGGGGAAGTCCACCCTTCTGTGGCTCCTAGGGCATCGGTCACCTCGGGCGAAACCCTCACGCTGGCCCTGGTGGCCACCCCTGTTGACTCGGCCGAGCAGTCCTTGGTGGGATTCGGTGGCGCGCTGGTAAACCTACCGGCGGGTCCCGAGGTTATTCCCGGGGACTCGGTATTTGTCGACCGTGCCGTGGCCACCCAGCTGGCACAGAGCTACGTCCTCCCGAGGGGCCGCTTTCTCCTGGAGAGGCCCCCCTCCAACCGACTGTCGGACTCCTTAGTCTGGCAGATTCAACAGGTTTGGTCGCTTCGCTGCTTTCAAACATGCCTCTTGATTCCTCTTAGTGTAACCTTTTCTTCTTTGCAAGCCACTGTGATGGCCGTCGAGGCTAAGTGCCGGGCGGCCCAGGCGAAAGGCCTTGAGGAGTCCTCGGCTTGAGAGCATTTAAGGGCCGGGGCGGCCGAGGTGGCCGCTGAAGAGGCCCGCATGGAGGCCCGGCAACTTCGAAGCCGGGTGGACGAGCTTGCCTCCGAGGTGCGGGACCTCCACGGGGCTCTGGCCGACGCTCAGAGGTCGGCCCAAGAGGCGGAAGAGGCGTTCCGTCAGGAGAGGGGCGATCTCTGTTATGAGCTGGGAGCCCTGCGTCAGACGACCCGGTTCGTCGAGAATGTGGAGAGGGGTGTTGACGGGGACCTGAGGCCACGGATCGCGGAGTTCCTCAGGGAAGCCTTCGACTCCTACGAGGACCTCCTGCCCCCCGGATTGTTGAGGACTTCCGAAACTCCTTCTCGCGGTTCGCGGAGCGCGCCCGGCAGTCACTCCCCCCACCATCGGCAGGTCCCGCAGATCCCCCACGCTCCGAGCAAGGCGAGGTTCCAGAGTTCGCTTCCTCCCGTGCCCCGGGACCTTAGGCGGCACCTCTCTATTTTTGTCCCCCTGGCTTGTAATACCGAACAATTTTCCTAATGTAAAAAGCTTTTTCGTTGATCCATGTACTTTTCGCCACTTTCCTTGTTGTCTGGGCATTCTTTTGGCAGAGTTGCTTCGCAGAGGAAGGGGGCCCTTGGTCTTTTTGATCCTCTGTTGCGTTTGACCTGGTCATGAAGACGATCCGCTGATATCCCTTTATCATTCGTTGTGAGTGTGAATGGTCTTCGGGATTTTTTGTCCGTCGGCCGATAGCTGGGGCATTGGAGGTGCTCTCGGCCGACCTGCTGTGGCTTCCCCTCGTTCGTGATCCTCAGGCCATTCGGGTGACCTCCTTACGAACTGTGGGCTTGCCATCAGTCTTATGGACAGTCGAGGGCTCAACCTGCTGGGGGAATTGCCCCCGGTCCCTCGGCCGACGGGACCGTCCGAGCTGCAAGGGGTGTTGTCCCCAGGAATATACCCATCTGATGTTCAGACCTGCTGGGGGAGTTTCCCCCAGCCTTACGGTTGATCAAGTCGGCTGGTCTGTGGAGGGAGCTATCCCTCGGCTTATGACCAACCGATGGTCCCGCCTGTTGGGGGAGTTACTGCCAGCCTTACGGACGGGCTCGGTGATCGGCCTGCTAGGGGAGTTGCCCCAGCCATACGGTCGGTCTGGTCGACTGGTAAGTGGGGGGAGCTAACCGTCGGCTTACGACCAATCATTGGTCCAGCATGTTGGGGGCGTTGCCCCCAGGCTTACGGTCGGGCCCGGTGATTGACCTACTGGGGGAGTTGCCCCAGCCTTACGATCAATCGGGTCGGCTGGTCAGCGAGTTGAGCTACCCCTCGGCTTGCGACCAACCGGCGGTCCCGCCTGCTGGGGGAGTTACCCCCAGCCTTACGGACGGGCTCGATGATCGGTGATCGCTCCATATTTTACACCTTTTTTCTGCATGATTGCATGCCATTTAGATCGCTCAAATCACTCTTTTCACGATTTATCGACAATATTGCGATACTTTTCACGATTTGTTGTTTTTGTCGTATTTCAGGAGATTTGGAGCGATTTGGAGTGATCCCGAGATACACCTACTCCAGAGTGTCACCGATGACTTCCCCGAGGGGTATTTAGCTATTGGAGAGGAGCGGAAGAAGAAAGAACGTCGTAGGAGCGACGAGGAGGCAGAAACAATCAGAATGAGCATTTTTGGTGTCTCACTCGGCCGAGTGAAGGAGTCACTCGGCCGACCAGCGAGACCCCGCTCGACCGACCAGATCGGACACGCTTCATGTGTGCACTCGGCCGAGCATCAGAAGCCACATCGGCCGAGTGACGAAACCCCGTCCGCCCGAGTGGCACTCAGACGACGCCCATCAAAAAGAGCCAACTTACTGTTTTTCGTCTGCCTGAGCTTCAGAAGACCCACTCGGCCGAGTGGAAATTGCCGACCGCCCGAGTGAATAGAAGCCATCGGCCGAGTGACGACAACTCACTGGGCCGAGCGACGCCCGAAGTGAAGACTCCCAAGACCCTAGACTTACTGGAAATTCTCAGGGTTTCTCACTCGGCCGAGCGACTTTTGTCACTCGGCCGAGTGAGCCGCGCTGCCTGTAGCGTAAATTGCGATTTTCAGGCTGCGCAGGGGAATTTTGGTCACAGTTTTTTGGGCGATTTTTGGGGGTATTTAACCCCAGTTTTTAACCTAGGTTAGAGAGCTTTTTCCTTTGCTTTTTGCAGCTTTTTAGATTAAACTTTTTAGCTTTTGATTCTTGTGATTGGAGAGGAGAGAAAAGTTTATTTTTGTTGGATTCTTGGAGAACTCTTTTGGTTTGTCTCCCTCTTCATTAAAAACCTCATTTTTATTGCTT
The DNA here is from genome assembly GCA_030789695.1 of Scilla litardierei. Classification (NCBI taxonomy): domain Eukaryota; kingdom Viridiplantae; phylum Streptophyta; class Magnoliopsida; order Asparagales; family Asparagaceae; genus Scilla; species Scilla litardierei. The sequence continues at coordinate 93,283,454 of CM061140.1, read as the reverse complement.
ATTTGAATATTGTGATGAATTCTATTGCTATTTCAATTGATTATTTTTGCAATTGTGATATGAATTGTGAGTAGTCCTAATGTCTTGGGGCGTGGGGATGAACCCTACGAGCCCAATTTCCGATTTGGGATGATTTGGTAGAAATATTGCTAGAATTGCTATTATGGTTAGTTTGGGATCGATATACTACGGATAGCTAGGTGTTCATATCAGTTGGGATTTGCAAGAGATTGGATCCCAATTCGATAGGAAACCCTAGAAATCCGAATTGGGTTGGAATTGAGTTTCCGTAGTATCGGTTTGCAAGAGATTGGACCGATACTAGGGTTCTCAGTCGCAATTCCATACCGATACCCGTTTGCAAGAGATTGGACGGGTAGGAACTATCCCAACCTAGGTCGTGGCCCGAGTTTGCACGAGAGTAGGCTCGGGACGCGATTGAACGATGATGTTGATCCTAATGCTAGCTTGCCTAGGCTAGGGTTTGCAAGAGATTGGACCCAAACCCAGGATAGCTATAGACCGGCAACAGCGAGAGAGCGTTAGCTAGGTTATACATTCAGTTGCAACTAGTTCATCCGAAATTCTACCCTAGCAATTGTGATACCAATGAATCACATTGACGAAGTACGGTGAGTAGCGGGGATTCCCCATTCCCTAGGCGTCTTTATTTGATTTTATATCTCCATACTTTGTCTGACGATTGTGACAGGATCGCCAAAAGGTAAATTCCCTCTTTTCTGTTCCTATAGCCAGGTTGTTCGGAGCAGGCACTGTCATACGTCCTCCCTGTGTTCGATAACCCGCTCGCCGCTACCCGTGCGCTTGCGGTAAAACTACACGGTCGCCCTTTTGGGTTACATTTTGGAGCGATCAAGTTTTTGGCGCCGTTGCCGGGGAGGCGATAGTGTTTGATCTTATCACCCTAGCTATTTCTTCTTTCTGTATTATTTCTTTATTTTTATCTAACCCTTCCACTGTGCTAATCATTTCTTTGAAACTCTGTTTTCCCATTGCATGTACACGAGATCAACGGCGGACCCTGAAGCTATATTATTTGATCCCGAGATTGAACGTACTGTGCGGAGAATTAGAGCGGAGAGGAGACAAGATCCGGAAGGGAGGTTTATGACCAACCCGGAAACTGCGGAACAATTGGCGGCAAGAATGGCGAGGATCATTTCCATTCACGATAGGCTTCGGCCTAAGACCTCTTCTACAACCTCGTCCATTGACATGCCGGAGTTGACGGCTGACAAGAATTTTGAGCTGAAGACTGGACTAGTGGTTCTGATGCAGCAGGATCCATTTCATGGGAACGCCCATGAAAATCCACACTACCACATCCAGCTATTTTTGTCGAAGTGCGCCACATTTCAGATGACGGGGGTCTCCATCGATGCCATCAGACTGCGCCTCTTCCCCTTCACATTAAAGGATAAAGCTCTTTATTGGTTGAGGACGCAAGCTGACGGAGTCTTTACCACATGGGACGAGTTGGCGAGCGCGTTCATTGACAAGTTCTATCCGCCCTCCAAGACGGTAAAGATTAGGAGTGCTCTCATGTCCTTCAAGCAAGGACCCCAAGAGACACTCTACGAGGCTTGGGAGCGCTTCAAAGATCTGCAGCATCAATGCCCCCACCATAGCATTGAAGATTGGGAGCTCGTCCATAGCTTCTATAATGGTCTCCAACCGGGGACCAAGCAGATTATTGATGACGTGGCATGGGGCCATCTTATCGAAGACTCCCGACGAAGCTACGTCCCTAATTGAGGAGATGGCCTCGAACAATCAACAATGGGGCGACGAGCGAGGACACTCTTCGTCCTCCTTGAAGCCATCTAGCATTTATGAGGCAAAGGCCGTAGCGGAGCTGACCAACAAGTTCGATTCTCTCCACAAGGTAGTAGAGAGATTGGAGAAGTATATCACGGAGCCCCAAGGAACCCCTTCCACATCCGCACCAACGAATCAAATGTGTGATTGGCAAGACCAATCCCAAGCTATGTATTTGGGAGGAGAACAAGGAGAGGGATCTTTGGAGCAAGTTCAGTACGTCGCGGGGAACCAAGGATATTGGGCCAATCCGGCCACTAGAAACCATCCCGGTTTCTCCTATGCCAACAATGAAGGATCATTGAACCCACCGCAACAACTACCTCAACAAGCTCGACCACAACAACAACAACAACAACACTATCCACCGAGGGGGCCTCCGCAACAAAATTTCCCACCAAAGCAACAAGTTGGATCCTATAGGCCGCCCGGATACAATCAAGGGTGGAGAAATCTAAACCCCCCACAAGCTCAACAACGTTCCGACTTTGAAGCTAGAGTGGAGGAGTTTATGGTCGAGCAGAAAAAGACCAACGCTACCTTGAAGGCGGGCCAAGATTCCCTTACAACCGTTGTAGCCCAAATCTCGGAGCAATTGGCGTTGCTCAATCGAAATACTCAACAATTACCGGCTCAACCTGAGCAAAACCCACGGGGTGCCACCGGCCACATCAATGACGTGGTTGCAGTTACAACTAGAGGCGGGAAGGATACCACTCCCGTCATGATTCCTACCGATGAGCCCAAGGTGGAGAGAGTTGAGCCAAGTGAGCCGGTCATTGAGGTTGAGATGGAGAAAGAGCCGCAAGGGGAAGAAAGGTCCAGAGCGGAGCAATTGATTGAAGAGAGGCGTTTTATGCCACCGATCCCATTCCCTCAGAGGCTTGCTAGAGCAAAAATGGAGAAACGGCTAGCAAAGTTTCTCGAGTATTTGAGAGGGGTAAGCCTCAACATTCCTTTCCTCGACGCTATCGTGGAAATCCCGACGTACGCCAAGTTCCTAAAAGATTTGATCACGGGAAGAAAGAGGAAGGAGAAAATCATGCTCGCTGAGGAGGGCTCTTGGTTCACCAAGAGAGAGAAGGAGCCCGCCAAATTCAAAGACCCGGGGAGTTTCCGAATTCCTTGCACCTTGGGCGGCGTCCCTCTACAAAAGGCGTTGGTGGACTTAGGGGCTAGTGTTAGCCTCATGCCTCTCTCTATGTTCCTAAGGCTAAATACCGGCACAAAATTGAAGCCTACCGACATGCGGATACAACTAGCCGATGGTCGGATCACAAGGCCGGTAGGGATCGCAGAGGACATCCAGCTACAAGTCCCGGGGGGCATATGTTTGCCATGTGACTTCGTGATCATGGATGTCAAGGAGGAGGAAGACACGTCGCTAATACTTGGACGCCCGTTCCTCGCCACCGCCGGTGTCATTGTCGACGTACGTGAAGGAACTCTAACATTGAATGTCGGAAACATCGAGGTGGAGCTTCATATTCCCAAGGCAATGAAACACATGCCTTATCATGAGGAGCTGGACTATATGGACCTCCTTGACGAGGTTATTGAGGAGGCGATCCCCCATTCGATCGGGGCTCTATTCAAGGAAGATTTCGAGGAAGGGCCGGACTTGGGCTAAGAAGAAAAGATGGAGCATTCCCCCGATCTCTCCACCGAAGTTGATGAAGGCGACGCTGATGTCGCAAGGATTCGAGAGCTCTGCAAGCTCTCAAAATTGAAGTCTCCGAAGAAAGCTCCGCCGATACGGAAATCGGTGTCACCGGTGAAGCCGAGGACCGGAGCAAGCACTAGCTTGGGGGAGCCACCCCCCAACACTACCCGAGACGAGAGATCACCGAGGGAGAACACGCCGCTGCAACATCCGAATACAAGCGTTCTCCCCGGAAAATTTGACGGGTGCATCTCATATGCACCCAATATCCCGCGTTGAATTGAAAATCAAAGGGGGTCGAGCTCACGACCTTAAGCGAGCGATTGTCGGGAGGCAACCCGACGGTTATCTCTTTATTTTTACTTTTCTTTTATTTTTGTTTTAGAAATTATTAGTGTTTTGAGTCGTTTGCCCAAAAATTTCGTGATAACGGGTCCTATATTTCTTTGACAGGAGAGGAGAAAGGGATACATATCATTAGGAGGATGAACAAGGCGACGAGGAGTGCTCCAGGAATGCGCTCGATTCTTAGGAGGAAGATGAAATCGACTGGAGGAAGAAAAAACAGAGTTTAGAGCCCAAACGAAGCCAAACAGCAGGAAACATGGTTCACTCGGCCGAGTATACTAGTCACTCGGCCGAGCACATAAGTTCGTCCACCCGAGCGGCTCACGAACGAGGGAAGTTTGCTGTACCCAACTCTCTGTTTCTTTTCTTGATTTCAGTATAATTTCTACTCGGCCGAGTATATATATTCACTCGGCCGAGTAAAACTGATACGCTCCTAAGGCGAGTCTTGCCGAGTAGCTTGAGCCACTCGGCCGAATGGACTTATTCCACTCGGCCGAGGATGGCAAGGCCACTCGGCCGAGTCATAAGCGGGGAGGAATTTTCCAAAAATTTCCGTTGCATTCACTCGGCCGAGCGACTTAGTCACTCGGCCGAGTCGTAACTTTTTCTATAAAAGGGGGAGCGGGACGATGCGGTTTTCGAAACGAAAAAATTCCCAAAATCGCGTCCGATCGCATTCCCTCGCCCGCAGCTCCCCCCTCACTCGCCCGACCTCACTCGCCGCCACCGCGCTCGGCCGACCACCGCCGGCCGACGCCACCCCCGCCTCGCCCGAGTCGCCGCCGGCGACCACACCTCTGGCCGAGCTCCGGTATCCTTAATTCGCCCTATTTTCTCCCCTCTCTCGTATTTTTCGACGATCCATGTGTCTAACGAGCCCCAAATTCAAATCAACTTCATAATCTATGCATCATACCCCTAACCCCTATACATTTTGAATATTACTCGCTGATATCTTCATTTGATGTGCAGGTTATATTGGGGAGCTTAGGGGAGCCCAGGGGAGCTTCCGGGGATCGTTTTGGGCTACGTGGAGGCGTCGTCTTCGCACGCTTTCATTACTTTGCTCTCGCGGTGTGTTGCGGTATACTCTTTCCTTTATTTTACGCACGCCGCATTTTTCACGTTTTTGGTGAGCACACGGGGCCCACATGCCGCCCCGTACACGGCCACGGTCGAGGAGAGCTTCCGCCAAGCGGAAGCGGTCGGATGAGCCCGGCCCCTCCCACGAGGTGGAGGACCCTCCTCCGCCTACACCACCACACCCCGTTCACCCCACACAGCCTGCAAACCCCGCACACCCCGCACAGCCTGCAGAGCCCATTCACCCCGCACAGCCACTCCCTGCCGTCCCACAGCCACCACCGGCTCCACTTGTCGGGCCGCTGGGGATTACGTTCTGAGACGACGCACACCGCGTCGTCTTCGAGCGCATTTCCCAGCGCTCGATTGTACCCTCCAGGTTCGCACACCTTGCAGACCTAGGACACCTGGGGGTACTCGAGGGGATGCTCATGTTGTATGAAAACGTGGGTTGGCGAGATTTCTTCCAGGTGTCGGTGGACACGTTCGTCCGTCCGACACTTGAGGTGCTTAGTTCTATCGCCCGGACCGACGAGGGATGCTCGTTTAGGTTCATGGACCGAGAGTGCCAGGTCACTCTCAGTATGATGAGAGCTTTCTTTTCGTGGCCCGATGTCCACGGGGCCGACCGTGGTTACGCCCCCACTCACATTCCCCCACCTTCCTTCGATTCCGGTGCTTTCTGGGCCAGGATTACGGGTTTACCTGCCGCCTTCGACCCTAGTAGGGCCAAGGCCTCGGCCATCGTCCACCCCTGCCTCCGCATAGCTCAGCGCCTTATGGCGACTACCTTTTTGGCGAGATATGAGCCTGGGACGATGTCCACGCCGGAGCTTTATATGCTCTACGCGATGACGCGCCCCAGAGTTCTATATAGGGAGGGCGACGAGTTGGTCCCCGCCGTCGTGATTGATATCGCGAGCTAGTTTTTAGATCGCATCATCGTATCGGTGGGCACTCGCTCACCGATATGTTGCGGCGGTCTGATCACCCTGCTCGCCCTGATGACCGGCGAGGACTTTCCAGATGACCTGCGACGAGCCCCGGGCCCCACTTCACTGTCCATAGACGTCATGGCCCGGATGAAGATGCTACGTCCGCACGGTCAGCGGCACTGGGTTTGGTTGCACGGCCCCTACGGTGCGGATTACATGATCCTTCCGAGCCCAGCTCGGACACAGATAGCACCAGCACAGGTGGACTGGCTTCCGACGATGGATCTCCTGATCCCCGCCGCCTACGTGCTTGAGGCCGAGGAGGCTGAGCAGTCCCACGCTGCACACGCTGTACCCGCTTACCCCACTGCTCCTGCCGACCCCGTGGCCCCTCAGCAGCCTGATATTTCTGCTGCTCCCGACACCTCTGTCCACACTTCTGCCAGTGTTGAGAGTACCCTCGCTGAGCCCACCTCCACTACCTCCACTACCTCCATGCCCACCACCACTCCCACCACAACTGGCCCTCTGTCCGTTGAGCCCGTTTCCTCCGCCCTACCCGAGCGCCCACCGACTATAGTTGAGAGCAGAGAGTCCTCTTTTACTGCTATCGTGGAGACCGTGGTTTCCACCTCTGTCTCCACCGCAGACGTTTTTTCTGAGAGTGTTGTGGCGTCTGTCCACACGTCTGTGTCACCGACCTCTCTGGCCGCCTCGTTGCCACTATTATACTCCACTTCCGTTGCTGCTGCCTCCACTTCTTACCAGCATGCGCCCCAGCCTCGCACTGAGGCTAGGCCCATACTTGCGAGCACAGCACCTTTCCTCCACATGCCTGCTGAGCCCATCACCTACGCCACCCGAGTCCGCCAGCCCCGTCTTGCACAGCACAGATAGGTGCGTCCGCCTGCACCACCTCCCCCCGACACTGTACTTCAGAGCATTCGTGCTCTCGAGGGGGCGGTGAGTGCCCTCAGAGGCGACCTTAGGACCATGTCTGCCACCGTCACCGCTATGGCCAGCCGCTTCGACCTACTTCTGGGCATTCACTATTGCCTCACTCAGATTCTCGAGCGGTTTCCTCGCGTACCCACACCCACCTAGCAGGTCCCCACCCCCACTCCAACACACACCCAGCCTGCTACCACACCCACACCCACTCAGCAGACTGTTCCCCAGCCACCACCACCACCACCACCGCCTCAGGACGGAGACGGCGCAGCACCACCCTCTTAGGCACCCTTGATGCCATTGATCTTTTTTGCCGCCATGCTGCCCGTCTCTACTGGGTCCTGATGATTTTTGCCCACCCCCCTCCCCTCACCGTTTTTGGGTCCGCATTTTGTTCATATATTTATATATCATTTTTTGGGAGAGAGGGGGAGTTTTTGGTGTCACACTTTTATATCTGTTTCACTCCTGTATCTGCATGCATCATGTCCGCATCATATTTTTCGTTTCATTATTTTATTTTCTTTTTCCTCATGCATGCACCCTCACCTACCCCTCACTTTACACGTCTCTCGGTGTGCCTCACTTCGCACATTGAGGACACTGTGCACTTTAGCTTGGGGGAGTGAGTTCTCACGTTCTTTTCGATTTACCACCTTTATTTTTAGTTTTTTTCACACCATTTTCCGCTTTTGCACTTATTTCCATCACTTTTTTCTTTTTTTACCATGCATCACGTTTTTCTTATTTTCTTCGTGTGCTGCATTGTAAATAGCTTTATTTTCCCTCTATATCTTTATTTCTTTTTCATCTCATGCTAGAGATGACTTTTCTGTGATGATGATGACGTGGAGTTAGCTTTCTCTATATGCATGCTATATTTGTCATGTCTTAGATTTTATTTCTGATATCATATGCTATGATTTGCCTTGCATTTAGAGATAGTAAGCCACACTTTTTCCGCATGAAAATGGATGAAATTTTATTATTAGCTGAGTCTGAATATTCATATGTATGATATCGCAGAAAACACACCAAGATTCACGCATTGAATGCTTATATCTGTAGGAAGATATATGCCCATAAGGCAATTTATCTTGATTATACGTCTTGTTCATACCGTATATGGTACGTATTATTCTAAGTATAAAATCATTTGTATTAATATACTTAGATAATATCCATAGACTTATAGTTAGGCCCTTACATATCTAGATGAGATCTCGATTATGAGTAAGTAAGAGACCGAATAGAAACGTAAGTCTAAAACGGTTCGTGATCGTAGATGTGTCGAGAACTGGATATCGACACATCGGATAGATCACTGTGTCTTCGTCTTACCTTCGGGTAATGATGATCTCATAGTCATTCGACTTGGTGAAGTCGGAGACGAGACACAGGTGCTCATTGGAGAATGAGTTCACTGAACGACCAAGTTAGAGTTATTAAATGGTTAACTTTAATGATCTGTCTTTAATAACTCTAGGGTGATGATAGGTTAGTTGATCCTTAAGACCTGAAGTCATCAGTACAAACCTGTGAGCGGACGGTATAGCTTAGACCCATGATCTAGCTTCGAGGACCAGTCCTGCTGAAAGATCTTAGGTTGGGCTGCACCTGAAGCTCCCAAGGTGAGTAAGTGACTAAGATGGGATTCGTCACTTCCATTAAAGGGAAGTTAGTGTTATAGGCTCAGTACGGTCTTTATGTTAATCCTCGGCCGGGGTACGTTGCAAGTAGTACAACGTGTATACAATAAAGACCGCCGTATACTGACCAATGTTGTCTAATAGGGTTGACAGTAAACCATACCCTAGGCCAACAATAACACAGTCTTGACGAAGGGATTTTAGCTAACGGAATTCATCACTGACACAGCCAATGCAAACCCTATGATACTTTTGTTAAATGGTCGATCACGTTATGATGACTCTGAAACTGGGACGACAACTACTGCTCGTAGTGACCGTCGTCTAGGGGTTTCGAGCCCCAACCTGTAGTAAGGTCAGGCTGTAGGGTCTCACACCGAGGAGTGTTCGTGTCTTAGTAATAGGAATATAGAATAGAGAGAAATGTCATTTGATGATATTCACAAGTTAAGTTGTGAAAGTTAGTCGCATTAGCAATAGGGACACAACGTTGCATTAGATGCTAACTTTAACTAAACGTGTTGTAAATTAGTTACGACGAATTTGGTAGGAACAAACTTGTTGGAAAGGGTTACCTGGATGACGGGATCGTCTCGGTCTAAACACAGGTTCAAACCGCGTCCAAATCGGAGCTCAAACGAGCCCAGAAACGCAGAAAGAGTTCAAGGGGAAGTGGGTTAGACCTACTGGGCCAAAAGGCCCATGTGCAAAGGCAAAACAGGCGACACCCGCTGGCTACAACGGGCGCACGCCCGTTGCACAGCGGGCGCGGCCCGCTGCACGCAGCGGGCCAGCGGCCGCTGCAAGCGGGCGCGGCCTGCTGCACAGCGGGCCCGCGCCCGCTTGTGCAGCGGGCCGGCGGCGGGCCGGCGCCCGCTGCCTGCAGCGGGCGCCCGCCCGCTGCAGCAGCGGGCGGGCGGCCCGCCCTTGTTTCCTTGGGCGGGCGCGCCCGCTAAGTCTAGCGGGCGCGCCCGCAACTTAAGTCAAAATTAGGGTTTTGAAACCCCTAATGACGGCTACGAATTTTGTGTAAATTGCTAAACTTTGAGCAATTGTTTGAGGGGTCAAACGAAGTCGAAATTCGTCACCGTCAGTTCCTACGCGATCACCACTCCAAGATTTTCTGATTGATAGCTTGTTTGGTGTCTGAAGTTTAGTATGTGAGGAGAATTAATTCGTTAAAGTTTGACTTTGTGAAAGGCTAACTTTAAAGTTGAAATTAAGCCAAATGGCTTAATTGAATTTTTCTCTTCATGGGAATTATCCCACATTGCCCGCAACGAGAAGTTGAGTGCTCACTCCCTATATAAATAGGGGTGCACTCTCCTCGTTGAAAAACACACCAGTCAACGATCTGGTAGCTCCCGATTTTTAGAGCAAGCTCGATCCGCGACTAATAACTCTCTCTCTATTTTCCTATTCTCCGGAGTAGTCCTAGCACGACTACGAAGGGGGTTTGGATCTGATCCGGACGTCTAAGACGCGGGTTTCTTCTCAAGTGAAACTTTCTACCGCGTGTGATCGGCTCGGAGGCGAAAGCAGCTCGGGCGGATCGGTGCGAGGGTGCGAGGCGGCTCAGGGAGATCGGGTCAACGCGGCTCGGCTACGAGGAGCTTCTCAAGACGGTGCGGTACATCTTGCCTGCTCCAGGGCCAAGATTTCGGGTATGTGGTTAAGCGTTTTCTAGTGTAGTTTTTAATTAGTCGCTTTAGTGTAGATCCTTCTTGGGGTGGTCAGACCCACTCCAAGTCGGCATAGATCGGGCTAGGTTCTGGCTCCCCAGAGCCTAACTAAATTGTTTAGCTAGTGTAGAAATTTTGATTTCTGGTTTTCCGCTGCGCCTTTTGTGCCTCCGTGGTCCGTCCGACTTAGGACGGATACAGATCCGAGCTCTGGGGGTCCGTCAAAACCCCAACAATATCTGGAGTACTGTTTTCTTTTCCTATATCACTTCTATTTGCTCGATTTGTACATTTCACTTCAGGATGATTGAATGATGTTAGCTATGATAAATCTGGATTAGTTTAGCTTTTTTGTGATCAAAACCGAGTAGATTAGATTACCCTGCTGAAGTTGTCGTGCACGTCCTATAGAGTGAACTGAGAGACATATTTACTTCTTTCTCCATATATCTTGAACATCAATTCTCTATTTTAAAATCATTGGTGAATCTCCCCTTAGCGATTCTAATATATGGCATTTCCCCCGTTATTAAAGTCCTAGCTCCAAATTTCCCAAAACCAAAGAAAGAAAATGAAAAATTCTTGTATATCCTTATTTCTCTTTGATTTGGGATCATTGTGTATATATGTTATTTGAAAAAAAAAGAGAAAAAAAAAGAGAAAAAAAAAGGAGAAAAAGAAAAGAAAAGAAAAGAAAAGAGAAAAGAATCTCAATAAACGATCCCATCTCATGTTCTCTCTTTCTTCTCTCTTTTTGTTTTTATTTTTTTTATTACTTTTGGAGCTTCATAAAAATGGGGATGTAAATATTGTTTTTTGTGCCACCACGCTTATAGATAAGCTTGGGGGAGGGAATCCAATGATGCGTGAGAGAGTGACTACTTGACGGTGCACGACAACCTAGGCTAAGTAATATTCTATACTCGGTGAGATCGTTTTAGCTTCATGAAATCCAGAAATCTATGCCTAGCACTCATTTCATGAAATCCATGCTTTTCTATTCTTTCTATTCTATTGCGTGATATTCTTATACTCCTCTTAGAAAGCGTTCAATTGAAAAGTGTGTGATCTGCGATGTTGTATACCGCTTTAAATGATTCAAACGATGTTAATTTTAGAATTATTCCGTATTTCATGCTATATCAATATTCTTGGGTTTTCTATTTCTATTTGCACCATTATACTATGATATCGAAATAAAAGCCTTTGACATGTGTTTCACATTCGGTGCATGCTATATGAGTAAGCAAAACCCACGTCCTGAGAAAAATGATCTAGCAGCTTCCCTCTTCGCTTTCTTCTTTCTTCTTCGTTTTTCGTTTTTTTTTCGTTTTTTCGTCGTTTTCATTTTGTGAATCCACCGGGTTCGCCTTTTACTTATCTTCCTCGAGGACGAGTAAGAGGTAAGCTTGGGGGATTTTGATCGCTCCATATTTTACACCTTTTTTTCGCATGATTGCATGCCATTTAGATCGCTCAAATCACGCTTTTCGCGATTTATCGACAATATTGCGATACTTTTCACGATTTGTTGTTTTTGTCGTATTTTCAGGAGATTTGGAGCGATTTGGAGTGATCCCGAGATACACCTACTCCAGAGTGTCACCGATGACTTCCCCGAGGGGTATTTAGCTATTGGAGAGGAGCGAAAGAAGAAAGAACGTCGTATGAGCGACGAGGAGGCAGAAACAATCAGAATGAGCATTTTTGGTTTCTCACTCGGCCGAGTGAAGGAGTCACTCGGCCGACCAGCGAGACCCCGCTCGGCCGACCAGATCGGACACGCTTCATGTGTGCACTCGGCCGAGCATCAGAAGCCACATCGGCCGAGTGACGAAACCCCGTCCGCCCGAGTGGCACTCAGACGACGCCCATCAAAAAGAGCCAACTTACTGTTTTTCGTCTGCCTGAGCTTCAGAAGACCCACTCGGCCGAGTGGAAATTGTCGACCGCCTGAGTGAATAGAAGCCATCGGCTGAGCGACGCCCGAAGTGAAGACTCCCAAGACCCCAGACTTACTGTAAATTCTCAGGGTTTCTCACTCGGCCGAGTGACTTTTGTCACTCGGCCGAGTGAGCCGCGCTGCCTATAGCGTAAATTGCGATTTTCAGGCTGCGCAGGGGAATTTTGGTCACAGTTTTTTGGGCGATTTTGGGGGGTATTTAACCCCAGTTTTTAACCTAGGTTAGAGAGCTTTTTCCTTTGCTTTTTGCAGCTTTTTAGATTAAACTTTTTAGCTTTTGATTCTTGTGATTGGAGAGGAGAGAAAAGTTTATTTTTGTTGGATTCTTGGAGAACTCTATTGGTTTGTCTCCCTCTTCATTAAAAACCTCATTTTTATTGCTTATTTGAATATTGTGATGAATTCTATTGCTATTTCAATTGATTATTTTTGCAATTGTGATATGAATTGTGAGTAGTCCTAATGTCTTGGGGCGTGGGGATGAAGCCTACGAGCCCAATTTCCGATTTGGGATGATTTGGTAGAAATATTGCTAGAATTTCTATTAGGGTTAGTTTGGGATCGATATACTACGGATAGCTAGGTGTTCATATCGGTTGGGATTTGCAAGAGATTGGATCCCAATTCGATAGGAAACCCTAGAAATCCGAATTGGGTTGGAATTGAGTTTCCGTAGTATCGGTTTGCAAGAGATTGGACCGATACTAGGGTTCTCGGTCGTAATTCCATACCGATACCCGTTTGCAAGAGATTGGACGGGTAGGAACTATCCCAACCTAGGTCGTGGCCCGAGTTTGCACGAGAGTGGGCTCGGGACGCGATTGAACGATGATGTTGATCCTAATGCTAGCTTGCCTAGGCTAGGGTTTGCAAGAGATTGGACCCAAACCCAGGATAGCTATAGACCGGCAACAGCGCGAGAGCGTGAGCTAGGTTTTACATTCAGTTGCAACTAGTTCATCCGAAATTCTACCCTAGCAATTGTGATACCAATGAATCACATTGACGAAGTACGGTGAGTAGCGGGGATTCCCCATTCCCTAGGCGTCTTTATTTGATTTTATATATCCATACTTTGTCTGACGATTGTGACAGGATCGCCAAAAGGCAAATTCCCTCTTTTCTGTTCCTATAGCCAGGTTGTTCGGAGCAGGCACTGTCATACGTCATCCCTGTGTTCGATAACCCGCTCGTCGCTACCCGTGCGCTTTGCGGTAAAACTACACGGTCGCCCTTTTGGGTTACATTTTGGAGCGATCAATCGGCCTACTGGGGGAGTTGCCCCCAGCCTTACGGTCAATCGGGTAATTGTACTCTCCCGGGAGGTGACTTCCCGCCTGTTCTGCAATCGATCGCCTAGCCAAATAAAGTGAGAGAAAAAGAGCTGTACTAACACGGTTCTCTTTCCATTCCTCGAACCCGGGTGTACATTTGGAGGAAAAAAATGGAGATGGGGAGGGCAAGCTAGCCTTGCCCACGCAAGGCGGCGGCTGGTCGTCCTGTCTGCTCATTCGATGATGCACATGGCCGTTTGGACCACATTCACCTTCTTTCCCTTGTCCGATTGCATGGATGTCCCTTCCCCGGGGCTGGGGCCGAGTCGTCGGCGAAGTTCTTCAGGTGCCCCCGGCTGACCAGCTTCTCTATTTCCTTCTTAAGATGCCAGCAGTCGTCAATGTCATGGCCATTGTCCTTGTGATATTTGCAATATTTCTCCTCGTCTCTTCCGCCTCTCTTCATCCGTGGAGGTGGCCTGCTAATGCGCCCCTCCTTTTGGGTGTGCGCGAGGACGACGTCCGAGGCGGTGTTCAGCTGGGGGTGTCGTGGTTCTTCCCTATGCTTCTTTCCTTTGGCCCTCTTATCCTGCCAATGCTCTTCAGGGCCGCGGTGCTCGCTCTCGTCGCGCTTGGATCCCCGCCTGGTCCCCACTCGGTGACTCCCGTCATTCACTGCCAGCGCCTCTTCCATCAGCATGTAGCACTCCGTCCGGGCTATGACCCCGGCGAGGTCCTTCGGAGGATCATTGTGTAATGGTTTCTTTAGGCCCCTATTTCGGATCTCTTTCTTCAGGGCTGTCTTGACGACCAGCTCTGGGCAGCTCTCCACGTTCAGCCGCTCTGCATTGAAGCGACGCATATAGTGCCTCAGGGTTTCTCCAGGACCCCGCACCACATTGAACAGGAGTTCTGAGTCTGGTTTTACCTGACGTCCGGCCATGAATTGTTCGCAGAACTGCTGGGAGAGGTCCTCGAAGTTGTCAATGGAATGGTTGGGGAGGCTATGGTACCAATTCCTGGCCGCTTTTCGGAGGGTGGAATAAAAACCCCTGCAGAGCAGGGTGTCGTCGGGCCCCTGGAACGCCATGACCCCCTCCTAGTCCATCACGTGTTCTGCCGGATCGCCCGTTCCGTCGTACTTCTCCAACGTTGGCACCTTGAACCTTGAGGGTACCCATGCCTCAGTTATCCTTTGGGATAGCGGGTAACAGTCGCCAATTGCACCCCCCGGTCGCCCTCCTGCGCTCTCACCGTGACCGTCCGGTCGTGATGAGCGAGCAGGATCACGCCGGGGGCTCGCTCGAATTGCTGTCGAGCTGAGGTCGGGAGTTGATCGGAGAGCGTTCCTCTTCTCCCTCCAGTACTCTCGCTTATCCATCCTTACTTGACGGGCTCTTTTGCTCCGACGGGATCGGTCCTGCGAAGCTCGACGATCGTCCGGTTGCTGCTTTGTCGAGCCTGGTCGCCGAGACGAGCCGGTAACCGATTCGCCCCCGGTCCGCTCGCGGCCCATCCCGTCTCCCTCGCAAAGCGAGGTAGGGATGGGGGATCGCGTCGGGATGAAGCCCGGCCTAGTAAATCGCCGCTCCAGGTTGGTTGCTCCATCCCCATGGTCGGTGACCACAGCGGACCGTATTGGTTGGCGATCCCCTCCCCGTCGGTTGGCCCCTTCTGTCCAATTCCCCTGGACGGACGGGTTACTGACGATCTGTTGAATGGTGGCGACCAACGTCTGGAGGTTAGTGTTGGTTTCTTAAGCAAAGAGACGGAGCTGCTCCTGGGTTACCGAGCGGTAGTCGCTCGTCCCCTCGGTAGTGTGGCTGTGCTTGTTCTCGGGTGGGACGTAATCACCCTCCTCGTGGATGGGGGCATGCGCCCCGTGCCGTTGCAGACTGTATCCATTCCGATGGTTTTGACGTGGGCTTTGTTTCGGTTCCCACAGACGGTACCAGATGTTTACGGGTGTTTTCTCACCACTGAATCATTGACCGATGACTAGACGGTCAATGTGGTCAAGGGGTCGACGGGATCCCTTGGTCAAGACAAGCGCACGTGCTCTCAGCATGGGTCGGTGATGGAGTCGAGGTCGAGCAGACGCTTCGGGCGGGGCGTCGGTCCTCGGTCAACATGGAGCAGAGCGGAAGCCTCGGCTCTGAGATGAGTGCTCGACCTCGGTTGGTCAAGTGCCGAGGGGTAGCCTCGACGCCTTGAATGTCACTCGGTCTCGATCGACAGTGGTGCACGCTAGCGGTGAGCGGGTTCGTTCCACGTTGAGGAGTTGCCTCGACGCCTCGGTTCAGCTTCTTCCTGGACAGACGAGGAAACTCGTCAGGGGGGCCGGACCTTGGTTCCGTCCAAGTCCCCTCCGATGCCTAAGTCAGAACGGATCTGCGTAATGCTCGGCGGGATCGGTACGGCTCGAGAGGAGGCCAACACACGTATCCTCAGACTGAGATGTGGGACGGGAGATAATGGGGGAAAGCAAGGTTTGTTAATGGAATACCTCCGTTGTAGGTGTCCAGGATTCGATCCCCTTCTCGGTTGCCTCTGTAGCCCCTTTATAGCGTTTGGCCCACGATTGCCCCCAATCCACGTCCCCTGACCGCTCCCCACTCACCTCCCCACGATTCCCCTCCATCGAGGCGTCTACGTGCGTCGTGGGGGAGTCGATTAATGGGCCCCTTAATGGTCATTAAGGTGCCGCGCTTTCAGGGGGACGATTATATCCTGAGTGCGCGAGCCAATCGTGCGCATCCGGGTTGGGGCAGTCCAACTCCGAGTCCTTCCGCGGGCCTCGTCGGATGGGCCGAATGGGCTTCCCGCCCTTGGCTTGGGCTTGGGCCTCATGCTCTTGGGCTTCTCCAAAATATTCGTATCAATTATGTTGTATATTAATTTTCTACTGGAAAATGGGATGTTATAAATTTTAAAGGCTATTATGCATATAACATAGGATCAGATTGGATTGTTTTAGCGTATATGATTATTGATTACATACGGCTATAGAACATGTAAATAGATATGAGTTCAAAAGCTTTTATCAATATCGTGTTCATCTTAGTGGTTGAATCACTTGACTGTCTCTGTGGAGACCCGAGTTCGAATCCCACTACCCCCATCCCCCTTTTATTTTCTTTATTTTTCAGCTTTTAGGGCATCGATGTATACCTGGCTTCTCTGTGTTCGGGGTTAAGCGATCAGGGCTGGTATACCCGTGTTCCACGACCCATATTTCCAGCTTTCCGATGTATCAAAAAAATATCTGTTATGGAAATATCTTAGATACAGAATCGTGCATCCATGTATCCATGTTGATGGCGACGTATTGGATCCGGTAATGGTTGGTAGCGTAACTAGAAATTTATTTTGTCCTGTGCGAAAATAATGACGATGTAAAGAATAATATCACAGCAAAAAGACTTAACAATATGAATGATTTGATTATATATTGATAATATCAAAAAAATAGTGTCATGCATACATTCAAAATATAATAACATAATACATTAAAAAGTGTTTATTTACATCAAGCTCTATCTAAGCCGATTGAAAAGTATCATCTATAGTTGACTCTGAATGACATGTCTCACTTAAGACTTCAATAACATCTTTTTTGGAATAAAATGAAAACAAATTTTCCTTCATCTTAAAGATGTTTTAGTTTTAAAAATAGTAATATGTATCAAAAATTGATAAACAATTCCAAATATAAATGACTGAAATAATTACTTGAATTAACTTCACCAGCATGCAATGATATCATATATATTTAAAGTAAAGAAGTGATTCAATGGATTCATATATGGTATGAAATTTAGAGTACAGAATCAAATTTAAATTTAAAAGGCCCTTTTCCTTTCAACGGATCATACATGTGTAGGAAGATATATGCCCATAAGGCAATTTATCTTGATTATACGTCTTGTTCATACCGTATATGGTACGTATTATTCTAAGTATAAAATCATTTGTATTAATATACTTAGATAATATCCATAGACTTATAGTTAGGTCCTTACATATCTAGATGAGATCTCGATTATGAGTAAGTAAGCGACCGAATAGAAACGTAAGTCTTAAACGGTTCGTGATCATAGATGTGTCGAGAACTGGATATCGACACATCGGATAGATCACTGTGTCTTCGTCTTACCTTAGGGTAATGGTGATCTCATAGCCATTCGACTTGGTGAAGTCGGAGACGAGACACAGGTGCTCATTGGGGAATGAGTTCACTGAACGACCAAGTTAGAGTTATTAAATGGTTAACTTTAATGATCTGTCTTTAATAACTCTAGGGTGATGATAGGTTAGTTGATCCTTAAGACCTGAAGTCATCTGTACAAACCTGTGAGTGGACGGTATAGCTTAGACCCATGATCTAGCTTCGAGGACCAGTCCAGATGAAAGATCTTAGGTTGGGCTGCACCTGAAGTTCCCAAGGTGAGTAAGTGACTAAGATTGGATTCGTCACTTCCATTAAAGGGAAGTTAGTGTTATAGGCTCAGTACGGTCTTTATGTTAATCCTCGGCCGGGGTACGTTGCAAGTAGTACAACGTGTATACAATAAAGACCGCCGTATACTGACCAATGTTGTCTAATAGGGTTGACAGAAAACCATACCCTAGGTCAACAATAAACACAGTCTTGACGAAGGGATTTTAGCTAACGGAATTCATCACTGACACAGCCAATGCAAACCCTTTGATACTTTTGTCATGGGTCGATCACGTTATGATGACTCTGAAACAGGACGACAGCTACTGCTCGTAGTGACCGTCGTTTAGGGGTTTCGAGCTCCAACCTGTAGTAAGGTCAGGCTGTAGGGTCTCACACCGAGTAGTGTTCATGTCTTAGTAATAGGAATATGGAAAAGAGAGAAATATCATTTGATGATATTAAACATTCACAAAGCGGTTGTGAATATTAGTCGCATTAGCAATAGGGACACAACGTTGCATTAGATGTTAACTTTGACTAAACGTGTTGTAAATTAGTTACGACGAATTTAGTAGGAACAAACTTGTTGGAAAGGGTTACCTGGATGACGGGATCGTCCCGGTCTAAACACAGGTTCAAACCGCGTCCAAATCGGAGCTCAAACGAGTCCAGAAACGCAGAAACAGTTCAAGGAGAAGTGGGTTAGACCCACTGGGCCAAAAGGCTCATGTGCAAAGGCAAAACGGGCGCCGCCCGCTGGCTGCAACGGGCGCAAGCCTGCTGCACAGCGGGCGTGGCCCGCTGTGTGCAGCGGGCGGGCGCCCGCTGCATCAGCGGGCGCCGCCCGCTGCACGCAGCGGCCAGCGCCCGCTGCACGCAGCGGGCGGGCGGCCCGCCATAGCTCCCTTGGGCGGGCGCGCTGGCTAAGCCTAGCGGGCGCGCCCGCAACTTAAGTCAAATTAGGGTTTTTGAAACCCCTAATGACGGCTACGAATTTTGAGAAATTGCTAAACTTTGAGCAATTGTTTGAGGGGTCAAACGAAGTCGAAATTCGTCGCCGTCAGTTCCTACGCGTTCACCATTCCATGCTCTTTTGATTGATAGCTTGTTTGGTCTGAAGTTTAGTATACGAGGAAAATTAATTAGTTAAAGTTTGGCTTTGTGAAAGGCTAACTTTAAAGTTGAAATTAAGCCAAATGGCTTAATTGAATTTTCTCTTCATAGGGATTGTCCCACATTGCCCGCAACGAGAGGATGAGTGCTCACTCCCTATATAAATAGGGGTGCACTCTCCTCGTTGAAACACACACCAGTCAACGATCGAGTAGCTCCAGATTTTTAGAGCAAGCTTGATCGGCGATTAAATCTCTCTCTCTATTTTCCTATTCTCCGGAGTAGTCCTAACACGACTACGAAGGGGGTTTGGATCTGATCCGGACGTCTAAGACGCGGGTTTCTTCTCAAGTGAAACTTTCTACCGCGTGTGATCGGCTCGGAGGCGAAAGCAGCTCGGGCGGATCGGTGCGAGGGTGCGAGGCGGCTCAGACAGATCGGGTCAACGCGGCTCGGCTACGAGGAGCTTCTCAAGACGGTGCGGTACATCTTGCCTGCTCCAGGGCCAAGATTCCGGGTATGTGGTTAAGCGTTTTCTAGTGTAGTTTTAATTAGTCGCTTTAGTGTAAATCCTTCTTGGGGTGGTCAGACCCACTCCAAGTCAGCATAGATCGGGCTAGGTTCTGGCTCCCCAGAGCCTAGCTAAATAGTTTAGCTAGTGTAGAAATTTTGATTTCTGGTTTTTTCCGCTGCGCTTTTGTGCCTCCGTGGTCCGTTCGACTTAGGACGGATACGGATCCGAGCTCTGGGGGTCCGCCAAAACCCAATCAGTGGTATCAGAGCCACGGTTATGCTATAGATCTACTATAGCGACTATTTAATCGTTAAAAATGCTTAGTTTTCATGTGCAAAACTTTTTTAGCTTTATGTTAAATTAGTTTTGAAAATATTTTTGTGTTTCAAAAATTAATTTTGCAACACGGAAATTTATTTTAATTTTGGGACAAATTATTTTTATGCGATAAATCTAAAATTAGTCTCCTTTGTTTTAAATACTTTATAAAATTTTTATGAGACATTAAAATTTTTAAAGGAGTGTTTAAAGTTTATGTAAACTTTATAGAAAAATTTTATTTTCGAAATTTAAGAATTTTTCTTTAGTTACATAAAAGTTAGAGATCTTTAAAACTTTATTTGAAAGCTTCTAAAAAGATTTCTAAAAGTTTTAAAAGAGTTTTAAAATTATTTTAAAATATGTAAGAAATAGAAATGTTTTATTTCATGAGATGAAACATAAATTAATTTCTTTTTATTACATAGATGTTTCTAAAATTTTTATGTGATATTTTAATTTTAGAAATAAGATTAAAAATTTTAAAGGCCTAGGTTTAAAATTATTAGATAATTTTGTACGACCTAGTTTTATGCGATAAAATTTTTACGGAGGCTTAAAATTTTTTTTAATCTTTAATTTTAAGTGTTAAAATTTAGATTTGCATGTTTATATTATATAGATAATTTTTTTAAAACTTGCAAATACATTATATATGTCGTTAAAAATGAAACTTTCTTTTATGCGGATAAAGTTAGTTGCTTCATTTCATGTTGAATAATGTATTCACAAACCTTGTTAGGTTAGCCATTAAACCATGATAGTGACATGATATGTTTGATAAAACAAAACAACATCGAACCTAATACCAGATTAGGGTAGTCCTTTTGTTTTGTAAATCATTTCATTAAAACGTTCAATTAAATGATTTTCATAAAAAGACAAAGTTGAATTGTTTTATTAAAATCCTAATTAGATTGGGGTAATAAGTTGAACGAAGAACCTTATAGTTGATAAGGACTTAATAAAAGATGTTCAACCAATCTGAAAAATTTTGAATTTTTAGGACCAACTAGTTGATAAGGATTAACTAGTTCTCTTAATTAAAAGCCATTTAGTTGTTTGGAAAACATAAGATTGATGACAACTCCTTCAATGGATCATGATGTCGGTCAATGTGCTTGGCTAAAGTTTTTGGACCAACCTAGCTAGACTGGGTAACAAGTGGTCCTGGCTTAGTCAATTCCCTGGCCGCGTCCGCTGGACCGCAAGGAGTCGATTCATGACTATGTAAGTCCATCGACTATACCTAAGTCAATACGATAATAATCTTGTTCAAGATAAATCGTAGCCCTCCTTGTTTTAGGAGTTGGCAACTGTAAGAAACATGTTCCGGTTGTTGAGCTACACTCAAGCCGTGACATGTCAATCTTATAGAAACCGATTTCTTGATTGACATCTTAACCTGACTGAAACCGGTGTCTCATCCCTCGAGCTTCGGCGTAAGTCTAACCAAGAATGTAGTCTAAGACCTGACCCAAACCGGCGCGTCGTGCATACACCGAGCAAAGGGGCAAGTCAGGCTAGACACGAAAACAAGGGTCCGACTAGGCTAGCCATTGTGATCCGGTTGAGCACACTCATGATCACAAATGACTAGGGGTAAAAATCGATAGGGAATCATAGATAATATGATTGACGATAAGTTCGTCTACCGACTGCAGAGTCGGACAACTTGTTGAGATACACTCAAGGTTGTCAGACTCAGGGTAGTAGGATCCCTCTCTCACAAATGTTATTTTATAATAAATTGTTTATTATTATGGCTTTAAATAAATTTAGTGGGAGAATATAGTTTTATTAAAACCATTAAAACTATACTACGAACATATACTAACTAAAGTATCTATAAAATGCAGAATGGACTCAGGTCTAAAATACATGGTAGAAAAGAACGTGCTGGATGGAACCAACTACAAAGACTGGCTAAGGAACATTAAGTTGGTCCTTTCCCTAGCTGGGATTGGATACATATTGTTCGAGGACGCTCCGGATAAGCCGGATGAGGATTCGACCCACGAAGAGAAAGAAGCCTTCAAGTTGTACCAGAGGGATGCAGAGAAGGCAAGATGCCTTACTCTAGCTTCGATGACCAACGAACTGCAAAGGAAGCATGAACATATGGATGTTCAGAGCATACTCCTTAATGCACAAGAGTTGTATGGCAAGCGATCCAGAGCTGCCAAGTTCGAAGCTACTAGCGACCTCTGGGGCACGAAGATGACGACAGGGCCCGTATAAGATCATGTTATCAAGATGATCGGGTACGTAGAGGATGCCGCCCAGTTAGGATTTGTCCTGGACAATGAGATGTCCACGGACATTATCCTAAAGTCTTTAACTCCCGAGTTCAAGCCCTTTATAACTGGCTTTATAATGAACAGCCTTGAGACGGATCTTCCCGGTCTCCTCAATATGCTCCGGCAATTTGAGGAGATTGAGAAGAAGCCGACTGCACTGGTTGTTGGCTCTGCTACTTCCGACCAGCCGAAAGGCAAAGGGAAGAAGAGGCCGGTCCCACAACCTGCGAAGGCTAAGAATGGGAAGAAGAAGAACAAAGGGGCCCCGTCGAAATCTGAGTGCTTCCATTGCCACAAGATTGGCCACTGGAAGAGGAACTGCAAGATCTATCTTGCAGAGAAGAACGTCGAAATCTGAGTGCTTCCATTGCCACAAGATTGGCCACTGGAAGAGGAACTGCAAGATCTATCTTGCAGAGAAGAAGAAGGGGCATACTGATGCCTCTACCTCAGGTACAAATTAAAATTCAGTTAAATGCAATTATTTCCATTCATATAGTATGAGATACTTATAGACATCTGTGTACTGTATACATGTGGCTGATAAGAACCAGAGATTGGAGAAGTACGGAGATCGGTCGGCAATCAAAGCAACAGTTGCTGCTGGGACCGCTCAAAGACTTCTGGAGACGATGATCGTGATGGAGATGATATTTTTCTTATTTGAATAAAATGTATCATCTTTAAGGATCGAAAACAATGAATGAGTGCTTTGCACTCAAGGTTTATTTTTGATAAACAAGTTAAGGTTCTTTTCATGAACCTGTTGTTTTGGAATGGATGTCTCGTTTGTTGCAATTGAGATTGAATCGGCTTAAATTCTGTGGATGTGGATTTTCTGTGATGGTTGCGTATATTTTCGAATAATGGTGTATAGCTTCGATAATATTGATTTTGGAGCTGACTAAATGTTAGAAGTCAATCAGTAGTTAAGTGTAGGTTCCAGGGGGCGTATAAATTGTGTGCGATCACAATAATACGCATATCAAGATTAATTCTTGATTATCTGCATTTAGTTATTAAAAGAGTTAATACTAAATGTGGTTAAAGGAATAAGTACAATACAGGACGTTTTGATTGAACGAGTCAATGTCAAGATTCCTTAAAATGATCTTGACTTGACTCATTCGTCAAACCGAATCTGACACTTGTACATTCCATCTGAGGCACTTACCAAATGGTTATTTTTGCACATAAATCTAAATATGATTTAGATATTATGTTGAAGAAATTTGACCAGGTAATTCTTAAAGTCAGTGGGAGCGAGCTCATATACTTAGTTCCGTTTTTCGTACTAAGTAAAAAGGATTTTTCACTTTAATGAATCTTCTATATAAATCATTAAGTCAAAATTGTTTTGATTTAATCGTATATATATAGAGACTTAGGGTGTCAAATATGTACTTGACATATTGACACAATAAAGTGGAGTGAGCTAGAACTGACTTACAGAAATGTTAGACCCCACATCTAAATCGTATAAGCTAACTGTTAGCTATACGAAGTTAGGAAAATTGATCCAGATCATTTTTCCAAAGGATCAACCCTGTGTGATCAAGAGATGTAATTTCAATCCATTAAAATTCGTTGTAGATACTTATTAGTAGAACCATTCTTAGGTTTGCCATATCAAATGTCAAAGTGACTGATATGCTATAACGGTATGAGATACCGAGATAAATAGCCTAAGTGCAAGTGGGAGATGTAGGAAGATATATGCCCATAAGGCAATTTATCTTGATTATACGTCTTGTTCATACCGTATATGATACGTATTATTCTAAGTATAAAATCATTTGTATTAATATACTTAGATAATATCCATAGACTTATAGTTAGGTCTTTACATATCTAGATGAGATCTCGATTATGAGTAAGTAAGCGACCGAATAGAAACGTAAGTCTTAAACGGTTCGTGATCATAGATGTGTCGAGAACTGGATATCGACACATCGGATAGATCACTGTGTCTTCGTCTTACCTTAGGGTAATGGTGATCTCATAGTCATTCGACTTGGTGAAGTTGGAGACGAGACACAGGTGCTCATTGGGGAATGAGTTCACTGAACGACCAAGTTAGAGTTATTAAATGGTTAACTTTAATGATCTGTCTTTAATAACTCTAGGGTGATGATAGGTTAGTTGATCCTTAAGACCTGAAGTCATATGTACAAACCTGTGAGCGGACGGTATAGCTTAGACCCATGATCTAGCTTCGAGGACCAGTCCTGATGAAAGATCTTAGGTTGGGCTGCACCTGAAGCTCCCAAGGTGAGTAAGTGACTAAGATGAGATTCGTCACTTCCATTAAAGGGAAGTTAGTGTTATAGGATCAGTACGGTCTTTATGTTAATCCTCGGCCGGGGTACGTTGCAAGTAGTACAACGTGTATACAATAAAGACCGCCGTATACTGACCAATGTTGTCTAATAGGGTTGACAGAAAACCACTAGGTCAACAATAAACACAGTCTTGACGAAGGGATTTTAGCTAACGGAATTCATCACTGACACAGCCAATGCAAACCCTTTGATACTTTTGTCAAGGGTCGATCACGTTATGATGACTCTGAAACATGGACGACAGCTACTGCTCGTAGTTACCGTCGTCTAGGGGTTTCGAGCTCCAACCTGTAGTAAGGTCAGGCTGTAGGGTCTCACACCGAGTAGTGTTCGTGTCTTAGTAATAGGAATATGGAAAAGAGAGAAATATCATTTGATGATATTAAACATTCACAAAGCGGTTGTGAATATTAGTCGCATTAGCAATAGGGACACAACGTTGCATTAGATGCTAACTTTGACTAAACGTGTTGTAAATTAGTTACGACGAATTTAGTAGGAACAAACTTGTTGGAAAGGGTTACCTGGATGACGTGATCGTCCCGGTCTAAACACAGGTTCAAACCGCATCCAAATCGGAGCTCAAACGAGTCCAGAAACGCAGAAACAGTTCAAGGAGAAGTGGGTTAGACCCACTGGGCCAAAAGGCCCATGTGCAAAGGCAAAACGGGCGCCGCCCGCAGCCTGCAACGGACGCACGCCCGCTGCAACATCGGGTGGGCGCCCGCTGCATCAGCGGGCCAGCGCCCGCTGCAAGCGGGCGCGGCCCGCTGCACAGCGGGCCAGCGCGCGCTGCAAGCGGGCGCGGCCCGCTGCACAGCGGGCCAGCGCGCGCTGCTTGCAGCGGGCACGGCCCGCTGCGGCAACGGGCGCCCGCCCGCTGTAGCAGCGGGCGGGCGGCCCGCCCTAGCTCCCTTGGGCGGGCGTGCCCGCTAAGCCTAGCGGGCGCGCCCGCAACTTAAGTCAAATTAGGGTTTTTGAAACCCCTAATGACGGCTACGAATTTTGAGAAATTGCTAAACTTTGAGCAATTGTTTGAGGGGTCAAACGAAGTCGAAATTCGTCGCCGTCAGTTCCTACGCGTTCACCATTCCAAGCTCTTCTGATTGATAGCTTGTTTGGTGTCTGAAGTTTAGTATACGAGGAGAATTAATTAGTTAAAGTTTGGCTTTGTGAAAGGCTAACTTTAAAGTTGAAATTAAGCCAAATGGCTTAATTGAATTTTCTCTTCATAGGGATTGTCCCACACTGCCCGCAACGAGAGGATGAGTGCTCACTCCCTATATAAATAGGGGTGCACTCTCCTCGTTGAAACACACACCAGTCAACGATCGAGTAGCTCCAGATTTTTAGAGCAAGCTCGATCGGCGACTAAATCTCTCTCTCTATTTTCCTATTCTCCGGAGTAGTCCTAACACGACTACGAAGGGGGTTTGGATCTGATCCGGACGTCTAAGACGCGGGTTTCTTCTCAAGTGAAACTTTCTACCGCGTGTGATCGGCTCGGAGGCGAAAGCAGCTCGGGCGGATCGGTGCGAGGGTGCGAGGCGGCTCAGACAGATCGGGTCAACGCGGCTCGGCTACGAGGAGCTTCTCAAGACGGTGCGGTACATCTTGCCTGCTCCAGGGCCAAGATTCCGGGTATGTGGTTAAGCGTTTTCTAGTGTAGTTTTAATTAGTCGCTTTAGTGTAGATCCTTCTTGGGGTGGTCAGACCCACTCCAAGTCGGCATAGATCGGGCTAGGTTCTGGCTCCCCAGAGCCTAGCTAAATAGTTTAGCTAGTGTAGAAATTTTGATTTCTGGTTTTTTCCGCTGCGCTTTTGTGCCTCCGTGGTCCGTCCGACTTAGGACGGATACGGATCCGAGCTCTGGGGGTCCGCCAAAACCCCATCAACATGCTATGCAATTATCCCAATTGTTTCGGGATGTTTTCTCACCACTGTTTGATAGTTTCGAGGGTCGGAGGCCAACGCGGTCGTGCGAGACACGTGCGTCCCCCCAAGATCAGGTAGCGGTGCATTTGCTTGGCTAGGAATGTGCAGATCCGTGCGTCAGTATCCCGAAGGGTAGCTTCGGGGGAGCGAAGACCTCCTCGAGTGGGGAGGTGAATGAGCTCGGGGTCGGGATCGCTCGTTTCCGGTGGATGGAGCGCCAGGGGTAGCCTCAGTGGCGTGAAGTCTCCTTGATCTGCGTGACCGAGAAAGCTTGTCAAGGGGGGTCGGACCTTGGTTCTGACCAAGTCTTCTCCGATGCCTAAGTCAGATATGATCTGAGAGATGCCTGGTGGGACCGAGTGCGGTTCACGGAGAGACCGACGCACGAATCCTCAGGCCGGGCTATGGAGGAGAATTATGAAGTGGAAGACAAGATTTAGGAGGAAGAATACTTGAGTGTAGAGTATTCAGAATTTGGTCCCTTCGTCTTTCCATCTTCGGGTCTTTTGTAAGGATTGAACCACCCACGTCCCCCTCATCCTCCACTTATCTCGCCCCACGTACCATCTGCTTTGATCGTCCCTTAATGGGTCATCAAGGTGGACGTAATGGGGCTCTTGAATGGTAATGAAGGTGGGTGCAATTCGGGGGAGCAGTTACCTCGACCTACAAGGGTTAGCGGTTCTCTCCATGCCAGTCTGGGGGCCGCCATGGCTTGAGGCCTTCGCGGGGCCTTTAGGCCGGGGCCTAATCACGTCCTGGCCCACGGGCTCGGGTTGTGGGCTCGGCCCGTTCTGTCTTAGCCCGTTTTGGGAGGGTCGTATTACCAATAAAAAATACACAACCAATTGTCGATGAATGTACGTACTTTGTCGACTTCAGCTCATTTAGCTTTGGCTGAAAAATGAGTGCCAACAAAGATTGAAAATATGATAGCTTTAAAACTAAAACTTATAATTTAAAATTAGCTATTTTTATAACAGTAAAACTTTATATGTATATTAAAGCTCTTGCTCAGTTGGGCAATTGCTCAGATCTTCTCCCTACTGAGAGGCGCGGTATCGGGACTCGAATGGCGCGTGCTTTACTGCTTTCAGATATATCTAAAAAAGCTCTTAAAAATTTAAATAGATAAAAGTATAAAGCATAAACATAAGTATGAATCATGCTTGCATTTGGGAGCTTAACTAGCTATCGGGCCCCAAGCTCATGTATCAAGCTATGGTTAAGATGCTAAGTTGGGACATGCCCCTCTGGCACCCTAGATGTATGTAAGATTGCAAACGGCGTCATCTGGCAAGCTTAATCTATTGTATAGCCAGTAGACATGCATATTATTGATATATTATTTTTATTGAAGAATTTGAGGTTGAGCGTTGGAGGGCGAGAGGCCGGGAGGCACACCGACGTACGACAACTCCTATAAGTCAGTGCGAATTCTAGGTCGGGTGCGAGGATCATCACCATCTTCTCCGCGCGTTGGTTACGGTCGATCCGATACGGTAATGCCGTTAAATTAGTGCAAATTCTAGGTCGGGATACAAGGATCATCGCCATCTTCTCCGCGCGTAGATTACGGACGATCCGAAACGGCAAGGCAAGTTCTCAAGCCATAAAGTGTTATTATTTGCCTTGTAAGCATGAATCAGGTTGCAACAACAACTTGTGTTCTATATAATTGGTATTCTATGCATGGTATAATCCGAGAGGAATGAGTGGGAAGGGGTGAAGGGGCTTGATTTAATGAAATCATGGCAACGTGCTGTGCATTGTTTGGTGACTCTCTAAATATCAAATTGCGATTCGTCCAGCCATCCATCACAACACACAAAAACAGTTATAATTTATTATTCATGGTGTGATGCTGCACGAGTACGTAGAGAAGGGGACCGAAACGTGCCGATTAATTTGGGAAGACTGACGGCTTGGTCTTCAATGATTAAGTGACGGGGTGTGGATGTGCGAAAGCCAGGAATGAAGCCCCAGAGCCGTTTGTCCCACATCGGGGGTGAAGGAGATGGATGAGCGGATGGTTCGTATAAAATAGGGCGGTGGGGTAACTGTGATCCATACTTACCTGGACGGGGTCCTTGGGTGATCATGAAGGCCCAGGCCTAGCTCAGTGGGCCTCATTGCACTTTGAGCCTGCGCTGGGCTACCATCTCCCCAAGTGGGAGAGTGGACGTCATAATTTGTTGCTGAGAGGGTACGCGCTCGCGCGGCCCTCACCCAATTCATTAATTCCTTAAGCTTTTTCAGCCCAATTCTTAATTTTCTTATATTTAGCTATTTCTTCTTATGTTGGCCTTTATTCCTCAGATGTTTCCATTTAGTTCCAAAGGCCATGTGCCTTTGATTCTTATGATTAAAACATTGGGTTTCCTCTGATTCTTAGACTTTTAGGCTGTCAAACCCCAGCAATCAGTTTATATTTTTAGTCCATTACTACCAATTTAAACCATCAAGAAGTATGTCAGTCCCATTCTTGGTCAGTGGGATCAAACTTTCGGTTATATGCCATCTTAATATATTATTGTGCATGTATTAAACCATCAAGAAGTATGTCAGTCCCATTCTTGGTCAGGGGGATCAAACTTCGGTCATATTCCATCTTAATATATTATTGTGCATGTATTTATTGAATTCGTAATTTAAACTCTAGGCGATAGTT
This sequence comes from Scilla litardierei, assembly GCA_030789695.1. Taxonomy (NCBI): domain Eukaryota; kingdom Viridiplantae; phylum Streptophyta; class Magnoliopsida; order Asparagales; family Asparagaceae; genus Scilla; species Scilla litardierei. Next base: position 93,254,427 of record CM061140.1, on the reverse strand, counting down.
CTGGATGCATGCCGATGACAAATTAAGTACTATATCCGCTGCACCTTTGCCTAAAGAACCCACATCTAATCTCCTACTGCAATTACAACATGTCCTTTTTAACTTCATGGCCGAGAACGGGATCCACATACCGCAACTGCAAACAATCATATCCCTCCATGATGCACCCAATTCCCACCTGGCTAAGTGGGAGATCAAATATCATGGTTCTTTCATTACGATGCAAAATGGGGATTTGCTGGGACTGGTGCTTCGCCCCTTTACAAGTGATTTAAGGCAATGGCTTGACAAGTAATTATAGTGTGGGCATCGTCCCATACCGGCCAAAACACTAGACGTATGCATGGCTCTTCAATGATTTAGTGTAGTATGTGCTTTGAACTCCCACACACTTTACACGAAATTCAGTGTGTGGCCAAAAGTATCAACTGTTTGGATGCTTGTGGGTCTACAATTAGAGACCAGTACTCCTTTGTGGTTTTATTCATTTCATAATTTGTAATAATAAAGGCATGTCCCTGTGTCCCTATCTCATGAGCCTTGCTTTGTTCTCATGAAGCCACCTTATGTTTTTTTATACCACAAAGTTCTTCATAATTGATATCGTTGAGTTCTTCAAGGGTTGTTGATGCAGTTTTAATTCTCTTAATTCTTAAAATGCCCCCTAAAATTCTCTTAATATTATTTTGTTTTTCCTTTATAACAGAAATACATAATATTATTGTTTACCGGTGTTTTCTCACCACTGAATCGTTGACCGACGACTAGACGGTCAACGTGGTCAAGGGGTCGACGGGATCCCTTGGTCAAGCCAAGCGCACGTGCTCTCAGCGTGGGTCGGCGATGGAGTCGAGGTCGAGCGGACGCTTCGGGCAGGGCGTCGGTCCTCGGTCAACGTGGAGCAGAGGGGAAGCCTCGGCTCCGAGATGAGCGCTCGGCCTCGGTTGGTCAAGTGTCGAGGGGTAGCATCGGCGCCTTGAATGTCACTCGGTCTCGATCGACGGCGGTGCATGCTAGCGGCGAGCGGGTTCGTTCCGCGCTGAGGAGTTGCCTCGGCGCCTCGGTTCAGCTTCTTCCTGGACAGACGAGGAAACTCGTCAGGGGGGCCGGACCTTGGTTCCGGCCAAGTCCCCTCCGATGCCTAAGTCAGAACGGATCTGCGTAATGCTCGACGGGATCGGCACGGCTCGAGAGGAGGCCAGCACACGTATCCTCGGACCGAGCTGTGGGAGGGGAGATAATGGGGGAAAGCACGGTCTGTTAATGGAATACCTCCGTTGTAGGTGTCCAGGATTCGATCCCCTTCTCGGTTGCTTCTGTAGCCCCTTTATAGGGTTTGGCCCACGATTACCCCCAATCCACGTCCCCTGACCGCTCCCCACTCACATCCCCGCGATTCGCCTCCATCGAGGCGTCTGCGTGCGTCGTGGGGGAGTCGATTAATGGGCCCCTTAATGGTCATTAAGGTGCCGCGCTTTCAGGGGGACGGTTATATCCTGAGTGCACGAGCCAATCGTGCGCATTCCGGGTCGGGGCCGGTCCAACTCCGAGTCCTTCCACGGGCCTCGTCGGACGGGCCGAATGGGCTTCCCGCCCTTGGGCCTCTTGCTCTTGGGCCTCTCCAAAATAGTCGTATCAATTGCCCCCATCGTCCGAGCCGTTCGGATTCTGCCGGTTCGGTTCGGGCGATGTGACTTTTAAGGATTTTGACAGGCGCGTCAGTCGAGGCCAATCCATTAAATGGTGGCCATCATGATGCGGCCCATTTGAGCTTCTCTCGGTGCGGGATTCGAAGAGCCGTCGGTCTTCAGATGCTGCCACGTGCCCCTCTTCGGACGGTCTGGATTCTGAGATTGCCTCCTATATAAGGGTGACGGCCTTCCAAGTTTCGATTCTTTCGCGCCTTTCTTCCTGATCTTGGTCTTGTGAGCTCCTCTCCTTCGTTCATCTTCCTTCTGATTCTTTTCAAGGTAACTTTCTTCCTCCTTCATTTGTCCCATGGCTACACTTAGGATTGGTGATTCTGCGCCGGGGTCAGGGGACCCCCCGGCGCTCGAGTTTGGCGAACTCCCGTCTTCAAGGTCCGGCGTTCCCTTGGTGACACGTCCCGCACAGGACAAGGGGAAGGGTTTGCTTTTTGCGGACCCTGTCGGTGATGACGTGGCTCGGGTTGCTGAGAGTTTCGACGTTCCCTCGGTGGTCCTCGGGTCGCCGTCTATGGTCCCTTTCTCGAAGGTTACAAAGATTCGGGAGAAGTATTTGTACCATCCATACGACGTCCGAATCCCTTTTTGCGACGAGCGGATTTGCTTTACGCGTAGCAGGGAGGTCGGCGTCTTTGTCGAGATGTTCCGCCTGGGACTCCGCTTCCCCCTTCATCCTTTCATCATCCAAGTCATGGAATTCTTGATGGTGGCCTTATGCCAGTTGACCCCGTACTCCATTGCGGTGCTGACCAGGTTCATCATGATCTGCTGCATCCACGGCTTGGAGCCGTCTCTTCCCCTTCTCTTTCACTACTTCCAGGTCCAGACGGTCGGCCAAGGGTCGTGGCAGCACCTCCGGTCCCATGCGGGGAGGGAGTGTTTGCTCGGTCTGCCCCGCTGGGTGGGAGACTGGAGCTCGAGCTATGTTTTCTTTGTTTTCCCTGGGGACGCCGAGATCTTGACAGGTTGGGGGGGTTATGTCAATATGATCTGACGTTGGCCCTCTCTGAGGCTGACCAGGCCGCTGTCTGGCTTCTGTCGTCTCTGCCCCTAGAGGAGAGGTCGGTCTGGCCTCTGCTGGATGACTTGCTCCTTAAGACCGTCCTGTGGTCCCCCGATAGGCGCTCCTTTTTATTTCTGCTTTCCCTGGTCTTCCTTCCTTCTGTAAGATGGCGGGCCATGAATTCACCCGGGATGTCGATGAGCTCATCCGCCGAGGATCGAGCAGAAACCGAGGGAACCCTTCGGGCCAGGCGCCCCGCCGCACGGTTGAGGAGGAGGTGCGTCAGGCCGAGCCTGCGATGGGAAGGTTGGAGCCTATGGTCGTGGCCGTGCCGCTCGCCCTGGCCGCGATGGATCTCCCCGTAGCAGAGGCTACGGGGGCTGAACCCCCCTGCTCCGTCCATGCCGAGGGAGGCAACGAGGGCGCTAGGTCGGCCCCTCGCGTGCCCCCGGGCGGTCGCGACGTGGGACGTAAGCGTTCCCAACCGAAGTTCACGGGGCCCAGCGAGAGGAAGAGGAGGAAGGAGAGTGGGGAAGTCCACCCTTCTGTGGCTCCCGGGCCATCGGTCACCTCGGGCGAAACCCTCACGCTGGCCCTGGTGGCCACCCCTGTTGACTCGGCCGAGCAGTCCTTGGTGGGAGTCAGTGGCGCGCTGGTGAACATACGGGCGGGTCCCGAGGTTATTCCCGGGGACTCGGTATTTGTCGACCGTGCCGTGGCCACCCAACTGGCACAGAGCTCTGTCCTCCCGTGGGGCCGCTTTCTCCTGGAGAGGGCCCCATCCAACCGACTGTCGGACTCCTTAGTCTGGCAGATTCAACAGGTTTGGTCGCTTCGCTACTTTCAAACATGCCTCTTGATTCCTCTTAGTGTAACCTTTTATTCTTTGCAAGCCACTGTGATGGCCGTCGAGGCTAAGTGCCGGGCGGCCCAGGCGAAAGGCCTTGAGGAGTCCTCGGCTTGAGAGCATTTGAGGGCCGGGGTGGCCGAGGTGGCCGCTGAAGAGGCCCGCATGGAGGCCCGGCAACTTCGACGCCGGGTGGACGAGCTTGCCTCCGAGGTGCGGGACCTCCAGGGGGCTCTGGCCGACGCTCAGAGGTCGGCCCAAGAGGCGGAAGAGGCGTTCCGTCAGGAGAGGGGCGATCTCTGTTACGAGCTGGGAGCCCTGCGTCAGACGACCCGGTTCGTCAAGGAGGTGGAGAGGGATGTTGACGGGGACCTGAGGCCGCGGATCGCGGAGGTCCTCAGGGAAGCCTTCGGCTCCTACGAGGACCTCCTGCCCCCCCCGGATTGTTGAGGTCTTCCGAAACTCCTTCTAGCGGTTCACGAAGCGCGCCCGGCAGTCACTCCCCCCACCATCGGCAGGTCCCGCAGATCCCCCACGCTCCGAGCATGGCGAGGTTCCAGAGGCCGCTTCCTCCCGTGCCCCGGGACCTTAGGCGGCACCTCTCTATTTTTGTCCCCCCGGCTTGTAATACCGAACAATTTTCGTAATGTAAAAAGCTTTTTCGTTGATCCATGTACTTTTCGCCACTTTCCTTGTTGTCTGGGCATTCTTTTGGCAGAGTTGCTTCGCAGAGGAAGGGGGCCCTTGGTCTTTTTGATCCTCTGTTACGTTTGACCTGGTCGTGAAGTCGATCCGCTGATATCCCTTTATCATTCGTTGTGAGTGTGAATGGTCTTCGGGATTTTGTGTCCGTCGGTCGATAGACTGGGGCATTGGAGGTGCTCTCGGCCGACCTGTTGTGGCTTCCCCTCGTTCGCGATCCTCAGGCCATTCGGGTGACCTCCTTGCGAACTGTGGGCTTGCCATCAGTCTTATGGACAGTCGAGGGCTCAACCTGCTGGGGGAATTGCCCCCGGTCCCTCGGCTGACGGGACCGTCCGAGCTGCAAGGGGTGTTGTCCCCAGGCATATACCCATCTGATGTTCAGACCTGCTGGGGGAGTTTCCCCCAGCCTTACGGTTGATCAAGTCGGCTGGTCTGCGGATGGAGCTATCCCTCGGCTTATGACCAACCGATGGTCCCGCCTGTTGGGGGAGTTACTGCCAGCCTTACGGACGGGCTCGGTGATCGGCCTGCTAGGGGAGTTGCCCCAGCATTACGGTCGGTCTGGTCGACTGGTAAGTGGGGAGAGCTAACCCTCGGCTTACAACCAATCATTGGTCCCGCATGTTGGGGGCGTTGCCCCCAGCCTTACGGTCGGGCCCGGTGATTGACCTGTTGGGGGAGTTGCCCCCCAGCCTTACGATCAATCGGGTCGGCTGGTCAGCGAGTTGAGCTACCCCTCGGCTTGCGACCAACCGGCGGTCCTGCCTGCTGGGGGAGTTACCCCCAGCCTTACGGACGGGCTCGATGATCGACCTGCTGGGGGAGTTGCCCCCAGCCTTACGGTCAATCGGGTCATTGTACTCTCCCGGGAGGTGACTTCCCGCCTGTTCTGCAATCGATCGCCTAGCCAAATAAAGTGAGAGAAAAAGAGCTGTACTAACACGGTTCTCTTTCCATTCCTCGAACCCGGGTGTACATTTGGAGGAAAACAAAAAAATGGAGATGGGGAGGGCAAGCTAGCCTTGCCCACGCAAGGCGGAGGTTGGTCGTCCTGTCTGCTCATTCGATGATGCGCATGGCCGTTTGGACCACATTCACCTTCTTTCCCTTGTCCGATTGCTTGGATGTCCCTTCCCCGGGGGCTGGGGCCGAGTCGTCGGTGAAGTTCTTCAGGTGCCCCCGGCTGACCAGCTTCTCTATTTCCTTCTTATGATGCCAGCAGTCGTCAATGTCATGGCCGTTGTCCTTGTGATATTTGCAATATTTCTCCTCGTCTCTTCCGCCTCTCTTCATCCGTGGAGGTGGCCTGCTAATGTGCCCCTCCTTTTGGGCGTGCTCGAGGACGACGTCCGAGGCGGTGTTCAGCTGGGGGTGTCGTGGTTCTTCCCTACGCTGCTTTCCTTTGGCCCTCTTATCCTGCCAATGCTCTTCAGGGCCGCGGCACTCGCTCTCGTCGCGCTTGGATCCCCGCCTGGTCCCCACTAGGTGACTCCCGTCATCCACTGCCAGCGCCTCTTCCATCAGCATGTAGAGCTCCGTCCGGGCTATGACCCCGGCGAGGTCCTTCGGAGGATCATTGTGTAATGATTTCTTTAGGCCTCTATTTCGGATCTCTTTCTTCAAGGCTGTCTTGACGACCAGCTCGGGGCAGCTCTCCACGTTCAGCCGCTCCGCATTGAAGCGACGCATATAGTGCCTCAGGGTTTCTCCAGGACCCCTCACCACATTGAACAAGAGTTCTGAGTCTGGTTTTACCTGACGCCCGGCCATGAATTGTTCGCAGAACTGCTGGGAGAGGTCCTCGAAGTTGTCAATGGAACGGTTGGGGAGGCTATGGTACCAATTCCTGGCCGCTTTTCGGAGGGTGGAATAAAAACCCCTGCAGAGCAGGGTATCGTCGGGCCCCTGGAACGCCATGACCCCCTCCTAGTCCATCACGTGTTCTGCCGGATCGCCCGTTCCGTCGTACTTCTCCAACGTTGGCACCTTGAACCTTGAGGGTACCCATGCCTCAGTTATCCTTTGGGATAGAGGGCAACGGTCGCCAATTGCACCCCCAGTAGCCCTCCTGTGCTCTCACCGTGACCGTCCGGTCGTGATGAGCGAGCAGGATCACGCCGGGGGCTCGCTCGAATTGCTGTCGAGCTGAGGGCGGGAGTTGATCGGAGAGCGTTCCTCTTCTCCCTCCAGTACTCTCGCTTATCCATCCTTACTTGACGGGCTCTTTTGTTCCGACGGGATCGGTCCTGCGAAGCTCGGCGATCGCCCGGTTGCCGCTTTGTCGAGCCTGGTCGCCGAGACGAGGGGGTAACCGATTCGCCCCCGGTCCTCTCGCGGCCCATCCTGTCTCCCTCGCAAAGCGAGGTAGGGATGGGGGATCGCGCCGGGATGAAGCCCGGCCTGGTAAATCGCCCCTCCAGGTTGGTGCTCCATCCCCGTGGTCGGTGACCACAGCGGACCGTATTGGTTGGTGATCCCCTCCCCGCCGGTTTGCCCCTTCCGTCCAATTCCTCTGGACAGACGGGTTACCGACGATCTGTTGAATGATGGCGACCAACGTCTGGAGGTTAGCGTTGGTTTCTTAAGCAAAGAGACGGAGCTGATCCTGGGGTACCGAGCGATAGTCGCCCGTCCCCTCGGTAGTGTGGCTGTGCTGGTTCTCGGGTGGGACGTAATCACCCTCCTCGTGGATGGGGGCCATGCGCCCCGTGCCGTTGCAGACTGTATCCATTCCGATGGTTTTGACGTGGGCTTTGTTTCGGTTCCCACAGACGGTACCAGATGTTTACGGGTGTTTTCTCACCACTGAATCATTGACCGACGACTAGACGGTCAATGTGGTCAAGGGGTCGACGGGATCCCTTGGTCAAGACAATCGCACGTGCTCTCAGCATGGGTCGACGATGGAGTCGAGGTCAAGCGGACTCTTCGGGCAGGGCGTCGGTCCTCGGTCAACATGGAGCAGAGGGGAAGCCTCGGCTCCGAGATGAGTGCTCGACCTCGGTTGGTCAAGTGCCGAGGGGTAGCCTCGACGCCTTGAATGTCACTCGGTCTCGATCGACGGCGGTGCTCGCTAGCGGCGAGCGGGTTCGTTCCGCGTTGAGGAGTTGCCTCGAAGCCTCAGTTCCGCTTCTTCCTGGACAGACGAGGAAACTCGTCAAGGGGGCCGGACCTTGGTTCCGGCCAAGTCCCCTCCGATGCCTAAGTCAGAACGGATCTGCGTAATGCTCGGCGGGATCGGTAGGGCTCGAGAGGAGGCCAGCACACGTATCCTCGGACCGAGATGTGGGACGGGAGATAATGGGGGAAAGCAAGGTCTGTTAATGGAATACCTCCGTTGTAGGTGTCTAGGATTCGATCCCCTTCTCGGTTGCCTCTGTAGCCCCTTTATAGCGTTTGACCCACGATTGCCCCCAATCCACGTCCCCTGAACGCTCCCCACTCACCTCCCCGCGATTCCCCTCCATCGAGGCGTCTACGTGCGTCGTGGGGGAGTCGATTAATGGGCCCCTTAATGATCATTAAGGTGCCGCTCTTTCAGGGGGACGATTATATCCTGAGTGCGCGAGCCAATCGTGCGCATTCCGGGTCGGGGCCGGTCCAACTCCGAGTCCTTCCGCGGGCCTCGTCGGACGGGCCGAATGGGCTTCCCGCCCTTGGCTTGGGCTTGGGCCTCATGCTCTTGGGCTTCTCCAAAATTGTCGTATCAATTATGATGTATATTAATTTTCTACTGGAAAATGGGATGTTATAAATTTTAAAGGCTATTATGCATATAACATAGGATCAGATTGGATTGTTTTAGCGTATATGATTATTGATTACATACGGCTATAGAACATGTAAATAGATATGAGTTCAAAAGCTTTTATCAATATCGTGTTCATCTTAGTGGTTGAATCACTTGACTGTCTCTGTGGAGACCCGAGTTCGAATCCCACTACCCCAATCCCCCTTTTATTTTCTTTATTTTTCAGCTTTTAGGGCATCGATGGATACCTGGCTTCTCCGTGTTCGGGGTTAAGCGATCAGGGTGGGTATACCCGTGTTCCACGACCCATATTTCCAGCTTACCGATGTATCAAAAAAAATATCTGTTATGGAAATATCTTAGATACAAAATCGTGCATCCATGTATCCATGTTGATGGCGACGTATTGGATCCGGTAATGGTTGGTAGCGTAACTAGAAATTTATTTTGTCCTGTGCGAAAATAATGACGATGTAAAGAATAATATCACAGCAAAAAGACTTAACAATATGAATGATTTGATTATATATTGATAATATCAACAAAATAGTGTCATGCATACATTCAAAATATAATAATATAATATATTAAAAAGTGTTTATTTACATCAAGCTCTATCTAAGCCGATTGAAAAGTATCATCTATAGTTGACTCTGAACGACATGCCTCACTTAAGTCTTCAATAACATCTTTTTTGGAATAAAATGAAAACAAATTTTCCTTCATTTTAAAGATGTTTTAGTTTTAAAAAATAGTAATATGTATCAAAAATTGATAAACAATTCCAAATATAAATGACTGAAATAATTACTTGAATTAACTTCACCGGCATGCAATGATATCATATATATTTAAAGTAAAGAAGTGATTCAATGGATTCATATATGGTATGAAATTTAGAGTACAGAATCAAATTTAAATTTAAAAGGCCCTTTTCCTTTCAACGGATCATACATGCTATGCAATTATCAAAATTGTTTCGGGGTGTTTTCTCACCACTGTTTGATAGTTTCGAGGGTCGGAGGCCAACGCGGTCGTGCGAGACACGTGCGTCCCCCCAATATCGGGTAGCGGTGCATTTGCTTGGCTAGGAATGCGCAGATCCGTGCATCGGTATCCCGAAGGGCAGCTTCGGGGGAGCGACGACCTCCTCGAGTGGGGAGGCGAACAAGCTCGGGGTCGGGATCGCTTGTTTCCGGTGGATGGAGCGCCGAGGGGTAGCCTCAGCGGCGTGAAGTCTCCTTGATCTGTGTGACCGAGAAAGCTTGTCAAGGGGGGTCGGACCTTGGTTCTGACCAAGTCTTCTCCGATGCCTAAGTCAGATATGATCTGAGAGATGCCTGGTGGGACCGAGTGCGGTTCACGGAGAGACCGACGCACGAATCCTCAGGCCGGGCTATGGAGGAGAATTATGAAGTGGAAGACAAGATTTAGGAGGAAGAATACTTGAGTGTAGAGTATTCAGAATTTGGTCCCTTCGTCTTTCCATCTTCGGGTCTTTTGTAAGGATTGAACCACCCACGTCCCCCTCATCCTCCACTTATCTCGCCCCACGTACCATCTGCTTTGATCGTCCCTTAATGGGTCATCAAGGTGGACGTAATGGGGCTCTTGAATGGTAATGAAGGTGGGTGCAATTCGGGGGAGCAGTTACCTCGACCTACAAGGGTTAGCGGTTCTCTCCATGCTAGTCTGGGGGCCGCCATGGCTTGAGGCCTTCGCGGGGCCTTTAGGCCGGGGCCTAATCACGTCCTGGCCCACGGGCTTGGGTTGTGGGCTCGGCCCGTTCTGTCTTAGCCCGTTTTGGGAGGGTCGTATCACCAATAAAAAATACACAACCAATTGTCGATGAATGTACGTACTTTGTCGACTTCAGCTCACTTAGCTTTGGCTGAAAAATGAGTGCCAACAAAGATTGAAAATATGACAGCTTTAAAACTAAAACTTATAATTTAAAATTAGCTATTTTTATAACAGTAAAACTTTATATGTATATTAAAGCTCTTGCTCAGTTGGGCAATTGCTCAGATCTTCTCCCTACTGAGAGGCGCGGTATCGGGACCCGAATGGCGCGTGCTTTACTGCTTTCAGATATATCTAAAAAAGCTCTTAAAAATTTAAATAGATAAAAGTATAAAGCATAAACATAAGTATGAATCATGCTTGCATTTGGGAGCTTAACTAGCTATCGGGCCCCAAGCTCATGTATCAAGCTATGGTTAAGATGCTAAGTTGGGACATGCCCCTCTGGCACCCTAGATGTATGTAAGATTGCAAACGGCGTCATCTGGCAAGCTTAATCTATTGTATAGCCAGTAGACATGCATATTATTGATATATTATTTTTATTGAAGAATTTGAGGTTGAGCGTTGGAGGGCGAGAGGCCGGGAGGCACACCGACGTACGACAACTCCTATAAGTCAGTGCGAATTCTAGGTCGGGTGCGAGGATCATCACCATCTTCTCCGCGCGTTGGTTACGGTCGATCCGATACGGTAATGCCGTTAAATTAGTGCAAATTCTAGGTCGGGATACAAGGATCATCGCCATCTTCTCCGCGCGTAGATTACGGACGATCCGAAACGGCAAGGCAAGTTCTCAAGCCATAAAGTGTTATTATTTGCCTTGTAAGCATGAATCAGGTTGCAACAACAACTTGTGTTCTATATAATTGGTATTCTATGCATGGTATAATCCGAGAGGAATGAGTGGGAAGGGGTGAAGGGGCTTGATTTAATGAAATCATGGCAACGTGTTGTGCATTGTTTGGTGACTCTCTAAATATCAAATTGCGATTCGTCCAGCCATCCATCACAACACACAAAAACAGTTATAATTTATTATTCATGGTGTGATGCTGCACGAGTACGTAGAGAAGGGGACCGAAACGTGCCGATTAATTTGGGAAGACTGACGGCTTGGTCTTCAATGATTAAGTGACGGGGTGTGGATGTGCGAAAGCCAGGAATGAAGCCCCAGAGCCGTTTGTCCCACATCGGGGGTGAAGGAGATGGATGAGCGGATGGTTCGTATAAAATAGGGCGGTGGGGTAACTGTGATCCATACTTACCTGGACGGGGTCCTTGGGTGATCATGAAGGCCCAGGCCTAGCTCAGTGGGCCTCATTGCACTTTGAGCCTGCGCTGGGCTACCATCTCCCCAAGTGGGAGAGTGGACGTCATAATTTGTTGCTGAGAGGGTACGCGCTCGCGCGGCCCTCACCCAATTCATTAATTCCTTAAGCTTTTTCAGCCCAATTCTTAATTTTCTTATATTTAGCTATTTCTTCTTATGTTGGCCTTTATTCCTCAGATGTTTCCATTTAGTTCCAAAGGCCATGTGCCTTTGATTCTTATGATTAAAACATTGGGTTTCCTCTGATTCTTAGACTTTTAGGCTGTCAAACCCCAGCAATCAGTTTATATTTTTAGTCCATTACTACCAATTTAAACCATCAAGAAGTATGTCAGTCCCATTCTTGGTCAGTGGGATCAAACTTTCGGTTATATGCCATCTTAATATATTATTGTGCATGTATTAAACCATCAAGAAGTATGTCAGTCCCATTCTTGGTCAGGGGGATCAAACTTCGGTCATATTCCATCTTAATATATTATTGTGCATGTATTTATTGAATTCGTAATTTAAACTCTAGGCGATAGTTCTGGATGCATGCCGATGACAAATTAAGTACTATATCCGCTGCACCTTTGCCTAAAGAACCCACATCTAATCTCCTATTGCAATTACAACATGTCCTTTTTAACTTCATGGCCGAGAACGGGATCCACATACCGCAACTGCAAACAATCATATCCCTCCATGATGCACCCAATTCCCACCTGGCTAAGTGGGAGATCAAATATCATGGTTCTTTCATTACGATGCAAAATGGGGATTTGCTGGGACTGGTGCTTCGCCCCTTTACAAGTGATTTAAGGCAATGGCTTGACAAGTAATTATAGTGTGGGCATCGTCCCATACCGGCCAAAACACCAGACATATGCATGGCTCTTCAATGATTTAGTGTAGTATGTGCTTTGAACTCCCACACACTTTACACGAAATTCAGTGTGGGGCCAAAAATATCAACCGTTTGGATGCTTGTGGGTCTACAATTAGAGACTAATACTCCTTTGTGGTTTTATTCATTTCATAATTTGTAATAATAAAGGCATGTCCCTGTGTCTCTATCTCCTGAGCCTTGCTTTGTTCTCATGAAGCCACCTTATGTTTTTTTTATAACACAAAGTTCTTCATAATTGATATCGTTCAGTTCTTCAACGGTTGTTGATGCAGTTTTAATTCTCTTAATTCTTAAAATGCGCCCTAAAATTCTCTTAATATTATTTTGTTTTTCCTTTATAACGGAAATACATAATATTATTGTTTACCGGTGTTTTCTCACCACTGAATCGTTGACCGACGACTAGACGGTCAACGTGGTCAAGGGGTCGACGGGATCACTTGGTCAAGCCAAGCGCACGTGCTCTCAGCGTGGGTCGGCGATGGAGTCGAGGTCGAGCGGACGCTTCGGGCAGGGCGTCGGTCCTCGGTCAACGTGGAGCAGAGGGGAAGCCTCGGCTCCGAGATGAGCGCTCGGCCTCGGTTGGTCAAGTGCCGAGGGGTAGCCTCGGCGCCTTGAATGTCACTCGGTCTCGATCGACAGCGGTGCTCGCTAGCGGCGAGCGGGTTCATTCCGCGCTGAGGAGTTGCCTCGGCGCCTCGGTTCAGCTTCTTCCTGGACAGACGAGGAAACTCGTCAGGGGGGCCGGACCTTGGTTCCGGCCAAGTCCCCTCCGATGCCTAAGTCAGAACGGATCTGCGTAATGCTCGGCGGGATCGGTACGGCTCGAGAGGAGGCCAGCACACGTATCCTCGGACCGAGCTGTGGGAGGGGAGATAATGGGGGAAAGCACGGTTTGTTAATGGAATACCTCCGTTGTAGGTGTCCAGGATTCGATCCCCTTCTCGGTTGCCTCTGTATCCCCTTTATAGGGTTTGGCCCACGATTGCCCCCAATCCACGTCCCCTGACCGCTCCCCACTCACATCCCTGCGATTCGCCTCCATCGAGGCGTCTGCGTGCGTCGTGGGGAAGTCGATTAATGGGCCCCTTAATGGTCATTAAGGTGCCGCGCTTTCAGGGGGACGGTTATATCCTGAGTGCGCGAGCCAATCGTGCGCATTCCGGGTCGGGGCCGGTCCAACTCCAAGTCCTTCCGCGGGCCGAATGGGCTTCCCGCCCTTGGCTTGGGCTTGGGCCTCTTGCTCTTGGGCCTCTCCAAAATAGTCGTATCAATTGTCCCCATCGTCCGAGCCGTTCGGATTCTGCCGGTTCGGTTCGGGCGATGTGACTTTTAAGGATTTTGATAAGCGCGTCAGTCGAGGCCAATCCATTAAATGGTGGCCATCATGATGCGGCCCATTTGAGCTTCTCTCGGTGCGGGATTCGAAGAGCCGTCGGTCTTCAGATGCTGCCACGTGCCCCTCTTCGGACGGTCTGGATTCTGAGATTGCCTCCCATATAAGGGTGACGGCCTTCCAAGTTTCGATTCTTTCGCGCCTTTCTTCCTGATCTTGGTCTTGTGAGCTCCTTCTCTCCTTCGTTCATCTTCCTTCGGATTCTTTTCAAGGTAACTTTCTTCCTCCTTCATTTGTCCCATGGCTACACTTAGGATTGGTGATTCTGCACCGGGGTCAGGGGACCCCCCGGCGCTCGAGTTTGGCGAACTCCCGTCTTCAAGGTCCGACGTCCCCTTGGTGACACGTCCCGCACAGGACAAGGGGAATGGTTTGCTTTTTGCGGACCCTGTCGGTGATGACGTGGCTCAGTTTGCTGAGAGGTTCGACGTTCCCCCAGTGGTCCTCGGGTCGCCGTCTATGGTCCCTTTCTCGAAGGTTACGGAGATTCGGGAGAAGTATTTGTACCATCCATACGACGTCCGAATCCCTTTTTGCGACGAGCAGATTTGCTTTACGCGTAGCAGGGAGGTCGGCGTCTATGTCGAGATGTTCCCCCTGGGACTCCGCTTCCCCCTTTATCCTTTCATCATCCAAGTCATGGAATTCTTGATGGTGGCCTTATGCCAGTTGACCCCGTACTCCATTGCGGTGCTGACCGGGTTCATCATGATCTGCTGCATCCACGGCTTGGAGCCGTCTCTTCCCCTTCTCTTTCACTACTTCCAGGTCCAGACGGTCGGCCAAGGGTCGTGGCAGCACCTCCGGTCCCACACGGGGAGGGAGTGTTTGCTCAGTCTGCCCCGCTGGGTGGGGGACTGGAGCTCGAGCTATGTTTTCTTTGTTTTCCCTGGGGACACCGAGATCTTGACAGGTTGGGGGGGTTATGTCAATATGATCTGACGTTGGCCCTCTATGTGGCTGACCAGGCCGCTGTCTGGCTTCTGTCGTCTCTGCCCCTAGAGGAGAGGTCGGTCTGGCCTCTGCTGGATGACTTGCTCCTTAAGACCGTCCTGTGGTCCCCCGGTAGGCGCTCCTTTTTATTTCTGCTTTCCCTGGTCTTCCTTCCTTCTGCAGAGATGGCGGGCCATGAATTCACCCGGGATGTCGATGAGCTCATCCGCCGAGAATCGAGCAGAATCCGAGGGAACCATTCGGGCCAGGCGCCCCACTGCACGGTTGAGGACGAGGTGCGTCAGGCCGAGCCTGCGATGGGAAGGATGGAGCCTATGGTCGCGGCTGCGCCGCTCGCCCTGGCCGCGATGGATCTCCCTGTAGCGGAGGCTACGGGGGCAAAACCCCCCCTGCTCCGTCCATGCCGAGGGAGGCAATGAGGGCGCTAGGTCGGCCCCTCGCGTGCCCCCGGGCGGTCGCGACGTGGGACGTAAGTGTTCCCAACCGAAGTTCGCGGGGCCCAGCGAGAGGAAGAGGAGGAAGGAGAGTGGGGAAGTCCACCCTTCTGTGGCTCCCGGGCCATCGGTCACCTCGGGCGAAACCCTCACGCTGGCCCTGGTGGCCACCCCTGTTGACTCGACCGAGCAGTCCTTGGTGGGAGTCGGTGGCGCGCTGGTGAACCTACCGGCGGGTCCCGAGGTTATTCCCGGGGACTCGGTATTTTTCGATCATGCCGTGGCCACCCAGCTGGCACAGAGCTCCGTCCTCCAGAGGGGCCGCTTTCTCCTGGAGAGGGCCCCATCCAACCGACTGTCGGACTCCTTAGTCTGGCAGTTTCAACAGGTTTGGCCGCTTCGCTGCTTTCAAACATGCCTCTTGATTCCTCTTAGTGTAACCTTTTCTTCTTTGCAAGCCACTGTGATGGCCGTCGAGGCTAAGTGCCGGGCGGCCCAGGCGAAAGGCCTTGAGGAGTCCTCGGCTTGAGAGCATTTGAGGGCAGGGGCGGCCGAGGTGGCCGCTGAAGAGGCCCGCATGGAGGCCCGGCAACTTCGACGCCGGGTGGACGAGCTTGCCTCCGAGGTGTGGGACCTCCAGGGGCTCTGGCCGACGCTCAGAGGTCGGCCCAAGAGGCGGAAGAGGCGTTCCGTCAGGAGAGGGGCGATCTCTGTTACGAGCTGGGAGCCCTGCGTCAGACGACCCGGTTCGTCGAGGAGGTGGAGAGGGGTGTTGACGGGGACCTGAGGCCGTGGATCGCGGAGGTCCTCAGGGAAGCCTTCGGCTCCTACGAGGACCTCCTGCCCCCCGGATTGTTGATGTCTTCCGAAACTCCTTCTAGCGGTTCGCGGAGCGCGCCCGGCAGTCACTCCCCCCACCATCGGTAGGTCCCGCAGATCCCCCACGCTCCGAGTAAGGCGAGGTTCCAGAGGACGCTTCCTCCCGTGCCCCGGGACCTTAGGCGGCACCTCTCTATTTTTGTCCCCCCGGCTTGTAATACCGAACAATTTTCGTAATGTAAAAAGCTTTTTCGTTGATCCATGTACTTTTCGCCACTTTCCTTGTTGTCTGGGCATTCTTTTGGCAGAGTTGCTTCGCAGAGGAAGGGGGCCCTTGGTCTTTTTGATCCTTTGTTGCGTTTGACCTGGTCATGAAGACGATCCGCTGATATCCCTTTATCATTCATTGTGAGTGTGAATGGTCTTCGGGATTTTGTGTCCGCTGGCCGATAGACTGGGGCATTGGAGGTGCTCTCGGCCGACCTGCTGTGGCTTCCCCTCGTTCGTGATCCTCAGGCCATTCGGGTGACCTCCTTGCGAACTGTGGGCTTGCCATCAGTCTTATGGACAGTCGAGGGCTCAACCTGCTGGGGTAATTGCCCCCGGTCCCTCGGCCGACGGGACCGTCCGAGCTGCAAGGGGTGTTGTCCCCAGGCATATACCCATCTGATGTTCAGACCTGCTGGGGGAAACTTACGGTTGATCAAGTCGGCTGGTCTGTGGAGGGAGCTATCCCTCGGCTTATGACCAACCGATGGTCCCGCCTGTTGGGGGAGTTACTTCCAGCCTTACGGACGGGCTCGGTGATCGGCCTGCTAGGGGAGTTGCCCCAGCCTTACGGTCGGTCTGGTCGATTGGTAAGTGGGGGAGCTAACCCTCGGCTTACAACCAATCATTGGTCCCGCATGTTGGGGGCGTTGCCCCCAGCCTTACGGTCGGGCCCGGTGATTGACCTGCTGGGGGAGTTGCCCCCAGCCTTATGATCAATCGGGTCGGCTGGTCAGCGAGTTGAGCTACACCTCGGCTTGCGACCAACCGGCGGTCCCGCCTACTGGGTGAGTTACCCCCAGCCTTACGGACGGGCTCGATGATCGGCCTGCTGTGGGAGTTGCCCCAGCCTTACGGTCAATCGGGTCATTGTACTCTCCCGGGAGGTGACTTCCCGCATGTTCTGCAATCGATCGCCTAGCCAAATAAAGTGAGAGAAAAAGAGCTGTACTAACACGGTTCTCTTTCCATTCCTCGAACCCGGGTGTACATTTGGAGGAAAACAAAAAATGGAGATTGGGAGGGCAAGCTAGCCTTGCCCACGCAAGGCGACGGCTGGTCATCCTGTCTGCTCATTCGATGATGCGCATGGCCGTTTGGACCACATTCACCTTCTTTCCCTTGTCCGATTGATTGGATGTCCCTTCCCCGGGGGCTGGGGCAGAGTCATCGGCGAAGTTCTTCAGGTGCCCCCGGCTGACCAGCTTCTCTATTTCCTTCTTATGATGCCAGCAGTCGTCAATGTCATGGCCGTTGTCCTTGTGATATTTGCAATATTTCTCCTCGTCTCTTCCGCCTCTCTTCATCCGTGGAGGTGGCCTGCTAATGCGCCCCTCCTTTTGAGCGTGCGTGAGGATGACGTCCGAGGTGGTGTTCAGCTGGGGGTGTCGTGGTTCTTCCCTACGCTTCTTTCCTTTGGCCCTCTTATCCTGCCAATGCTCTTCAGGGTCACGGCGCTTGCTCTCATCGCGCTTGGATCCCCGCCTGGTCCCCACTGGGTGACTCCCGTCATCCACTGCCAGCGCCTCTTCCATCAGCATGTAGCGCTCTGACCGGGCTATGACCCCGGCGAGGTCCTTCGGAGGATCATTGTGTAATGATTTCTTTAGGCCCCTATTTCGGATCTCTTTCTTCAGGGCTGTCTTGACGACCAGCTCGGGGCAGCTGATCGCTCCGGGACATGACCCAAAAGAACGGTTGTAGTTTTACCGCAAGTGCACGGTGTAGCAGCGAGCGGGATATCGAACACAGGGAGGACGAATGAATGTGCTTGCTCCGATCAACCTGGCTATTTAAGAATAGAATTTTGCCTTTGGCGATCCTGTCACAATCGTCAGACAAATGTGCGAAATATCAAATCAAATAAAGAACGTCTAGGGAATGGGGAATCCCCGCTACACACCATACTTCATAAATGTGGTTCATCGGTATCAAAATTGCTAGAATGAGAATTCGGATGAACTAGTTGCAACTGAATGTAGAACCAAGCTCACGCTCTCGCGCTGTTGCCGGTCTATAGCCATCCTAGGGTCGGGTCCAATCTCTTGCAAACCTTACCCTAGGGAAGCTAGCATTAGGATCAACATCATCGTCCAATCGCGCACCGAGCCCAATCTCTTGTAAACTCGGTCCACGATCTAGATTAGGATAGTTCCTACCCGTCCAATCTCTTGCAAATGGGTATCGGTATAGAATTGCAACCGGGAATCCTAATATTGGTCCAATCTCTTGCAAACCGATACTTCGAAAAATCCGACTCCAACCCAATTCGGATTTCTAGGGCTTCCTATCAAATTGGGATCCAATCTCTTGCAAATCCCGATTGATAAGAATACCTAGCAATCCGTAGTAAATCGATCCCAATCTAATCTCTAATAGCAATTCTAGCTCAATTTCTACCAATTCATCACAAATATGAAAGTAGGCTTGTAGGGTTCATCCCCACGCCCCAAGACGTGGAGACTACTCACAAATCATAGCAAGATCACAAAAATAATCGTTGAGATAAGCAATAGAATTCATCACAACAATGATATAAACAATAAAAATAGAATTTTTAGGGAAAAGAGATGCAAACCAATGTAGTTCTTCAATTAATCCAACAAAAATCCAAGTTTTGCTCCTTCTCCAATCACAAGAACAAAGCTAAAAAACTAATCTAAAAAGCTGCAAAAAATCTAAGAGAGAGCCCCCCAAACTAGGGTAAAAACAGGGTTTAAATAGCCCCAAAAATCGTCCAAAAATTGTGACCAAAATGCCCCTGCACAGCCTGTTTTCCGCAGTTTTCGCTACAGGCAGCGCATCGCACTCGGCCGAGTGACAAAAGTCGCTCGGCCGAGTGAGAAACCCTGTAATTTTCCAGTAAGTCAGGGCCTTCAAGGGTCTCTACTTCGGGGGCGGCTCGGCCGAGTTAGTTGTCGTCACTCGGCCGATGACTTCACTGCACTCGGGCGGACGGGATTTACCACTCGGCCGAGTGGGTCTTCTGAAGTTCAGGCAGCCGAAAAACAGTAACTTCGATGTTTTGGAGGGGCTTCGTCTGGGCGCCACTCGGGCGGACGAGTTATCTTCACTCGGCCGATGTGGTCTTCGGTGCTCGGCCGAGTGCACATAGAAATCGTGTCTGAACTGGTCGGCCGAGCAGTGTCTCGCTGGTCGGCCGAGTGGCTCCTCCACTCGGCCGAGTGGGACACAAAAAATGCCCAATCTGC
The DNA here is from genome assembly GCA_030789695.1 of Scilla litardierei. Taxonomy (NCBI): domain Eukaryota; kingdom Viridiplantae; phylum Streptophyta; class Magnoliopsida; order Asparagales; family Asparagaceae; genus Scilla; species Scilla litardierei. The sequence goes on along the minus strand of CM061140.1, from coordinate 93,235,305 downwards.
TTATTTTGACCTCCTCGTCGCTCCTGCGACGTCCATTCTTCTTCCGCTCCTCTCCAACAGCAAAATACCCCTCGGGGAGGTCGTCGGTGACCGTCTAGAGTAAGCGCATCTCGAGATCACTCCAAATCGCGCCAAATCACCTGAAATGCGACAAAAACAACAAATCGTGAAAAGCATCGCAATATCGTCGATATATCGTGAAAAACATGATTTGGGCGATCTAAATGGCATGCAAACATGCGGAAAAAAGGTGTAAAATAAGGAGTGATCAAAATCCCCCAAGCTTGCCTCTTACTCGTCCTCGAGGAAGATAAGTAAAAGGCGAACCCGGTGGATTTGGAAAACGAAAACGGCGAAAAAAAAAGAAAAATGAAAAAACGAAGAAGAATGAAAACGGAACGAAAATAAAGAAAGAAAGAAGCGAAGAGGTAGGATACTAGATCATTTTCTCAGGACATGGGTTTCACTTACTCTTATAGCATGCACCGAATGAAAAATACATGTCAAAGAATTTTATTTTGATATCATAGTATAATAGTGCAAATAGAAATAGAAAACCCACGAAAAACGATATAATCATGAAAAACGGAATAATTTTAAAATTAACGTCGTCTGAATCATTTAAAGCGGTATACAAATCACAGATCACACACTTGTCAATTGAACGCTTTCTATCAGGAGTATAAGAGTATCACACTATAGAATAGAGAGAATAGAAAAGTATGGATTTCATGAAATGAACGCTAGGCTTAGATTTCTGGATTTCGTAAAACTAAAATAATCTCACCGAGTATAGAATATTACTTAGCCTAGGTTGTCTTGCGATGTCAAGTAGTCACTCTCTCACACATCAATGGATCCCCTCCCCCAAGCTTATCTATAAGCGTCGTGGCATAAAAAATATTTACATCCCCATTTTTTTATACATATAGCTCCAAAAGCAACGAAAAGAAAGAAGAAAGAAAGAAAGTGAGATGTGATCTTTTATTCAGGATTTTTCCTCTCTTTTTTTTCTTTTGTTTTTTTTAATAAGCAATATATACACAACGATCCCAACTCAGAGAGAGATAATGATGTACAAGAATGTTTTTCTCTCTCTCTTTTTTTTATAGAATAAGAGATTTGGAGCTAGGAATTAGTAGCGGGGGAAAATGCCATAAAATAGAATCACTAAGGGGAGATTCACCAATGATTTGAAAAGTAGAGAAATGATGTTCAAGATTTGTGGAGAAAGAAATAAATATAACTCTCGGTTCACTCTATAAGACATGCACGACAACTTCAGCAGGGTAATCTAATCTACTCAGTTTCGATCACAAAAAAGCTAACTAATCCAGATTTATCATAGCTAACATCATTCAATCATCCTGAAGTGAAGTGTACAATTCATGCATATAGAAGTGATATAGGAAAAGAAATCAGTACTCCAGATATAGGCACTCAATGTGTGAATCTTGGTGTGTTTTCTGTGATAGCATACATATGAATATTCAGACTCAGCTAATAATAAAATTTCATCCATTTTCATGCTGAAAAAGGTGTGGGTCACTATTCCTAAATGCAAGGCAAGTCATAGCATCTGATATCTGAAATAAAACCTAAGACATGACAAATATAGCATGCATATAGAATAAGCTAAATCCAACGTCATCATCATCATAGAAAAGTCATCTCTAGCATGAGATGAAAAAGAAAGAAATAAAGATGAAGGAAAAATAAAACTATGCAATGCGGCACACAGGAAAATAAGAAAAACGTGATGCATGGCAAAAAAAAAAGAAAAATGATGAAAAATAAGTGCAAAAGCGAAAAAATGGTGTGAAAAACTAAAAATAAAGGTGGCAAATCGAAAAAGAACGTGAGAACTCACTCCCCCAAGCTAAATGGCACAGTGTCCTCAATGTGCAAAGTGTGGCACACCGAGAGACAAGTGATGGGAGGGGCAAGTGAGGATGCATGCATGGAAAAATGAAAAGAAAAAGGTAAAATAAAGAAATGAAAATATGATGCGGACATGATGCATGCACAGGTAGGAGCGATACATAGATATAAGTGTCACCAAAAACTCTCTCTCTCTCCCAAAATAGATATAAAAAGATATGATCAAAAAGAGAATACCATAATAAGTGAGGGGATGGGGGGGTGGACAAAAAGTGCAACAGGACCCAGCAGAAACGGGCAGCACAACGGCAGGAATAAATCAAGGCATCAAGGGTGCCTAAGAAGGTGGTGCTGCGCCGTCTCCGTCCTGAGGCGGAGGTGGTGGTGGTGGTGGTGTAGTCTGTTGAGCTGGGGTGGGCGTGGAAGTGGAAGCAGGTCTAGTGTGTGTGGAAGTGTGTGTGGGAACCTGCTGGGTGGGTGGGGGTACGCGCGGGAGACGCTCCAGAACCTGGGTGAGACAGTAATGGATCTGGGGGATCGGCTCGAAGCGTCCAGCCATCGCAGAGACGGTGGAGGACAGGGTCCTAAGGTCACCTCTAAGACCACTCACCACCAACTCAAGAGCACGTATGCTCTGCAGTACAGTGTCGGGCGGGGGTGGTGCAGAGGGACGCACCGGTCTAGGCTGTGCAGGGCGAGGCTGGCGTACGCGAGTAGAGTATGTAACGGGCTCAGCAGGGAAGGGGACAAAAGGTGCCGTGCCTGCAAATGTGGGCCTGGCCTCAGTGTGAGGCCGGGACACCGGCTGGTGAGAAGTGGAGGCAGTGGCAGCGAAAGAAGCGTACAAAAGTGGCAGCGAGGCGGCCAGAGAGGTCAGTGGCACAGAAGTGTGGACAGACGCCACGACACTCTCGGAAAATACAGCGGCAGTGGAGACAGAGGGCTCTCCGCACTCGACTACGGTCGTCGGGCGCTCGGGTGGGACAGAGGGAATCGGCTCAGCAGACAGAGGGCCAGCGGTGGTAGTGGGTGTGGTGGTGACAATGGTGACAGCCGCGGAAGTGGTGGAAGTGGTGGAAGTGGGCTCAGCTGAGGTACTCGTGACACTGACAGAGGTGGGGACAGAGGTGTCAAGAGCGGCAGAAACATCAGGTATAGGCTGAGGGGCCACTGGGTCAACAGGGTCGGCAGCAGGCTCGGCAGGGTGTGCAGCAGGGTCTGCGGGGGCAGCCTGGGCAGCGTGGGCAGCGTGGGCCTGCTCGGCCTCCTCGGCCTCGAGCACGTAGGCAGCGGGGATGAGAACATCCATCGCAGGGAGCCAGTCGATGTGGGCTGGTGCAATCTGAGTCCGAGCAGGGCTCGGGAGAATCATGTAGTCGGCACCGTAAGGGCCGTGCAACCAGACCCAGTGACGCTCACCATGTGGACGAAGCATCTTCATCCGGGCCATAACGTCTATCGACAGAGAAGTGGGGCCCGGGACGCGTTGCAAGTCGTCAGGTAGGTCCTCGCCGGTCATCATGGTAAGCAAGGTGATCAGACCGCCGCAGCATATCGGTGAGCGAGCGCCCACCGATACAATGATGCGGTCTAAAAACCAAGCCGCAATGTTGATCACGACAGCGGGGACAAGCTCGTCTCCATCCCTAGATAGAGCTCTGGGACGTGTCATCGCATAGAGCATGTAGAGCTCTGGCGTAGACATCGTGCCCGGCTCATATCTGGCCAAAAAGGTGGTCGCCATGAGGCGCTGGGCTATGCGGAGGCAGGGGTGGACAATGGCCGAGGCCTTGGCCCTACTAGGGTCAAAGGCAGCGTGGTGACCCGTAATCCGGGCCCAGAAGGCACCGACGTCGAAGGAAGGTGGGGGGATATGGGTGGGGCCGTAACCGCGATCGGCTCCGGGGACAGCGGGCCAAGAGAAGAATGCTCTCATCATATCGAGAGTGACCTGGCACTCTCGATCCATGAACCGGAATGAGCATCCCTCGTCGGTCCGGGCGATCGAACTCAAAACCTCAAGTGTCAGGCGGGTAAAAGTATCCGCCGACACCTGCAGAAAATCTCGCCAGCCCACGTTGTCGTACAACGTGAGCATCCCCTCCAGTACCCCCAGGCGTCCTAGGTCAGCGAGGTGTGCAAACCTGGAGGGTACGATCGAGCGCTGGGAGATACGCTCGAAGACGGCACAGTGTGCGTCGTCTCGGAACGTAATCCCGAGCGGCCCGACCAGTGGAGCCGGTGGTGGTGGCTGTGGGTCGGCAGGGAGGGGCTGTGCGGGCTGTGGGTGCACTACAGGCTGTGCGGGGTGTGCGAGGCCTGCAGGCTGTGCTGGGTGTGCGGGGTGTGTGGGGGACGGTGGAGGAGAGTCCTCCAACTCGTGGGAGGGGCCGGCATCATCCGACCGCTTCTGCTTGGCGGAAGCTCTCTTCGACCGCGGCCGTGTCCGGGGCGGCATATCGGCCCCGAGCGCGCCGAAAAGTGAAAAAGGTGCGGTGCGTGTAAAAGAGTGGAAAGAGTGTACCCAGACACGCCGCGAGTGCTAAGCAGTGGAAGCGTGCGAAGTCAGCGCCTCCGCGAAGTCCGGATCAGCCCGTAGAAGCTCCCCTGGGCTCCCCTAAGCTCCAATAAGCAACCTGCGCATGAAAAGGCGATATCAGTGAGTAATAATCAAAATGTATGGAGCATTAGGGGTATAATAGATAGGTATAGGAATTGATTTGGGTTAGGGGTTCGATTAATACACGGATCCTCGAAAAATACACAAAAAGAGGCGAAAATAGGCGAAATAGGGGTACCGGAGGTGACCGGAGGCACGGCCGGCGGCGGCGACTCGGGCGAGGCGACGGGGGTGTTCGGCCGACGGTGGCGGCCCGAGCGGCGGCGTGGCAGCGGCGGTCGGGCGAGTGGGGGCGCGAGCGAGCGAGGATCGGGCGAGGGAGCTGAAGGGGCGCGAGTGTTTTGGGGGTTTTGCGTTTTGAAAAATGCGCCCGCCCTCGCCCTTTATATAAAAAAGTTACGACTCGGTCGAGTGACGTGGTCACTCGGCCGAGCGAGGCCAATGAAAATTTCCTCCCCGCTATCGCTTCGGCCGAGTGGCTTTGCCAGCCTCGGCCGAGTGGAGTAAGTCCATTCGGCCGAGTGACTCAAGCTACTCGGCATGACTTGCCCTAGGAGGGTGTCCGTTTCACTCGGCCGAGTGAATATATATACTCGGCCGAGTAGCAGTTATATTGGAATCAGGAAAATAAACAGAGAGTTGGGTACAGCAGACTTCCCTTGTTCGTGAGCGGCTCGGCCGGACGAACTTGTGTACTCGGCCGAGTGACTAGTATACTCGGCCGAGTGAGCCTTGTGTTCTGCTGTTTGTCTTCGTTTTGGCTCTAAACTCCGTCTTTCTTCCTCCAATCGATTTCATCTTCCTCCTAAGTGTCGAGCGCCTTCTTGGGGCGCTCCTCGTCGACTCGTTCATCCTCCTCATGATGGATCTATCTATCTCCTCTCCTGTCAAGAAAAATAGGACCCGTTATCACAAAATTTTTGGGCGAACGACTCAAAACACTAAAAATTTCTAAAATGAAAATAATGGAAAGGTAAAAATAAAGCAAAAACCGTCGGGTTGCCTCCCGACAAGCGCTCGTTTAAGGTCGTGAGCTCGACCCCCTATAATTTTCAATCAATGCGGGATGTTTGGTGCATATGAGATGCACCCATCAAACTTTCCGGGGAGAACGCTTGGATTGGGAAGTTGCGGCGTAGTGTTCTCCCGCGGTGGTCTCTCGTCTCGAATAGTGTTGGGGGAGGCTCCCCCAAGCTAGCATTTGCTCCGGTCAACGGTTTTGCCGGTGATGCCGATTTCCGTGCCGGCGGAGCTTTCTTCGGAGACTTTAGTTTCGCGAGCTTGCAGAGCTCTCGAATCCTTGCGACATCAGCATCGCCTTCATCATCTTCAGCGGAGAGGTCGGGGGAATCATTTTTCTTCTCATCGTGGCCCAAATCCGGGCCTTCCTCGAAATCTTCGTCAAAAAGAGCGCCAATTGAGTGAGGGATCGCCTCTTCAATCACCTCATCAAGGAGGTCCATGTAGTCAAGTTCCTCATGATAAGGCATGTGCTTCATGGCCTTAGGAATGTGGAGCTCCACCTCGATGTTTCCGACGTTTAAAGTTAGGGTTCCTTCGCGCACGTCGACGATGACTCCGGCGGTGGCTAGGAACGGGCGTCCAAGTATCAATGAAGTGTCTCCCTCCTCCTTAACGTCCATGATCACGAAGTCACATGGCAAGCATATTCCCCCCGGGACATGTAGCGGTATGTCTTCGGCAATCCCCACCGGCCTTGTTATCCGTCCATCGGCTAATTGAATGCGCATGTCGGTGGGTTTCAACTTTGTCCCGGTGTTTAGCCTTAAGAACATGGAGAGAGGCATGAGGCTCACACTAGCCCCAAGATCAACCAACGCCTTTTGAAGAGGAACGCCGCCCAAAGTGCAAGGAATCCGAAAACTCCACGGATCTTTAAATTTTGCCGGCTCCTTCTCTCTCTTGGTGAACCAAGAGCCCTCCTCGGCTAGCATGATCTTCTCCTTCCTTTTCCTCCCCGAAATCAAGTCCTTCAAAAATTTAACATACGTGGGGATCTCGACGATGGCGTCAAGGAAGGGAATGTTAAGGCTAACTCCTCTTAGGTACTCGAGAAATTTTGCTAGCCTTTTCTCCATTTTCGCTCTAGCGAGCCTTTGGGGGAATGGGACCGGTGGCATGAAGCGCCTTTCCTCAATCAATTGCTCCGCTCTAGATTTCTCTTTGTCTTGTGGCTCCTTCTCCTTTCCAACTTCAACTATCGGCTCAATTGGCTCCAAGCTATCCTCCACGGGCTCCTCAATAGGAATCATGGCGGGGGTGGTGTCCTTCCCGCCTCTAGTAGTAACGGCAACTACGACATTGATGTGGCCCGTGTTGCCCCGTGGGTTTTGCTCCAGTTGCGCCGGCAATCTTTGAGTGTTCCGATTGAGCAACGCCAATTGCTCCGATATTTGAGCCACAACGGTATTAAGGGAGTCTTGCCCCGCCTTCAAGCTAGCATTTACCTTATTTTGCTCGACCATGAACGCCTCCACTCTAGTTTCGAAGTCGGATCGTTGTGGAGCTTGTGGAGGGTTTTGATTTTGATTCCTCCACCCTTGGTTGTATCCGGGAGGCCTATATGGTGGAACTTGTTGCTTTGGTTGAAAGTTTTGTTGTGGAGGCCCCCTCGGTGGATAGTATTGTTGTTGGGGTGGTGGTGGTCGAGCTTGTTGAGGTGGTTGTTGTGGCGGGTTCAAAGCTCCTTCATTGTTGGCGTAAGAGAATCCGGGATGATTTCTTGTGGCCGGATTGGCCCAATACCCTTGGTTCCCCGCAACATATTGTACTTGCTCCAAGGATCCTTCTACTTGCTCTCCTCCCGAGTACATGGCTTGAGATTGGTCTTGCCAATCACACATTTGGTTCGTCGGCGCGGAGGTGGAAGGGGTCCCTTGGGGCTCCGTGATGAACTTCTCCAATCTCTCCACTACCTTGTGGAGAGAATCAAACTTGCTCGTAAGCTCCGCTACGGCCTTTGCCTCGTAGATGCTAGTTGGCTTTAAGGAGGACGTAGAGTGTCCTCGCTCATCGCCCCATTGTTGGTTATTTGAGGCCATCTCCTCAATTAGGGCCGTAGCTTCCTCGGGAGTCTTTGACAAGATAGCACCATTCGCCGCGGCATCAATAATTTGTTTGGTCCCCGGTTGGAGACCGTTGTAGAAGCTATGAACTAGCTCCCAATCTTCTATATTGTGGTGCGGGCATTGATGCTGCAAATCCTTAAAACGCTCCCAAGCTTCATAGAGCGTCTCCTGTGGTCCTTGCTTGAAGGACATGAGAGCGCTCCGGATCTTCACCGTCTTGGATGGCGGATAGAACTTATCAATAAATGCACTCGCCAACTCGTCCCAAGTGGTGAAGACTCCGTCAGCCTGCGTCCTTAACCAATAGAGTGCCTTGTCCTTAAGCGTGAAGGGGAAGAGACGCAGTTTGATAGCATCGATGGAGACCCCCGGCATCTGGAATGTGGCGCACTTTGACAAGAATAATTGGATGTGGTAGTGGGGGTTCTCATGGGCGTTCCCATGAAATGGGTCTTGTTGCATCAAAACCACCAATCCAGTCTTTAGCTCGAAGTTCTTGTCAGCCGCCAACTGCGGCACGGCAATGGACGAGGTAGTAGAAGAGGTCTTAGGCCGAAGCCTATCGCGAATAGAAATTATCCTCGCCATCCTTGCCGCCAATTCTTCAGGAGTTTCCGGGTTGGTCATATACCTCCCTTCCGGATTTTGTCTCTTTTCCGCTCTAAGTCTCCGCGCGGTACGTTCGATCTCGGGATCAAATAATAAAGCTTCAGGGCCCGCCGTAGATCTCGTGTACATGCACAGGGGAAACAGAGTTTCAAAGAAATGATTAGCACCGTGGAAGGGTTAGGTAAGAAATAAGAAATAAAAATAATGATAATAAAAAAAAAGAATAGCTAGGGTGAGAAAGAATCAAACGCAATCGCCTCCCCGGCAACGGCGCCAAAAACTTGATCGCTCCGGGACGTGACCCAAAAGAACGGTTGTAGTTTTACCGCAAGTGCACGGTGTAGCAACGAGCGGGATATCGAACACAGGGAGGACGAATGACTGTGCTTGCTCCGATCAACCTGGCTATTTAAGAAGAGAATTTTGCCTTTGGCGATCCTGTCACAATCGTCAAACAAATGTGTGAAATATCAAATCAAATAAAGAACGTCTAGGGAATGGGGAATCCCTGCTACACACCATACTTCATAAATGTGGTTCATCGGTATCAAAATTGCTAGAATGAGAATTCGGATGAACTAGTTGCAACTGAATGTAGAACCAAGCTCACGCTCTCGCGCTGTTGCCGGTCTATAGCCATCTTAGGGTCGGGTCCAATCTCTTGCAAACCCTACCCTAGGGAAGCTAGCATTAGGATCAACATCATCGTCCAATCGCGCACCGAGCCCAATCTCTTGCAAACTCGGTCTACGATCTAGATTAGGATAGTTCCTACCCTTCCAATCTCTTGCAAACGGGTATCGGTATAGAATTGCAACCGGGAATCCTAATATCGGTCCAATCTCTTGCAAACCGATACTTCGAAAAATCCGACTCCAACCCAATTCGGATTTCTAGGGCTTCCTATCAAATTGGGATCCAATCTCTTGCAAATCCCGATTGATAAGAATACCTAGCAATCCGTAGTAAATCGATCTCAATCTAATCTCTAATAGCAATTCTAGCTCAATTTCTACCAATTCATCACAAATATGAAAGTAGGCTTGTAGGGTTCATCCCCACGCCCCAAGACGTGGAGACTACTCACAAATCATAGCAAGATCACAAAAATAATCGTTGAGATAAGCAATAGAATTCATCACAACAATGATATAAACAATAAAAATAGAATTTTTAGGGAAAAGAGATGCAAACCAATGTAGTTCTTCAATTAATCCAACAAAAATCCAAGTTTTGCTCCTTCTCCAATCACAAGAACAAAGCTAAAAAACTAATCTAAAAAGCTGCAAAAAATCTAAGAGAGAGCCCCCCAAACTAGGGTAAAAACAGGGTTTAAATAGCCCCAAAAATCGTCCAAAAATTGTGACCAAAATGCCCCTGCACAGCCTGTTTTCCGCAGTTTTCGCTACAGGCAGCGCATCGCACTCGGCCGAGTGACAAAAGTCGCTCGGCCGAGTGAGAAACCCTGTAATTTTCCAGTAAGTCAGGGCCTTCAGGGGTCTCTACTTCGGGGGCGGCTCGGCTGAGTGAGTTGTCGTCACTCGGCCGATGACTTCACTGCACTCGGGCGGACGGGATTTACCACTCGGCCGAGTGGGTCTTCTGAAGTTCAGGCAGCCGAAAAACAGTAACGTCGATGTTTTGGAGGGGCTTCGTCTGGGCGCCACTCGGGCGGACGAGATATCTTCACTCGGCCGATGTGGTCTTCGATGCTCGGCAGAGTGCACATAGAAATCGTGTCTGAACTGGTCGGCCGAGCAGTGTCTCGCTGGTCGGCCGAGTGGCTCCTCCACTCGGCCGAGTGGGACACAAAAAATGCCCAATCTGCTTATTTTGACCTCCTCGTCAATCCTGCGACGTCCATTCTTCTTCCGCTCCTCTCCAACAGCAAAATACCCCTCGGGGAGGTCGTCGGTGACCGTCTAGAGTAAGCGCATCTCGAGATCACTCCAAATCGCGCCAAATCACCTGAAATGCGACAAAAACAACAAATCGTGAAAAGCATCGCAATATCGTCGATATATCGTGAAAAACATGATTTGGGCGATCTAAATGGCATGCAAACATGCGGAAAAAAGGTGTAAAATAAGGAGTGATCAGCAGCTCTCCACGTTCAGCCGCTCCGCATTGAAGCGACGCATATAGTGCCTCAGGGTTTCTCCAGGACCCCGCACCACATTGAACATGAGTTCTGAGTCTGGTTTTACCTGACGCCCGGCCATGAATTGTTCACAGAACTGCTGGGAGAGGTCCTCGAAGTTGTCAATGGAACGGTTGGGGAGCCTATGGTACCAATTCCTGGCCGCTTTTAGGAGGGTGGAATAAAAAGCCCTACAGAGCAGGGTGTCGTCGGGCCCCTGGAACGCCATGACCCCCTCCTAGTCCATCACTGTGAACCATACTTACCTGGACGGGGTCCTTGGGTGATCATGAAGGCCCAGGCCTAGCTCAGTGGGCCTCATTGCACTTTGAGCCTGCGCTGGGCTACCATCTCCCCAAGTGGGAGAGTGGGCGTCATAATTTGTTGCTGAGGGGGTACGCGCTCGCGCGGCCCTCACCCAATTCATTAATTCCTTAAGCTTTTTCAGCCCAGTTCTTAATTTTCTTTTATTTAGCTATTTCTTACGTTGGCCTTTATTCCTCAGATGTTTCCATTTAGTTCCAAAGGCCATGTGCCTTTGATTCTTATAATTAAAACATTGGGTTTCCTCTGATTCTTAGACTTTTAGGCTGTCAAACCCCAGCAATCAGTTTATATTTTTAGTCCATTACTACCAATTTAAACCATCAAGAAGTATGTCAGTCCCATTCTTGGTCAGGGGGATCAAACTTTCGGTTATATGCCATCTTAATATATTATTGTGCATGTATTAAACCATCAAGAAGTATGTCAGTCCCATTCTTGGTGAGGGGGATCAAACTTTCGGTCATATGCCATCTTAATATATTATTGTGCATGTATTTATTGAATTCGTAATTTAAACTCTAGGTGATAGTTTGGATGCATGCCGATGACAAATTAAGTACTATATCTGCTGCACCTTTGCCTAAAGAACCCACATCTAATCTCCTATTGCAATTACAACATGTCCTTTTTAACTTCATGGCCGAGAACGGGATCCACATACCGCAACTGCAAACAATCATATCCCTCCATGATGCACCCAATTCCCACCTGGCTAAGTGGGAGATCAAATATCATGGTTCTTTCATTACGATGCAAAATGGGGATTTGCTGGGACTGGTGCTTCGCCCCTTTATAAGTGATTTAAGGCAATGGCTTGACAAGTAATTAGAGTGTGGGCATCGTCCCATACCGACCAAAACACTAGACGTATGCATGGCTCTTCAATGATTTAGTGTAGTATGTGCTTTGAACTCCCACACACTTTACACGAAATTCAGTGTGTGGCCAAAAGTATCAACTGTTTGGATGCTTGTGGGTCTACAATTAGAGACTAGTATTCCTTTGTGGTTTAATTCATTTCATAATTTGTAATAATAAAGGCATGTCCCTGTGTCTCTATCTCCTGAGCCTTGCTTTGTTCTCATGAAGCCACCTTATGTTTTTTATACCACAAAGTTCTTCATAATTGATATCGTTGAGTCCTTCAAGGGTTGTTGATGCAGTTTTAATTCTCTTAATTCTTAAAATGCCCCCTAAAATTCTCTTAATATTATTTTGTTTTTCCTTTATAACGGAAATACATAATATTATTGTTTACCGGTGTTTTCTCACCACTGAATCGTTGACCGACGACTAGACGGTCAACGTGGTCAAGGGGTCGACGGGATCCCTTGGGCATGCCAAGCGCACGTGCTCTCAGCGTGGGTCGGCGATGGAGTCGAGGTCGAGCGGACGCTTCGGGCAGATCGTCGGTCCTCGGTCAACGTGGAGCAGAGGGGAAGCCTCGACTGCGAGATGAGCGCTCGGCCTCGGTTGGTCAAGTGCCGAGGGGTAGCCTTGGCGCCTTGAATGTCACTCGGTCTCGATCGACGGTGGTGCTCGCTAGCGGCGAGCGGGTTCATTCCGCGCTGAGGAGTTGCCTCGGCACCTTGGTTCAGCTTCTTCCTGGACAGACGAGGAAACTCGTCATGTCCCCTCCGATGCCTAAGTCAGAACGGATCTGCGTAATGCTCGACGGGATCGGTACGGCTCGAGAGGAGGCCAGCACACGTATCCTCGGACCGAGCTGTGGGAGGGGAGATAATGGGGGAAAGCACGATCTGTTAATGGAATACCTCCGTTGTAGGTGTCCAGGATTCGATCCTCTTCTCGGTTGCCTCTGTAGCCCCTTTATAGGGTTTGGCCCACGATTGCCCCCAATCCACGTCCCCTGACCGCTCCCCACTCACGTCCCCGCGATTCGCCTCCATCGAGGCGTCTGCGTGCGTCGTGGGGGAGTCGATTAATGGGCCCCTTAATGGTCATTAAGGTGCCGCGCTTTTAGGGGGACGGTTATATCCTGAGTGCGCGAGCCAATCGTGCGCATTCCGGGTCGGGGCCGGTCCAACTCCGAGTCCTTCCACGGGCCTCGTCGAACGGGCCGAATGGGCTTCCCGCCCCTGGCTTGGGCTTGGGCCTCTTGCTCTTGGGCCTCTCCAAAATAGTCGTATCAATTGCCCCCATCGTCCGAGCCGTTCGGATTCTGCCGGTTCGGTTCGGGCGATGTGACTTTTAAGGATTTTGACAGGCGCGTCAGTCGAGGCCAATCCATTAAATGGTGGCCATCATGATGCGGCCCATTTGAGCTTCTCTCAGTGCGGGATTCGAAGAGCCGTCGGTCTTCAGATGCTGCCATGTGCCCCTCTTCGGACGGTCTGGATTCTGAGATTGCCTCCCATATAAGGGTGACGGCCTTCCAAGTTTCGATTCTTTCGCGCCTTTCTTCCTGATCTTGGTCTTGTGAGCTCCTTCTCTCCTTCGTTCATCTTCCTTCGGATTCTTTTCAAGGTAACTTTCTTCCTCCTTCACTTGTCCCATGGCTACACTTAGGATTGGTGATTCTGCGCCGGGGTCAGGGGACCCCCCGGTGCTCGAGTTTGGCGAACTCCCGTCTTCAAGGTCCGGCGTCTCCTTGGTGACACGTCTCGCACAGGAAAAGGGGAAGGGTTTGCTTTTTGCGGACCCTGTCGGTGATGACGTGGCTCGGGCTGCTGAGAGGTTCGACGTTCCCCCAGTGGTCCTCGGGTCGCCGTCTATGGTCCCTTTCTCGAAGGTTACGGAGATTCAGGAGAAGTTTTTGTACCATCCATACGACGTCTGAATCCCTTTTTGCGACGAGCGGATTTGCTTTATGCGTAGCAGGGAGGTCGGCGTCTATGTCGAGATGTTCCCCCTGGGACTCCGCTTCCCCCTTCATCCTTTCATTATCCAAGTCATGGAATTCTTGATGGTGGCCTTATGCCAGTTGACCCCGTACTCCATTGCGATGCTGACCGGGTTCATCATGATCTGCTGCATCCACGGCTTGGAGCCGTCTCTTCCCCTTCTCTTTCACTACTTCCAGGTCCAGACGGTCGGCCAAGGGTCGTGGCAGCACCTCCGGTCCCACGCGGGGAGGGAGTGTTTGCTCGGTCTGCCCCGCTGGGTGGGGGACTGGAGCTCGAGCTATGTTTTCTTTGTTTTCCCTGGGGACGCAGAGATCTTGATAGGTTGGGGGGGTTATGTCAATATGATCTGACGTTGGCCCTCTCTGAGGCTGACCAGGCCGCTGTCTGGCTTCTGTCGTCTCTGCCCCTAGAGGAGAGGTCGGTCTGGCCTCTGCTGGATGACTTGCTCCTTAAGACCGTCCTGTGGTCCCCCGGTAGGCGCTCCTTTTTATTTCTGCTTTCCCTGATCGTCCTTCCTTCTGTAGAGATGGCGGGTTGTGAATTCACCCGGGATGTCGATGAGCTCATCCGTCGAGGATCGAGCAGAAACCGAGGGAATCCTTCGGGCCAGGCGCCCCGCCGCACGGTTGAGGAGGAGGTGCGTCAGGCCGAGCCTGCGATGGGAAGGTTGGAGCCTATGGTCGCGGCCGCGCCGCTCGCCCTGGCCGCGATGGATCTCCCCGTAGCGAAGGCTACGGGGGCTGAACCCCCATGCTCCGTCCATGCCGAGGGAGGCAACGAGGGCGCTAGGTCGGCCCCTCGCGTGCCCCCGGGCGGTCGCGACGTGGGACGTAAGCGTTCCCAACCGAAGTTCGCAGGGCCCAGCGAGAGGAAGAGGAGGAAGGAGAGTGGGGAAGTCTACCCTTCTGTGGCTCCCGGGGCATCGGTCACCTCGGGCGAAACCCTCACACTGGCCCTGGTGGCCACCCCTGTTGACTCGGCCGAGCAGTCCTTGGTGGGAGTCGGTGGCGCGCTGGTGAACCTACCGGCGGGTCCCGAGGTTATTTCCGGGGACTCGGTATTTGTTGACCGTGCCATGGCCACCCAGCTGGCACAGAGCTCCGTCCTCCCGAGGGGCCGCTTTCTCCTGGAGAGGGCCCCATCCAACCGACTGTCGGACTCCTTAGTCTGGCAGATTCAACAGGTTTGGTCGCTTCGCTGCTTTCAAACATGCCTCTTGATTCCTCTTAGTGTAACCTTTTCTTCTTTGCAAGCCACTGTGATGGCCGTCGAGGCTAAGTGCCGGGCGGCCCAGGCAAAAGGCCTTGAGAAGTCCTCGGCTTGAGAGCATTTAAGGGCCGGGGCGGTCGAGGTGGCCGCTGAAGAGGCCCGCATGGAGGCCCAGCAACTTCGACGCTGGGTGGACGAGCTTGCCTCCGAGGTGCGGGACCTCCAGGGGGCTCTGGCCGACGCTCAGAGGTCGGCCCAAGAGGCGGAAGAGGCGTTCCGTCAGGAGAGGGGCGATCTCTGTTATGAGCTGGGAGCCCTGCGTTAGACGACCTGGTTCGTCGAGGAGGTGGAGAGGGGTGTTGACGGGGACCTGAGGCCGCGGATCGCGGAGGTCCTCAGGGAAGCCTTCGGCTCCTACGAGGACCTCCTGCCCCCCCGGATTGTTGAGGTCTTCCGAAACTCCTTCTAGCGGTTCGCAGAGCGCGCCCGGCAGTAACTCCCCCAACCATCGGCAGGGCTCGCAGATCCCCCACGCTCCGAGCAAGGCGAGGTTCCAGAGGTCGCTTCCTCCTGTGCCCCGGGACCTTCGGCGGCACCTCTCTATTTTTGTCCCCCGGCTTGTAATACCGAACAATTTTCGTAATGTAAAAAGCTTTTTCGTTGATCCATGTACTTTTCGCCACTTTCCTTGTTGTCTGGGCATTCTTTTGGCAGAGTTGCTTCACAGAGGGAGGGGGCCCTTGGTCTTTTTGATCCTCTGTTGCGTTTGACCTGGTCGTGAAGACGATCCGCTGATATCCCTTTATCATTCGTTGTGAGTGTGAATGGTCTTCGGGATTTTGTGTCCGTCGGCCGATAAACTGGGGCATTGGAGGTGCTCTCGGCCGACCTGCTGTGGCTTCCCCTCGTTCGCGATCCTCAGGCCATTCGGGTGACCTCCTTGTGAACTGTGGGCTTGCCATCAGTCTTATGGACAGTCGAGGGCTCAACCTGCTGGGGGAATTGCCCCCGGTCCCTCGGCCGACGGGACCGTCTGAGCTGCAAGGGGTGTTGTCCCCAGGCATATACCCATCTGATGTTCAGACCTGCTGGGGGAGTTTCCCCCAGCCTTACGGTTGATCAAGTCGGCTGGTCTGCGGAGGGAGCTATCCCTCGGCTTATGACCAACCGATGGTCCCGCCTGTTGGGGGAGTTACTGCCAGCCTTACGGATGGGCTCGGTGATCGGCCTGCTAGGGGAGTTGCCCCAGCCTTACGGTCGGTCTGGTCGACTGGTAAGTGGGGGGAGCTAACCCTCGTCTTACGACCAATCATTGGTCCCACATGTTGGGGGCGTTGCCCCCAGCCTTACGGTCGGGCCCGGTGATTGACCTGCTGGGGGAGTTGCCCCCAGCCTTACGATCAATCGGGTCGGCTGGTCAGCGAGTTGAGCTACCCCTCGGCTTGCGACCAACCAGCGGTCCCGCCTACTAGGGGAGTTACCCCCAGCCTTACGGACGGGCTCGATGATCGGCCTGCTGGGGGAGTTACCCCCAGCCTTACGGTCAATCGGGTCATTGTACTCTCCCGGGAGTTGACTTCCCGCATGTTCTGCAATCGATCGCCTAGCCAAATAAAGTGAGAGAAAAAGAGCAGTACTAACACGGTTCTCTTTCCATTCCTCGAACCTGGGTGTACATTTGGAGGAAACCAAAAATGGAGATGGGGAGGGCAAGCTAGCCTTGCCCACGCAAGGCGCCGGCTGGTCGTCCTGTTTGCTCATTCGATGATGCGCATGGCCGTTTGGACCACATTGACCTTCTTTCCCTTGTCCGATTGCTTGGATGTCCCTTCCCTGGGGGCTGGGGCCGATTCGTCAGCGAAGTTCTTCAGGTGCCCTCGGCTGACCAGCTTCTCTATTTCCTTCTTAAGATGCCAGCAATCGTCAATGTCATGGCCGTTGTCCTTGTGATATTTGCAATATTTCTCCTCGTCTCTTCCGACTCTCTTCATCCGTGGAGGTGGCCTGCTAATGCGCCCCTCCTTTTGGGCATGCGCGAGGACGACGTCCGAGGCGGTGTTCAGCTGGGTGTGTCATGGTTCTTCCCTACGCTTCTTTTCTTTGGCCCTCTTATCCTGCCAATGCTCTTTAGGGCCACGGCGCTCGCTCTCGTCACGCTTGGATCCCCGCCTGGTCCCCACTGGGTGACTCCCGTCATTCACTGCCAGCGCCTCTTCCATCAGCATGTAGCGATCCGTCCGAGCTATGACCCCGGTGAGGTCCTTCGGAGGATCATTGTGTAATGGTTTCTTTAGGCCCCTATTTCGGATCTCTTTCTTCAGGGCTGTCTTGACGACCAGCTCGGGGCAGCTCTCCACATTCAGCCGCTCCGCATTGAAGCGACGCATATAGTGCCTCAGGGTTTCTCCAGGACCCCGCACCACATTGAACAGGAGTTCTGAGTCTGGTTTTACCTGACGCCCGGCCATGAATTGTTCGCAGAACTGCTGGGAGAGGTCCTCGAAGTTGTCAATGGAACGGTTGGGGAGGCTATGGTACTAATTCCTGGCCACTTTTCGGAGGGTGGAATAAAAACCCCTGCAGAGCAGGGTGTCGTCGGGCCCCTGGAACGCCATGACCCCCTCCTAGTCCATCACGTGTTCTGTCGGATCGCCCGTTCCGTCGTACTTCTCCAACGTTGGCACCTTGAACCTTGAGGGTACCCACGCCTCAGTTATCCTTTGGGATAGCGGGCAACGGTCGCCAATTGCACCCCCCGGTCGCCCTCCTGCGCTCTCACCGTGACCGTCCGGTCGTGATGAGCGAGCAGGATCACGCCGGGGGCTCGCTCGAATTGCTGTCGAGCTGAGGGCGGGAGTTGATCGGAGAGCGTTCCTCTTCTCCCTCCAGTACTCTCGCTTATCCATCCTTACTTGACGGGCTCTTTTGCTCCGACGGGATCGGTCCTGCAAAGCTCGGCGATCGTCCGGTTGCCGCTTTGTCGAGCCTGGTCACCGAGACGAGGCGGTAACTGATTCGCCCCCGGTCCGCTCGCGGCCCATCCCGTCTCCCTCGCAAATCGAGGTAGGGATGGGTGATCGCGTCGGGATGAAGCCCGGCCTGGTAAATCGCCGCTCCAGGTTGGTTGCTCCATCCCCGTGGTCGGTGACCACAGCGGACCGTATTGGTTGGCGATCCCCTCCCCGCTGGTTTGCCCCTTCCGTCCAATTCCCTTGGACGGACGGGTTACCGACGATCTGTTGAATGGTGGCGACCAACGTCTGGAGGTTAGCGTTGGTTTCTTAAGCAAAGAGACGGAGCTGCTCCTGGGTTACCAAGCGGTAGTCGCCCGTCCCCTCGGTAATGTGGCTGTGCTGGTTCTCGGGTGGGACGTAATCACCCTCCTCGTGGATGGGGGGCATGCGCTCCGTGCCGTTGCAGACTGTATCCATTCCGATGGTTTTGACATGGGCTTTGTTTCGGTTCCCACAGACGGTACCAGATGTTTACGGGTGTTTTCTCACCACTGAATCATTGACCGACGACTAGACGGTCAATGTGGTCAAGGGGTCGACGGGATCCCTTGGTCAAGACAAGCGTACATGCTCTCAGCATGGGTCGGCGATGGAGTCGAGGTCGAGCGGACGCTTCGGGCAGGGCGTCGGTCCTCGGTCAACATGGAGCAGAGAGGAAGCCTCGGCTCTGAGATGAGTGCTCAACCTCGGTTGGTTAAGTGCCGAGGGGTAGCCTCGACGCCTTGAATGTCACTCGGTCTCGATCGACGGCGGTGCTCGCTAGCGGCGAGCGGGTTCGTTCCGCGTTGAGGAGTTGCCTCGACGCCTCAGTTCAGCTTCTTCCTGGACAGACGAGGAAACTCGTCAGGGGGGCCGGACCTTGGTTTTGGCCAAGTCCCCTCCGATGCCTAAGTCAGAACGGATCTGCATAATGCTCGGCGGGATCGGTACGGCTCGAGGGGAGGCCAGCACACGTATCCTCGGACCGAGACGTGGGACGGGAGATAATGAGGGAAAGCAAGGTCTGTTAATGGAATACCTCCGTTGTAGGTGTCCAGGATTCGATCCCCTTCTCGGTTGCCTCTGTAGCCCCTTTATAGCGTTTGGCCCACGATTGCCCCCAATCCACGTCCCCTGACCGCTCCCCACTCACCTCCCCGCGATTCCCCTCCATCGAGGCGTCTACGTGCGTCGTGGGGGAGTCGATTAATGGGCCCCTTAATGGTCATTAAGGTGCCGCGCTTTCAGGGGGACGATTATATCCTGAGTGAGCGAGCCAATCGTGCGCATTCCGGGTCGGGGCCGGTCCAACTCCGAGTCCTTCCGCGGGCCTCGTCGGATGGGCCGAATGGGCTTCCCGCCCTTTGCTTGGGCTTGGGCCTCATGCTCTTGGGCTTCTCCAAAATAGTCGTATCAATTATGATGTATATTAATTTTCTACTGGAAAATGGGATGTTATAAATTTTAAAGGCTATTATGCATATAACATAGGATCAGATTGGATTGTTTTAGCGTATATGATTATTGATTACATACGGCTATAGAACATGTAAATAGATATGAGTTCAAAAGCTTTTATCAATATCGTGTTCATCTTAGTGGTTGAATCACTTGACTGTCTCTGTGGAGACCCGAGTTCGAATCCCACTACCCCCATCCCCCTTTTATTTTCTTTATTTTTCAGCTTTTAGGGCATCGATGGATACCTGGCTTCTCCGTGTTCGGGGTTAAGTGATCAGGGCGGGTATACCCGTGTTCCACGACCCATATTTCCAGCTTTCCGATGTATCAAAAAATATATCTGTTATGGAAATATCTTAGATACAGAATCGTGCATCCATGTATCCATGTTGATGGCGACGTATTGGATCCGGTAATGGTTAGTAGCGTAACTAGAAATTTATTTTGTCCTGTGCGAAAATAATGACGATGTAAAGAATAATATCACAGCAAAAAGACTTAACAATATGAATGATTTGATTATATATTGATAATATCAACAAAATAGTGTCATGCATACATTCAAAAATATAATAATATAATATATTAAAAAGTGTTTATTTACATCAAGCTCTATCTAAGCCGATTGAAAAGTATCATCTATAGTTGACTCTGAAGGACATGCCTCACTTAAGACTTCAATAACATCTTTTTTGGAATAAAATGAAAACAAATTTTCCTTCATTTTAAAGATGTTTTAGTTTTAAAAAATAGTAATATGTATCAAAAATTGATAAACAATTCCAAATATAAATGACTGAAATAATTACTTGAATTAACTTCACCAGCATGCAATGATATCATATATATTTAAAGTAAAGAAGTGATTCAATGGATTCATATATGGTATGAAATTTAGAGTACAGAATCAAATTTAAATTTAAAAGGCCCTTTTCCTTTCAACGGATCATACATGATATGCAATTATCCCAATTGTTTCGGGGTGTTTTCTCACCATTGTTTGATAGTTTCGAGGGTCGGAGGCCAACGCGGTCGTGCGAGACACGTGCGTCCCCCCAAGATCGGGTAGCGGTGCATTTGCTTGGCTAGGAATGCGTAGATCCGTGCGTCGGTATCCCGAAGGGCAGCTTCGGGGGAGCGACGACCTCCTCGAGTGGGGAGGCGAACGAGCTCGGGGTCGGGATCGCTCGTTTTCTGTGGATGGAGCGCCGAGGGGTAGCCTCAGCGGCATGAAGTCTCCTTGATCTGCGTGACAGAGAAAGCTTGTCAAGGGGGTCGGACCTTGGTTCTGACCAAGTCTTCTCCGATGCCTAAATCAGATATGATCTGAGAGATGCCTGGTGGGACCGAGTGCGGTTCACGGAGAGACCGACGCACGAATCCTCAGGCCGGGCTATGGATGAGAATTATGAAGTGGAAGACAAGATTGTAGGAGGAAGAATACTTGAGTGTAGAGTATTCAGAATTTGGTCCCTTCGTCTTTCCATCTTCGGGTCTTTTGTAAGGATTGAACCACCCACGTCCCCCTCATCCTCCACTTATCTCGCCCCACGTACCATCTGCTTTGATCGTCCCTTAATGGGTCATCAAGGTCGACGTAATGGGGATCTTGAATGGTAATGAAGGTGACTGCAATTCGGGGGAGCAGTTACCTCGACCTACAAGGGTTAGCGGTTCTCTCCATGCCAGTCTGGGGGCCGCCATGGCTTGAGGCCTTCGCGGGGCCTTTAGGCCGGGGCCTAATCACGTCCTGGCCCACGGGCTCGGGTTGTGGGCTCGGCCCGTTCTGTCTTAGCCCGTTTTGGGAGGGTCGTATCACCAATAAAAAATACACAACCAATTGTCGATGAATGTACGTACTTTGTCGACTTCAGCTCACTTAGCTTTGGCTGAAAAATGAGTGCCAACAAAGATTGAAAATATGACAGCTTTAAAACTAAAACTTATAATTTAAAATTAGCTATTTTTATAACAGTAAAACTTTATATGTATATTAAAGCTCTTGCTCAGTTGGGCAATTGCTCAGATCTTCTCCCTACTGAGAGGCGCGGTATCGGGACCCGAATGGCGCGTGCTTTACTGCTTTCAGATATATCTAAAAAAGCTCTTAAAAATTTAAATAGATAAAAGTATAAAGCATAAACATAAGTATGAATCATGCTTGCATTTGGGAGCTTAACTAGCTATCGGGCCCCAAGCTCATGTATCAAGCTATGGTTAAGATGCTAAGTTGGGACATGCCCCTCTGGCACCCTAGATGTATGTAAGATTGCAAACGGCGTCATCTGGCAAGCTTAATCTATTGTATAGCCAGTAGACATGCATATTATTGATATATTATTTTTATTGAAGAATTTGAGGTTGAGCGTTGGAGGGCGAGAGGCCGGGAGGCACACCGACGTACGACAACTCCTATAAGTCAGTGCGAATTCTAGGTCGGGTGCGAGGATCATCACCATCTTCTCCGCGCGTTGGTTACGGTCGATCCGATACGGTAATGCCGTTAAATTAGTGCAAATTCTAGGTCGGGATACAAGGATCATCGCCATCTTCTCCGCGCGTAGATTACGGACGATCCGAAACGGCAAGGCAAGTTCTCAAGCCATAAAGTGTTATTATTTGCCTTGTAAGCATGAATCAGGTTGCAACAACAACTTGTGTTCTATATAATTGGTATTCTATGCATGGTATAATCCGAGAGGAATGAGTGGGAAGGGGTGAAGGGGCTTGATTTAATGAAATCATGGCAACGTGTTGTGCATTGTTTGGTGACTCTCTAAATATCAAATTGCGATTCGTCCAGCCATCCATCACAACACACAAAAACAGTTATAATTTATTATTCATGGTGTGATGCTGCACGAGTACGTAGAGAAGGGGACCGAAACGTGCCGATTAATTTGGGAAGACTGACGGCTTGGTCTTCAATGATTAAGTGACGGGGTGTGGATGTGCGAAAGCCAGGAATGAAGCCCCAGAGCCGTTTGTCCCACATCGGGGGTGAAGGAGATGGATGAGCGGATGGTTCGTATAAAATAGGGCGGTGGGGTAACTGTGATCCATACTTACCTGGACGGGGTCCTTGGGTGATCATGAAGGCCCAGGCCTAGCTCAGTGGGCCTCATTGCACTTTGAGCCTGCGCTGGGCTACCATCTCCCCAAGTGGGAGAGTGGACGTCATAATTTGTTGCTGAGAGGGTACGCGCTCGCGCGGCCCTCACCCAATTCATTAATTCCTTAAGCTTTTTCAGCCCAATTCTTAATTTTCTTATATTTAGCTATTTCTTCTTATGTTGGCCTTTATTCCTCAGATGTTTCCATTTAGTTCCAAAGGCCATGTGCCTTTGATTCTTATGATTAAAACATTGGGTTTCCTCTGATTCTTAGACTTTTAGGCTGTCAAACCCCAGCAATCAGTTTATATTTTTAGTCCATTACTACCAATTTAAACCATCAAGAAGTATGTCAGTCCCATTCTTGGTCAGTGGGATCAAACTTTCGGTTATATGCCATCTTAATATATTATTGTGCATGTATTAAACCATCAAGAAGTATGTCAGTCCCATTCTTGGTCAGGGGGATCAAACTTCGGTCATATTCCATCTTAATATATTATTGTGCATGTATTTATTGAATTCGTAATTTAAACTCTAGGCGATAGTTCTGGATGCATGCCGATGACAAATTAAGTACTATATCCGCTGCACCTTTGCCTAAAGAACCCACATCTAATCTCCTATTGCAATTACAACATGTCCTTTTTAACTTCATGGCCGAGAACGGGATCCACATACCGCAACTGCAAACAATCATATCCCTCCATGATGCACCCAATTCCCACCTGGCTAAGTGGGAGATCAAATATCATGGTTCTTTCATTACGATGCAAAATGGGGATTTGCTGGGACTGGTGCTTCGCCCCTTTACAAGTGATTTAAGGCAATGGCTTGACAAGTAATTATAGTGTGGGCATCGTCCCATACCGGCCAAAACACCAGACGTATGCATGGCTCTTCAATGATTTAGTGTAGTATGTGCTTTGAACTCCCACACACTTTACACGAAATTCAGTGTGGGGCCAAAAATATCAACCGTTTGGATGCTTGTGGGTCTACAATTAGAGACTAATACTCCTTTGTGGTTTTATTCATTTCATAATTTGTAATAATAAAGGCATGTCCCTGTGTCTCTATCTCCTGAGCCTTGCTTTGTTCTCATGAAGCCACCTTATGTTTTTTTATAACACAAAGTTCTTCATAATTGATATCGTTCAGTTCTTCAACGGTTGTTGATGCAGTTTTAATTCTCTTAATTCTTAAAATGCGCCCTAAAATTCTCTTAATATTATTTTGTTTTTCCTTTATAACGGAAATACATAATATTATTGTTTACCGGTGTTTTCTCACCACTGAATCGTTGACCGACGACTAGACGGTCAACGTGGTCAAGGGGTCGACGGGATCACTTGGTCAAGCCAAGCGCACGTGCTCTCAGCGTGGGTCGGCGATGGAGTCGAGGTCGAGCGGACGCTTCGGGCAGGGCGTCGGTCCTCGGTCAACGTGGAGCAGAGGGGAAGCCTCGGCTACGAGATGAGCGCTCGGCCTCGGTTGGTCAAGTGCCGAGGGGTAGCCTCGGCGCCTTGAATGTCACTCGGTCTCGATCGACGGCGGTGCTCGCTAGCGGCGAGCGGGTTCATTCCGCGCTGAGGAGTTGCCTCGGCGCCTCGGTTCAGCTTCTTCCTGGACAGACGAGGAAACTCGTCAGGGGGGCCGGACCTTGGTTCCGGCCAAGTCCCCTCCGATGCCTAAGTCAGAACGGATCTGCGTAATGCTCGGCGGGATCGGTACGGCTCGAGAGGAGGCCAGCACACGTATCCTCGGACCGAGCTGTGGGAGGGGAGATAATGGGGGAAAGCACGGTCTGTTAATGGAATACCTCCGTTGTAGGTGTCCAGGATTCGATCCCCTTCTCGGTTGCCTCTGTAGCCCCTTTATAGGGTTTGGCCCACGATTGCCCCCAATCCACGTCCCCTGACCGCTCCCCACTCACGTCCCAGCGATTCGCCTCCATCAAGGCGTCTGCGTGCGTCGTGGGGGAGTCGATTAATGGGCCCCTTAATGGTCATTAAGGTGCCGCGCTTTCAGGGGGACGGTTATATCCTGAGTGCGCGAGCCAATCGTGCGCATTCCGGGTCGGGGCCGGTCCAACTCCGAGTCCTTCCGTGGGCCTCGTCGGACGGGCCAAATGGGCTTCCCGCCCTTGGCTTGGGCTTGGGCCTCTTGCTCTTGGCCTCTCCAAAATAGTCGTATCAATTGCCCCCATCGTCCGAGCCGTTCGGATTCTGCCGGTTCGGTTCGGGCGATGTGACGTTTAAGGATTTTGACAGGCGCGTCAGTCGAGGCCAATCCATTAAACGGTGGCCATCATGATGCAGCCCATTGGAGCTTCTCTCGGTGCGGGATTCGAAGAGCCGTCGGTCTTCAGATGCTGCCACGTGCCCCTCTTCGGACGGTCTGGATTCTGAGATTGCCTCCCATATAAGGGTGACAGCCTTCCAAGTTTCGATTCTTTCGTGCCTTTCTTCCTGATCTTGGTCTTGTGAGCTCCTTCTCTCCTTCGTTCATCTTCCTTTGGATTCTTTTCAAGGTAACTTTCTTCCTCCTTCATTTGTCCCATGGCTACACTTAGGATTGGTGATTCTGCGCCGGGGTCAGGGGACCCCCCGGCGCTCGAGTTTGGCGAACTCCCGTCTTCAAGGTCCGGCGTCCCCTTGGTGACACGTCCCGCACAGGACAAGGGGAAGGGTTTGCTTTTTGCGGACCCTGTCGGTGATGACGTGGCTCGGTCTGCTGAGAGGTTCGACGTTCCCCCGGTGGTCCTCGGGTCGCCGTCTATGGTCCCTTTCTCGAAGGTTACGGAGATTCGGGAGAAGTATTTGTACCATCCATACGACGTCCGAATCCCTTTTTGCGACGAGCGGATTTGCTTTACGCGTAGCAGGGAGGTCGGCGTCTATGTCGAGATGTTCCCCCTGGGACTCCGCTTCCCCCTTCATCCTTTCATCATCCAAGTCATGGAATTCTTGATGGTGGCCTTATGCCAGTTGACCCCGTACTCCATTGCGGTGCTGACCGGGTTCATCATGATCTGCTGCATCCACGGCTTGGAGCCGTCTCTTCCCCTTCTCTTTCACTACTTCCAGGTCCAGACGGTCGGCCAAGGGTCGTGGCAGCACCTCCGGTCCCACACGGGGAGGGAGTGTTTGCTCGGTCTGCCCCGCTGGGTGGGGGACTGGAGCTCGAGCTATGTTTTCTTTGTTTTCCCTGGGGACACCGAGATCTTGACAGGTTGGGGGGGTTATGTCAATATGATCTGACGTTGGCCCTCTATGAGGCTGACCAGGCCGCTGTCTGGCTTCTGTCGTCTCTGCCCCTAGAGGAGAGGTCGGTCTGGCCTCTGCTGGATGACTTGCTCCTTAAGACCGTCCTGTGGTCCCCCGGTAGGCGCTCCTTTTTATTTCTGCTTTCCCTGGTCTTCCTTCCTTCTGCAGAGATGGCGGGCCATGAATTCACCCGGGATGTCGATGAGCTCATCCGTCGAGGATCGAGCAGAATCCGAGGGAACCCTTCGGGCCAGGCGCCCCGCCGCACGGTTGAGGAGGAGGTGCGTCAGGCCAAGCCTGCGATGGGAAGGTTGGAGCCTATGGTCGCGGCCGCGCCGCTCGCCCTGGCCGCGATGGATCTCCCTGTAGCGGAGGCTACGGGGGCTGAACCCCCCCTGCTCCGTCCATGTCGAGGGAGGCAACGAGGGCGCTAGGTCGGCCCCTCGCGTGCCCCCGGGCGGTCGCGACGTGGGACGTAAGCGTTCCCAACCGAAGTTCACGGGGCCCAGCGAGAGGAAGAGGAGGAAGGAGAGTGGGGAAGTCCACCCTTCTGTGGCTCCTAGGGCATCGGTCACCTCGGGCGAAACCCTCACGCTGGCCCTGGTGGCCACCCCTGTTGACTCGGCCGAGCAGTCCTTGGTGGGATTCGGTGGCGCGCTGGTAAACCTACCGGCGGGTCCCGAGGTTATTCCCAGGGACTCGGTATTTGTCGACCGTGCCGTGGCCACCCAGCTGGCACAGAGCTACGTCCTCCCGAGGGGCCGCTTTCTCCTGGAGAGGCCCCCCTCCAACCGACTGTCGGACTCCTTAGTCTGGCAGATTCAACAGGTTTGGTCGCTTCGCTGCTTTCAAACATGCCTCTTGATTCCTCTTAGTGTAACCTTTTCTTCTTTGCAAGCCACTGTGATGGCCGTCGAGGCTAAGTGCCGGGCGGCCCAGGCGAAAGGCCTTGAGGAGTCCTCGGCTTGAGAGCATTTAAGGGCCGGGGCGGCCGAGGTGGCCGCTGAAGAGGCCCGCATGGAGGCCCGGCAACTTCGAAGCCGGGTGGACGAGCTTGCCTCCGAGGTGCGGGACCTCCACGGGGCTCTGGCCGACGCTCAGAGGTCGGCCCAAGAGGCGGAAGAGGCGTTCCGTCAGGAGAGGGGCGATCTCTGTTATGAGCTGGGAGCCCTGCGTCAGACGACCCGGTTCATCGAGAATGTGGAGAGGGGTGTTGACGGGGACCTGAGGCCACGGATCGCGGAGTTCCTCAGGGAAGCCTTCGACTCCTACGAGGACCTCCTGCCCCCCCGGATTGTTGAGGACTTCCGAAACTCCTTCTCGCGGTTCGCGGAGCGCGCCCGGCAGTCACTCCCCCCACCATCGGCAGGTCCCGCAGATCCCCCACGCTCCGAGCAAGGCGAGGTTCCAGAGTTCGCTTCCTCCCGTGCCCCGGGACCTTAGGCGGCACCTCTCTATTTTTGTCCCCCTGGCTTGTAATACCGAACAATTTTCGTAATGTAAAAAGCTTTTTCGTTGATCCATGTACTTTTCGCCACTTTCCTTGTTGTCTGGGCATTCTTTTGGCAGAGTTGCTTCGCAGAGGAAGGGGGCCCTTGGTCTTTTTGATCCTCTGTTGCGTTTGACCTGGTCGTGAAGACGATCCGCTGATATCCCTTTATCATTCGTTGTGAGTGTGAATGGTCTTCGGGATTTTTTGTCCGTCGGCCGATAGACTGGGGCATTGGAGGTGCTCTCGGCCGACCTGCTGTGGCTTCCCCTCGTTCGTGATCCTCAGGCCATTCGGGTGACCTCCTTACGAACTGTGGGCTTGCCATCAGTCTTATGGACAGTCGAGGGCTCAACCTGCTGGGGGAATTGCCCCCGGTCCCTCGGCCGACGGGACCGTCCGAGCTGCAAGGGGTGTTGTCCCCAGGAATATACCCATCTGATGTTCAGACCTGCTGGGGGAGTTTCCCCCAGCCTTACGGTTGATCAAGTCGGCTGGTCTGTGGAGGGAGCTATCCCTCGGCTTATGACCAACCGATGGTCCCGCCTGTTGGGGGAGTTACTGCCAGCCTTACGGACGGGCTCGGTGATCGGCCTGCTAGGGGAGTTGCCCCAGCCATACGGTCGGTCTGGTCGACTGGTAAGTGGGGGGAGCTAACCGTCGGCTTACGACCAATCATTGGTCCAGCATGTTGGGGGCGTTGCCCCCAGGCTTACGGTCGGGCCCGGTGATTGACCTACTGGGGGAGTTGCCCCAGCCTTACGATCAATCGGGTCGGCTGGTCAGCGAGTTGAGCTACCCCTCGGCTTGCGACCAACCGGCGGTCCCGCCTGCTGGGGGAGTTACCCCCAGCCTTACGGACGGGCTCGATGATCGGTGATCGCTCCATATTTTACACCTTTTTTCTGCATGATTGCATGCCATTTAGATCGCTCAAATCACGCTTTTCACGATTTATCGACAATATTGCGATACTTTTCACGATTTGTTGTTTTTGTCGTATTTCAGGAGATTTGGAGCTATTTGGAGTGATCCCGAGATACACCTACTCCAGAGTGTCACCGATGACTTCCCCGAGGGGTATTTAGCTATTGGAGAGGAGCGGAAGAAGAAAGAACGTCGTAGGAGCGACGAGGAGGCAGAAACAATCAGAATGAGCATTTTTGGTGTCTCACTCGGCCGAGTGAAGGAGTCACTCGGCCGACCAGCGAGACCCCGCTCGACCGACCAGATCGGACACGCTTCATGTGTGCACTCGGCCGAGCATCAGAAGCCACATCGGCCGAGTGACGAAACCCCGTCCGCCCGAGTGGCACTCAGACGACGCCCATCAAAAAGAGCCAACTTACTGTTTTTCGTCTGCCTGAGCTTCAGAAGACCCACTCGGCCGAGTGGAAATTGCCGACCGCCCGAGTGAATAGAAGCCATCGGCCGAGTGACGACAACTCACTTGGCCGAGCGACGCCCGAAGTGAAGACTCCCAAGACCCTAGACTTACTGGAAATTCTCAGGGTTTCTCACTCGGCCGAGCGACTTTTGTCACTCGGCCGAGTGAGCCGCGCTGCCTGTAGCGTAAATTGCGATTTTCAGGCTGCGCAGGGGAATTTTGGTCACAGTTTTTTGGGCGATTTTTGGGGGTATTTAACCCCAGTTTTTAACCTAGGTTAGAGAGCTTTTTTCTTTGCTTTTTGCAGCTTTTTAGATTAAACTTTTTAGCTTTTGATTCTTGTGATTGGAGAGGAGAGAAAAGTTTATTTTTGTTGGATTCTTGGAGAACTCTTTTGGTTTGTCTCCCTCTTCATTAAAAACCTCATTTTTATTGCTTATTTGAATATTGTGATGAATTCTATTGCTATTTCAATTGATTATTTTTGCAATTGTGATATGAATTGTGAGTAGTCCTAATGTCTTGGGGCGTGGGGATGAACCCTACGAGCCCAATTTCCGATTTGGGATGATTTGGTAGAAATATTGCTAGAATTGCTATTATGGTTAGTTTGGGATCGATATACTACGGATAGCTAGGTGTTCATATCAGTTGGGATTTGCAAGAGATTGGATCCCAATTCGATAGGAAACCCTAGAAATCCGAATTGGGTTGGAATTGAGTTTCCGTAGTATCGGTTTGCAAGAGATTGGACCGATACTAGGGTTCTCAGTCGCAATTCCATACCGATACCCGTTTGCAAGAGATTGGACGGGTAGGAACTATCCCAACCTAGGTCGTGGCCCGAGTTTGCACGAGAGTAGGCTCGGGACGCGATTGAATGATGATGTTGATCCTAATGCTAGCTTGCCTAGGCTAGGGTTTGCAAGAGATTGGACCCAAACCCAGGATAGCTATAGACCGGCAACAGCGAGAGAGCGTTAGCTAGGTTATACATTCAGTTGCAACTAGTTCATCCGAAATTCTACCCTAGAAATTGTGATACCAATGAATCACATTGACGAAGTACGGTGAGTAGCGGGGATTCCCCATTCCCTAGGCGTCTTTATTTGATTTTATATCTCCATACTTTGTCTGACGATTGTGACAGGATCGCCAAAAGGTAAATTCCCTCTTTTCTGTTCCTATAGCCAGGTTGTTCGGAGCAGGCACTGTCATACGTCCTCCCTGTGTTCGATAACCCGCTCGCCGCTACCCGTGCGCTTGCGGTAAAACTACACGGTCGCCCTTTTGGGTTACATTTTGGAGCGATCAAGTTTTTGGCGCCGTTGCCGGGGAGGCGATAGTGTTTGATCTTATCACCCTAGCTATTTCTTCTTTCTGTATTATTTCTTTATTTTTATCTAACCCTTCCACTGTGCTAATCATTTCTTTGAAACTCTGTTTTCCCATTGCATGTACACGAGATCAACGGCGGACCCTGAAGCTATATTATTTGATCCCGAGATTGAACGTACTGTGCGGAGAATTAGAGCGGAGAGGAGACAAGATCCGGAAGGGAGGTTTATGACCAACCCGGAAACTGCGGAACAATTGGCGGCAAGAATGGCGAGGATCATTTCCATTCACGATAGGCTTCGGCCTAAGACCTCTTCTACAACCTCGTCCATTGACATGCCGGAGTTGACGGCTGACAAGAATTTTGAGCTGAAGACTGGACTAGTGGTTCTGATGCAGCAGGATCCATTTCATGGGAACGCCCATGAAAATCCACACTACCACATCCAGCTATTTTTGTCGAAGTGCGCCACATTTCAGATGACGGGGGTCTCCATCGATGCCATCAGACTGCGCCTCTTCCCCTTCACATTAAAGGATAAAGCTCTTTATTGGTTGAGGACGCAAGCTGACGGAGTCTTTACCACATGGGACGAGTTGGCGAGCGCGTTCATTGACAAGTTCTATCCGCCCTCCAAGACGGTAAAGATTAGGAGTGCTCTCATGTCCTTCAAGCAAGGACCCCAAGAGACACTCTACGAGGCTTGGGAGCGCTTCAAAGATCTGCAGCATCAATGCCCCCACCATAGCATTGAAGATTGGGAGCTCGTCCATAGCTTCTATAATGGTCTCCAACCGGGGACCAAGCAGATTATTGATGACGTGGCATGGGGCCATCTTATCGAAGACTCCCGACGAAGCTACGTCCCTAATTGAGGAGATGGCCTCGAACAATCAACAATGGGGCGACGAGCGAGGACACTCTTCGTCCTCCTTGAAGCCATCTAGCATTTATGAGGCAAAGGCCGTAGCGGAGCTGACCAACAAGTTCGATTCTCTCCACAAGGTAGTAGAGAGATTGGAGAAGTATATCACGGAGCCCCAAGGAACCCCTTCCACATCCGCACCAACGAATCAAATGTGTGATTGGCAAGACCAATCCCAAGCTATGTATTTGGGAGGAGAACAAGGAGAGGGATCTTTGGAGCAAGTTCAGTACGTCGCGGGGAACCAAGGATATTGGGCCAATCCGGCCACTAGAAACCATCCCGGTTTCTCCTATGCCAACAATGAAGGATCATTGAACCCACCGCAACAACTACCTCAACAAGCTCGACCACCACAACAACAACAACAACACTATCCACCGAGGGGGCCTCCGCAACAAAATTTCCCACCAAAGCAACAAGTTGGATCCTATAGGCCGCCCGGATACAATCAAGGGTGGAGAAATCTAAACCCCCCACAAGCTCAACAACGTTCCGACTTTGAAGCTAGAGTGGAGGAGTTTATGGTCGAGCAGAAAAAGACCAACGCTACCTTGAAGGCGGGCCAAGATTCCCTTGCAACCGTTGTAGCCCAAATCTCGGAGCAATTGGCGTTGCTCAATCGAAATACTCAACAATTACCGGCTCAACCTGAGCAAAACCCACGGGGTGCCACCGGCCACATCAATGACGTGGTTGCAGTTACAACTAGAGGCGGGAAGGATACCACTCCCGTCATGATTCCTACCGATGAGCCCAAGGTGGAGAGAGTTGAGCCAAGTGAGCCGGTCATTGAGGTTGAGATGGAGAAAGAGCCGCAAGGGGAAGAAAGGTCCAGAGCGGAGCAATTGATTGAAGAGAGGCGTTTTATGCCACCGATCCCATTCCCTCAGAGGCTTGCTAGAGCAAAAATGGAGAAACGGCTAGCAAAGTTTCTCGAGTATTTGAGAGGGGTAAGCCTCAACATTCCTTTCCTCGACGCTATCGTGGAAATCCCGACGTACGCCAAGTTCCTAAAAGATTTGATCACGGGAAGAAAGAGGAAGGAGAAAATCATGCTCGCTGAGGAGGGCTCTTGGTTCACCAAGAGAGAGAAGGAGCCCGCCAAATTCAAAGACCCGGGGAGTTTCCGAATTCCTTGCACCTTGGGCGGCGTCCCTCTACAAAAGGCGTTGGTGGACTTAGGGGCTTGTGTTAGCCTCATGCCTCTCTCTATGTTCCTAAGGCTAAATACCGGCACAAAATTGAAGCCTACCGACATGCGGATACAACTAGCCGGTGGTCGGATCACAAGGCCGGTAGGGATCGCAGAGGACATCCAGCTACAAGTCCCGGGGGGCATATGTTTGCCATGTGACTTCGTGATCATGGATGTCAAGGAGGAGGAAGACACGTCGCTAATACTTGGACGCCTGTTCCTCGCCACCGCCGGTGTCATTGTCGACGTACGTGAAGGAACTCTAACATTGAATGTCGGCAACATCGAGGTGGAGCTTCATATTCCCAAGGCAATGAAACACATGCCTTATCATGAGGAGCTGGACTATATGGACCTCCTTGACGAGGTTATTGAGGAGGCGATCCCCCATTCGATCGGGGCTCTATTCAAGGAAGATTTCGAGGAAGGGCCGGACTTGGGCTAAGAAGAAAAGATGGAGCATTCCCCCGATCTCTCCACCGAAGTTGATGAAGGCGACGCTGATGTCGCAAGGATTCGAGAGCTCTGCAAGCTCTCAAAATTGAAGTCTCCGAAGAAAGCTCCGCCGATACGGAAATCGGTGTCACCGGTGAAGCCGAGGACCGGAGCAAGCACTAGCTTGGGGGAGCCACCCCCCAACACTACCCGAGACGAGAAATCACCGAGGGAGAACACGCCGCTGCAACATCCGAATACAAGCGTTCTCCCCGGAAAATTTGACGGGTGCATCTCATATGCACCCAATATCCCGCGTTGAATTGAAAATCAAAGGGGGTCGAGCTCACGACCTTAAGCGAGCGATTGTCGGGAGGCAACCCGACGGTTATCTCTTTATTTTTACTTTTCTTTTATTTTTGTTTTAGAAATTATTAGTGTTTTGAGTCGTTTACCCAAAAATTTCGTGATAACGGGTCCTATATTTCTTTGACAGGAGAGGAGAAAGGGATACATATCATTAGGAGGATGAACAAGGCGACGAGGAGTGCTCCAGGAATGCGCTCGATTCTTAGGAGGAAGATGAAATCGACTGGAGGAAGAAAAAATAGAGTTTAGAGCCCAAACGAAGCCAAACAGCAGGAAACATGGTTCACTCGGCCGAGTATACTAGTCACTCGGCCGAGCACATAAGTTCGTCCGCCCGAGCGGCTCACGAACGAGGGAAGTTTGCTGTACCCAACTCTCTGTTTCTTTTCTTGATTTCAGTATAATTTCTACTCGGCCGAGTATATATATTCACTCGGCCGAGTAAAACTGATACGCTCCTAAGGCGAGTCTTGCCGAGTAGCTTGAGCCACTCGGCCGAATGGACTTATTCCACTCGGCCGAGGATGGCAAGGCCACTCGGCCGAGTCATAAGCGGGGAGGAATTTTCCAAAAATTTCCGTTGCATTCACTCGGCCGAGCGACTTAGTCACTCGGCCGAGTCGTAACTTTTTCTATAAAAGGGGGAGCGGGACGATGCGGTTTTCGAAACGAAAAAATTCCCAAAATCGCGTCCGATCGCATTCCCTCGCCCGCAGCTCCCCCCTCACTCGCCCGACCTCACTCGCCGCCACCGCGCTCGGCCGACCACCGCCGACCGACGCCACCCCCGCCTCGCCCGAGTCGCCGCCGGCGACCACACCTCTGGCCGAGCTCCGGTATCCTTAATTCGCCCTATTTTCTCCTCTCTCTCGTATTTTTCGACGATCCATGTGTCTAACGAGCCCCAAATTCAAATCAACTTCATAATCTATGCATCATACCCCTAACCCCTATACATTTTGAATATTACTCGCTGATATCTTCATTTGATGTGCAGGGTATATTGGGGAGCTTAGGGGAGCCCAGGGGAGCTTCCGGGGATCGTTTTGGGCTACGTGGAGGCGTCGTCTTCGCACGCTTTCATTACTTTGCTCTCGCGGTGTGTCGCGGTATACTCTTTCCTTTATTTTACGCACGCCGCATTTTTCACGTTTTTGGTGAGCACACGGGGCCCACATGCCGCCCCGGACGCGGCCACGGTCGAGGAGAGCTTCCGCCAAGCGGAAGCGGTCGGATGAGCCCGGCCCCTCCCACGAGGTGGAGGACCCTCCTCCGCCTACACCACCACACCCCGTTCACCCCACACAGCCTGCAAACCCCGCACACCCCGCACAGCCTGCAGAGCCCATTCACCCCGCACAGCCACTCCCTGCCGTCCCACAGCCACCACCGGCTCCACTTGTCGGGCCGCTGGGGATTACGTTCTGAGACGACGCACACCGCGTCGTCTTCGAGCGCATTTCCCAGCGCTCGATTGTACCCTCCAGGTTCGCACACCTTGCAGACCTAGGACACCTGGGGGTACTCGAGGGGATGCTCATGTTGTATGAAAACGTGGGTTGGCGAGATTTCTTCCAGGTGTCGGTGGACACGTTCGTCCGTCCGACACTTGAGGTGCTTAGTTCTATCGCCCGGACCGACGAGGGATGCTCGTTTAGGTTCATGGACCGAGAGTGCCAGGTCACTCTCAGTATGATGAGAGCTTTCTTTTCGTGGCCCGATGTCCACGGGGCCGACCGTGGTTACGCCCCCACTCACATTCCCCCACCTTCCTTCGATTCCGGTGCTTTCTGGGCCAGGATTACGGGTTTACCTGCCGCCTTCGACCCTAGTAGGGCCAAGGCCTCGGCCATCGTCCACCCCTGCCTCCGCATAGCTCAGCGCCTTATGGCGACTACCTTTTTGGCGAGATATGAGCCTGGGACGATGTCCACGCCGGAGCTTTATATGCTCTACGCGATGACGCGCCCCAGAGTTCTATATAGGGAGGGCGACGAGTTGGTCCCCGCCGTCGTGATTGATATCGCGAGCTAGTTTTTAGATCGCATCATCGTATCGGTGGGCACTCGCTCACCGATATGTTGCGGAGGTCTGATCACCCTGCTCGCCCTGATGACCGGCGAGGACTTTCCAGATGACCTGCGACGAGCCCCGGGCCCCACTTCACTGTCCATAGACGTCATGGCCCGGATGAAGATGCTACGTCCGCACGGTCAGCGGCACTGGGTTTGGTTGCACGGCCCCTACGGTGCGGATTACATGATCCTTCCGAGCCCAGCTCGGACACAGATAGCACCAGCACAGGTGGACTGGCTTCCGACGATGGATCTCCTGATCCCTGCCGCCTACGTGCTTGAGGCCGAGGAGGCTGAGCAGGCTGAGCAGTCCCACACTGCACACGCTGTACCTGCTTACCCCACTGCTCCTGCCGACCCCGTGGCCCCTCAGCAGCCTGATATTTCTGCTGCTCCCGACACCTCTGTCCACACTTCTGCCAGTGTTGAGAGTACCCTCGCTGAGCCCACCTCCACTACCTCCACTACCTCCATGCCCACCACCACTCCCACCACAACTGGCCCTCTGTCCGTTGAGCCCGTTTCCTCCGCCCTACCCGAGCGCCCACCGACTATAGTTGAGAGCAGAGAGTCCTCTTTTACTGCTATCGTGGAGACCGTGGTTTCCACCTCTGTCTCCACCGCAGACGTTTTTTCTGAGAGTGTTGTGGCGTCTGTCCACACGTCTGTGTCACCGACCTCTCTGGCCGCCTCGTTGCCACTATTATACTCCACTTCCGTTGCTGCTGCCTCCACTTCTTACCAGCCTGCGCCCCAGCCTCGCACTGAGGCTAGGCCCATACTTGCGAGCACAGCACCTTTCCTCCACATGCCTGCTAAGCCATCACCTACGCCACCCGAGTCCGCCAGCCCCGTCTTGCACAGCACAGATAGGTGCGTCCGCCTGCACCACCTCCCCCCGACACTGTACTTCAGAGCATTCGTGCTCTCGAGGGGGCGGTGAGTGCCCTCAGAGGCGACCTTAGGACCATGTCTGCCACCGTCACCGCTATGGCCAGCCGCTTCGACCTACTTCTGGGCATTCACTATTGCCTCACTCAGATTCTCGAGCGGTTTCCTCGCGTACCCACACCCACCTAGCAGGTCCCCACCCCCACTCCAACACAAACCCAGCCTGCTACCACACCCACACCCACTCAGCAGACTGTTCCCCAGCCACCACCACCACCACCACCGCCTCAGGACGGAGACGGCGCAGCACCACCCTCTTAGGCACCCTTGATGCCATTGATCTTTTTTGCCGCCATGCTGCCCGTCTCTACTGGGTCCTGATGATTTTTGCCCACCCCCCTCCACTCACCGTTTTTGGGTCCGCATTTTGTTCATATATTTATATATCATTTTTTGGGAGAGAGGGGGAGTTTTTGGTGTCACACTTTTATATCTGTTTCACTCCTGTATCTGCATGCATCATGTCCGCATCATATTTTTCGTTTCATTATTTTATTTTCTTTTTCCTCATGCATGCACCCTCACCTACCCCTCACTTTACACGTCTCTCGGTGTGCCTCACTTCGCACATTGAGGACACTGTGCACTTTAGCTTGGGGGGAGTGAGTTCTCACGTTCTTTTCGATTTACCACCTTTATTTTTAGTTTTTTTCACACCATTTTCCGCTTTTGCACTTATTTCCATCACTTTTTTCTTTTTTTACCATGCATCACGTTTTTCTTATTTTCTTCGTGTGCTGCATTGTAAATAGCTTTATTTTCCCTCTATATCTTTATTTCTTTTTCATCTCATGCTAGAGATGACTTTTCTGTGATGATGATGACGTGGAGTTAGCTTTCTCTATATGCATGCTATATTTGTCATGTCTTAGATTTTATTTCTGATATCATATGCTATGATTTGCCTTGCATTTAGAGATAGTAAGCCACACTTTTTCCGCATGAAAATGGATGAAATTTTATTATTAGCTGAGTCTGAATATTCATATGTATGATATCGCAGAAAACACACCAAGATTCACGCATTGAATGCTTATATCTGTAGGAAGATATATGCCCATAAGGCAATTTATCTTGATTATACGTCTTGTTCATACCGTATATGGTACGTATTATTCTAAGTATAAAATCATTTGTATTAATATACTTAGATAATATCCATAGACTTATAGTTAGGCCCTTACATATCTAGATGAGATCTCGATTATGAGTAAGTAAGAGACCGAATAGAAACGTAAGTCTAAAACGGTTCGTGATCGTAGATGTGTCGAGAACTGGATATCGACACATCGGATAGATCACTGTGTCTTCGTCTTACCTTCGGGTAATGATGATCTCATAGTCATTC
This sequence comes from Scilla litardierei, assembly GCA_030789695.1. Lineage (NCBI taxonomy): Eukaryota > Viridiplantae > Streptophyta > Magnoliopsida > Asparagales > Asparagaceae > Scilla > Scilla litardierei. The sequence goes on along the minus strand of CM061140.1, from coordinate 93,198,211 downwards.
GACTTGGTGAAGTCGGAGACGAGACACATGTGCTCATTGGAGAATGAGTTCACTGAACGACCAAGTTAGAGTTATTAAATGGTTAACTTTAATGATCTGTCTTTAATAACTCTAGGGTGATGATAGGTTAGTTGATCCTTAAGACCTGAAGTCATCAGTACAAACCTGTGAGCGGACGGTATAGCTTAGACCCATGATCTAGCTTCGAGGACCAGTCCTGCTGAAAGATCTTAGGTTGGGCTGCACCTGAAGCTCCCAAGGTGAGTAAGTGACTAAGATGGGATTCGTCACTTCCATTAAAGGGAAGTTAGTGTTATAGGCTCAGTACGGTCTTTATGTTAATCCTCGGCCGGGGTACGTTGCAAGTAGTACAACGTGTATACAATAAAGACCGCCGTATACTGACCAATGTTGTCTAATAGGGTTGACAGTAAACCATACCCTAGGCCAACAATAACACAGTCTTGACGAAGGGATTTTAGCTAACGGAATTCATCACTGACACAGCCAATGCAAACCCTATGATACTTTTGTTAAATGGTCGATCACGTTATGATGACTCTGAAACTGGGACGACAACTACTGCTCGTAGTGACCGTCGTCTAGGGGTTTCGAGCCCCAACCTGTAGTAAGGTCAGGCTGTAGGGTCTCACACCGAGGAGTGTTCGTGTCTTAGTAATAGGAATATAGAATAGAGAGAAATGTCATTTGATGATATTCACAAGTTAAGTTGTGAAAGTTAGTCGCATTAGCAATAGGGACACAACGTTGCATTAGATGCTAACTTTAACTAAACGTGTTGTAAATTAGTTACGACGAATTTGGTAGGAACAAACTTGTTGGAAAGGGTTACCTGGATGATGGGATCGTCTCGGTCTAAACACAGGTTCAAACCGCGTCCAAATCGGAGCTCAAACGAGCCCAGAAACGCAGAAAGAGTTCAAGGGGAAGTGGGTTAGACCCACTGGGCCAAAAGGCCCATGTGCAAAGGCAAAACGGGCGACACCCGCTGGCTGCAACGGGCGCACGCCCGTTGCACAGCGGGCGCGGCCCGCTGCACGCAGCGGGCCAGCGGCCGCTGCAAGCGGGCGCGGCCTGCTGCACAGCGGGCCCGCGCCCGCTTGTGCAGCGGGCCGGCAGCGGGCCGGCGCCCGCTGCAGCAGCGGGCGGGTGGCCCGCCCTTGTTTCCTTGGGCGGGCGCGCCCGCTAAGTCTAGCGGGCGCGCCCGCAACTTAAGTCAAAATTAGGGTTTTGAAACCCCTAATGACGGCTACGAATTTTGTGTAAATTGCTAAACTTTGAGCAATTGTTTGAGGGGTCAAACGAAGTCGAAATTCGTCACCGTCAGTTCCTACGCGATCACCACTCCAAGATTTTCTGATTGATAGCTTGTTTGGTGTCTGAAGTTTAGTATGTGAGGAGAATTAATTCGTTAAAGTTTGACTTTGTGAAAGGCTAACTTTAAAGTTGAAATTAAGCCAAATGGCTTAATTGAATTTTTCTCTTCATGGGAATTATCCCACATTGCCCGCAACGAGAAGTTGAGTGCTCACTCCCTATATAAATAGGGGTGCACTCTCCTCGTTGAAAAACACACCAGTCAACGATCGGGTAGCTCCCGATTTTTAGAGCAAGCTCGATCCGCGACTAATAACTCTCTCTCTATTTTCCTATTCTCCGGAGTAGTCCTAGCACGACTACGAAGGGGGTTTGGATCTGATCCGGACGTCTAAGACGCGGGTTTCTTCTCAAGTGAAACTTTCTACCGCGTGTGATCGGCTCGGAGGCGAAAGCAGCTCGGGCGGATCGGTGCGAGGGTGCGAGGCGGCTCAGGGAGATCGGGTCAACGCGGCTCGGCTACGAGGAGCTTCTCAAGACGGTGCGGTACATCTTGCCTGCTCCAGGGCCAAGATTTCGGGTATGTGGTTAAGCATTTTCTAGTGTAGTTTTTAATTAGTCGCTTTAGTGTAGATCCTTCTTGGGGTGGTCAGACCCACTCCAAGTCGGCATAGATCGGGCTAGGTTATGGCTCCCCAGAGCCTAACTAAATTGTTTAGCTAGTGTAGAAATTTTGATTTCTGGTTTTCCGCTGCGCCTTTTGTGCCTCCGTGGTCCGTCCGACTTAGGACGGATACAGATCCGAGCTCTGGGGGTCCGTCAAAACCCCAACAATATCTGGAGTACTGTTTTCTTTTCCTATATCACTTCTATTTGCTCGATTTGTACATTTCACTTCAGGATGATTGAATGATGTTAGCTATGATAAATCTGGATTAGTTTAGCTTTTTTGTGATCAAAACCGAGTAGATTAGATTACCCTGCTGAAGTTGTCGTGCACGTCCTATAGAGTGAACTGAGAGACATATTTACTTCTTTCTCCATATATCTTGAACATCAATTCTCTATTTTAAAATCATTGGTGAATCTCCCCTTAGCGATTCTAATATATGGCATTTCCCCCGTTATTAAAGTCCTAGCTCCAAATTTCCCAAAACCAAAGAAAGAAAATGAAAAATTCTTGTATATCCTTATTTCTCTTTGATTTGGGATCATTGTGTATATATGTTATTTGAAAAAAAAAGAGAAAAAAAAAGAGAAAAAAAAAGGAGAAAAAGAAAAGAAAAGAAAAGAAAAGAGAAAAGAATCTCAATAAACGATCCCATCTCATGTTCTCTCTTTCTTCTCTCTTTTTGTTTTTATTTTTTTTATTACTTTTGGAGCTTCATAAAAATGGGGATGTAAATATTGTTTTTTGTGCCACCACGCTTATAGATAAGCTTGGGGGAGGGAATCCAATGATGCGTGAGAGAGTGACTACTTGACGGTGCACGACAACCTAGGCTAAGTAATATTCTATACTCGGTGAGATCGTTTTAGCTTCATGAAATCCAGAAATCTATGCCTAGCACTCATTTCATGAAATCCATGCTTTTCTATTCTTTCTATTCTATTGCGTGATATTCTTATACTCCTCTTAGAAAGCGTTCAATTGAAAAGTGTGTGATCTGCGATGTTGTATACCGCTTTAAATGATTCAAACGATGTTAATTTTAGAATTATTCCGTATTTCATGCTATATCAATATTCTTGGGTTTTCTATTTCTATTTGCACCATTATACTATGATATCGAAATAAAAGCCTTTGACATGTGTTTCACATTCGGTGCATGCTATATGAGTAAGCAAAACCCACGTCCTGAGAAAAATGATCTAGCAGCTTCCCTCTTCGCTTTCTTCTTTCTTCTTCGTTTTTCGTTTTTTTTCGTTTTTTCGTCGTTTTCATTTTCTGAATCCACCGGGTTCGCCTTTTACTTATCTTCCTCGAGGACGAGTAAGAGGTAAGCTTGGGGGATTTTGATCGCTCCATATTTTACACCTTTTTTTCGCATGATTGCATGCCATTTAGATCGCTCAAATCACGCTTTTCGCGATTTATCGACAATATTGCGATACTTTTCACGATTTGTTGTTTTTGTCGTATTTTCAGGAGATTTGGAGCGATTTGGAGTGATCCCGAGATACACCTACTCCAGAGTGTCACCGATGACTTCCCCGAGGGGTATTTAGCTATTGGAGAGGAGCGAAAGAAGAAAGAACGTCGTATGAGCGACGAGGAGGCAGAAACAATCAGAATGAGCATTTTTGGTTTCTCACTCGGCCGAGTGAAGGAGTCACTCGGCCGACCAGCGAGACCCCGCTCGGCCGACCAGATCGGACACGCTTCATGTGTGCACTCGGCCGAGCATCAGAAGCCACATCGGCCGAGTGACGAAACCCCGTCCGCCCGAGTGGCACTCAGACGACGCCCATCAAAAAGAGCCAACTTACTGTTTTTCGTCTGCCTGAGCTTCAGAAGACCCACTCGGCCGAGTGGAAATTGCCGACCGCCTGAGTGAATAGAAGCCATCGGCTGAGCGACGCCCGAAGTGAAGACTCCCAAGACCCCAGACTTACTGTAAATTCTCAGGGTTTCTCACTCGGCCGAGTGACTTTTGTCACTCGGCCGAGTGAGCCGCGCTGCCTATAGCGTAAATTGCGATTTTCAGGCTGCGCAGGGGAATTTTGGTCACAGTTTTTTGGGCGATTTTGGGGGGTATTTAACCCCAGTTTTTAACCTAGGTTAGAGAGCTTTTTCCTTTGCTTTTTGCAGCTTTTTAGATTAAACTTTTTAGCTTTTGATTCTTGTGATTGGAGAGGAGAGAAAAGTTTATTTTTGTTGGATTCTTGGAGAACTCTATTGGTTTGTCTCCCTCTTCATTAAAAACCTCATTTTTATTGCTTATTTGAATATTGTGATGAATTCTATTGCTATTTCAATTGATTATTTTTGCAATTGTGATATGAATTGTGAGTAGTCCTAATGTCTTGGGGCGTGGGGATGAAGCCTACGAGCCCAATTTCTGATTTGGGATGATTTGGTAGAAATATTGCTAGAATTTCTATTAGGGTTAGTTTGGGATCGATATACTACGGATAGCTAGGTGTTCATATCGGTTGGGATTTGCAAGAGATTGGATCCCAATTCGATAGGAAACCCTAGAAATCCGAATTGGGTTGGAATTGAGTTTCCGTAGTATCGGTTTGCAAGAGATTGGACCGATACTAGGGTTCTCGGTCGTAATTCCATACCGATACCCGTTTGCAAGAGATTGGACGGGTAGGAACTATCCCAACCTAGGTCGTGGCCCGAGTTTGCACGAGAGTGGGCTCGGGACGCGATTGAACGATGATGTTGATCCTAATGCTAGCTTGCCTAGGCTAGGGTTTGCAAGAGATTGGACCCAAACCCAGGATAGCTATAGACCGGCAACAGCGCGAGAGCGTGAGCTAGGTTTTACATTCAGTTGCAACTAGTTCATCCGAAATTCTACCCTAGCAATTGTGATACCAATGAATCACATTGACGAAGTACGGTGAGTAGCGGGGATTCCCCATTCCCTAGGCGTCTTTATTTGATTTTATATATCCATACTTTGTCTGACGATTGTGACAGGATCGCCAAAAGGCAAATTCCCTCTTTTCTGTTCCTATAGCCAGGTTGTTCGGAGCAGGCACTGTCATACGTCATCCCTGTGTTCGATAACCCGCTCGTCGCTACCCGTGCGCTTTGCGGTAAAACTACACGGTCGCCCTTTTGGGTTACATTTTGGAGCGATCAATCGGCCTACTGGGGGAGTTGCCCCCAGCCTTACGGTCAATCGGGTAATTGTACTCTCCCGGGAGGTGACTTCCCGCCTGTTCTGCAATCGATCGCCTAGCCAAATAAAGTGAGAGAAAAAGAGCTGTACTAACACGGTTCTCTTTCCATTCCTCGAACCCGGGTGTACATTTGGAGGAAAAAAAATGGAGATGGGGAGGGCAAGCTAGCCTTGCCCACGCAAGGCGGCGGCTGGTCGTCCTGTCTGCTCATTCGATGATGCACATGGCCGTTTGGACCACATTCACCTTCTTTCCCTTGTCCGATTGCATGGATGTCCCTTCCCCGGGGCTGGGGCCGAGTCGTCGGCGAAGTTCTTGAGGTGCCCCCGGCTGACCAGCTTCTCTATTTCCTTCTTAAGATGCCAGCAGTCGTCAATGTCATGGCCATTGTCCTTGTGATATTTGCAATATTTCTCCTCGTCTCTTCCGCCTCTCTTCATCCGTGGAGGTGGCCTGCTAATGCGCCCCTCCTTTTGGGTGTGCGCGAGGACGACGTCCGAGGCGGTGTTCAGCTGGGGGTGTCGTGGTTCTTCCCTATGCTTCTTTCCTTTGGCCCTCTTATCCTGCCAATGCTCTTCAGGGCCGCGGTGCTCGCTCTCGTCGCGCTTGGATCCCCGCCTGGTCCCCACTGGGTGACTCCCGTCATTCACTGCCAGCGCCTCTTCCATCAGCATGTAGCACTCCGTCCGGGCTATGACCCCGGCGAGGTCCTTCGGAGGATCATTGTGTAATGGTTTCTTTAGGCCCCTATTTCGGATCTCTTTCTTCAGGGCTGTCTTGACGACCAGCTCTGGGCAGCTCTCCACGTTCAGCCGCTCTGCATTGAAGCGACGCATATAGTGCCTCAGGGTTTCTCCAGGACCCCGCACCACATTGAACAGGAGTTCTGAGTCTGGTTTTACCTGACGCCCGGCCATGAATTGTTCGCAGAACTGCTGGGAGAGGTCCTCGAAGTTGTCAATGGAACGGTTGGGGAGGCTATGGTACCAATTCCTGGCCGCTTTTCGGAGGGTGGAATAAAAACCCCTGCAGAGCAGGGTGTCGTCGGGCCCCTGGAACGCCATGACCCCCTCCTAGTCCATCACGTGTTCTGCCGGATCGCCCGTTCCGTCGTACTTCTCCAACGTTGGCACCTTGAACCTTGAGGGTACCCATGCCTCAGTTATCCTTTGGGATAGCGGGCAACAGTCGCCAATTGCACCCCCCGGTCGCCCTCCTGCGCTCTCACCGTGACCGTCCGGTCGTGATGAGCGAGCAGGATCACGCCGGGGGCTCGCTCGAATTGCTGTCGAGCTGAGGTCGGGAGTTGATCGGAGAGCGTTCCTCTTCTCCCTCCAGTACTCTCGCTTATCCATCCTTACTTGACGGGCTCTTTTGCTCCGACGGGATCGGTCCTGCGAAGCTCGACGATCGTCCGGTTGCTGCTTTGTCGAGCCTGGTCGCCGAGACGAGCCGGTAACCGATTCGCCCCCGGTCCGCTCGCGGCCCATCCCGTCTCCCTCGCAAAGCGAGGTAGGGATGGGGGATCGCGTCGGGATGAAGCCCGGCCTAGTAAATCGCCGCTCCAGGTTGGTTGCTCCATCCCCATGGTCGGTGACCACAGCGGACCGTATTGGTTGGCGATCCCCTCCCCGTCGGTTGGCCCCTTCTGTCCAATTCCCCTGGACGGACGGGTTACTGACGATCTGTTGAATGGTGGCGACCAACGTCTGGAGGTTAGTGTTGGTTTCTTAAGCAAAGAGACGGAGCTGCTCCTGGGTTACCGAGCGGTAGTCGCTCGTCCCCTCGGTAGTGTGGCTATGCTTGTTCTCGGGTGGGACGTAATCACCCTCCTCGTGGATGGGGGCATGCGCCCCGTGCCGTTGCAGACTGTATCCATTCCGATGGTTTTGACGTGGGCTTTGTTTCGGTTCCCACAGACGGTACCAGATGTTTACGGGTGTTTTCTCACCACTGAATCATTGACTGATGACTAGACGGTCAATGTGGTCAAGGGGTCGACGGGATCCCTTGGTCAAGACAAGCGCACGTGCTCTCAGCATGGGTCGGTGATGGAGTCGAGGTCGAGCAGACGCTTCGGGCGGGGCGTCGGTCCTCGGTCAACATGGAGCAGAGCGGAAGCCTCGGCTCTGAGATGAGTGCTCGACCTCGGTTGGTCAAGTGCCGAGGGGTAGCCTCGACGCCTTGAATGTCACTCGGTCTCGATCGACAGTGGTGCTCGCTAGCGGTGAGCGGGTTCGTTCCACGTTGAGGAGTTGCCTCGACGCCTCGGTTCAGCTTCTTCCTGGACAGACGAGGAAACTCGTCAGGGGGGCCGGACCTTGGTTCCGTCCAAGTCCCCTCCGATGCCTAAGTCAGAACGGATCTGCGTAATGCTCGGCGGGATCGGTACGGCTCGAGAGGAGGCCAACACACGTATCCTCAGACTGAGATATGGGACGGGAGATAATGGGGGAAAGCAAGGTTTGTTAATGGAATACCTCCGTTGTAGGTGTCCAGGATTCGATCCCCTTCTCGGTTGCCTCTGTAGCCCCTTTATAGCGTTTGGCCCACGATTGCCCCCAATCCACGTCCCCTGACCGCTCCCCACTCACCTCCCCACGATTCCCCTCCATCGAGGCGTCTACGTGCGTCGTGGGGGAGTCGATTAATGGGCCCCTTAATGGTCATTAAGGTGCCGCGCTTTCAGGGGGACGATTATATCCTGAGTGCGCGAGCCAATCGTGCGCATCCGGGTTGGGGCAGTCCAACTCCGAGTCCTTCCGCGGGCCTCGTCGGACGGGCCGAATGGGCTTCCCGCCCTTGGCTTGGGCTTGGGCCTCATGCTCTTGGGCTTCTCCAAAATATTCGTATCAATTATGTTGTATATTAATTTTCTACTGGAAAATGGGATGTTATAAATTTTAAAGGCTATTATGCATATAACATAGGATCAGATTGGATTGTTTTAGCGTATATGATTATTGATTACATACGGCTATAGAACATGTAAATAGATATGAGTTCAAAAGCTTTTATCAATATCGTGTTCATCTTAGTGGTTGAATCACTTGACTGTCTCTGTGGAGACCCGAGTTCGAATCCCACTACCCCCATCCCCCTTTTATTTTCTTTATTTTTCAGCTTTTAGGGCATCGATGTATACCTGGCTTCTCTGTGTTCGGGGTTAAGCGATCAGGGCTGGTATACCCGTGTTCCACGACCCATATTTCCAGCTTTCCGATGTATCAAAAAAATATCTGTTATGGAAATATCTTAGATACAGAATCGTGCATCCATGTATCCATGTTGATGGCGACGTATTGGATCCGGTAATGGTTGGTAGCGTAACTAGAAATTTATTTTGTCCTGTGCGAAAATAATGACGATGTAAAGAATAATATCACAGCAAAAAGACTTAACAATATGAATGATTTGATTATATATTGATAATATCAAAAAAATAGTGTCATGCATACATTCAAAATATAATAACATAATATATTAAAAAGTGTTTATTTACATCAAGCTCTATCTAAGCCGATTGAAAAGTATCATCTATAGTTGACTCTGAATGACATGTCTCACTTAAGACTTCAATAACATCTTTTTTGGAATAAAATGAAAACAAATTTTCCTTCATCTTAAAGATGTTTTAGTTTTAAAAATAGTAATATGTATCAAAAATTGATAAACAATTCCAAATATAAATGACTGAAATAATTACTTGAATTAACTTCACCAGCATGCAATGATATCATATATATTTAAAGTAAAGAAGTGATTCAATGGATTCATATATGGTATGAAATTTAGAGTACAGAATCAAATTTAAATTTAAAAGGCCCTTTTCCTTTCAACGGATCATACATGTGTAGGAAGATATATGCCCATAAGGCAATTTATCTTGATTATACGTCTTGTTCATACCGTATATGGTACGTATTATTCTAAGTATAAAATCATTTGTATTAATATACTTAGATAATATCCATAGACTTATAGTTAGGTCCTTACATATCTAGATGAGATCTCGATTATGAGTAAGTAAGCGACCGAATAGAAACGTAAGTCTTAAACGGTTCGTGATCATAGATGTGTCGAGAACTGGATATCGACACATCGGATAGATCACTGTGTCTTCGTCTTACCTTAGGGTAATGGTGATCTCATAGCCATTCGACTTGGTGAAGTCGGAGACGAGACACAGGTGCTCATTGGGGAATGAGTTCACTGAACGACCAAGTTAGAGTTATTAAATGGTTAACTTTAATGATCTGTCTTTAATAACTCTAGGGTGATGATAGGTTAGTTGATCCTTAAGACCTGAAGTCATCTGTACAAACCTGTGAGTGGACGGTATAGCTTAGACCCATGATCTAGCTTCGAGGACCAGTCCAGATGAAAGATCTTAGGTTGGGCTGCACCTGAAGTTCCCAAGGTGAGTAAGTGACTAAGATTGGATTCGTCACTTCCATTAAAGGGAAGTTAGTGTTATAGGCTCAGTACGGTCTTTATGTTAATCCTCGGCCGGGGTACGTTGCAAGTAGTACAACGTGTATACAATAAAGACCGCCGTATATTGACCAATGTTGTCTAATAGGGTTGACAGAAAACCATACCCTAGGTCAACAATAAACACAGTCTTGACGAAGGGATTTTAGCTAACGGAATTCATCACTGACACAGCCAATGCAAACCCTTTGATACTTTTGTCATGGGTCGATCACGTTATGATGACTCTGAAACAGGACGACAGCTACTGCTCGTAGTGACCGTCGTTTAGGGGTTTCGAGCTCCAACCTGTAGTAAGGTCAGGCTGTAGGGTCTCACACCGAGTAGTGTTCATGTCTTAGTAATAGGAATATGGAAAAGAGAGAAATATCATTTGATGATATTAAACATTCACAAAGCGGTTGTGAATATTAGTCGCATTAGCAATAGGGACACAACGTTGCATTAGATGTTAACTTTGACTAAACGTGTTGTAAATTAGTTACGACGAATTTAGTAGGAACAAACTTGTTGGAAAGGGTTACCTGGATGACGGGATCGTCCCGGTCTAAACACAGGTTCAAACCGCGTCCAAATCGGAGCTCAAACGAGTCCAGAAACGCAGAAACAGTTCAAGGAGAAGTGGGTTAGACCCACTGGGCCAAAAGGCTCATGTGCAAAGGCAAAACGGGCGCCGCCCGCTGGCTACAACGGGCGCAAGCCTGCTGCACAGCGGGCGTGGCCCGCTGTGTGCAGCGGGCGGGCGCCCGCTGCACGCAGCGGGCGCCGCCCGCTGCACGCAGCGGGCGGGCGCCCGCTGCACGCGCCCGCTGCACGCAGCGGGCCAGCGCCCGCTGCACGCAGCGGGCGGGCGGCCCGCCATAGCTCCCTTGGGCGGGCGCGCTGGCTAAGCCTAGCGGGCGCGCCCGCAACTTAAGTCAAATTAGGGTTTTTGAAACCCCTAATGACGGCTACGAATTTTGAGAAATTGCTAAACTTTGAGCAATTGTTTGAGGGGTCAAACGAAGTCGAAATTCGTCGCCGTCAGTTCCTACGTGTTCACCATTCCATGCTCTTTTGATTGATAGCTTGTTTGGTCTGAAGTTTAGTATACGAGGAAAATTAATTAGTTAAAGTTTGGCTTTGTGAAAGGCTAACTTTAAAGTTGAAATTAAGCCAAATGGCTTAATTGAATTTTCTCTTCATAGGGATTGTCCCACATTGCCCGCAACGAGAGGATGAGTGCTCACTCCCTATATAAATAGGGGTGCACTCTCCTCGTTGAAACACACACCAGTCAACGATCGAGTAGCTCCAGATTTTTAGAGCAAGCTTGATCGGCGATTAAATCTCTCTCTCTATTTTCCTATTCTCCGGAGTAGTCCTAACACGACTACGAAGGGGGTTTGGATCTGATCCGGACGTCTAAGACGCGGGTTTCTTCTCAAGTGAAACTTTCTACCGCGTGTGATCGGCTCGGAGGCGAAAGCAGCTCGGGCGGATCGGTGCGAGGGTGCGAGGCGGCTCAGACAGATCGGGTCAACGCGGCTCGGCTACGAGGAGCTTCTCAAGACGGTGCGGTACATCTTGCCTGCTCCAGGGCCAAGATTCCGGGTATGTGGTTAAGCGTTTTCTAGTGTAGTTTTAATTAGTCGCTTTAGTGTAAATCCTTCTTGGGGTGGTCAGACCCACTCCAAGTCGGCATAGATCGGGCTAGGTTCTGGCTCCCCAGAGCCTAGCTAAATAGTTTAGCTAGTGTAGAAATTTTGATTTCTGGTTTTTTCCGCTGCGCTTTTGTGCCTCCGTGGTCCGTTCGACTTAGGACGGATACGGATCCGAGCTCTGGGGGTCCGCCAAAACCCCATCAGTGGTATCAGAGCCACGGTTATGCTATAGATCTACTATAGCGACTATTTAATCGTTAAAAATGCTTAGTTTTCATGTGCAAAACTTTTTTAGCTTTATGTTAAATTAGTTTTGAAAACATTTTTTTGTTTCAAAAATTAATTTTGCAACACGGAAATTTATTTTAATTTTGGGACAAATTATTTTTATGCGATAAATCTAAAAGTAGTCTCCTTTGTTTTAAATACTTTATAAAATTTTTATGAGACATTAAAATTTTTAAAGGAGTGTTTAAAGTTTATGTAAACTTTATAGAAAAATTTTATTTTCGAAATTTAAGAATTTTTCTTTAGTTACATAAAAGTTAGAGATCTTTAAAACTTTATTTGAAAGCTTCTAAAAAGATTTCTAAAAGTTTTAAAAGAGTTTTAAAATTATTTTAAAATATGTAAGAAATAGAAATGTTTTATTTCATGAGATGAAACATAAATTAATTTCTTTTTATTACATAGATGTTTCTAAAATTTTTATGTGATATTTTAATTTTAGAAATAAGATTAAAAATTTTAAAGGCCTAGGTTTAAAATTATTTGATAATTTTGTACGACCTAGTTTTATGCGATAAAATTTTTACGGAGGCTTAAAATTTTTTTTTAATCTTTAATTTTAAGTGTTAAAATTTAGATTTGCATGTTTATATTATATAGATAATTTTTTTTAAAACTTGCAAATACATTATATATGTCGTTAAAAATGAAACTTTCTTTTATGCGGATAAAGTTAGTTGCTTCATTTCATGTTGAATAATGTATTCACAAACCTTGTTAGGTTAGCCATTAAACCATGATAGTGACATGATATGTTTGATAAAACAAAACAACATCGAACCTAATACCAGATTAGGGTAGTCCTTTTGTTTTGTAAATCATTTCATTAAAACGTTCAATTAAATGATTTTCATAAAAAGACAAAGTTGAATTGTTTTATTAAAATCCTAATTAGATTGGGGTAGTAAGTTGAACGAAGAACCTTATAGTTGATAAGGACTTAATAAAAGATGTTCAACCAATCTGAAAAATTTTGAATTTTTAGGACCAACTAGTTGATAAGGATTAACTAGTTCTCTTAATTAAAAGCCATTTAGTTGTTTGGAAAACATAAGATTGACGACAACTCCTTCAATGGATCATGATGTCGGTCAATGTGCTTGGCTAAAGTTTTTGGACCAACCTAGCTAGACTGGGTAACAAGTGGTCCTGGCTTAGTCAATTCCCTGGCCGCGTCCGCTGGACCGCAAGGAGTCGATTCATGACTATGTAAGTCCATCGACTATACCTAAGTCAATACGATAATAATCTTGTTCAAGATAAATCGTAGCCCTCCTTGTTTTAGGAGTTGGCAACTGTAAGAAACATGTTCCGGTTGTTGAGCTACACTCAAGCCGTGACATGTCAATCTTATAGAAACCGATTTCTTGATTGACATCTTAACCTGACTGAAACCGGTGTCTCATCCCTCGAGCTTCGGCGTAAGTCTAACCAAGAATGTAGTCTAAGACCTGACCCAAACCGGCGCGTCGTGCATACACCGAGCAAAGGGGCAAGTCAGGCTAGACACGAAAACAAGGGTCCGACTAGGCTAGCCATTGTGATCCGGTTGAGCACACTCATGATCACAAATGACTAGGGGTAAAAATCGATAGGGAATCATAGATAATATGATTGACGATAAGTTCGTCTACCGACTGCAGAGTCGGACAACTTGTTGAGATACACTCAAGGTTGTCAGACTCAGGGTAGTAGGATCCCTCTCTCACAAATGTTATTTTATAATAAATTGTTTATTATTATGGCTTTAAATAAATTTAGTGGGAGAATATAGTTTTATTAAAACCATTAAAACTATACTACGAACATATACTAACTAAAGTATCTATAAAATGCAGAATGGACTCAGGTCTAAAATACATGGTAGAAAAGAACGTGCTGGATGGAACCAACTACAAAGACTGGCTAAGGAACATTAAGTTGGTCCTTTCCCTAGCTGGGATTGGATACATATTGTTCGAGGACGCTCCGGATAAGCCGGATGAGGATTCGACCCACGAAGAGAAAGAAGCCTTCAAGTTGTACCAGAGGGATGCAGAGAAGGCAAGATGCCTTACTCTAGCTTCGATGACCAACGAACTGCAAAGGAAGCAAAAACATATGGATGTTCAGAGCATACTCCTTAATGCACAAGAGTTGTATGGCAAGCGATCCAGAGCTGCCAAGTTCGAAGCTACTAGCAACCTCTGGGGCACGAAGATGACGACAGGGCCCGTATAAGATCATGTTATCAAGATGATCGGGTACGTAGAGGATGCCGCCCAGTTAGGATTTGTCCTGGACAATGAGATGTCCACGGACATTATCCTAAAGTCTTTAACTCCCGAGTTCAAGCCCTTTATAACTGGCTTTATAATGAACAGCCTTGAGACGGATCTTCCCGGTCTCCTCAATATGCTCCGGCAATTTGAGGAGATTGAGAAGAAGCCGACTGCACTGGTTGTTGGCTCTGCTACTTCCGACCAGCCGAAAGGCAAAGGGAAGAAGAGGCCGGTCCCACAACCTGCGAAGGCTAAGAATGGGAAGAAGAAGAACAAAGGGGCCCCGTCGAAATCTGAGTGCTTCCATTGCCACAAGATTGGCCACTGGAAGAGGAACTGCAAGATCTATCTTGCAGAGAAGAACGTCGAAATCTGAGTGCTTCCATTGCCACAAGATTGGCCACTGGAAGAGGAACTGCAAGATCTATCTTGCAGAGAAGAAGAAGGGGCATACTGATGCCTCTACCTCAGGTACAAATTAAAATTCAGTTAAATGCAATTATTTCCATTCATATAGTATGAGATACTTATAGACATCTGTGTACTGTATACATGTGGCTGATAAGAACCAGAGATTGGAGAAGTACGGAGATCGGTCGGCAATCAAAGCAACAGTTGCTGCTGGGACCGCTCAAAGACTTCTGGAGACGATGATCGTGATGGAGATGATATTTTTCTTATTTGAATAAAATGTATCATCTTTAAGGATCGAAAACAATGAATGAGTGCTTTGCACTCAAGGTTTATTTTTGATAAACAAGTTAAGGTTCTTTTCATGAACCTGTTGTTTTGGAATGGATGTCTCGTTTGTTGCAATTGAGATTGAATCGGCTTAAATTCTGTGGATGTGGATTTTCTGTGATGGTTGCGTATATTTTCGAATAATGGTGTATAGCTTCGATAATATTGATTTTGGAGCTGACTAAATGTTAGAAGTCAATCAGTAGTTAAGTGTAGGTTCCAGGGGGCGTATAAATTGTGTGCGATCACAATAATACGCATATCAAGATTAATTCTTGATTATCTGCATTTAGTTATTAAAAGAGTTAATACTAAATGTGGTTAAAGGAATAAGTACAATACAGGACGTTTTGATTGAACGAGTCAATGTCAAGATTCCTTAAAATGATCTTGACTTGACTCATTCGTCAAACCGAATCTGACACTTGTACATTCCATCTGAGGCACTTACCAAATGGTTATTTTTGCACATAAATCTAAATATGATTTAGATATTATGTTGAAGAAATTTGACCAGGTAATTCTTAAAGTCAGTGGGAGCGAGCTCATATACTTAGTTCCGTTTTTCGTACTAAGTAAAAAGGATTTTTCACTTTAATGAATCTTCTATATAAATCATTAAGTCAAAATTGTTTTGATTTAATCGTATATATATAGAGACTTAGGGTGTCAAATATGTACTTGACATATTGACACAATAAAGTGGAGTGAGCTAGAACTGACTTACAGAAATGTTAGACCCCACATCTAAATCGTATAAGCTAACTGTTAGCTATACGAAGTTAGGAAAATTGATCCAGATCATTTTTCCAAAGGATCAACCCTGTGTGATCAAGAGATGTAATTTCAATCCATTAAAATTCGTTGTAGATACTTATTAGTAGAACCATTCTTAGGTTTGCCATATCAAATGTCAAAGTGACTGATATGCTATAACGGTATGAGATACCGAGATAAATAGCCTAAGTGCAAGTGGGAGATGTAGGAAGATATATGCCCATAAGGCAATTTATCTTGATTATACGTCTTGTTCATACCGTATATGATACGTATTATTCTAAGTATAAAATCATTTGTATTAATATACTTAGATAATATCCATAGACTTATAGTTAGGTCTTTACATATCTAGATGAGATCTCGATTATGAGTAAGTAAGCGACCGAATAGAAACGTAAGTCTTAAACGGTTCGTGATCATAGATGTGTCGAGAACTGGATATCGACACATCGGATAGATCACTGTGTCTTCGTCTTACCTTAGGGTAATGGTGATCTCATAGTCATTCGACTTGGTGAAGTTGGAGACGAGACACAGGTGCTCATTGGGGAATGAGTTCACTGAACGACCAAGTTAGAGTTATTAAATGGTTAACTTTAATGATCTGTCTTTAATAACTCTAGGGTGATGATAGGTTAGTTGATCCTTAAGACCTGAAGTCATATGTACAAACCTGTGAGCGGACGGTATAGCTTAGACCCATGATCTAGCTTCGAGGACCAGTCCTGATGAAAGATCTTAGGTTGGGCTGCACCTGAAGCTCCCAAGGTGAGTAAGTGACTAAGATGAGATTCGTCACTTCCATTAAAGGGAAGTTAGTGTTATAGGATCAGTACGGTCTTTATGTTAATCCTCGGCCGGGGTACGTTGCAAGTAGTACAACGTGTATACAATAAAGACCGCCGTATACTGACCAATGTTGTCTAATAGGGTTGACAGAAAACCATACCCTAGGTCAACAATAAACACAGTCTTGACGAAGGGATTTTAGCTAACGGAATTCATCACTAACACAGCCAATGCAAACCCTTTGATACTTTTGTCAAGGGTCGATCACGTTATGATGACTCTGAAACATGGACGACAGCTACTGCTCGTAGTGACCGTCGTCTAGGGGTTTCGAGCTCCAACCTGTAGTAAGGTCAGGCTGTAGGGTCTCACACCGAGTAGTGTTCGTGTCTTAGTAATAGGAATATGGAAAAGAGAGAAATATCATTTGATGATATTAAACATTCACAAAGCGGTTGTGAATATTAGTCGCATTAGCAATAGGGACACAACGTTGCATTAGATGCTAACTTTGACTAAACGTGTTGTAAATTAGTTACGACGAATTTAGTAGGAACAAACTTGTTGGAAAGGGTTACCTGGATGACGTGATCGTCCCGGTCTAAACACAGGTTCAAACCGCATCCAAATCGGAGCTCAAACGAGTCCAGAAACGCAGAAACAGTTCAAGGAGAAGTGGGTTAGACCCACTGGGCCAAAAGGCCCATGTGCAAAGGCAAAACGGGCGCCGCCCGCAGCCTGCAACGGACGCACGCCCGCTGCAACATCGGGTGGGCGCCCGCTGCATCAGCGGGCCAGCGCCCGCTGCAAGCGGGCGCGGCCCGCTGCACAGCGGGCCAGCGCGCGCTGCAAGCGGGCGCGGCCCGCTGCACAGCGGGCCAGCGCGCGCTGCTTGCAGCGGGCACGGCCCGCTGCGGCAACGGGCGCCCGCCCGCTGTAGCAGCGGGCGGGCGGCCCGCCCTAGCTCCCTTGGGCGGGCGTGCCCGCTAAGCCTAGCGGGCGCGCCCGCAACTTAAGTCAAATTAGGGTTTTTGAAACCCCTAATGACGGCTACGAATTTTGAGAAATTGCTAAACTTTGAGCAATTGTTTGAGGGGTCAAACGAAGTCGAAATTCGTCGCCGTCAGTTCCTACGCGTTCACCATTCCAAGCTCTTCTGATTGATAGCTTGTTTGGTGTCTGAAGTTTAGTATACGAGGAGAATTAATTAGTTAAAGTTTGGCTTTGTGAAAGGCTAACTTTAAAGTTGAAATTAAGCCAAATGGCTTAATTGAATTTTCTCTTCATAGGGATTGTCCCACACTGCCCGCAACGAGAGGATGAGTGCTCACTCCCTATATAAATAGGGGTGCACTCTCCTCGTTGAAACACACACCAGTCAACGATCGAGTAGCTCCAGATTTTTAGAGCAAGCTCGATCGGCGACTAAATCTCTCTCTCTATTTTCCTATTCTCCGGAGTAGTCCTAACACGACTACGAAGGGGGTTTGGATCTGATCCGGACGTCTAAGACGCGGGTTTCTTCTCAAGTGAAACTTTCTACCGCGTGTGATCGGCTCGGAGGCGAAAGCAGCTCGGGCGGATCGGTGCGAGGGTGCGAGGCGGCTCAGACAGATCAGGTCAACGCGGCTCGGCTACGAGGAGCTTCTCAAGACGGTGCGGTACATCTTGCCTGCTCCAGGGCCAAGATTCCGGGTATGTGGTTAAGCGTTTTCTAGTGTAGTTTTAATTAGTCGCTTTAGTGTAGATCCTTCTTGGGGTGGTCAGACCCACTCCAAGTCGGCATAGATCGGGCTAGGTTCTGGCTCCCCAGAGCCTAGCTAAATAGTTTAGCTAGTGTAGAAATTTTGATTTCTGGTTTTTTCCGCTGCGCTTTTGTGCCTCCGTGGTCCGTCCGACTTAGGACGGATACGGATCCGAGCTCTGGGGGTCCGCCAAAACCCCATCAACATGCTATGCAATTATCCCAATTGTTTCGGGATGTTTTCTCACCACTGTTTGATAGTTTCGAGGATCGGAGGCCACCGCGGCCGTGCGAGACACGTGCGTCCCCCCAAGATCAGGTAGCGGTGCATTTGCTTGGCTAGGAATGTGCAGATCCGTGCGTCAGTATCCCGAAGGGTAGCTTCGGGGGAGCGAAGACCTCCTCGAGTGGGGAGGTGAATGAGCTCGGGGTCGGGATCGCTCGTTTCCGGTGGATGGAGCGCCAGGGGTAGCCTCAGTGGCGTGAAGTCTCCTTGATCTGCGTGACCGAGAAAGCTTGTCAAGGGGGGTCGGACCTTGGTTTTGACCAAGTCTTCTCCGATGCCTAAGTCAGATATGATCTGAGAGATGCCTGGTGGGACCGAGTGCGGTTCACGGAGAGACCGATGCACGAATCCTCAGGCCGGGCTATGGAGGAGAATTATGAAGTGGAAGACAAGATTTAGGAGGAAGAATACTTGAGTGTAGAGTATTCAGAATTTGGTCCCTTCGTCTTTCCATCTTCGGGTCTTTTGTAAGGATTGAACCACCCACGTCCCCCTCATCCTCCACTTATCTCGCCCCACGTACCATCTGCTTTGATCGTCCCTTAATGGGTCATCAAGGTGGACGTAATGGGGCTCTTGAATGGTAATGAAGGTGGGTGCAATTCGGGGGAGCAGTTACCTCGACCTACAAGGGTTAGCGGTTCTCTCCATGCCAGTCTGGGGGCCGCCATGGCTTGAGGCCTTCGCGGGGCCTTTAGGCCGGGGCCTAATCACGTCCTGGCCCACGGGCTCGGGTTGTGGGCTCGGCCCGTTCTGTCTTAGCCCGTTTTGGGAGGGTCGTATTACCAATAAAAAATACACAACCAATTGTCGATGAATGTACGTACTTTGTTGACTTCAGCTCACTTAGCTTTGGCTGAAAAATGAGTGCCAACAAAGATTGAAAATATGACAGCTTTAAAACTAAAACTTATAATTTAAAATTAGCTATTTTTATAACAGTAAAACTTTATATGTATATTAAAGCTCTTGCTCAGTTGGGCAATTGCTCAGATCTTCTCCCTACTGAGAGGCGCGGTATCGGGACCCGAATGGCGCGTGCTTTACTGCTTTCAGATATATCTAAAAAAGCTCTTAAAAATTTAAATAGATAAAAGTATAAAGCATAAACATAAGTATGAATCATGCTTGCATTTGGGAGCTTAACTAGCTATCGGGCCCCAAGCTCATGTATCAAGCTATGGTTAAGATGCTAAGTTGGGACATGCCCCTCTGGCACCCTAGATGTATGTAAGATTGCAAACGGCGTCATCTGGCAAGCTTAATCTATTGTATAGCCAGTAGACATGCATATTATTGATATATTATTTTTATTGAAGAATTTGAGGTTGAGCGTTGGAGGGCGAGAGGCCGGGAGGCACACCGACGTACGACAACTCCTATAAGTCAGTGCGAATTCTAGGTCGGGTGCGAGGATCATCACCATCTTCTCCGCGCGTTGGTTACGGTCGATCCGATACGGTAATGCCGTTAAATTAGTGCAAATTCTAGGTCGGGATACAAGGATCATCGCCATCTTCTCCGCGCGTAGATTACGGACGATCCGAAACGGCAAGGCAAGTTCTCAAGCCATAAAGTGTTATTATTTGCCTTGTAAGCATGAATCAGGTTGCAACAACAACTTGTGTTCTATATAATTGGTATTCTATGCATGGTATAATCCGAGAGGAATGAGTGGGAAGGGGTGAAGGGGCTTGATTTAATGAAATCATGGCAACGTGCTGTGCATTGTTTGGTGACTCTCTAAATATCAAATTGCGATTCGTCCAGCCATCCATCACAACACACAAAAACAGTTATAATTTATTATTCATGGTGTGATGCTGCACGAGTACGGAGAGAAGGGGACCGAAACGTGCCGATTAATTTGGGAAGACTGACGGCTTGGTCTTCAATGATTAAGTGACGGGGTGTGGATGTGCGAAAGCCAGGAATGAAGCCCCAGAGCCGTTTGTCCCACATCGGGGGTGAAGGAGATGGATGAGCGGATGGTTCGTATAAAATAGGGCGGTGGGGTAACTGTGATCCATACTTACCTGGACGGGGTCCTTGGGTGATCATGAAGGCCCAGGCCTAGCTCAGTGGGCCTCATTGCACTTTGAGCCTGCGCTGGGCTACCATCTCCCCAAGTGGGAGAGTGGACGTCATAATTTGTTGCTGAGAGGGTACGCGCTCGCGCGGCCCTCACCCAATTCATTAATTCCTTAAGCTTTTTCAGCCCAATTCTTAATTTTCTTATATTTAGCTATTTCTTCTTATGTTGGCCTTTATTCCTCAGATGTTTCCATTTAGTTCCAAAGGCCATGTGCCTTTGATTCTTATGATTAAAACATTGGGTTTCCTCTGATTCTTAGACTTTTAGGCTGTCAAACCCCAGCAATCAGTTTATATTTTTAGTCCATTACTACCAATTTAAACCATCAAGAAGTATGTCAGTCCCATTCTTGGTCAGTGGGATCAAACTTTCGGTTATATGCCATCTTAATATATTATTGTGCATGTATTAAACCATCAAGAAGTATGTCAGTCCCATTCTTGGTCAGGGGGATCAAACTTCGGTCATATTCCATCTTAATATATTATTGTGCATGTATTTATTGAATTCGTAATTTAAACTCTAGGCGATAGTTCTGGATGCATGCCGATGACAAATTAAGTACTATATCCGCTGCACCTTTGCCTAAAGAACCCACATCTAATCTCCTATTGCAATTACAACATGTCCTTTTTAACTTCATGGCCGAGAACGGGATCCACATACCGCAACTGCAAACAATCATATCCCTCCATGATGCACCCAATTCCCACCTGGCTAAGTGGGAGATCAAATATCATGGTTCTTTCATTACGATGCAAAATGGGGATTTGCTGGGACTGGTGCTTCGCCCCTTTACAAGTGATTTAAGGCAATGGCTTGACAAGTAATTATAGTGTGGGCATCGTCCCATACCGGCCAAAACACCAGACGTATGCATGGCTCTTCAATGATTTAGTGTAGTATGTGCTTTGAACTCCCACACACTTTACACGAAATTCAGTGTGGGGCCAAAAGTATCAACTGTTTGGATGCTTGTGGGTCTACAATTAGAGACTAGTACTCCTTTGTGGTTTTATTCATTTCATAATTTGTAATAATAAAGGCATGTCCCTGTGTCTCTATCTCCTGAGCCTTGCTTTGTTCTCATGAAGCCACCTTATGTTTTTTATACCACAAAGTTCTTCATAATTGATATCGTTCAGTTCTTCAAGGGTTGTTGATGCAGTTTTAATTCTCTTAATTCTTAAAATGCCCCCTAAAATTCTCTTAATATTATTTTGTTTTTCCTTTATAACGGAAATACATAATATTATTGTTTACCTGTGTTTTCTCACCACTGAATCGTTGACCGACGACTAGACGGTCAACGTGGTCAAGGGGTCGACGGGATCCCTTGGTCATGCCAAGCGCACGTGCTCTCAGCGTGGGTCGGCGATGGAGTCGAGGTCGAGCGGACGCTTCGGGCAGAGCGTCGGTCCTCGGTCAACGTGGAGCAGAGGGGAAGCCTCGGCTCCGAGATGAGCGCTCGGCCTCGGTTGGTCAAGTGCCGAGGGATAGCCTCGGTGCCTTGAATGTCACTCGGTCTCGATCGACGGCGGTGCTCGCTGGCGGCGAGCGGGTTCATTCCGTGCTGAGGAGTTGCCTCGGCGCCTCGGTTCAGCTTCTTCCTGAACAGACGAGGAAACTCGTCAAGTCCCCTCCGATGCCTAAGTCAGAACGGATCTGCGTAATGCTCGGCGGGATCGGTACGGCTCGAGAGGAGGCCAGCACACGTATCCTCGGACCGAGATGTGGGACGGGAGATAATGGGGGAAAGCAAGGTCTGTTAATGGAATACCTCCGTTGTAGGTGTCCAGGATTCGATACCCTTCTCGGTTGCCTCTGTAGCCCCTTTATAGCGTTTGGCCCACGATTGCCCCCAATCCACGTCCCCTGACCGCTCCCCACTCACCTCCCCGCGATTCCCCTCCATCGAGGCGTCTGCGTGCGTCGTGGGGGAGTCGATTAATGGGCCCCTTAATGGTCATTAAGGTGCCGCGCTTTCAGGGGGACGGTTATATCCTGAGTGCGTGGGCCAATCGTGCGCATTCCGGGTCGGGGCCGGTCCAACTCCAAGTCCTTCCGCGGGCCTTGTCAGACGGGCCGAATGGGCTTCTTGCCCTTGGCTTGGGCTTGGGCCTCTTGCTCTTGGGCTTCTCCAAAATAGTCGTATCAATTGCCCCCATCGTCCGAGCCGTTCGGATTCTGCCGGTTCGGTTCGGGCGATGTGACTTTTGAGGATTTTGATAGGCGCATCAGTCGAGGCCAATCCATTAAATGGTGGCCATCATGATGCTGCCCGTTTGATCTTCTCTCGGTGCGGGATTCGAAGCGCCGTCGGTCTTCAGATGCTGCCACGTGCCCCTCTTCGGATGGTCTGGATTCTGAGATTGCCTCCCATATAAGGGTGACGGCCTTCCAAGTTTCGATTCTTTCGCGCCTTTCTTCCTGATGTTGGTCTTGCGAGCTCCTTCTCTCCTTCGTTCATCTTCCTTCGGATTCTTTTCAAGGTAACTTTCTTCCTCCTTCATTTGTCCCATGGCTACACTTAGCATTGGTGATTCTGCGCCGGGGTCAGGGGACCCCCCGGTGCTCGAGTCTGGCGAACTCCCGTCTTCAAGGTCCGGCGTCCCATTGGTGACACGTCCCGCACAGGACAAGGGAAAGGGTATGCTTTTTGCGGACCCTGTCGGTGATGACGTGGCTCGGGCTGCTGAGAGGTTCGACGTTCCCTCGGCGGTCCTCGGGTCGCCGTCTATGGTCCCTTTCTCGAAGGTTACAGAGATTCAGGAGAAGTATTTGTACCATCCATACGACGTCCGAATCCCTTTTTGCGATGAGCGGATTTGCTTTACGCGTAGCAGGGAGGTTGGTGTCTCTGTCGAGATGTTTCGCCTGGGACTCCGATTCCCCCTTCATCCTTTCATCATCCAAGTCATGGAATTCTTGATGGTGGCCTTATGCCAGTTGACCCCGTACTCCATTGCGGTGCTGACCGGGTTCATCATGATCTGTTGCGTCCACAGCTTGGAGCCGTCTCTTTCCCTTCTCTTTCACTACTTCCAGGTCCAGACTGTCGGCCAAGGGTCGTGGCAGCACCTCCGGTCCCACGTGGTGAGGGAGTGTTTGCTCGGTCTGCCCCGCTAGGTGGGGGACTGGAGCTCGAGCTATGTTTTCTTTGTTTTCCCTGGGGACGCCGAGATCTTGACAGGTTGGGGGGGTTATGTCAATATGATCTGACGTTGGCCCTCTCTGAGGCTGGCCAGGCCGCTGTCTGGCTTCTGTCGGCTCTGCCCCTAGAGGAGAGGTCGGTCTGGCCTCTGCTGGACGACTTGCTCCTTAAGACCGTCCTGTGGTCCCCCGGTAGGCGCTCCTTTTTCTTTCTGCATTCCCTCTTGCTTACCCTGATCTTCCTTCCTTCTGCAGAGATGGCGGGCCGTGAATTCACCCGGAATGTCGATGAGCTCATCCGCCGAGGATCGAGCAGAAGCCGAGGGAACCCTTCGGGCCAGGCGCCCCACCGCACGGTTGAGGAGGAGGTGCGTCAGGCCAAGCCTGCGATGGGAAGGTTGGAGCCTATGGTCGCGGCTACGCCTCTCGCCCTGGTCGCGATGGATCTCCCTGTAGCGGAGGCTACGGGGGCTGAACCCCCCCCCCCCCCCGCTCCGTCCATGCCGAGGGAGGCAACGAGGGCGCTAGGTCGGCCCCTCGCGTGCCCCCGGGCGGTCGGGACGTGGGACATAAGCGTTCCCAACCGAAGTTCGCGGGGCCCAGCGAGAGGAAGAGGAGGAAGGAGAGTGGGGAAGTCCACCCTTCTGTGGCTCCCGGGGCGTCGGTCACCTCGGGCGAAACCCTCACGTTGGCCCTGGTGGCCACCCCTGTTGACTCGGCCAAGCTGTCCTTAGTGGGAATCGGTGGCACGCTGGTGAACCTACCGGCGGGTCCCGAGGTTATTTCCGGGGACTCGGTATTTGTCGACCGTGCCGTGGCCACCCAGCTGGCACAGAGCTCCGTCCTCGCGAGGGGCCGCTTTCTCCTGGAGAGGGCCCCCTCCAACCGACTGTCGGACTCCTTAGTCTGGCAGATTCAACAGGTTTGGTCGGTTCCCTACTTTCAAACCCGCCTCTTGATTCCTCTTAGTGTAACCTTTTCTTCTTTGCATGCCACTGTGATGGCCTTCGAGGCTAAGCGCCGGGTGGCCCAGGCGAAAGGCCTTGAGGAGTCCTCGGCTTGGGAGCGTTTGAGGGCCGGGGCGGCCGAGGTGGCTGCTGAAGAGGCCCGCATGGAGGCCCAGCAACTTCGACGCCGGGTGGACGAGCTTGCCTCCGAGGTGCGGGACCTCCAGGGGCTCTGGCCGAAGCTCAGAGGTCGGCCCAAGAGGCGGAAGAGGTGTTCCGTCGGGAGAGGGGTGTGTTGGATCTGGATCTAAGCCTAGAGGGGGGGGTGAATCGGCTTATAAAAAATTCTCGTGCAACCCACGAGAAATCCCACGCAGTTATAGCACAATCAACCAGATGCAGAGTATAGAAAAGCAGTCACAGCATGCACAGGCGATATACCCTGGTTCGGTCGCACCCACGACCTACGTCCAGCCCCAAAAGCAATACTAGATTATTAAAGTTTACTGGTACAACCTGTAGCTAGAGCACCAACCCTACACTCACCTGGCCCTCAGTACCTGCACTCACCAAAGTGCCCAAACAATAACAATACTAGTAAAGCCCTCTCTCTTGGCTAGTCCCAACTAGCCAAGTCCCCAAACAAATAAAAAATTGTTTCACAGAGATCACAAAACCAAATCACAAATAAAATAAGGTTCAGAGTTTAGAATTGCTCAATCGTGACGGCGTTGGTGTCTCTGTCGTTCAGCGCGTGGTCAGAAACAGTCTGACATGTAATAGTCCCTAGTTCCCTCAATAGCTTGGCCTCCCTTTCTTGTTGGGTCTCTGAAATTGGGCAATGAATCCTTGCTCTCAAAAGTTTGCTGCTGTGGATGATTCTTCAAATCTGGAGGCTCTGGAGTTTGGGAACTGCTGCTAATAATTTACGGCCTGTGATCTCTTGAATCTTGCTGCCCCCACCAAACAAAGGCAAATGATTCTGACTGTCTTTCCAACACAAACAACTTGCGGCTGTGCTCTTCAAGTTTTCCCAAGGAGAGAACAAAGAGTTACGGCATGTGCTTGAATGGAGGGCTTCTTCAAATATTCGGCCTGTCAACAAAACACATAAGAAATCGGCTCTTAGAGTTTTTCTAGTTAAAGAATTCGGCCAGAAGGGGTTTTCTTGAGTTTTGCAAAAGGGATCTGGGGGAATTGTTTTTTTTTGTTGGAGACCAAAAAAAACGACAGCAATGAAAAGGATCCCTATGCTTGGAGATTTTTTGAAGATGGGAATGAATGATTCGGCTACTTGGAGATTATTGATGTTTGCAATGAAAAGAAAACTTCAGGAGCTTCTCTCAAGGCTTTGGCCTCTTGGAAACGTGTGGCAAAAAAAAATATCAAGACACCCTTTTTTTTAATCTCAGGAAATGCGGCTGCCTCCTAATAGTTGCGGCTTGCACCTAGGTTATTTGGCTTCAGGGGTTTTTTTTTCTTGGGCATGCTCTCAATTTTTTAAAGTGGACGGCCTGTAAATTGTTTATTTTTTTTTGAAGACACAAAGATGCGGCCTGAAAGACTGAGTTACTCTCATAAAAAAAATCCCCTGGGCTTTTTCTTTGTTTCGGCTAACCTAGTATATAAAACAATGACCACTTGAAAAAAAATCCCTAAAAATTCCCTGGGCTTTTTTTCTTTGTTTCGGCTATCCTAGTGTATAAAACAATGGCCTCACCAAACCAAGTTGAGTAACACCTTCTCCCCATCATATTGGTCGCGTCTCACAATGAGTCTCGTCAAGCTTTGCCTTTCCTGAAACACTTAACACACACGTTAAAAACGTTCACAGACGTTTGTTATCATCAAACACAAAGTTCACAGATCGTTGCTACCAACAATCTCCCCCTTTTGATGATGACAAACTAAGTAAAAGATTCGCACAATAAGGTTCCAAATAGTGTGTGTGAATGTGTGACAATAGAGATTTAATCTAAAAAAAAGAAAGTGTGACAATAGAGGGTGAATGCAATGAGATGAAATGATGTGCGATCAATGATGTAGAAAATATAGCAATAGGCATGCTCCCCCTACTTTTGTGCTTCCCATATTCATTAATGCTCTCCCCCTTAATCAAACAATCATATATTTGCGAGCAAGCCAAATACCAAGCACACCAAGTAAATACCAAATCTTCACCAAGCACACCAAATCTTTCCACAAGGTTTTCTCCCCCTTTGTTATCATCAAAAGCCATACCACGAAGTCAAAATCATATATTATGCAAAAAGAGTGCATTATTAGCCATTACCAACAATTGCATGCATACACTCGTAGAATAATCAAGTCAAAATCCAGTGAAATTAAACAACTACGACTTTAACACCAACGTGTACGTGTGATGATTAAAATTGAAGCACATAGGGAGAATCATTGAAGAAAGTCAACCAAAACAAATCCACATTTTCCAAATAACAGTCTATCAGCTAAGATTGATTTTTCCCATCTCATTAAAAAATGAGTTCAAGGTACCACACCCCAAAACATAGCCTATAAGGACTCTTAGATGTGGGGGTGGCATTGCTTGACGAGTAAATACACCAACGCTAAAGTTTACCCATAAAGCTTATGTTGGATACTCGTGGGTAATACCGTTGCCAAGGATTGTATCCATTTTTCATACAGAGCAATTAACCTTTTTTTTATTTTTTTATTTGTAGTATCATCATTTTTAATGCTCAATTTTTATCCATGGCAAGGTATATCATATCCCTTCGAATATCAGTTAAGTTTTCCTCCTACATTCACATTTCCAATTTCAACAACGATATCTCCAAAAAGTGCAACAATAATAATATATGTGGAAGTGAAGTAGGTGGTGTAGAAATCAAGTTATTTTCAGTCATTGAACATGCCATGAATATTTAGAGAGATGGACATGCACATGTAGCAAAAGAAATAATACAACAATTTCTACATAGATATGAAAATCATTCATGAATACTTCTTTCAATGAATCAAAGAGAAAGATACACATTGAAGCAACATATATTTTTTTTGTTTTTGTTTTTCATTTTTTTTTGTTTTTTTTGTTTTTAATGCATGAGATACTAAAGCAAACATGAGATGCAACCACACAACGAAAAAAAATAAATCATGCACACATAACAATGCAACTGCTAGCACACAAAAAAAAAGTCAAGCACACAAGAAAGTATGGAATCTCGTACTAAGTTTTATCAATAATACCAAGCTCAAGACGAAGACGACAAAAGCGAGCCTCAACCAAAGGTTTGGTGAATATGTCTGCAAGTTGTGATTCTGTAGGAACGAACTCCACAGACACATCCTCTTTGGTGAGGTGATCTCTAAGAAAATGGTGTCTTACGTCAATATGTTTAGTACGAGAGTGGTGTACGGGATTATTAGAAAGATCTATGGCACTCTTGCTATCACATCGAAGAGGAACTCTTTTAAGAGCTAGTCCGTAGTCAGATAATGTTTGCATCATCCACAGTACTTGAGCACAACAACTGCCGAGGGCAATATACTCTGCTTCAGTAGTGGATAATGCAACACTATTTTGCTTACGACTAGACCAAGAAACTAAAGAGTGTCCTAGCATAAAACAAGTGCCACTAGTGCTCTTTCTATCAGTTAAACTACCCGCATAATCAGCATCAGAATAACCCACCAAATCAAAGTTACCACTAGAAGGATACCAAAGGCCTAAAGTAGGTGTACTGATTAGGTACCTAAAGATCCTTTTAATGGCTTTCAAATGAGATTCTTTTGGGTTTGATTGAAAGCGTGCACACAAACATACAGCAAACATTATATCAGGCCTAGATGCAGTCAAGTACAATAAAGAACCAATCATACCTCGATATAGCTTTTGGTCCACTGCAACTCCTTGTTCATCCCTGTCCATTTTCGTGTAGGGGCACATCGGCGTTCCAATTCCTTTAGACTTCTCCATCCCAAACTTTTTCAGAAGTTCCTTGATGTATTTGGTGTGAGATAGAAAGATGCCTTTCTTTCCTTGCTTTACTTGGAACCCCAGAAAATATTTCAGCTCTCCCACAAGGCTCATCTCAAACTGATCCTGCATGACTTTCTCAAACTTTTGACATAGAAGATCGTTAGTAGCACCATAAATAATGTCATCAACATAAATTTGCACAATGAGAAAGTCTTCAGATTCATGCATCAAGAATAGTGTATTGTCAGCACTCCCCTTTTTAAAATTATTTTCCAACAAATATGTGCTTAGACGGTCATACCAAGCTCGTGGAGCTTGCTTAAGACCATACAAAGCTTTTTCCAATTTATAAACATGGTTTGGAAAATTATGGCTTTCAAAACCTGGGGGTTGCTCAACAAATACCTCTTCTTTTAGGTAGCCATTAAGAAAAGCGCTTTTTACATCCATTTGTTTCAGTTTGAGCCCTTTATAACTTGCAAAAGCTAGCAAGATTCTAATGGACTCAAGCCTAGCAACTGGTGCAAAAGTCTCATCCACATCAATCCCTTCAATTTGATTATACCCTTTAGCTACCAACCTAGCCTTGTTTCTAATAACATTACCAGATTCATCATGCTTATTCTTAAACACCCATTTAGTACCAACTACAGGATAATCAGTGGGTCTAGGTACTAGTTTCCAGACATTATTCCTGACAAATTGATTTAATTCCTCTTGCATGGCCAGAACCCAACTTTCCTCTTCTAAAGCAATATCTATAGTCTTAGGCTCTATTACAGAAATAAAGTCACCATAAATACATAGAGCGCAAAGATCTCTAAAAGAGGAACGTGTGCGAATACCTGCCGTAGGCTCACCTAGGATTAAGTCTGGTGGGTGGTTTGGAGTGAATCTCAACTCTCCTCTGGTAACTGCTTCATCTTGTATTTCTGTCGAATCAGTTTCAGCTTCTTTCTGTATTTCAGGTTGCTCCTCATTAACTTTTGGAATGCCTTGTTGTTCTACATTTTCCTATTCAATGTTCTGCCTGCAATCCAAAGAATTTATATCAGATTCATCAAACTTTACATTTATAGATTCAACAATTGCAAGTGTGCGTTTATTATAAATCCTGTATGCTCTGCTCCTTGCTGAATATCCTATGAACACTCCCTCATCTGATTTTGATTCAAAGGTGCCAAGCTGATCTGCAGTATTTAATATAAAGCACCTGCATCCAAAAACTCTAAAGTAAGAAACTTTCGTGGTGTTGCCATGCCATAGTTCATAAGATGTTTTATTTAGTATAGGTCTAAGCATAACTCTGTTGCATACATGGCATGCCGTATTAATGGCCTCAGCCCAAAAAGACATAGGCAAGCTATATTCATTTAACATACTCCTAGCCATCTCTTTTAATGTGCGATTCTTTCTCTCAACCACCCCATTTTGTTGAGGTGTTCTAGGAGAAGAGAATTCATGTAAAATTCCTTTTTCAAAATTTTTTTTTTCAAAAATAGCATTTTCAAACTCACCTCCATGATCGCTTCTAATTTTTACAATGGAAGAATTTTTCTCATTAGAAACTTGTATGCAAAAGTTTTGAAAATGGTCAAATGAGTCTGATTTTTTGGCTAGGAAGTATACCCATGTATATCTAGAGAAGTCATCCACCAATACTAAACAATACTTTTTACCTCCTAGGCTAGCAATGTCTGTTGGACCAAATAAATACATGTGCACTAATTCCAATATACGTGTGGTGGCAATTTCATTGATGCTAGAGAAAGTAGATCTAGTTTGCTTACCTTTGGTGCATGCCACACACAACTTACCATTCTCATATGTCTGATGCGGTAGTCCTCTTACCAAATTTTTGCTTTCGAGCTTCTTTATCAATCCCATGCTTGCATGTGCTAATCGTCTATGCCATAGAGTGGCCTCTTCTTCACCTACAAGCAAGCATTTAGAAACAGTTAGTTCTTCAATCATAAGAGTATACACATTATTCTTTCTATTTGCAGTAATAATAGTGTCACCTGTGGATCTATCAATGATTCTACAAAGTTTTTCATCAAATTCAACTTTCATACCTTTGTCACACAGCTGACTGATAGAAATGAGGTTATGTTTCAACTTTTCAACCAATAGGACATCTGTAAGCCGAAAGGTGTCGTTACCTACAACACCTTTACCAATTACCTTGCATTTTCCATTGTCCCCCTAAAGTAACACTTCCTCCTTCATGCTTTGTAAGGCTAAGGAACTTTTCTCTTTCACCTGTCATGTGTCTTGAGCAGCCAGAGTCTAAGTACCACTCACACTTTTGTTCCTTAGCCGTGCCATGTACCTACACATAAGAAGAGCATGATATGTGTGACCTAGGAATCCAAATAGGTCCACTAGTGTTAGTCACTTTATTTTTTGGAACCCAAATTTGCTTAAATTTGATGTTGGTGTTCCTATACTTGCAATTATAATAAGCATGACCAACACCACCACATGTATAACATTTAGCAAACATGCTTCTTCCTACGCCAGTTTCTTTTTGATTCTTTCTATAAATTTTAGGCCTCTCATCAATTTTATTTCCATATCCCAAGCCACGCCTGTTATTTCCGTGTATCTGATTACCTAGAATAATGTCTAGTGAATGCTTTCCAACACCAAATTTTTTAATATACAATTCAAGATCAGATATTTTAGACTTTAAAAAAATGTTCTCATTAACAAGCATGGTACATTTACTAATGAAGGCCTTTTTGTTCTCTTCCTCACTCTTTTTCAGATTAGCCATCTTCTTTTCTAGCCCTTTATTTTCATTTATTAGCATGCAAATTTTCTCATTTAATAATTCACTAGTCATAACCCGTGCCCGCGGGCACGGTTCATTTAAGATTCCCTCCCACGAAATCTTTGTTCCCTAAAAATCTAGTTCCAAAGCCAAAATTCGGCGCGGACGCCTTCGACGCGGAACAACAAATTTGACGCGAAACAATAAATTAGCGTAAAAAATTTAGCAGGGGCCTTCGGCGTGAAACAACAAATTAGCATAAAAAATTCGGCGCGGAACAACAAATTAGCGTAAAAAAATTAAATCCCTTTGGTTTTACCAATGTTGTTTAATCTTGATTGACAACGGGATTAAATCCCAACCATGGTCGGGATGGAATTAACCTAGGGGTGGCAAAATAGATCCGACCCGACCCGACCCGAACCCGGCCTCTTAGGTCGGGTATGGGTAGGGGCCAATCCGGGTCGGGTCGGGTTTGACCCCTCAACCCAGTTGACCCGAATTCGACCCGTATTTCACCCTTTTTACCCCGAACCCGACCCGGATCCTACCCGAACACGACCTGTACTCGACCCGTAAGACAAACCAGGTAGGGTACGGGTCACCCGGGTTATGGCCGGGTCGGATACTGGTATCCGAACCCCAACCCAAAACCGACCCAACCCTAACCGTTTTCCACCCCTAAATTAACCTCAATTTATTTCTTTTTTTTTCTTTTTTTTGGTTCTTCGGAAAGATAGTAAGATGTGCGCACAGAGAAGCCACTCACCCAGGATCGAACCCGGGTGGCTTCGCTAGCAAGCGAGGGCTTGTGCCGCCGGAGCAACGCTCCGTTGGCAACTTCAAAATGTGATCCCATAAATTTCATTCAAAAAATGTTTCATCCAAACATGTGAGTTAAAATGTTAGCCCATAAATTTCGTTCAAAAAAAAATTCATCAAAACATGTGAGTTAAAAAATAACACTAATAAAGTCTGCATGCGTACATGGATGCAGAAGTTTGCATTCCAACTTCAAAATAAATTATATTTAAAGAAGTTTGAATGCAAAAGCTTGAAAAATCAAATCAGCGCCTGGCCACCACATTAAAACCCGTTCCTCAATTTGACAGACACGCGACAAGCCCCACACTCCCCAACAGTCTCGCCTTCGCCTACCAGAATTGTTCTAATGCTCCACACACAAACATCGGCGGCGGGCCCTACTTTTGGGTGACCCTTCATTTACCTGAGGGGAAATTTTTGGATGGAATAAATATGGCCCAGTTCATTTGTGTTTTTCGTAATTTGTGCTGATTTAATATGTTGGTTTTTTGGGCAGAGAGAGAAAGGGAGAGCGTATGTTCGGTTTTCGGTTTTCAAAATCTTGGTTTTGTCACCCCCCATTTACTTTCAACAATTCAAATGTTTTCCTTCAAATTATCTCAAAACCTCATCTTAACCGTTGATTCATCAATATCAAATCCTAGCCACTCTTTATCTTGTCCTAATCAGCCCTAGAATTCAAAAAACACTGTGTTTTAATATATAGATTTTCAACTTCTAGCTTAACCATATTTAGTTTAAACATGCTAATGTCTTTAAGCAAAGTAGAGCAATTCAGACACTCAGTTTCAGTAGGCATACAAGACTTTCCCTTTTCCAAAGAACTGATATTAGAATTACATGCAACAAGTTTTTCTTTAATTTCATCAACTTCTAATGACATATTATAATTGTCTTGTTGCAATTCAAAATTGGCATTTTTAAACTTCTCTACATGGGATTCTAGTAACTCAACAGTTGATTCCAACCTTTCAATTTCATCTTGCATTTCTTTAAAGGTAGTCACAAGTTGAGCTTTAGTTAAAGATTTTACCTGATCTAGTTCTCCCATCAGACAAAGAGAGGAATGTGCAACTTCCTCTTGAGATTCATCCTCGCTGTCCATATCCCATGTGAGCACCAAAGATTTTCCCTTTTGTTCCGCAGCGTTATTCTTTCCTTGAGGGCATTGCTTCATAAAATGTCCCTGCTTTTTACATTTAAAACATGTAACCGGATCAGTAGTATTCTGCTCAAAAGATTTATTATTAGAATTAAATTTAGAGCGATTAAACCTTTTCAGCATCTCTGATCTCCCGTTACCAGTTCTGATATATTTCTTGAAGCTTCTCACCAAAAAGGCCTCCTCTTCATCTCCATCTTCATCCTCCTTAGCCTGAAGGGCTATTGCCTTTGAAGTCTTCAATTCATCTTTCTCTCTCAGTTCAATGCTCTGCAGCTCTAGCTCGTGGGACATCAGGTTCCCTATCAGATCCTCCACTTTCATCTGCGATAAATCCCTTGCTTCCTGAATAGCTGTGATTTTAGGACGGAAGGTACTAGGCAATGCTCTTAAGATTTTTCTGATCTGCTCCAGACTCGAGTACGGCTTTCCAAGAGAGGTAGATTTGTACACGATGTCTGTGAACCTCGCAAACATCTCTTTAATTGACTCTGATGGAAGCATGCGGAAGCTTTCATATTCAGTGCTGAGTAGCGCAAGTCTGGACTCCTTAACCTGCGATGTACCTTCATGAGTCACCTCCAGAGTATGCCAAATTTCCTGCGCAGTTTGACATTGAGATATACGGTTAAATTCAGCTTTATCTAAAGCACAGATCAATGCATTCATAGCTTTGTTATTCAATGAAAAACGCTTCTTATCAAAGTCATCCCACTTATCTTCTGGTTTTATCATTTCATTATTAGCAACATTAATAGTGGGAGGTTTATAGCCTTTTTCTACAATGCTCCATACATCATAATCAACAGCAGCTAAATAAATCCTCATCCTAGTTTTCCAATATGCAAAATCAACACCATTAAACTTAGGGGGACGAGAAATAGACTGACCCTCAGCAAAAGCAGAATCAGACATATTCATAGACATGATCAACTAGGCTAGATCCTCTAAACTGGCTCTGATACCACTTGTTGGATCTGGATCTAAGCCTAGAGGGGGGGGGGGGGGTGAATAGGCTTATAAAAAATTCTCGTGCAACCCACGAGAAATCCCACGCAGTTATAGCACAATCAACCAGATGCAGAGTATAGAAAAGCAGTCACAGCATGCACAGGCGATATACCCTGGTTCGGTCGCACCCACGACCTACGTCCAGCCCCAAAAGCAATACTAGATTATTAAAGTTTACTGGTACAACCTGTAGCTAGAGCACCAACCCTACACTCACCTGGCCCTCAGTACCCGCACTCACCAAAGTGCCCAAACAATAAAAATACTAGTAAAGCCCTCTCTCTTGGCTAGTCCCAACTAGCCAAGTCCCCAAACAAATAAAAAATTGTTTCACAGAGATCACAAAACCAAATCACAAATAAAATAAGGTTCAGAGTTTAGAATTGCTCAATCGTGACGGCGTTGGTGTCTCTGTCGTTCAGCGCGTGGTCAGAAACAGTCTGACATGTAATAGTCCCTAGTTCCCTCAATAGCTTGGCCTCCCTTTCTTGTTGGGTCTCTGAAATTGGGCAATGAATCCTTGTTCTCAAAAGTTTGCTGCTGTGGATGATTCTTCAAATCTGGAGGCTCTGGAGTTTGGGAACTGCTGCTAATAATTTACGGCCTGTGATCTCTTGAATCTTGCTGCCCCCACCAAACAAAGGCAAATGATTCTGACTGTCTTTCCAACACAAACAACTTGCGGCTGTGCTCTTCAAGTTTTCCCAAGGAGAGAACAAAGAGTTACGGCATGTGCTTGAATGGAGGGCTTCTTCAAATATTCGGCCTGTCAACAAAACACATAAGAAATCGGATCTTAGAGTTTTTCTAGTTAAAGAATTCGGCCAGAAGGGGTTTTCTTGAGTTTTGCAAAAGGGATCTGGGGGAATTGTTTTTTTTGTTGGAGACCAAAAAAAACGACAGCAATGAAAAGGATCCCTATGCTTGGAGATTTTTTGAAGATGGGAATGAATGATTCGGCCACTTGGAGATTATTGATGTTTGCAATGAAAAGAAAACTTCAGGAGCTTCTCTCAAGGCTTTGGCCTCTTGGAAACGTGTGGCAAAAAAATATCAAGACACCCTTTTTTTTAATCTCAGGAAATGCGGCTGCCTCCTAATAGTTGCGGCTTGCACCTAGGTTATTTGTCTTCAGGGGTTTTTTTTTTCTAGGGCATGCTCTCAATTTTTTGAAGTGGACGGCCTGTAAATTGTTTATTTTTTTTGAAGACACAAAGATGCGGCCTGAAAGACTGAGTTACTCTCATAAAAAAAATCCCCTGGGCTTTTTCTTTGTTTCGGCTAACCTAGTATATAAAACAATGACAACTTGAAAAAAAATCCCTAAAAATTCCCTGGGCTTTTTTTCTTTGTTTCGGCTATCCTAGTGTATAAAACAATGGCCTCACCAAACCAAGTTGAGTAACACCTTCTCCCCATCATATTGGTCGCGTCTCACAATGAGTCTCATCAAGCTTTGCCTTTCCTGAAACACTTAACACACACGTTAAAAACGTTCACAGACGTTTGTTATCATCAAACACGAAGTTCACAGATCATTGCTACCAACAGGGTGATCTCTGGAACGAGCTGGGAGCCCTGCGTCAGACGACCCGGTTCGTCGAGGAGGTGGAGAGGGGCGTTGACGGGGACCTGAGGCCGCGGATCGCGGAGGTCCTCAGGGAAGCCTTCGGCTCCTACGAGGACCTCCTGCCCCCCCGGATTGTTGAGGTCTTCCAAAACTCCTTCTAGCGGTTCGC
The DNA here is from genome assembly GCA_030789695.1 of Scilla litardierei. NCBI lineage: Eukaryota > Viridiplantae > Streptophyta > Magnoliopsida > Asparagales > Asparagaceae > Scilla > Scilla litardierei. The sequence continues at coordinate 93,162,314 of CM061140.1, read as the reverse complement.
GGAGCGTGCCCGACAGTCACTCCCCCCACCCTCGGCAGGTCCCGCAGATCCCCCACGATCCGAGCAAAGCGAGGTTCCAGAGGACGCTTCCTCCCGTGCCCCGAGACCTTAGGCGACACCTCTCTATTTTTATCCCCCCGGCATGTAATACCGAACAATTTTCGTAATGTAAAAAGCTTTTTCGTTTATCCATGTACTTTTCGCCACTTTCCTTGTTGTCTGGGCATTCTTTTGGCAGAGTTGCTTCACAGAGGAAGGGGCCCCTTGGTCTTTTTGATCCTCTGTTGCGTTTGACCTGGTAGCGAAGACGATCCGCTGATATCCCTTTATCATTTGTTGTGAGTGTGAATGGTCTTTGGGATTTTGTGTCCGTCGGCCGATAGACTGGGGCATTGGAGGTGCTCTCGGCCGACCTACTGTGGCTTTCCCTCGTTCGCGATCCTCAGGCCATTCGGGTGACCTCCTTGCGAACTGTGGGCTTGCCATCAGTCTTACGGACAGTCGAGGGCTCAACCTGCTGGGGAATCGCCCTCGGTCCCTCGGCGGACGTGACCGTCCGAGCTGCAAGGGGTGTTGTCCCCAGGCATATACCCATCTGATGTTCAGACCTGCTGGGGGAGTTTCCCCCAGCCTTACGGTTGATCAAGTCGGCTGGTCTGCGGAGGGAGCTATCCATCTGCTTATGACCAACTGATGGTCCCACCTGTTGGGGGAGTTACCGCCAGCCTTACGGACGGGCTCGGTGATCGGCCTGCTAGGGGAGTTGGCCCCAGCCTTACGGTCGGTCTGGTCGATTGGTCAACGGGGGGAGCTAACCCTCGGCTTACGACCAATCATCGGTCCCGCATGCTGGGGGAGTTGCCCCCAGCCTTACGGGCGCGCCCGGTGATTGACCTGCTGGGGGAGTTGCCCCCAACCTTACGGTCAATCGGGTCGGCTGGTCAGCGAGTTGAGCTACCCCTCGGCTTGCGACCAACCGTTGGTCCCGCCTGCTAGGGGAGTTACCCCCAGCCTTACGGACGGGCTCGATGATCGGCCTTACGGTCAATCGGGTCGTTGTACTCTCCTGGGAGGTGACTTCCCGCCTGTTCTGCAATCGATCGCCCAGCCAAATAAAGTGAGAGAAAAAGAGCTGTACTAACACGGTTCTCTTTCCATTCCTCGAACCCGGGTGTACATTTGGAGGAAAACAAAAAATGGAGATGGCGAGGGCAAGCTAGCCTTACCTATGCAAGGCGGCGGCTGGTCATCCTGTCTGCTCATTCGATGATGCACATGGCCGTTTGGACCACATTCACCTTCTTTCTCTTGTCCGATTGCTTGGATGTCCCTTCCCCAGGGGCTGGGGCCGAGTCGTCGGCGAAGTTCTTCAGGTGCCCCCGGCTGACCAGCTTCTCTATTTCCTTCTTAAGATGCCAGCAGTCGTCAATGTCATGGCCGTTATCCTTGTGATATTTGCAATATTTCTCCTCGTCTCTTCCGCCTCTCTTCATCCGTGGAGGTGGCCTACTAATGTGCCCCTCCTTTTGGGCGTGCGTGAGGACGACGTCCGAGGCGGTGTTCAGTTGGGGGTGTCGTGGTTCTTCCCTACGCTGCTTTTCTTTGGCTATCTTATCCTACCGATGCTCTTCAGGGCCGCGGCGCTCGCTCTCGTCGCGCTTGGATCCCCGCCTGGTCCCCACTGGGTGACTCCCGTCATCCACTGCCAGCGCCTCTTCCTTCAGCATGTAGCACTCTGTCCGGGATATGACCCCGGCGAGGTCCTTCGGAGGATCATTGTGCAATGATTTCTTTAGGTCCATATTTCGGATCTCTTTCTTCAGGGCTGTCTTGACGACCAGCTCGGGGCAGCTCTCCACGTTCAGCCGCTCCGCATTGAAGCGACGCATATAGTGCCTCAGGGTTTCTCCAGGACCCCGCACCACATTGAACAGGAGTTCTGAGTCTGGTTTTACCTGACGCCCGGCCATGAATTGTTCACAGAACTGCTGGGAGAGTCCTCGAAGTTGTCAATGGAATGGTTGGGGAGGCTATGGTACCAATTCCTGGCCGCTTTCCGGAGGGTGGAATAAAAACCCCTGCAGAGCAGGGTGTCGTCGGGCCCCTGGAACGCCATGACCCCCTCCTAGTCCATCACGTGTTCTGCTGGATCGCCCGTTCCGTCGTACTTCTCCAACGTCGGCACCTTGAACCTTGAGGGTACCCATGCCTCAGTTATCCTTTGTGATAGCGGGCAACGGTCGCCATTTGTGCCCCCCGGTCGCCCTCCTGCGCTCACACCGTGACCGTCCGGTCGTGATGAGTGAGCAGGATCACGCCGGGGGCTCGCTTGAATTGCTGTCGAGCTGAGGGCGGGAGTTGATCGGAGGGCGTTCCTCTTCTCCCTCCGGTACTCTCGCTTATCCATCCTACCTTGACGGGCTCTTTTGCTCCGACGGGATTGGTCCTGCGAAGCTCGGCGATCGTCCGGTTGCCGCTTTGTCGAGCCTGGTCGTCGAGACAAGGCGGTAACCGATTCGTCCCTGGTCCGCTCGCGGGCCATCCCGTCTCCCTCGCAAAGCGAGGTAGGGGTGGGGGATTGCGCCGGGATGAAGCCCGGCCTGGTAAATCACCGCTCCAGGTTGGTTGCTCCATCCCCATGGTTGGTGACCATAGCGGACCGTATTGGCTGGCGATCCCCTCCTCGCCGGTTGGCCCCTTCCGTCCAATTCCCCTGGACGGACGGGTTACCGACGATCTGTTGAATGGTGGCGACCAACGTCTGGAGGTTAGCGTTGGTGTCTTAAGCAAAGAGACGGAGCTGCTCCTGGGTTACCGAGCGGTAGTCGCCCGTCCCCTCGGTAGTGTGGCTGTGATAGTTCTCGGGTGGGAAGTAATCACCCTCCTCGTGGATGGGGGGCATGCGCCCCGTGCCGTTGCAGACTGTATCCATTCCGACGTGGGCTTTGTTTCGGTTCCCACAGACGGTGCCAGATGTTTACGGGTGTTTTCTCACCATTGAATCATTGACCGACGACTAGACGGTCAATGTGGTAAAGGGGTCGACGGGATTCCTTGGTCAAGCCAAGCGCACGTGCTCTTAGCGTGGGTCGGCGATAGAGTCGAGGTCGAGCGGACGCTTCAGGCAGGGCGTCGGTCCTCGATCAACATGGAGCAGAGGGGAAGCCTCGGCTCCGAGATGAGCACTCAGCCTCGGTTGGTCAAGTGCCAAGGGGTAGCCTCGGCACCTTGAATATCACTCGGTCTCGATCGACGGCGGTGCTCGCTAGCGGCGAGCGGGTTCGTTCCGTGCTGAGGAGTTACCTCCATGCCTCGGTTCAGCTTCTTCCTGGACAGATGAGGAAACTCGTCAGGGGGGCCGGACCTTGGTTCCGGCCAAGTCCCCTCCGATGCCTAAGTCAGAATGGATCTGCGTAATGCTCGGTGGGATCGATACGGCTCGAGAGGAGGCCAGCACACGTATCCTCGGACCGAGCTGTGGGAGGGGAGATAATGGGGGAAAGCAAGGTCTGTTAATGGAATACCTCCGTTGTAGGTGTCCAGGATTCGATCCCCTTCTCGGTTGCCTCTGTAGCCCCTTTATAGGGTTTGGCCCACGATTGCCCCCAATCCACGTCCCCTGACCGCTCCCCACTCACGTCCCCGCGATCCGCCTCCATTGAGGCATCTACGTGCGTCGTAGGGGAGTCGATTAATGGGCCCCTTAATGGTCATTAAGGTGCCGCACTTTCAGGGGGACGATTATATCCTGAGTGCGCGAGCCAATCGTGCGCATTCCAGGTCGGGGCCGGTCCAACTCCGAGTCCTTCCGTGGGCCTCGTCGGACGGGCCGAATGGGCTTCCCGCCCTTGGCTTGGGCTTGGGCCTCTTGCTCTTGGGCTTCTCCAAAATAGTCGTATCAATTATGATGTATATTAATTTTCTACTGGAAAATGGGATGTTATGAATTTTAAAGGCTATTATGCATATAACATAGGATCAAATTGGATTGTTTTAGCGTATATGATTACTGATTACATACGGCTATAGAACATGTAAATAGATATGAGTTCAAAAGCTTTTATCAATATCGTGTTCATCTTAGTGGTTGAATCACTTGACTGTCTCTGTGGAGACCCGAGTTCGAATCCCAGTACCCCCATCCCCCTTTTACTTTCTTTATTTTTCAGCTTTTAAGGCATCGATGGATACCTGGCGTCTCCGTGTTCGGGGTTAAGCGATCAGGGCGGGTATACCCGTGTTCCACGACCCATATTTCCAGCTTTCCGATGTATCAAAAAAATATCTGTTATGGAAATATCTTAGATACAGAATCGTGCATCCATGTATCCATGTTGATGGCGACGTATTGGATCCGGTAATGGTTGGTAGCGTAACTAGAAATTTATTTTGTCCTGTGCGAAAATAATGACGATGTAAAGAATAATATCACAGCAAAAAGACTTAACAATATGAATGATTTGATTATATATTGATAATATCAACAAAATAGTGTCATGCATACATTCAAAATATAATAATATAATATATTAAAAAGTGTTTATTTACATCAAGCTCTATCTAAGCCGATTGAAAAGTATCATCTATAGTTGACTCTGAATGACATGCCTCACTTAAGACTTCAATAACATCTTTTTTGGAATAAAATGAAAACAAATTTTCCTTCATTTTAAAGATGTTTTAGTTTTAAAAAATAGTAATATGTATCAAAAATTGATAAACAATTCCAAATATAAATGACTGAAATAATTACTTGAATTAACTTCACCAGCATGCAATGATATCATATATATTTAAAGTAAAGAAGTGATTCAATGGATTCATATATGGTATGAAATTTAGAGTACAGAATCAAATTTAAATTTAAAAGGCCCTTTTCCTTTCAACGGATCATACATGCTATGCAATTATCCCAATTGTTTCGGGGTGTTTTCTCACCACTGTTTGATAGTTTCGAGGGTCGGAGGCCAACGCGGTCGTGCGAGACACGTGCGTCCCCCCGAGATTGGGTAGCGGTGCATTTGCTTGGCTAGGAATGCGCAGATTCGTGCGTCGGTATCCTGAAGGGCAGCTTCGGGGGAGCGACGACCTCCTCGAGTGGGGAGGCAAACGAGCTCGGTGTCGGGATCGCTCGTTTCCGGTGGATGGAGCGCCGAGGGGTAGCCTCAGCGGGGTGAAGTCTCCTTGATCTGCGTGACTGAGAACGCTCGTCAAGGGGGGTCGGACCTTGGTTCTGACCAAGTCTTCTCCGATGCCTAAGTCAGATATGATCTGAGAGATGCCTGGTGGGACCGAGTGCGGTTCACGGAGAGACCGACGCACGAATCCTCAGGCCGGGCCATGGAGGAGAATTATGAAGTGGAAGACAAGATTGTAGGAGGAAGAATTCTTGAGTGTAGAGTATTCAGAATTTGGTCCCTTCGTCTTTCCATCTTCGGGTCTTTTGTAAGGATTGAACCACCCACGTCCCCCTCATCCTCCACTTATCTCGCCCCACGTACCATCTGCTTTGATCGTCCCTTAATGGGTCATCAAGGTCGACGTAATGGGGATCTTGAATGGTAATGAAGGTGACTGCAATTCGGGGGAGCAGTTACCTCGACCTACAAGGGTTAGCGGTTCTCTCCATGCCAGTCTGGGGGCCGCCATGGCTTGAGGCCTTCGCGGGGCCTTTAGGCCGGGGCCTAATCACGTCCTGGCCCACGGGCTCGGGTTGTGGGCTCGGCCCGTTCTGTCTTAGCCCGTTTTGGGAGGGTCGTATCACCAATAAAAAATACACAACCAATTGTCGATGAATGTACGTACTTTGTCGACTTCAGCTCACTTAGCTTTGGCTGAAAAATGAGTGCCAACAAAGATTGAAAATATGACAGCTTTAAAACTAAAACTTATAATTTAAAATTAGCTATTTTTATAACAGTAAAACTTTATATGTATATTAAAGCTCTTGCTCAGTTGGGCAATTGCTCAGATCTTCTCCCTACTGAGAGGCGCGGTATCGGGACCCGAATGGCGCGTGCTTTACTGCTTTCAGATATATCTAAAAAAGCTCTTAAAAATTTAAATAGATAAAAGTATAAAGCATAAACATAAGTATGAATCATGCTTGCATTTGGGAGCTTAACTAGCTATCGGGCCCCAAGCTCATGTATCAAGCTATGGTTAAGATGCTAAGTTGGGACATGCCCCTCTGGCACCCTAGATGTATGTAAGATTGCAAACGGCGTCATCTGGCAAGCTTAATCTATTGTATAGCCAGTAGACATGCATATTATTGATATATTATTTTTATTGAAGAATTTGAGGTTGAGCGTTGGAGGGCGAGAGGCCGGGAGGCACACCGACGTCCGACAACTCCTATAAGTCAGTGCGAATTCTAGGTCGGGTGCGAGGATCATCACCATCTTCTCCGCGCGTTGGTTACGGTCGATCCGATACGGTAATGCCGTTAAATTAGTGCAAATTCTAGGTCGGGATACAAGGATCATCGCCATCTTCTCCGCGCGTAGATTACGGACGATCCGAAACGGCAAGGCAAGTTCTCAAGCCATAAAGTGTTATTATTTGCCTTGTAAGCATGAATCAGGTTGCAACAACAACTTGTGTTCTATATAATTGGTATTCTATGCATGGTATAATCCGAGAGGAATGAGTGGGAAGGGGTGAAGGGGCTTGATTTAATGAAATCATGGCAACGTGCTGTGCATTGTTTGGTGACTCTCTAAATATCAAATTGCGATTCGTCCAGCCATCCATCACAACACACAAAAACAGTTATAATTTATTATTCATGGTGTGATGCTGCACGAGTACGTAGAGAAGGGGACCGAAACGTGCCGATTAATTTGGGAAGACTGACGGCTTGGTCTTCAATGATTAAGTGACGGGGTGTGGATGTGCGAAAGCCAGGAATGAAGCCCCAGAGCCGTTTGTCCCACATCGGGGGTGAAGGAGATGGATGAGCGGATGGTTCGTATAAAATAGGGCGGTGGGGTAACTGTGATCCATACTTACCTGGACGGGGTCCTTGGGTGATCATGAAGGCCCAGGCCTAGCTCAGTGGGCCTCATTGCACTTTGAGCCTGCGCTGGGCTACCATCTCCCCAAGTGGGAGAGTGGACGTCATAATTTGTTGCTGAGAGGGTACGCGCTCGCGCGGCCCTCACCCAATTCATTAATTCCTTAAGCTTTTTCAGCCCAATTCTTAATTTTCTTATATTTAGCTATTTCTTCTTATGTTGGCCTTTATTCCTCAGATGTTTCCATTTAGTTCCAAAGGCCATGTGCCTTTGATTCTTATGATTAAAACATTGGGTTTCCTCTGATTCTTAGACTTTTAGGCTGTCAAACCCCAGCAATCAGTTTATATTTTTAGTCCATTACTACCAATTTAAACCATCAAGAAGTATGTCAGTCCCATTCTTGGTCAGTGGGATCAAACTTTCGGTTATATGCCATCTTAATATATTATTGTGCATGTATTAAACCATCAAGAAGTATGTCAGTCCCATTCTTGGTCAGGGGGATCAAACTTCGGTCATATTCCATCTTAATATATTATTGTGCATGTATTTATTGAATTCGTAATTTAAACTCTAGGCGATAGTTCTGGATGCATGCCGATGACAAATTAAGTACTATATCCGCTGCACCTTTGCCTAAAGAACCCACATCTAATCTCCTATTGCAATTACAACATGTCCTTTTTAACTTCATGGCCGAGAACGGGATCCACATACCGCAACTGCAAACAATCATATCCCTCCATGATGCACCCAATTCCCACCTGGCTAAGTGGGAGATCAAATATCATGGTTCTTTCATTACGATGCAAAATGGGGATTTGCTGGGACTGGTGCTTCGCCCCTTTACAAGTGATTTAAGGCAATGGCTTGACAAGTAATTATAGTGTGGGCATCGTCCCATACCGGCCAAAACACCAGACGTATGCATGGCTCTTCAATGATTTAGTGTAGTATGTGCTTTGAACTCCCACACACTTTACACGAAATTCAGTGTGTGGCCAAAAGTATCAACTGTTTGGATGCTTGTGGGTCTACAATTAGAGACCAGTACTCCTTTGTGGTTTTATTCATTTCATAATTTGTAATAATAAAGGCATGTCCCTGTGTCCCTATCTCCTGAGCCTTGCTTTGTTCTCATGAAGCCACCTTATGTTTTTTTATACCACAAAGTTCTTCATAATTGATATCGTTGAGTTCTTCAAGGGTTGTTGATGCAGTTTTAATTCTCTTAATTCTTAAAATGCCCCCTAAAATTCTCTTAATATTATTTTGTTTTTCCTTTATAACGGAAATACATAATATTATTGTTTACCGGTGTTTTCTCACCACTGAATCGTTGACCGACGACTAGACGGTCAACGTGGTCAAGGGGTCGACGGGATCCCTTGGTCAAGCCAAGCGCACGTGCTCTCAGCGTGGGTCGGCGATGGAGTCGAGGTCGAGCGGACGCTTCGGGCAGGGCGTCGGTCCTCGGTCAACGTGGAGCAGAGGGGAAGCCTCGGCTCCGAGATGAGCGCTCGGCCTCGGTTGGTCAAGTGTCGAGGGGTAGCATCGGCGCCTTGAATGTCACTCGGTCTCGATCGACGGCGGTGCATGCTAGCGGCGAGCGGGTTCGTTCCGCGCTGAGGAGTTGCCTCGGCGCCTCGGTTCAGCTTCTTCCTGGACAGACGAGGAAACTCGTCAAGTCCCCTCCGATGCCTAAGTCAGAACAGATCTGCGTAATGCTCGGCGGGATCGGTACGGCTCGAGAGGAGGCCAGCACACGTTTCCTCGGACCGAGCTGTGGGAGGGGAGATAATGGGGGAAAGCACGGTCTGTTAATGGAATACCTCCGTTGTAGGTGTCCAGGATTCGATCCCCTTCTCGGTTGCCTCTGTAGCCCCTTTATAGCATTTGGCCCACGATTGCCCCCAATTCACGTCCCCTGACCGCTCCCCACTCACCTCCCTGTGATCCGTCTCCATCGAGGCATCTGCGTGCGTCGTGGGGGAGTCGATTAATGGGCCCCTTAATGGTCATTAAGGTGCCGCGCTTTCAGGGGGACGGTTATATCCTGAGTGCGTGAGCCAATCGTGCGCATTCCGGGTCGGGGCCGGTCCAACTCCGAGTCCTTCCGCGGGCCTCGTCGGACGGGCCGAATGGGCTTCCCGCCATTGGCTTGGGCTTGGGCCTCTTGCTCTTGGGCTTCTCCAAAATAGTCGTATCAATTGCCCCCATCGTCCGAGCCGTTCGGATTCTGCCGGTTCGGTTTGGGCGATGTGACTTTTGAGGATTTTGACAGGCACGTCAGTCGAGGCCAATCCATTAAATGGTGGCCATCATGATGCGGCCTGTTTGAGCTTCTCTCGGTGCGGGATTCGAAGCGCCGTCAGTCTTCAGATGCTGCCACGTGCCCCTCTTCGGACGGTCTGGATGCCTCCTATATAAGGGAGACGGCCTTCCAAGTTTCGATTCTTTCGCGCCTTTCTTCCTGGCTTGGTCTTGCGAGCTCCTTCTCTCATTCGTTCATCTTCCTTCGAATTCTTTTCAAGGTAACTTTCTTCCTCCTTCATTTGTCCCATGGCTACACTTAGGATTGGTGATTCTGCGCCGGGGTCAGGGGACCCCCCGGCGCTCGAGTCTGGCGAACTCCCATCTTTAAGGTCCGGCGTCCCCTTGGTGACACGTCCCGCACAGGAGAAGGGGAAGGGTTTGCTTTTTGCGGACCCCGTCGGTGATGACGTGGCTCGGGCTGCTGAGAGGTTCGACGTTCCCCCGGCGGTCCTCGGGTCGCCGTCTATGGTCCCTTTTTCGAAAGTTACAGAGATTCGGGAGAAGTATTTGTACCATCCATACGACGTCCGAATCCCTTTTAGCGACGAGCGGATTTGCTTTCCGCGGAGCAGGGAGGTCGGCGTCTATGTCGAGATGTTCCGCCTGGGACTTTGCTTCCCCCTTCATCCTTTCATCATCCACGTCATGGAATTCTTGATGGTGGCTTTATTCCAGTTGACCCCGTACTCCATCGCGGTGCGGACCGGGTTCCTCATGATCTTCTGCGTCCACGGCTTGGAGCCGTCTCTTCCCCTTCTCTTTCACTACTTCCGGGTCCAGACGGTCGGCCAAGGGTCGTGGCAGCACCTTCGGTCCTGCGCGGGGAGGGAGTGTTTGCTCGGTCTGCCCCGCTGGGTGGGGGACTGGAGCTCGAGCTATGTTTTCGTTGTTTTCCCTGGGGACGCCGAGATCTTGACAGGTTAGGGGGATTATGTCAATATGATCTGACGTTGACCCTCTCTGAGGCTGACCAGGCCGCTGTCCGGCTTCTGTCGTCTCTGCCCCTAGAGGAGAGGTCGGTCTGGCCTCTGCTAGATGACTTGCTCCTTAAGACCGTCATGTGGTCCCCCGGTAGGTGCTCCTTTTTATTTCTGCTTTCCCTCTTGCTTACCCTGATCTTCCTTCTTTCTGCAGAGATGGCGGGCCGTGAATTCACCCGGAATGTCGATGAGCTCATCCGCCGGGGATCGACCAGAAGCCGAGGGAACCCTTCGGGCAATGCGTCCCGTCGCACGGTTGAGGAGGAGGTGCGTCAGGCCGATTCTGCGGTGGGAAGGCTGGAGCCTATGGTCGCGGCCGCGCCGCTCGCCCTGGCCGCGATGGATCTCCCCGTAGCGGAGGCTACGGGGGCTGAACCCCCCCGCTTCGTCCATGCCGAGGGAGGCAACGAGGGCGTTGGGCCGGCCCCTCGCGTGCCCCCGGGCGGTTGCGGCGTGGGGCGTAAGCGTTTCCCACCGTAGTCCGCGGGGCCAGTGAGAGGAAGAGGAGGAATGAGAGTGGGGAAGTCCACCCTTCTATGGCTCCCGGGGCGTCGGTCGCCTCGGGCGAAACCCTCTCGCTGGCCCTGGTGGCCACCCCTGTTGACTCGGCCGAGCTGTCCTTGGTGGGAGTCGGTGGCACGCTGGTGAACCTCCCGGCGGGTCCCGAGGTTATGCCCGGGACTTGGTATTTTTCGACCGTGACGTGGCCACCCAGCTGGCACAGAGCTCCATCCTCCCGAGGGACCGCTCTCTCCTGGAGAGGGCTCCCTCCGACCGACTGTCGGACACCTTAGTCTGGCAGCTTAAATAGGTTTGGTCGCTTCACTGCTTTCAAACCTGCCTCTTGATTCCTCTTAGCGTAAATTTTTCTTCTTTGCAGGCCACTGTGATGGCCGTCGAGGCGCAGCGCCGGGCGGCCCAGGCGAAAGGCCTCGAGGGGTCCTCGGCTCAGGAGCGTTTGAGGGCCGGGGCGGCCAAGGTGGCCAACGAAGAGGCCCGCATGGAGGCCCGACAACTTTGACGCCAGGTGGACGAGCTTGCCTCTGAGGTGCGGGACCTCCAGGGGGCACTGGCCGACGCTCAGAGGTCAGCCCAAGAGGTGGAAGAGGCGTTCCGTCGGGAGAGGGGCGATCTCTGGAACGAGCTGGGAGCCCTGCGTCAGACGATCCGGTTCGTCGAGGAGGTGGAGAGGGGCGTTGACGGGGTCTTGAGGCTGCAGATTGCAGAGGTCCTCAGGGAAGCCTTCGGCTCCTACAAGGACCTCCTGGCCCCCCGAATTGTTGAGGTCTTCCTAGACTCCTTCCAGCGGTTCACGAAGCGCGCCCGGCAGTCGCTCCCCCCCACCCTCGGTAGGTCCCACAGATCCCCCACACTCTGAGCAAGGCGAGGTTCCAGAGGATGCTTCCTCCCGTGCCCCGGGACCTTAGGCGGCACTTCTCTATTTTTGCCCCCCGGCTTGTAATACCGACCAATTTTCATAATGTATAAAGATTTTTCGTTGGTCCATGTACTTTAAGCCACTTTCCTTGTTGTCTGGGCATTCTTTTGGCAGAGTTGCTTCGCAGAGGAAGGGGTCCTTGGTCTCTTTGATCCTCTGTTGTGTTTGACCTGGTCGGGGAGACGATCCGCTGATATCCCTTTATCATTCGTTGTGAGTGTGAATGGTCTTCAGGATTTTGTGTCTGTCGGCCCGACAGACAGGGGCCTTGGAGGTGCTCTCGGCCGACCTGCTATGGCTTCCCCTCGTTCACGATCCTCGAGCCATTCGGGTGACCGCCTTGCAAACTGTGGGCTTGCCATTAGTCTTACGGCCAGTCGAGGGCTCAACCTGCTGGGGGAATCGCCCCCGGTCCCTCGGCTGACGGGACCGTCCAAGCTGCAAGGGGTGTTGTCCCCAGGCTTATACCCATCCGATGTTCAGACCCACTGGGGGAGTTTCCTCGAGCCTTACGGTTGATCAAGTTGGCTGGTCTGCGGGGGGAGCTATCCCTCAGCTTTTGACGAACCGATGGTCCCGCTTGCTGGGGGAGTTGCCCCCAGCCTTACGTGGGCTCGGTGATCGGCCTGCTGGGGGAGTTCGCCCAAGCCTTACGGTCGGTCGGGTCGAATGGTCAGCGGGGGAGCTACCCCTTGGCTTACGACCAATCATTGGTCCCGCATGCTGGGGGAGTTGCCCCCAGCCTTACGGTCGGGCCAGGTGATCGGCCTGCTGGGGGAGTTGCCCCCAGCCTTACGGTCAATCAGGTCGGCTGGTCAGCGAGGTGAGCTACCCCTCGGCTTGCAACCAACCGACGGTCCCGCCTGCTGGGGGAGTTACCCACAGCCTTACGGACGGGCTCGATGATCGGCCGGCTAGGGGAGTTTCCCCCAGCCTTACGGTCAATCGGGTCGTTGTACTCTCCCGGGAGGTGACTTCCCGCCTGTTCTGCAATCGATCGCCTAGCCAAATAAAGTGAGAGAAAAAGAGCTGTACTAACACGATTCTCTTTCCATTCCTCGAACCCGGGCGTACATTTGGAGGAAAACAAAAAACAGAGATGGCGAGGGCAAGCTAGCCTTGCCCAGGCAAGGCGGCGGCTGGTCGTCCCGTCCGCTCATTCGATGATGCGCATGGTCGTCTGGACCACATTCACCTTCTTCCCCTTATCCGATTGCTTGGATGTCCCTTCCCCGGGGGCTGGGACCGAGTCATCGGCAAAGTTCTTCAGGTGCCCACGGCTGACCAGCTTCTCTATTTCCTTCTTTAGATGCCAGCAGTCGTCAGTGTCATGGCCGTTGTCCTTGTGATATTTGCACTATTTCTCCTCATCTCTTCCGCCTCTATTCATCCGTGGAGGTGGCCTGCTAATGCGCCCCTCGTTTTGGGCGTGTGCGATGACGACGTCCGGGGTGGTGTTCAGCTGGGGGTGTCGTGGTTCTCCCCTATGCTGCTTTTCTTTGGCCCTCTTATCCTGCTGATGCTCTCCAGGGCCACGGAACTTGCTCCCGTCGTGCTTGGTTCCTCGCCTGGTCCCCACTGGGTGACTCCCGTCGTCCACGGCCAGCACCTCTTCCCTCAGCTTGTAGCGCTCCACCCGGGCTATGACCCCAGCAAGGTCCTTCGAAGGATCATTGTGCAATGATTTCTTTAGGCCCCTACGTTGGAGCCCTTTCTTCAGGGCTGTCTTGACGACCAGCTCGGGGCAGGTCTCCACATTCAGCCGTTTCACGTTGAATCGACGCATGTAGTGCCTCAGGGTTTCTCCAGGACCCTGCACCACATTTAACAGGAGTTCTGAGTATGGTTTTACCTGAAGCCCGTCCATGAATTGTTCGTAGAACTACTGGGAGAGGTCCTCGAAGTTGTAAATGGAACGGTTGGGGAGGCTATGGTACCAACTCCTGGCCGCTTTCCAAATGGTGGAATAAAAACCCCTGCAGAGCAGGGTGTCGTCGGCCCCCTGGAACGCCATGACCCCCTCATAGTCCATCACGTGTTCTGCCGAATGACCCGTTCCATCGTACTTCTCCAACGTCGGCACCTTGAACCTTGAGGGTACCCGTGCCTAAGTTATCCTTCGGGATAGCAGGCAACGGTCGCCATTTCCACCCCCGGTCTCCCTCCTGTGCTCACACCGTGACCGTCCGGTCGTGATGAGCGAACGGGATCAAGCCGGGGGCTCGCTCGAGTTGCTGTCGAGCTGAGGGCGGGATTTCATCGGTGGGCGTTCCTCTTCTCCCTCTGGTACTCTCGCTTATCCAGTCTTACTTGACGGGCTCTTTCGCTCCGACGGGATCGGTCCTGCGAAGCTCGACGATCGTCCGGTAGCTGCTTTGTCGAGCCTGGTCGCCGAAACGAGGTGGTAACCGATTTGCCCCCGGTCTGCTCGCGGCCCATCCCGTCTCCCTCATAAAGCGAGGTAGGGGTGGGGGATTGCTCCGGGATGAAGCTCGGCAGGGTAACTCGCCGCTTCAGGTTTGTTGCTCCATCCCCGTGGTCGGTGACCACATCGGACCGTATTGGTTGGTGATCCCCTCCCCGCCGGTTGGCCCCTTCCGTCCCATTCCCCTAAATGGATGGGTTACCGACAAGCTGTTGAATGGTGGCGACTAATGTCTGGAGGTTAGCGTTGGTTTCTTGAGCGAAGAGACGTAGCTGCTCCTTGGTTACCGAGCGGGAGTCGCCTGTCCCCTCGGTAGTGTGGTTGTGTTGATTCTCGGGTGGGACGTAATCACCCTCCTCGTGGATGGGGGGCATGCGCCCCGTGCCGTTGCAGACTGGATCCATTCCGATGGTTTTGACGTGGGCTTTGTTTTGGTTCCCACAGACGGTGCCAGATGTTTACGGGTGTTTTCTCACCACTGAATCATTGACCGACGACTAGACGGTCAACGTGGTCAAGGGGTCAACAGGATCCCTTGGTCAAGCCAAGCGCACGTGCTCTCAGCGTGGGTCGACGATGGAGTCGAGGTCAAGCGGACGCTTCGGGCAGGGCGTCGGTCCTCGGTCAACGTGGAGCAGAGGGGAAGCCTCGGCTCCGAGATGAGCGCTCGGCCACGGTTGGTCAAGTGCCGAGGGGTAGCCTCGGCGCCTTGAATGTCACTCGGTCTCGATCGATGGGGATACTCGCTAGCGGTGAAAAGGTTCGTTCCGCGCTGAGGAGTTGCCTCGGCGCCTCTGTTCAGCTTCTTCCTGGACAGACGAGGAGACTCGTCAGGGGGGCCGGACCTTGGTTCCGGCCAAGTCACCTCCGATGCCTAAGTCAGAACGGATCTGCGTAATGCTCGGCGGGATCGGTACGGCTCGAGAGGAGGCCAGCACACGTATCCTCGGACCGAGCTATGGGAGGGGAGATAATGGGGGAAAGCAAGGTCTGTTATTGGAATACCTCCGTTGTATGTGTCCAGGATTCGATCCCCTTCTCGGTTGCCTCTGTAGCCCCTTTATAGGGTTTGGCCCACGATTGCCCCCAATCCATGTCCCCTGACCGCTCCCCACTCACGTCCCCGCGATCTGCCTCCATCGAGGAGTCTGCGTGCGTCGTGGGGGAGTCGATTAATGGGCCCCTTAATGGTCATTAAGGTGCCGCGCTTTCAGGGGGACGTTTATATCCTGAGTGCACGAGCCAATCGTGCGCATTCCAGGTCGGGGCCGGTCCAACTCCGAGTCCTTCCGCGGGCCTCGTCGGACTGGCCGAATGGGCTTCCCGCCCTTGGTTTGGGCTTGGGCCTCTTGCTCTTGGGTTTCTCCAAAATAGTCGTATCAATTATGATGTATATTAATTTTCTACTGGAAAATGGGATGTTATGAATTTTAAAGGCTATTATGCATATAACATAGGATCAGATTGGATTGTTTTAGCATATATGATTATTGATTACATACGGGTATAGACCATGTTGTTGGGGTTTTGGCGGACCCCCAGAGCTCGGATCCGTATCCGTCCTAAGTCGGACGGACCACGGAGGCACAAAAGGCGCAGCGGAAAACCAGAAATCAAAATTTCTACACTAGCTAAACAATTTAGCTAGGCTCTGGGGAGCCAGAACCTAGCCCGATCTATGCCGACTTGGAGTGGGTCTGACCACCCCAAGAAGGATCTACACTAAAGCGACTAATTAAAAACTACACTAGAAAATGCTTAACCACATACCCGGAATCT